>OX463772.1:9708554-10308554 GCA_949825005.1 Gasteruption jaculator | reverse complement strand
CGTTATCGGGCCCGGGGTTATTGTTGAAATTGAACGCCAAAAAAAAAAAATCGGAATTATCGCGACGGCAGCGGGTGATTTTCTGGTACGGCGAGGGATCCGATCTCGAGGGTCCAGACTCTAGAGCTCCGTTCTCTCTCCTGGCGAAAGAAGAAAGGTCTTTCAACGGATGACGAAAGCCAGCGGCGGAAAGTGTTACAAGAAATCGCCAGGTCCCAAACGCACCATGAAGTGAATGACATAACTCATTCCAGGTATACTCTCGCATTCCGCGAGATAATAAAGATAAAGACAAAGACAAAGACGAGGACAAAGACGAGGACCTTAGCGTTTCGGCGGCCGAGCCGACGAATGTCCGGGGTTTCGTTGCGCAACGATCGGTTTGGCAATCCCCGGAGATATTTTGAAAGACGGGAAGCAAACAAAAAAAGGGAAACGACGACGATTTTTTTTTTTTTTTTTTTTGGTCGTACCGGGTATGATCCGAATGTTTACCGGATAGCGATCGATAGAATAGTGACGATAATAATAATAATAATAATAGTTGGGAATTTTAACAAAATGTGAAAATTCCGAAATTTCAATTGACGAGGTTTCGATCGATAGAATTTTAATCGATGGCATTTCTAATGACGAAATTTCAATTAATGGGATTTCCCAGAATGTTCACAATAATAATAATAATAATAATAATAATAACCATGTATCATGATTAATCAATAATTATAATATAATTTCGTATCCAATTAAAATATGCTGAAATAAAAATAATTATTTTTTTTTGTAATGACGGAATAGTGATAATTAATTATTAACCTCAGTTTAATTGGTATGGAATTATTTGAAATATTGGAAATGCAGCAGCATAATAATAATAATAATAATAATAATACTAATAATAATAATAATAATAATAATAATAATAATAATAATAAAAATAATAATAATAATAATAATAATACAACAGTAAAATTTTCAATTCCCATGTTTTGAATATTATAGTAAAATTTGCCCCCCCGAGGACGTAACGTCCGACTCCGCAGAAATTACCATCGCACAATCACGTCTCAATTCCAGGCGATAAATACTTATGGTAATAAGCTATGGCAAAAGTTGCAGTGCCGGTATTCGCATGGTACTCGACGCGAAATAAGTACGTATGGCGTTATTACGACATTCGAGTACAAAGGTGGAACAAACACTTGAAATTAGAAAGAAATGTGAAAAAAAAAATGTACTCGTACCTGATGTGTAAGTGTGTCGCTGGGATTTCTACGAAATGCATAGCAACGAATCAATTACCGACCTCCACCTGATATTTGCACGTCCACTTAGAATCATTAAAGTAATTCATTTATGCACGAGTTACCGATTCGAGCCGTGCGCTCATCGATACCTCGGCAAACGCTGCGAAAAGCCCACGGATGATCTTTGCAATTTTAATGATTTTCACCTAACGACCGATTTCCATATGAAAAAGTTCGCCAATAAAGGGGAAACTTATTGACACTTTTTTTTTTTCTTGCATAATTATTGAGATGCAGTTCCGTAAGAATTTCGTCGATTTTTCTCGAACTCCATGTCACTGAAATTTTTTTTTTTTAATACTTGATTGTAAATTAAATTCTTTATGTATATATATATATTTTGAATTTTGAATTTGAAATTTGAATTTTGAATAGTTACGTTTTTCTAGAAAATACAATTATAATTTCAGGTAAATTCCGATTTTTGTCGATTTTTCAAATATTACTTATCCTTTATTATTTTTTTTTTGTTCATTGATTATCAGTCATGGAAATTGAAATTCATTTCCCCTGAATTTTTCGAATTGGATAATGGTAACTTTCAAAATAATTCAACGTAATTTTGATACAATTTCAATTTTTTAATAATTCCGAAAACCGCGTCGCAGCAATGGAACCCTTTTTTCTACCCGTTCCGTCACAAAGTGGTGCAAGAAATTCGCTAATTGGGGGCATTACGTACGCAAGCACACGTGTAATTACCGTGGAAATACGTGTTACGTCTAATTACTATGTTTTGCAAAAAAAAAAAAAAAATTAAAAAACAAAGAAAATCTTGGCGTTTCCAAGAATTTCAGGAAAACGAGAAAAATTAAAAGGACCCGCAGCCTCTCAATCTCTTTTTTCTAATATACTATTTTGAATTTTAATTTGATGTCTATATATATACACACACAGACATATTAATATATACACATTTACTTAGACATAAACTGTTGCAATGACTTCCACGAGCACTGTAATTTAAACTATTAGATATGCAGTTTGAAATGCATACATACAATGCCAGTACAAGCCTGGACTTATATGCACCAACCTATATGTACACATTACCTACACATGCCCATTGCTTATTACATGTATCCGGTGGTATCCGTTCCCGTCAATTTATAATATTTTTCGACATGGCATATAATAATAATTAACGGTAAATGATCTCCACGCGGAATCCAGTGCATACGTGACACATTTTTTATGTTCAAGGTACCCCTGTATGCACCAGCGCACATGCGTGCAAGCACCTTTTCACGCAGTTCCGGAATTCCCCATGGAAATCCACGGGGAACTGGGAAAACCCTGCGATTCCGGAATTTTTATGAGATGCCATGCCGCGAGTGCGAGTGCATCTGCAGCTGAATCTGCGTCTGCACCCGATCGTCACGAATCCAATGGAGAAAGTCTAGGAAGTGATTAATGTTACAAGATTCTTTTTTTTTTTTTGAGAGTCGATACAGTAATTCGTACACGAGTGTGGGGAAATCGGTTGAAGATAAGGCGAAAGGAAAAGAAAATTTGAAAACAACAACAACAACAACAGCAATTACAATAAGAGATTGACGAACTCGAATCTTTTCTGGATTCCACTCGAGTACGAATTCTATGTAAATTCCCGTGTAAGCTTGCGGAATTATAATATTGACGGTGTCTTTCTATTTTTAATTTTTTTTTTTTTTTCGTTGTTGAGTGAATTGGATTTCATTCCATCGATGGGATTTCGATCTGTGGAAATTTAATTTATGGGATTTCAAACCATGACATTTTAAATGGGATTTTAATCTTTGGAGTTTTGAAATACCAAATTTTAAATCATGGGATTTCAATCTGTGGAATTTGAATCGATGGGATTTCAAACCATGAAATTTTGCGCCATGGGATTTCTATCTGTGGAATTTTAAACAATTCAATTTTAAATGATGGGATTTCAAACCGTCAAATTTTAAATCATGGGACTTGAATCTTTGGTATATCGAACTGGCAAATTTTTAATTATGGGATTTCAATCCGTGGAATTTTAATTAATAGGATTTCAAACCATGAAATTTTCAATGGGATTTTAATCTTTGGAATTTCGAACTACCAAGTTTTAAATCATGGGATTTCGATCTGTGGTATTTTAAACCATCAAATTTTAAATCATGGGACTTTAATCTTTGGTATATCGAACTGGCAAATTTTTAATTATGGGATTTCAATCCGTGGAATTTTAATTGATGCAATTTCGAACCATCAAATTTTAAATTATCGGAATTTCAATCCGTGAAATTTTAATTAATGGGATTTCAAACCATGAAATTTTAAATGGGATTTTAATTTTTGGAATTTCGAACTACCAAATTTTAAATCATGAGATTTCAATTTGTGGAATTTGAATTGATGGGATTTCAAACCATGAAATTTTGAGCCATGGGATTTCTATCTGTGGAATTTTAAACAATTCAATTTTAAATGATGGGATTTCAAACCATCAAATTTTAAATCATGGGACTTGAATCTTTGGAATATCGAACTAGCAAATTTTTAATTGTGGGATTTCGATCCGTGGAATTTTAATTGATAGAATTTCGAACCATCAAATTTTAAATTATCGGAATTTCAATCCGTGAAATTTTAATTAATAGGATTTCAAACCATTAAATTTTCAATTATACAATTTTATATGAAATTTTTCGGTGTTATTATTTCTTCTGGCTTAACGACTTATCGTTAACACCTTTGCACTAGGGAGGTGCTTAGAGAGTCACCAATTTTAAACGCTAATCTCTTATGTCTCGAGAGCAAAGGGTTAATATTTACAAATGATGTAAATTAGTTGAGATTATCCCGATCGAATGTAGTCTGGGTCGAGATTTAGATTGGAAACTTAATCTGAATCAACTGAAATTATTTTTATTAGCAAGTCTTGTAATGCCAAGGCAAAGCTATTTAATTAATTTGCAAATCTTTTTATTTTTCCACGTGTGACTTTTCGCATAAAAAATGCGAGTAATAAAGAATATATGTTAGTTGCTTTGTCTTGGTATGGAAGACTTGCAAATTAATTAAATAGCCTTGTCTTGGCATTAGAAGACTTGCTAATAAAAAAAAAATTAAGTTGATTCAAATTATGTTTCGAATTTACATTTAACTAGACTTCATTTCATCGGGATAATTTCAACTAATTTACTTCATTTGTAAATATTAACAATAAGTCGTTAAGCCAGAAAAATTAATAACACCGAAAAATTTATTATAAAGTATCGCGGCTAAAGGAAACAAATTTTAAATCATGGGATTTTAATCTTTGGAATTTCGAACTACCAAATTTTAAATTATGGGATTTCAATCTGTGTGATTTCAATTAATGGGATTTTGAACCATGAAATTTTGAGTCATGGGATTTCAATTTCTGTAATTTCAATTAATGGGATTTTTAACCATGAAATTTCGAGTCATGGGATTTCAATCTGTGGAATTTTTATTAATGGGATTTTGAACCATGAAATTTTGAGTCATGGGATTTCAATTTGTGTAATTTCAATTAATGGGATTTTGAACCATGAAATTTCGAGTCATGGGATTTCAATTTGTGTAATTTCCATTAATGGGATTTTGAACCATGAAATTTTGAGTCATGGGATTTCAATTTGTGTAATTTCAATTAATGGGATTTTGAACCATGAAATTTTCAGTCATGGGATTTCAATTTCTGTAATTTCAATTAATGGGATTTTGAACCATGAAATTTTGAGTCATGGGATTTCAATTTCTGTAATTTCAATTAATGGGATTTTGAACCATGAAATTTTGAGTCATGGGATTTCAATTTGTGTAATTTCAATTAATGGGATTTTGAACCATGAAATTTTCAGTTATGGGATTTCAATTTGTGTAATTTCAATTAATGGGATTTCGAACCATGAAATTTCGAGTCACGGGATTTAAATCTGTGGAATTTTAATTGACGAATTTTCGATCCATAGATTTAATATTTCAAAATTTAATAAAATTTCGTTCCATGGAGTAGCGATTTTTTCAAATCCCAATCACTGGGATTAAAAATTGATACCATTTGAGTCAACGACATTCGAATTAGATACACAAAAAAAAAGAAACTCACCGCGAAGAGGAAACGCAATCGAAAACGGAACAGAAACAGCAGGAGATCGGCAGGAAGTGCAAGAAAACGGCCTTCGGTGACCCTGACAACTACCTAATCTATGAGCACCAAACTGAATAATTCACTGCCGATTCACGGTCACGACCGGTTATGCGGGAACCGAAAGACAGAATCTCCGGGGGTGATTAAATCCCCGTCGGGGTGATTAGCGGTAAATACTGGCAGCCGATCTCCGTCGACTCGCAAATCGGTTGGACGGATACTTTCGCCAGGAAATTTGCGGCAAACTTTCCCGAAGTTCCGTTTTCTCTCACTAAATTTTCCCGCGCCCGACTTTCCAGTCATTCGACGAAGGAAGAATCGGCCGATCGTTGGGATCAAAATGAAGCAATCCTAGAAAATCGGCAACTCGCGATCGCAGTGGATTTGTGTCATGACACCGTTAATAGCGAGAATTCCGATAACTGCCCGGCCGCAATCACTGTCGGCACTCGTACGTGTTGCTGACCCGATCGGTTACTCTACTGCGTACCGTATACCGTGCCCGTTGGTACTTCGATTCCCCGGAGAACGATCGGAAGCACGTTCTCTTCCGAGAAAGAAGGGGCAATCGGTTAGAGGTGGATGGATGTTCATCCGTGGGTTTGGTTTAAAAACGCCTGTTCATAGGCAACCCGGCCTGTATCCCAGTACGATGGGAAATAGTTACCGTCGGTAAAGTGGATCGTCGGCATTTCTTACCACCAAGCGATCGATTGACCGACGATTGATAATTGATGATAAGTAATACTGATAGTTGACCGATCGATGAATCAATTGATCGACTGATGAATAGTAAGAGGTGTCGATCGATTCAGCGATGATAAAAAGTACCGATCATGGGCATTTCTTACCACCGATGAATAGATCGATGTTTCTCCTCGTCCATCAATTGATCGATTGACTCCTTAAATTCATCAATCGTGTGTTGGCACCATCAGTGGTGCTGTAGGAAATTTCCCCCCAAAAATGGGGTAAAAATTAAAGTTTTGAAAATGGGGTTGGACAAGTCATTTTTAGGGGTAATTTTTCCCGTAGAATCGATTCCAAAGGTCAAATTTGAGGAAATCCCAGCGGAAGTTGGAAAAAAGTAGGTTTTTTGAGGAAAAACCCTACTTCCCGTGGGATTTCTAGAATTTTAATAACGGAATTGGATTCCTCGGGAAAAAATACATCGGATATGGGTCTCCCGGAAATTCTCAAAAAAAGTTTCCAAAAGTCGATTTTTTTGGGTATGCCTACCCCTTCCCCCAAAAATGGGGTAAAAATTAAAGTTTCGAAAATGGGGTTGGACAAGTCATTTTTAGGGGTAATTTTTCCCGTAGAATCGATTCCAAAGGTCAAATTTGGTGAAATCCTAGCGGAAGTTGGAAAAAAGTAGGTTTTTTGAGGAAAAATCCTATTTCCCGTGGGATTTCTAGAATTTTAATAACAAAATTGGATTCCTCGGGAAAAAATACATCGGTTATGGGTCTCCCGGAAATTCCCAAAAAAAGTTTCCAAAAGTCGATTTTTTTGGGTATGCCTACCCCTTCCCCCAAAAATGGGGTAAAAATTAAAATTTCGAAAATGGGGTTGGACAAGTCATTTTTAGGGGTAATTTTTCCCGTAGAATCGATTCCAAAGGTCAAATTTGAGGAAATCCCAGCGGAAGTTGGAAAAAAGTAGGTTTTTTGAGGAAAAACCCTACTTCCCGTGGGATTTCTAGAATTTTAATAACGGAATTGGATTCCTCGGAAAAAAATACATCGGATATGGGTCTCCCGGAAGTTCCCAAAAAAGTTTCCAAAAGTCGATTTTTTTGGGCATGCCTACCCCTTCCCCCAAAAATGGGGTAAAAATTAAAGTTTCGAAAATGGGGTTGGACAAGTCATTTTTAGGGGTAATTTTTCCCGTAGAATCGATTCCAAAGGTCAAATTTAATGAAATCCTAGCGGAAGTTGGAAAAAAGTCGGTTTTTTGCGGAAAAATCGCATTTCCCGTTGGATTTTGGAAATTTTGACAATGAAAATGGATTCCTCGGGAAAAAATACATCGGATATGGGTCTCCCGAAAGTGCTAAAAAAATTTTTCCAAAAGTCGAATTTTTTGGGCATAAAATGGGGTTTCGCTATTTTATTATTACAACGATCCTTCATAGAAACTCCATAAATTATCGGTAACAATGACAAGGCATTTTCTCTGGTACTGATTTTTGGAATTCGAAAGTTAGTCAGAGCAGGCGATTACGAAAGGGCCTATAAAACTATCTCGAGTAATTTGTTTGCCTGCCTTCCACCAGTCTGCCCGTCAACCTGCCTACCTGCTTTGCTTTGCTTGAGTCGCCTACTTGTAACAAGAATCCAAGGTGATTAAGTTCATCTGCGAAACAAACACAAGCGAGATTGACTGCGACTGGCTTTTTTTGTCAAACCCTGAACTTTAGCCGCTGTCGATGCGCGCGAAACACAAAAACTGGTATCCTCGCTAAGTCGCTTTGCGTATGTGTTCAAGCCGCGCGATGATGTATCGTTGTTATTTAATAATACACCCGCTCGTGGGTCCATTAGTTTATTATTTGTACGAGAGAATAGATGAATGTAGTGAAGAAAAGTGACGGAAAAAATGTCGTACTACTTGAGAAGGAAAAAATTATAGTAAAATGTACCATGTGAGCAAAGTCACGATATTTTTCGGTAACGTCCTCGGACGTATAGTTCACGTACGGCCGCTAGGTGGACGCCGTTCCCGCAAGAGAAGTCGCGGTGCTGGATTATATAAGAGCCCGCATTCGCGAGTCAATCACTTGTACTCGCATTTTTTTAGAAATGCAGTTGCTTTGTGACTCAAAATAATGCAACTGATGATTACATATTGCGGGATTTTTGTGGACAATTTTTCTTGTTGTTATTTTTGTAATTGTTTATGCAAAAATAATAACTTCCACATTCCATTAGCGCCTAATTTCGAATTCGAAACTTCAATCGATGAGATTTTCATGGGGGATAGGAATAAAATTAATGGGATTTTGAAATTGATCAGGTGCGACCCCATGGGCTCTCGAATTCCATGGAATTGCTTTCTCGTGAAATTTCCTTTCCGAATTGTCCGTCCAAGGAGAACGCCAAGGAGTAACGAATCGTCGAAATTGTTTATGGAAAAGTTGCATTTCTTGCAGGGACACAAATAAGAGTTATCGCAACCCGAGCGATCCGCGGGATTGTTTTGAAGAAGACATGCAAAATGAGACAGAGTTTGGATTAAGATTACGTAAAGAGACCGTTGTAAAAAGTCACGTGGGCGAGGTACAGCGATAATCGTATTCATAGCGTACGAGAAAGATTGCAATATTGTAATATCGTGCAACATGCCAGCAAACCTTGTTATCGATGACATTGACATGTTTTCCATCAGTAACGAGGCTGGCGAGTGGATAAAGGGTAAACCAGTTTCCTCGGAAATTCTGTACCAATTTTATGATTCAGATCCATGGGGGGGAGGGTGGTGGGGGGTAGACCTATCGATTTTAATTCCATCGTTCGAAATCCCATCGAATTGAATCCAGTCAATTGAAATCCCAATGGTAAAATAAAAATCCTATCGGTTTATTATTATTATTATTATTATTATTATTATTATTTTTATTGTCATTTCGTTGTTGTTGTTGTGGTTTTAATTTTATTATAAATAATATTTTGGAAATTAAGCTAATTTAGAAACGAGGTCAACATTATTTTGTTCGATTTTTTATTTTTCATAAAATAAAGTGAAAAAATTTCAATTCCATCGAATTTAAAAAAAAAAAAATCGGAAACGATCCGGAAAAAAATCGGTGAGCGATCGAATTTTCGATTATTTCTAATATTTTCGGATACTTGTGAATTATGGAATTTCATGGATCGCCAAAATGAGGAAATTCTTTCCTAAAAGCAAAAAAAAAAAAAGAAATTCGAAAACGATATTATTTTGGAGAAGTGAACGTGATTCGATTTTCTAAGTATCTATTATAAAATTGCCGAAAGTCGGGGTTTTCAATTACAAGAAAATATTAAATTCCACGATTCGTCAAATTCCATCCGATCAAAAAAAGAAAAAAAATTTAACAAAGCAATATCAAATTCTTTCGACTCGAAATTATTGTGCCTTAAGTTAAAAAAAATGCAATATGACTAATAATAATAATAATAATAATAATAACAATAACAACAATAATAATAATAATAATAATAATAACCATAATAATAATAATAATAAATGAAGGATCGTAAAAAATTTGGTTAAATGAGTGATAAATGTAAACGAGGGTAGCATAGAAAGACGCGCATAATTTCGGAAAAATATGGATTCCAGAAATAAAATAATAACCGGACTGCCGTCGTATCTCCATGAATATTAATGCAAAAATACGCAATGCGCCCCCCCCCCCCCCCATACGTTCAGAAGTACGTAAATACTTGGGTACGTACCACGTACGTACCGATATGTTTGCCGAGAATATATGTACCGAGTCATCCGTCATCGCTGAAGACGATCTTCAGACGCTATTTATCCGCCGAGCGGAAAAACCTTCGACTCCGCGTATACGGTACAGCGAGGACGTATTCGTCGGACTTTTGCCATACTCTTGCTGCCTTTTGGTATTGACCCTGCCCGAGTCTTACGACTCGCGGGTATACTTCCACTCGGCATTCATTCACTTCTCCGCAACCGGTTTTCAGTTGCAGAGGGATGGAAGACATCGACGACTGCACACATGTATGAAAAATGATGGCCTATACACATACATATACATTTTTTATACATATATGTATATAATATTATATATATAAGTATGGTTGAGAGTGGGTGAAAATTAGAAGGGCGTAAGTTAGATTCCAGGGTTCCTGGATCTAAGACCTTAGGTTTTGGAAGATCCAATGGTACTTTTTGGACGATCTTCGAACCTTCTTGTTTTGTTTTGTTCGTTCTTCTTTTTTTTTCTTTAATAAAACAACAATTCGTTGGGTAACATTTCCATTTCGATGCGCAGTCACGCGAAAAGTTGGAAAATAATAGAATTTCGAAATTCGAGAGTGACTGAAATTTCGCAGTAATTTGAAAATATTTATATGAAAATTGTCCGAAAATTAATTTCCCATAATTGATTATTTTTGTTTCCCAAATATTTAAAATTCAGGTTTTTTTTCGAAATAACTGAAAATTCATGAATTTCGAATCAAAGCCTATATCAAATTTTCCAAAAATTCAGGGGACTTCGATTGATCCTTGAAAAGTTGAAAATTCTATAATTTCTCAAAAATCCAAAAGAATTATGATTTCAAGAATTTCGAATATTTTCAAATAATTCAATTTATAATCTTCAATTAATTTCCCAAAAATTCGAACGACTGAATTACTTCCAAAAAAAAAGAAAAATTACTCCAACCTTAAATATTCACCTCAATAGTAAAAAAATAATTAAATTGTTATTGAAATTTTTTTCCAAAACTGTTTCAAATTTTTTGTTAATAACAATTCGACATTTTCTTTGAATACCGATTTTTGCGAACCATTAATCGGTACTTTTCTAATAAACTAATTCCTGCTGACTTGAAAAAAAAAATATATCTGGAGGTTCTCCGATTCCCAAATTCCCGCCCACAAATTTTCAGAAAATAAAAATTGCAGAAAAACTGCATCCTTCTTATTCTAATAACGACACTTTGCCTTACATTTCGCAGACCGGAGAGACGTATAACGCATCGTACGGGTTGCAGCACTCGAGTAATTAGGGCACAGAAATAGAACCGGTCAGTTTCTCGCACTCTCTGCTCGGTTTCTCGCAATTGCGTCACGTATGAGTCGAATTATCAAATAATAGCGATAAGGTCTCAATTTGGACCCGATGTGAAATAGGAAAAAATGATTGAAAATTAGTCGAGGCTAATTAAGATTGACACGTTCAAGCAGCCGTGACGGTGTCGAGTGTCGCACTACGAAAAAAAATCACTTGTCAGACATTAAATTTCCGAGCTAAGGAAGCATAAAATGCAATTATTGCACATTTCGCTGAGTGCAATTTATTTATTTGGGTCGACGAGTCCTGCTTCGATCATGAAAATTTTCTCGGTCGTTCCCATGAATTCTTGCCAAACCTCGGTTGGTATTAATAATTAATAAACTCCCGCGAGCGATTGATTTATGTCACGAGGAATTATTTTGGTTTTTTTATAGTTCATAAATAAATAAATAAATTCCCGATAGGAGTCGATTACGAATTTATATTAAAAAAAATAAATAAAAATTGTTCGTTCTTTGGAGAAAATTCTTTTTTTTTTTTGGATATTTAAAAATGAATTTTGAAATGATTAAATTTGGTAACTATTTTTAAACTATTTTCCGGTAAAATAGAATTTTTTCCCCAAAAAGGGAAATTCCATTTCACTGGAAAATATTGATTTTGTAAATTGTTCTATAATTAAATAATGAATATAATTAAAATTTGAACTTGAAAAATTTGAAAAATTAAATATTGGATATAATTAAATATTAAAATATTGAAATTAGAAAATTGCAAAAATAAAATTTGCAAATATTCCAAAAAAAAAAAAATAAAATTGTGACACCAAATAGGTATGTAAAAAAAATTCCGAAGGATTATTCGAAATTACACAAAACCGAGTCCTTCGATGATTGATAAATTACTCCTTAAAAAAAGTTTTAAAAAAAAAAAGAGATTCGCGTTAATTTATCAAACCTCTTCTTTACTCGACGTCCAATATTTTTCCTAGCACGCGTTTGACATTTCCTATACTAATTTGCATTACCCCGAAAGAATGTTTTCCAGTTTTACTGATACACAAAAAATCGAGAGAATTCATCTATGACGTATTCTATCGTTATTCCATTAGTGAGAAGAAGAAGAAAAAAAAAACTCTTATTTTGCGGCCTCACTTATGACGTCAAGGCAATCCTCTTTGGAACCAGAAACCTCGTGTTCTCAGGAAACCTCGTTTCTTTCCATTTCCGTGCGTCCTTTTGTTGTTCCGTTAATTAACTTTATTTCACTTTCTCGGCACTAAATATTTAATAATAATAAAAAAAAGGACGAAAGACAATTTTTTTTTATCTTCCATCCGGTAACGACAATTTCGCTGCAGGTCGCCCCTACGGCAATCTACGGAATTTCTAGAATACATATATATATTTTTTTCTAAGTAGGAAACCTTCAACTTCGACTGTAACATATTTACACGGCATTAATTATGAAACGCAACGATGACTTTCCGTAATTTCTTCATAATTCGTAACCACGAGCCGCCTCTCGCGCGGCGAAAGTCGTTAAGAAACGGACAAGGTTGCCTCATAATTCCGAGCCGCGACTTACATTCGTCTCGCTTTGCCGAATCTATCCAAATCCGGAGTTTCAAATTTCATTTCCTTCGTTTCTTTGTGAAATTTCCCGTAAAAAAATCGCCCAGAAATCGTCTTTCGCGCCAATTTGTGGGAAACGCACCCGGGAGTCGAACGTTCCGAGCCCTGACCTCTGGCGGGAGAATCCCATTGGTCGTTTCAAAAGGGACGGCCAATGGGAGACCGCGGAGCCCCTCTACTTTGAACTACCCCCACTCCTGGTATCAACGTTCCCAGCCTTTGGGGAAATTATAATTTCTTTATTTTTCTTTCGCTAATTACCGTTTTTCTCCAGTTCCAGGAGGAATTGGACTCCACTGGATTGGATCTGAGAAATTTTCGAAACTCGCTATCGTCGATTTTTTGAAAATAAGAAAAAAAAATAGAAAAATTAGGAAATGTGGTATTGGATAAAATAAATTATAAGATATTTGTAAAACACAGAAATGGTGTTTTGGAGGTATTACGCTCCCGGTGTAATTCGTAAGACGATGTTAAAAAGTTCCCAAGGTTGCCCAAACAGGTTTGCCTCCAGCGAAGATTCGTTTTATTCCTACTGGAATTATGTCCAGGAATTTCCATTGCTCGGAAATAAAATCAAAAGAAATTTCCCTTTCTACAGGTGTTAATCACTTTCTACTTCTTCCTGGAACCTATTACTGCCTTTTCTTGGTGTTAAATCACCTCCAGCGATTAATTCACTTCATTCCTACTGGAATCTTTTCCAAAAATTTCCGTTTTCAGGAAAATCAAAAATCAAAATTCCTCTTCGACAGAAAAAAAAAGCTTCTATTTCTTCCCGGTGGGTTCCCCATTATTGCTAGGTGTTAAATCCTCCTTAACACCTTCTCCAGCTATCACCCATTAAAATCTTTACCCAATTTTTATTTTTGTACCCAAATTTATTTCCCTTTACCTTTGCCCAAAATTATTTCTATCAATAATTATTGCTACCGATCTCCAGGGACCGTCCAGAATCTCTGGAGGGAAATTGGCACCGGAGAGGGTGTTAATGATTCGGGGGTCGGTGTTAAAAATTCGTGGGGATCCGGAAACACTTGGTGGTTAAAAATTTGTGGATCATCCCGTTGGGAAAAAAAAAAAAAATTCTTTTTTGGAAGAAAATCGGCACCGGGAGGGTGTTAATTATTCTGGACTGTCCAGAAACACCCGAGTGGTTAATCGATGGAGCATCTTGTTGGAAAAAAAAGTAAAAAAAAAAAACACATGGAAGAGTGTATCAAACATACCAGCAGCATCCCCACTGAACCGCCCGGTTCTTCCCACGAAGGCACCATCGACTGGACGCTCCACGAGTCTCCTCCGATTCCAGGCTGGTTGCCGAGCCAGTTGTCAGTGAGTCCTGAGTCCACTCCGACGAAGCATTCCGCGGTTCTCCGCGAATCTCGTTCATCAGTTGGTTGCACGCGCGTTCGTCGGCAGTTTTCCTTTGTCCCTCGTGAACCCGCGATTACCCATGAACGGTCGCTGAGGGTGCGATAAGGATACCGATTCTCTGGAACTGGAGCCGTGTCCGTAGTTATCACAGGTGCGTGACGTTCGGCTGTTTCTGAAAGCAAAAAAAAAAAAGAATTGAAATTTCTCATCATTTTTTTTTTATCTTGGTACGATTTGATCGATAAGGGGATCCAAGGGAGTAAATTTCGGTTCGAGGCTGAGCCAAAAGTGGACCGGCTATTTCGTGCAGTTTCTGGTATCCTTTGTAAAAGAAAGAGAGGGATCTTATTGTTAGTAATTAAATTGTAATTATTAAAATAATATTGCGTTAATATTATTTTGATGTATACCAATGAAATTCGAAACGATAGCTATCAATGACTGTCCCATCATTAGAAAAATACTAATTATGTTTGTTCGAGCGTATTTTAATCGGGCAAAATTATTATTAAAATAATATCAATATGCAATATTATTTTAATAATATTTTTATCCAAGTAAAATATGCTCATACGAAAATAATCATTATTTTTCGAATTTCATCGGTATGGATTATGTATTTTAATCGGGTAAAAATATTCTTAAAATAATATTGCATTAAAAGTATTATTTTAAGAATATTTTTTGCCAATTAAAATATGCTCAAACGAAAATATATTATTATATTTGTAATTACGGAACAGTCATTAATAGGTATTATTTCGAATTTGATTAGAATTATTTTAAATATTAGAAATGCAGGAAAACAATAATAATATTAATAATAATAATAATAATAATAAAAAATAATACTCGAATTCCAGAAAGTAAAAAATTAAAAGAATTGTGATATTTTGTAGAAGTATCGGCAAGTCATTAAATTCAATGATATCTGTTTTACAAGAAAAAACTGGAAAATTAATCATTATGAAAAAATGCGACTTAGCATAGTGCATATGTAGACGTTCATGGTTATATTGATATTATGACAAATAGAATCAACAACAAAGTGCGACAGTGCCGTTCTTTTCTGCTTTCTGGAATCTGGAAATGACATTAATTGCGAAGGAAACGTTGAAAGTAAAATCGAAATTCTTGAAAATCGGGGAATCTAGACTTTTTAAACAATAACTGGAATTTTTTGCATGACAAATCATCTCGGAATTTCCTGGAAAATTCTGAAATGAATTATTTTGCATATCCCGGAGACTCTAAAAATCCCTCGACTTCCGTGAAAAGAGGGGAATTGGAACGTTCCACCAATTCCAGTATTTACCTGTATCCAGTCGAGGTCCTTTTTTTTTCTCTCTTACCGCAACGACGTAGTAAATTTTGCACTGCTGCGTCTCGGATCCCCACTGCCACCGGATTCGTCATCGTCTGCAGCTAACACAAATATTGAGAAATCCGTGGATATTTTGACCTGGAATCCATAAAAATGTTGCGTCAGGCATTTCTAAAGTTACCGAAGAAATTTCGTTATGCCGATTCCCGCGTCATCATTTTTCACGAAAATCCTTCTCTTTTTCGCATTTTTACGTCCCCATTTTTTCAAAGTCTCTGAATTCGGCTCGTTAAAATTTCCGATTTTCCTGATTTTGCCCCTTAAGACTGCAGATCGACTTAATTTCGTCCATCGGCACTCCAGAAATTTTAATTTGACCCATCGAGGCGCCTGACTCCGCTCGATCCCGGTCCAGATGCTGTCAATCCGCTAAGGTACAGCCCAAGGCTGGAAATAATTTGGTTTTTTCCAATCGAACGGCAACGAAAAGCGTCGATACGCGTAATTATGTAAAGCAAACCCGATTAGATCTCGACGAACCTTAACTTTCATACGAATCTTCGAGCTGGAGACGATGAAGTAACAAACTTCGTTGCTCTTTCGATTCGTAACCCATTGCTGACACTCTCCTGCGTCTGCTGGAGTGACTACACGCGATTCGTTGGTGATGTAACGACTGTAATAAGAGAGAAAAGGTGCCCGGTCTGGTGTTGGTCCGATTTATGAATAAATTATTATTATTATTATTGTCACCGTTAATGGCGCTACCGACGGGTAGGAAATTTCTCCTCGTTTGAAAATAATTGTCGATAAATAAAAAATCGCAGAAATGGACACGACCAGCGGCAGGACTCCGGCCCAGACGGCCGCAATGGAATTGAAGACTCGTCGGGCCCAGTTCCAACCGCAAGCCTCCACCATAGACACCAGGAGGAGACAGGCGGTTTGCGTGAGACGAGCTTTCAAGAAATACGGACCCAAGAAGAACCCCAATGTCATCCTGGACGGGCTGAACATGACGGTCCCCAAGGGCACCATGTGAGTGGAGCGCGTGTGAAAAGTTTCGTTTTTTTTTTCCCCCTGGATTTTATCCTTCGCGGGTTTTGGGTTTTTGGAAAAAAAATTCGTGGAGGCATTTTGTATTTTTTTTCTTTGAGGGTTGAAGGGAGAAAGGAATTTTTGAAATTTCTTGATCAGGCCTGGAATTTTCTGTGTGGAGAATTTTCTTTTTGTTCTTCGGAATTGGAAGAATTAATTTTGAAAGGATGAAAATAGGGAATTTGTAGAAATTCGAGAAATTTCGAATTTTCAGAAATATGAACATTTCTGGGAAAATTTGTTATCAGGAATTCCTAGAAACATTATGAATTACTCATTTTTGGAATTTTCTGTGTGGAGAATTTTCTTTTGGTTTTTCAGAATTGCAAGAATTAATTTTGAAAGGATGAAAATGAGGAATTTGTAGAAATTCGAGAAATTTCGAATTTTCAGAAATATGAACATTTCTGGGAAAATTTGATATCAGGAATTCCTAGAAATATTATGAATTACTCATTTTTGGAATTTTCTGTAGCGGGGATTTATTTTTTGTTTCAACTTAAGAGGAATAACTCGGGACACTAAAAATTAGAAATTCGTAGAAATTCCAGAAATATTCGAAATTTCTCATTTTTTTTTTTTTCATTGAGCAATTTAAGTAACGGCAAAACGGTGCGCGATTTTAACTTTGTCACGTAATTAATGTTACTGGAATTTTGGAAATTTCTCAATGAGATCTGGAATTTTCTGTGTCGAAATTTTTTTTTTTTTCGAATTAGAAGAATAAATTTGAAAAGGTAAAAATTAGGAATTCCAAAAATATTCGAAATTTCTAATTCTACGAATTATTGTTCATCGAGCAACTCAAGTAACGGCAAAATGGTTCGCGATTTCAGCTTTGTGACGTAATTAAAATTACCGGAATTTTATTTCCCCGTGATGGAAGGTTTTTAGAGGAAAAAGCCATTGAACCGAGGACCGAGGTACGCGTGGCATTAATTCCGTGGCTGAAAATATCATATTTCTACCGTGTAAAGTCATGGAATCTTACAGAGAATCTGCAGGTTGACCGTTCGAAATAGGCTGACCTTTGAACGTATCGAACACGTAAAAGAATTCACATCCTCCTCTTCTCGCACCTCGCGATAATTCTGTTGCAAACAATCGCCATTCCTCAGCGAGATAATTGTCGAACCGTCGCGCGATTTATCGCTTTTTTTTTTTTGCGAGTCTTTGTCCTCCTCGTACCTGAGAATAGCTTATAACTCTTGTTTTTTTTTTCGCGTCAATTAATAAGTTCCCCGATCGTTAACTTTTTGTCTCGTCTCGAGAGTTTTTCCATGTCGATGGTAATGACGTAAAATTATCGCAGATACGGCCTCTTGGGAGCCAGCGGATGCGGGAAAACGACGCTGCTTTCCTGTATCGTGGGTCGACGGAGGCTAAATTCCGGCGAGATCTGGGTCCTGGGAGGTAGACCCGGATCCAAGGGATCCGGGGTCCCGGGACCGCGCGTTGGGTACATGCCACAGGAAATTGCCCTTTACAACGAGTTCTCCATCCGGGAAACGTTCATCTACTTCGGCTGGATCGCGGGGATGACCACCGATCAGGTCGACGACAAACTGGAATTTCTACTGAAGGCAAGTCCCACCCCAAGGGCTCCAGTAGATTCTTTTTTTTCTCGACCTGTAATTCAATGTATAATTTTTTGGGCTGTTGCAAAATTAGGAATCGCAAAGATTCGTAATTTTTCGTATTTTAGCATCGCGAAAATTCGCGAATTCTGACGTTGGAGAATAACAAGGAATTCCGGGGAAATCCAAGTTTCGGAATTTCTGGAAATTCCAGGACTGGGAATTTTTTTCTGGGAATTCCTAGAAATATTGGAAATCACCATTTTTTGGAATTACTGATGTTAGAAAATATTGGGAATTTGAATATTCGGTATTTTTGAAATTTCAATATAAAGAATTTTTCCTTAATTTTTAGAAATTCAAAAAAGTATGAATATTTGGAAATTTTAATATTTCAAAGTTTCAGAATTTCCAGGAAATTTAATACCGAAATTACCTAAAAATGTCAATATTTGGAATTCTCACCATTAAAAAAAAACCTCAGCCCATTATTTCCTACAATCCGAGCAAGACCCACCCCTACGAATTAAAATCCCCATTTGAAAATCGAAAATCCTCTGAAAATTTACTAAAATTCCAGTTCTTGCAACTGCCATCCGAGAATCGGTTCATCAAGAACCTGTCCGGGGGTCAGCAAAGGAGGGTATCCTTCGCCGCGGCGTTATTGGCCGACCCCGAGTTGCTGATCCTCGACGAACCTACCGTAGGGGTGGATCCGGTTCTGCGTCAGAGCATCTGGGACCACCTGGTGCAAATCACCAAGGACGGGAACCACACCATCATCATCACCACCCACTACATTGAGGAAACCAGGCAAGCGGGGATCATCGGTCTCATGAGAGGAGGCAAATTCCTGGCCGAGGAGTCCCCGAACAAGCTCATGGAGATGCACAGGCTGGACACCCTGGAGGCGGTGTTCCTGAAGCTGAGCAAACGCCAGAACATGACACTGCGGAGGAGGAGCAGCATCCTCAGCAGCGTCACCGGAGTTCCCCCGGAAGCTGTAAGCGGATTTACGTTTCTGGACCGAGAAATGGCTCCAGGGTTTCTGGAGTCCTTTCTGGAATCGAGGCTGGATTCAATTTTATTTATTTATTTTTTTTTTTCAGGACGAAAACGACGAGATGAGCGGCGAATTCGGGGACAACGTGAGTCTGAGCAGCAGAAGAAGGAGCATCGCTCCTATGGATGATAACGTGAGTCGGGTTCCCTAGTTTGAGGTCGAAATTATTCGAGGAAATTTGAAAATTGGTGTTTCGAAAAATTACTAGCCCAGAAAAATATTGATAGAACGTTCCAATTCGGAAAAAAAATGATTAAGAGAATTAATTGAAATTCCAGGCTCCGGAATTGCCACCGGAAGAGGAAGGTTCCTCGAAATTCAAAATGCTGGATCCTCAGCATATGAAGGCCCTCATCTGGAAGAATTTCCTCTGGATGTGGCGAAACGTCGGGTAAGAAATGGATTCGCGGTCTCGGAAAATGCAGGAATTTCTGAGAATTTCGAAATTTGGGATTCCCAAAGATATTTTAAAATATTTGGAAATTCTCATATTTGAAAATATTGGGAATTCCTGAGAAATGCGGAAATTTCTGAAAATTGCAATACTGGGAATTTTTAAGAATATCAAAAATTTCTGGTTTTTAGAAACATAGGAGCTCCTAGAAATAAAAATCAGAATTCCTGAAAATTTTTGGAATTTCTAATATTTGAAATCAGTCATATTTTAAAATCCGAATATTCCAAATAATTAAAAATTCTTAGGAATATTTTTTTTTAAAATCTAATCTTTGAAAACACTAAAATTCTCAGAAAACAAAAGAATCCCTGAAAATTTTGGAGACTTCCAATATTTAAAAACCCCAATATTTAAAAAAAAAATGGGAATTACTGTAATTTTAAGAAAAAAAGAAAGCAGAAAATTTCGTGGAAATTACAGCAAATGAAAATCCCGAGCTTTTCCAGTAAAATTTCCTCCCTGTTCCAGCATCATGATGTTCATAATCGGCCTACCGGTGGTCCAGATAGTGCTGTTCTGCTTCTCGATCGGCAAGGACCCGATCGGCTTGGGGATCGGCGTGGTGAACCACGAGTTGAACAGCAGCATGGGCACGTGCGAGCCCACCACCGGGTGCGACACTCACCTGCTCAGTTGTCGGTTCCTCCAGCACCTGGAGAAGCGGAAGGTGAGCTTGATGGACTACGACAGCGAGGACAAAGCCAGGAATGCCATCGAAAGAGGCTGGGCTTGGGCTGCGATCTTCTTCCCGTCGAATTACTCGGAGAGTCTCATGGAGAGGATCGAGCTGGGGAAGGACGTCAGCCCCTGGAGCGCCATGTCCGCGGATATGGACGTCGTCATGGACATGTCCAGTGAGTATCTGGAATTCCTCTCCAGGAAATCTGTTAGGAGAAAAATGAGAATATTGAAGAAACTCATCGATATTTTTTTAAAATTAAAAATGAATTGAAAAAATGAATTGAAATTTATTTAATCAAAAAGGAAGAAATTGAAATTTTCTCTGGCGTCGATTAAAAAAAGTAATAAAATCGCAAATGATTGATCAATAAAATGATGGGTAACCTTAGTGTCAATAAATAGTGGATAATTAATGATATTAATTATTTTAAATGACTCGATAAATATTTTATATCAATAAATGCTTCCATAACTTGACTCGTTGGCAATCAAATACTGAAATATTGATCCATCGCATGGCATATTTATGTAAGTAGTTAATTATACGAATTAATAGGACCCAGGTCACACGACACCTGTTAATTGACACCGGGTGTCGGTAAAATTGCCAAGATATTGACCAAAGGACACTTTTTTTTTCGCAAGAACGTGCGTAAACAAAAACATGGTTTTTTTTCCTGTTTCCATGTATATGAGTAATTCACGGTAATTAATTCGCTGACGTTGAACACTCGGATTTCCAACAACGAATCACGATAATGATTTTGCATTTTCAATTATGATGTGAATGCGAAATTGATGTAAATTTTACTACGACCTCAGATTTTTATTCTCGAAATTTTCCAACAACCCCTGGGAATCCCAAAAAATGTAATTGCAACTAAAGTGCAGAAAATTTGGTGCATCTAATGCTACTTCGATGCATCTAATGCTACTTCGATGCATCGAATACCCCTTCGATGCATCGAGTGCAAGTTCGACCAACCACTTCGATCATTTTTGAAAAATCGAAACGATGCATAAAATTGCAGATCAGCAAATCGGTCAACTGCTGCAGCGTGACATCCTCTACTCGTACCAGGACTTCGCCAAGGAAGTGACAACAGCCTGCAACTATAGTGCGAAGCTGACTGGTATTCCAATGGACGTGAGTACCTATTCCCTTTTCTCCGTATTTCAATTTCATTTGCTGCACAAAGAATTGCACGAGACGTCGACTTATCTGCGATCTCTCTTCGATCCACAGTTCAGGACACCCATTTATGGCACGAAGGATCCAAATTTCACGGACTTCGCAGCCCCTGGAATCATCCTGACGTAAGTATCGGTGACCGCATACAGTTGCGCAACCGATAGCAAATGTTGAATTTGCATTTTTTCTCGATTCGCAGAATCATCTTCTTCTTGTCGGTCGCCTTGACATCCGGAGCCATGCTGCTCGAGAGGAACGAGGGCTTGATGGAAAGAAGTTTGGTCTCCGGTAGGACAAAGGATAACTTCTGATGCTTCAGCAATTTTCTCAAGGTCTTGAGAGTGATCGAGAATTTTTTTCCTTGGTTTCAGGTGTCACCGGTACGGAAATACTGTTCGGACAAGTGGTCACCCAGTTCGTCGTGATGGTGGGCCAGACCGTGATGGTACTGATCTTCTCGTTCGCAGTCTTTGGAATCACCTGCGAAGGACCTATTTCCTGGATCTCCGTGCTTACGATCCTCACAGGACTGTGCGGCATGTGTTTTGGTAAGATGCATTCGATGCTTCTTCGATCCAAAAATTTTTATGCATTCGATGCTTCTTCGATACAAAAAATTTTTATGCATTCGATGCTTCTTCGATACAAAAAATTTTTATGCATTCGATGCTTCTTCGATACAAAAAATTTTTATGCATCCGATGCTTCTGCGATGCAACAAATTTTGATGCATCCGATGCTCCTTCGATGCAATTAAATATATCCAATATTTTTTCGATACACCGAAGAAATGCATCTTCGATTAGATTTTCTTCCGTGCTAATCCTTCGTGCATCGATTGCTCCTTCGATGCACATGATCCAATCGCATCGATGAATCGAACAATTCTTATCCTCTTTTTTTCTTTTCGTTCACCAGGATTTGTAATCGCCATCTTCTGTGAAAATGAACGGACCGCAACGTACACTGCGATCGGTTCGTTCTTGCCAGTGGTGATGCTTTGCGGGATCATCTGGCCCATCGAAGGGATGCACCCGGTGCTGAAGTACATCAGCTTCGTGCTACCATTGACAAAAAGCACCGAGTCCATCAGAGCCATGCTGGCTAGAGGCTGGTCCATGTCGGAACCAACGGTCTACAATGGTTTCATCTCCACCGTTATCTGGATCATCGCCTTCCTCATCCTGGCGATACTCCTCATCAAATTCAAGAAGGGCTAAGCTCGGATACAGGTAACGAGAGTCCGGATGCTGAGACCTTTCGCTCCGGAGTCGAAGCGAAGCTGCTGACAATTGAAATTTGCTTTGCAAATTTGAAGTTGATGATTTTTTTTTAGAAGCACTAATTTTTGAAGGCAAGGAAAGTTAGTAGCTTTTTTAAAAGAATTTCAATGGAAGTTACTCATTTTTTGAGGGAAAGAAAATCAGTAATTTTCTTTTTAAAAAATAGGTAATTGTTGTTGGAGAGAAAATAAGTAGGTAAGGGCAGGAAGTTCCTGCCCGGCTGAGGAAAATAATTAGATGGAAGTTAGTTGGATTATAAATTCTGCGAATTACACCTAACGATAATTGATAACTGTAAGTTTCGAGGATTTTTGAAATCGCAATACCTGTGTACAGTGTGTCTGTGTAAGTATATGTATGTGTACAGTATAACTTTTTTCAGATAATTATGGAAACCCCTATGGAAATACAATATTTTTGCTCAATGTTTAATCGCGATCTTTCGGTAGGGAAATTTGCATCTGTTACAAAAACAATTTCAGGATATCTCGATAAGATAAGTCAAAAGAAAAATTCATGGACATAAAGGGACTGCATCTATAACCCAGGACAGGGTCGCCGGAGAAGCGCTCAACATTGTATTATTTACTTTAACACACTAAATAAATACTAGGGAAGTAATTATATCCGCTTAACGCATTAAGCGTTCTCTGGCAACCCTGATTCCATAACAAATGTAGAAATATAGATTAATATAGAGAATCGCTGGAGAAATATGATTATAATTAGAAGGAAAAATGCGGAAAATGTAAAAATAATGTACGACAAAATATTAGGAACTATCAATTCATGCATTTCCTCCACAGTATTTATATAAAAACGTCATTTTTGTACAGTACTTTAGTAAGGAATAAAATGTCGAAAATGTTGTGCTGAAAAGTACAGGTGATTCCCCTTTCTCCTTTTTCTCTTATTTTATAAACTTTTTTTGTTTCCATGAAAATACTGGCTAAATTATAAAGAGGTTTTTTGAGGAAAAATCTGATTTTCCGCTTAATAGATTCTTCGCGAAAAAATACATCGGATAAGGGTCTCCCAAAAGGGCCCAAAAGATTTTTTCAAAAGTCGATTTTTTGGGGCATATTGCCTTCCCCCAAAAATGGGGTAAAAATTAAAGTTTCGAAAATGGGGTTGGACAAGTCATTTTTAGGGGTAATTTTTCCCGTAGAATCGATTCCAAGGGTCAAATTTGAGGAAATCCGAGCGGAAGTTGGAAAAAAGTAGGTTTTTTGAGGAAAAATCCTGTTTCCCATGGGATTTCTAGAATTTTAATAACAAAATTGGATTCCTCGGAAAAAAATACATCGGATATGGGTCTCCCGGAAATTCCCAAAAAAGTTTCCAAAAGTCGATTTTTTTGGGCATGCCTACCCCTTCCCCCAAAAATGGGGTAAAAATTAAAGTTTCGAAAATGGGGTTGGACAAGTCATTTTTAGGGGTAATTTTTCCCGTAGAATCGATTCCAAAGGTCAAATTTGGTGAAATCCTAGCGGAAGTTGGAAAAAAGTAGGTTTTTTGAGGAAAAATCGCGTTTCCCGTTGGAATTCTCGAATTTTGACTTTGAAAATGGATTCCTTGGAAAAAAATACATCGGATATGGGTCTCCCGAAGTTCCAAAAAGAAACTTTCCAGGAGTCGATTTTTTCGGGCATGTCATCGGATATGGGTTTCCCGAAAAATCTCCCCCGCCCCCAAAATTAGAAATAATAATTACTCACGATTGTTGCAGTGAAAATGTAGCCATCCCTCGAAATTGCATTTCCTGGTATTTTACACCTTGGCGGGAACTGCGAAGTTACTATGGCGGGCGGCCATTTGTGAATCTCCGAACATACCTGGAAAGAATCTTTCATTGCATTGAAATCTGAGTGGAGGGGGGAAAAAGTTCTATAGTAATTTCCATGGGTATGTATTGTGTACATGTGTTATACGAGTTTCTAATGTCACATATATATATATTTATATATATACACCCATATTACCCATTTACTATAGTACATAGTAAAGAAAAATATTGTAATTAAATAATAAAAGCTGCAATAGCGGAATTCAAAAATATAAAGTGAATTTCTGAAACTCAAAAAACCGCGTTCTTTCTTTAAAACGATCGAATCCGAAATCCAAGAATTTCAATTTCCCGAATTTCTCAAGTCTTATTCATTCCTTGTTTTCCTCGAATTCTAATTCTCGGATTCTACGAATTTCCTTATTTCAAATTCCTACGCATCTCTCTACCTGCGTCCCTCTCTCTCTCTCTTCACGCGTGTGTATGTGTTTTCACAACACACTTTCTCACGCATTCGACTTCCAACACCAACGAACTCCATATAAACACGTATTTCTATATATACATATACCAACGTACCCCCATTTGCATCACCGTAAACCCACACAACGATATCCCGCTTTCGTACACGTACTACTTAGGAACACATGTGTATGCGTGTGTATGCACGCGCACGAGTTTGGGGATCGAGTTAGTATTTGGAAAAGCGACCGTGTACCGTGCAGACGTGCACCGATCGGGTGAGCGAGCGAGTGTGAATGAGTGTCCGAGCCTCCGAGGTGTGAATCGAGTGAATTGTGACTTGTGTGACTCGTGAGTTCTGCCTTCAAAGACGAGACGACGGGGTGTCGTACGGACAAACGGACGGACGGACGGACACACCAGTGACCAGTGTATATGTACAGTGGAAGAGTGACCAGAGGCAGAGAGGGCAGAGATTTAAAAGCCCAAAGGCCAAAGATGGACGAGGATGGCACGCGAGGTGTCGTTGAATCGCAGTGAGATGTTTGCTTGCCCCAACCGCCCAGCATGGGAGGCTGCATAGGTATTTCCCGGGCCAGGAACGCCTCCGTCGACGATACATCTGCCAATTCAACGCGCACCAATTCAGGTAAGTGCCCGACTACCGCGTAAGCGATATACATATATATATATGTGTATACACGCGCAGACACATACATTCTCGTACGTGACTTCCTATTCGTTGTAACTTTTTGCGGTCGTAAAAGTGAAACCTCAATTTATGCCCTGAAAATTAAAAAAAAATGGGGGGAAATGATCGAGAGTGAGAAGAAAAAAGGATGTTCTCTTCGGGAAAGAGCAACCTTGGATCAGCGAGGCACTATTTACATGTCACCTTGCGATCCGATAGCTCTCAAGTACATTACTTTGCATGTATAATCCTGTTTTTTTACCCCCCGTTTATCGGTTTCTTTCGACTGCAACGCAAATTGTGACCATGAAGTGGAAGAAGTATTGAAGAGGAGGAAGTATCGATGACAGGATCGATGTCATTGATTTGAAATCCATGGGATTCATGGATTTTGAGGAATCGAGTTTGCGATTTTCGGGATGTTTTTTTTTTTTTACGCGAGTGGTCCGTGCATTGCAAGGGAACGAATGAAATGGAATAGAGCGAAGTAAAGTGAAATAAAGTGAGGTTAGGTTGACTCGGCACAGGTTGGGTTGAGTTAGGTTTGATCAGGTTAGGATTCAAGAGTCCTTCGCTCGCTGTTTCACTCACTAGTTGGGTAATGGAGTAATGACTCCGGTCTTCAGGTTCTCAAATTGACATGCTATGAATTATATATATATATATCTATATTATATATTATATATATTTGCCATAAAGAAAATTGTTAATAAAAATGAAACGGCCGAAAGGAAAAATTAAGAATTGTGTGTATGTGTGTGTAGAATATTTATTATAACATATAGTATATTTTTAGAGATTTGTTATTTATTATATATAATAATCCTCCATATTTAATTTTGGACATGGCCCTTCCGTAATTCCATTTTCTAAATTTTCACTTTTGCTAATTTTTTAAAAAACCCCAAGGTTATTCCAAAAAAAGTAAATAAATAAATAAATCGATTTTTAGAGCCAATTTTTGAAGCTTTCCTATCCTCACTCGATGTATTTTTTTCTCCAAAGAATTCATTTTTGATATTACAATTCCTAATATACAATCTAAAAATACAAGGATTCAAAAATAAGGTGTATTTTCTGAACCCTCGATTTTCTTTTATTAAATGGAAAATCTAAAAATAATGATTACATTGCGTAAGAAATCAGGCCCATCCAAAATTGAGCTTGGAATTCAACTCCAAGACAGCTAGAATTAATATATCCACTGTAGTCAATTGTAAATGATTTAGAATCATTGCGTCGACTAATCGAATGGTCGTAGTTATGATAGTTTTAACCCAATTTCAATGTAATGGGGAAAACGACCGTAAGTGTTAACTTCATTACACAAACAAAAAGCAGCCGGACCACCTTTTCTATTTATTATCAAGGTTTCCATTTTTTTTTTCTTCAAGAAAATGGAACTCTAGAAAAATGGAATTCGAAAATAACGTTTCTAATAAATTCAAAAGTCCAATTGTTACTAATTAATAATAATCACAACACTTACCATCGTTACAATATTTTTTCACAATCGCCGACCTTATTTTCCTAACTATAAATATTCTCGTGTAGTCACCAAAAAAATCACACCTCTAGCTACTAAAAAGAATTTACTAAAAATAATATCGCCCTAATTAGAATAATAGCGAATGAAATAATTTTGGGGCTCACAGGAAATTCGAGGAAAAATCATCCTTTGTGCCACGAAGTGATCAGATGGAAGTCCGACGTGCCGTTAACCGAGGGACAGTTGCGAAGTAAGAGGGACGAGTTTTGGGATACCGCTCCGGCCTTCGACGGACGCAAGGAAATATGGGACGCACTGAGAGCCGGTGCCACCGCCGCCGAAGCACAGGACTACCAATTGGCTCAGGCGATACTGGACGGAGCCAATATCTCTGTACCTAATGGATACCTAACGGAGTGTTACGACGAACTGGGTACTCGGTACCAAGTCCCTATCTATTGTTTATCATATCCTATTAATATCGTTAAGCAAGACAGCGGGAGAGATTCTCCAGCCGATTGCTCAGGTGATTATTGATTTTTTTTTAATTAATTAATTTCACTCGAATTATCATTGTAACTATAAATTATTGACTACTTTTTTTTTCTTTTCTAGAACCTGTCGATGGTGGGACAGAATTGACGTTAAAGTTGAGACTGTCGACGACTTTAGGCGATGTAAAATTGCCAGTTTACAGTAAAGATACCGTGGGAGTCGCAAAGAAAAAATTACAGGTGCGTAATTTGCAATTTTTGGGTCGATACCGATATTTTCAAGAATTCTAGTAAAAAGTTGGCAAAACGAAGGAACTGGAATTTAACCGATTAAAATAGCAATTTTTACAGAGTCAAGAAGGTTTGGAACCTTCGCGACAGAGGTGGTTCTTCGGAGGCAAACTTTTGGGGGACAAAATGCACATCGAGGAAGCCAAAATCCAACCCGGCTACGTGATACAAGTGATCGTGAATCCCGAGAAGCTCGACGACAGTCCATCGAAAACTAGTTGAGCTTTTTGTAGGTAATACCTAAGTAAGACGAACAAAACTAATAGGGATTTGAGTTATTTTCGTTTTTGAAATGGACTAATCTAAGATTTCAAAAATAAGGGTAGCGAGAGAGCACGGTCCTATATCTTTTTTTTTTAGAAACACACTCACCGATTTTTTCGTTCCCGTGAATCGATTTCGAAAATTCCCCAAAAATTGGAGCTTTTCCAATTTTCCTTTTTCCCCCAAACGGTGTTTTTCCATTAATTAAATCTACCGGAATATCGACTCGTTGTAAATAATTCCGTGATGGAATTGAATGTATAAGTTGAAGGTTCGGCTAGAAAAACCCGTTTTTGTTATTTTCGAAATTGGATGGGAAGTATGTCCGTCGTCGCATTTCGTATTATATCGCCGGGAAATTTATACGTCCTTGCTTATGTAAATCTCACGCAAACCTGAAATTCTTCTGGCGCAAAACAGTACAAAGTGCGTTTGTAAATGAAAGGCAAAAAGAAAAATACAGGATCGTGCTTTGCGATGGAGAAAAAAAAAAGATATATTAACGACGAAAGGAAAAATGCTATTAACGCATGTTAACGCTCACCATGTACAGTAAGATCGACTGAAATAATGACTAAACTAAATTTACATTAATATTTTACACGTAAATGTTATACAAAGAAATATTATCTTTCTTTTTCGTTTTCTTTAAATTAATTAATTAATACTATTAATTCGTCATTGGCCTCGTTTCTTCGACCTATGACACCCTCGTTTATACAAATACGAGAAATTCGCGATATTATATTATACATTCGTTTCTACATTTTTCAAAAAATTTACGTATTTTTTTGTTTTGCTTTACCAAAATAGAAATTAGTTTGGAATTTTTTTTTCGATTAGATTTTTCTGCGTACGAATATATTTTTTAAAAATAATGTTAGGAATTTTTGTGAAAAGTAGTTGGCAACACCCGAAATATCGGAATTCGAAGTCGTTGAAAATGCAAGACAATACGAGACTTTTCGAAAAATGTAGAAATCGTCGCATTACCTTAAAAATATTATAAATTACGGTACTATTTGCGATTCTGCGAAACCAAGAAATTCGAGAAAAACGTTACAATTAATAATCATAATTAATAGCGCGAATCTGCTGATTGCATTTTTTTTTTTTTCAAAATTACAATTTTCTCAAAAATGTAATGAATTGGCTTTTTTTTCTCATTGGCACAAATTTTCATTATTTTTGAAAATTAATTGAAATTTCGATATCGAGTAGAAATATTCTTTGAAAAAATTCAATCTGCAGTTTGGCATCAAAGGCTACATTTTTCATATTTCGCCGTCTTTTGGACCATCGAATTACAAGGAAAAAAAATTGTAAAATTATACAGGAAGTTCACGAATTTCTGTGGTTTTTATTCACCGGAAGAGTTTTTTCCTGTTCTGTACCCAAATTCGAGAACGATCGGGAAAGAAAAGGAGAAAATCTTCCTTTGGCATAAAAATCGCAATTGCAATTCGTAACTTCGATATGCAAAAATAAGGTCGTTTTTATTTAGCGTAGATTTGGCCTAAGAGAAATTAGTCCAGTTGGATAGATATTACGATTTTTCGTACGGTTTTTCTAGATTTTGTAAAATTAATAGGATATAACGGGAGTGAATTTCAAAGTGAACGAAATGTCAAAAGAAAAAAAAAATGTTCATGTGCGTTGGTCGTCACGCAGCTTCGATGAAATGATTACCAAAAAAAAAGAAAGAAAGAAAGAATAGGGCAGTATTTTTGCTGGTAAATAATAATGATAATAATATATTTTGCAAGAAAATCCCCTTTGCATTTATATCGAACGAAATGGATTTGTACAGACTGTGTTAAAAAAATGGAAAACAAAAAACACGAAATATCGAAGAGTGGTTTTCACCGCAACCCACGAAAAAAAATTGCACGAGTGTTAAAAAGAAGAAAAATACTTATTTTTTCATGACACGAGAAATAATCCTGCCTGTCAGTTTCGAAATTTACTTAAATTCGCCACCCACTTATTCAATTTCTCGTTTTTCCTAAAATCCCACCGGAACCTTCATCTTCGAAAATCAGCTGTAAGTTTTCAATTTCACGGGCCTTTGAAAATTTGAGAACAAAAATCCAGTTATCGATGAATCTTCGAAGATGAAGGAAACACGAATTTTTCTAGTTTTCCCAAAATGGGATTCTTTGAAGGTTGTGCGTAAAATCGAGTGTCAAAAACAGAAAAAAAAATGTGGAATCTCAGAATGTTACTACGGATGAAGATGAAAATCGAATATTTGTCGGATCCGAAAAGGCAAATTGGGATTTGAATATTAGTGTCGACACCAAAATAGGAATTTATAAATGTTCGAAACTGGTGCCAATCAGTTTCGAACTATTATTGAACAATTTTCACGAAGAATTACTTGTTTTTTTTTCTTTAATTTTTGGAAAAACAAATTTTCACTTTCGAGATAACAAAGGAAACAGCATTTTTGGTATCCGATTGACGTGTGCAACAATGAAACAATACTTATATATTATTGTATCGAAAATGAAAAGTTCCAGAAGAAGAAATAAAATAAAAAGAGGAATTATACGATAATTTATCAATTATTTTGGAACTTTTCGTTGTCGATGTCGACTCGTATATACACTCACAATAAAAAAAAACAATAAGAGCAAAAAAGAATTATCTATGTTTATAATAATAGTACCTATTGCAGAGTCTCGAAAAAAAAAAAAAACAGAAGAAATCAAGAAAAAAAAAATTAATTGTTAAAGATACGATAGAGATAACTTATTTATAATTATGCGAAGGGAGAAAGAAAATAGTTTTTATTAATTGTATTATAATTCATTAATTATCAGAGTGAAGCCTAATTAAATGGACTCGAGATTCGATCGAAGCGAATTTCCAGGAATTTTGTTTTTTCTTAAAAAAAAAACAACAGGGTGAAATTTAATTCCCGCAATTTCCGAAGCTGGAGCATGAAAAAAAATGGAAATGTGAAGATTCTCCAGTTTTCTTTTTGAAAATTGCTGGGAATAAATTGGCATCGATTAAAATTTTCAAAATTCCTCCATTTAATTTCGCGTTACTCGACACAGACTAATGAAACTCGAGATAATTTACTGATTTCATTGTCTTTCTTTTTCTTTTTTAAGAGAAATAAATTCAAGTTTGTACTATGTGTTTTCATACAACGGTCATTTATTCGAGCATTTACTTTACTTAAGTAACGTTAACGAACGAAAATCGCGGTCGAAATTCTGCTCAAACGAAAATCCGGTGAAATTCGGAAAAAACAAAAATTTCTCTTTTTCTTTTTTTTTTTTAAAACTATTCACTACCGTTGTTGAGGAATGAGTTAGTTTGAAATCGGAAGGAAATGGGAAACGGAAACTGTAAATACCTAAGAGAGAAAACTGTTGTAATAATTTAATTAGAAGAAAAGTGCAATTTTTAAACGCCTGGTCTTTGACGGGGGAAAAAAACAGAGAAAATCGCTTGATAAATTGGACCAATGATTGTAAAAAAAAAAAAATAAAAGAGAAAAAGGCGTTTCTTGAAAATCAAAGAAATGACTGATTGGAAATTATGTAAAATAATTACTGCCAATTTTAATATCGACGAGACGAAAACTGGAAAATAAACGAGTATCGACGAAATGTGTCTTGTATTTGAATTATCTACAAAATTCGAATTGCCTAAAAAGAGAAAAAAAAAGCAGAAAAGTGTATTTACTTGGGCAAGAATCTCAAGTACTTCAGCTCGTGGCACAGCCAAATCATCGAACTCAGCAGCAACAGGCTCCCGGACTGGTGCAAGCTCGCCACGCTCACCGGCACGTGCGTCAGCAACGTGGTGATCCCCAGGGCGACTTGGAGGTAGCCGGCGAAGAGGACGGCCCCGATCGCGGTCGTCGCTCGACCCGGGAGCCGGTATTTTCGCGAGAGGATCGCCAGGGTCGTGATCAGACCCAACGTGGTCGTGCCCTGGAGGAAAAAGAACAAATTTAGTTCCGGAATTTAATTTATTTTTATTATTTTTTTTTAATTTTATTTTTCCACTGACTCACCAGGACCCGGTGGTCGAACTGCACCGTGGTGGGGTTCTCCGTGAAGTTCCTCAGCAGCGGCGAGATGCTGAGAATGTCATCCGGGATCCACTTGTCAGCCATTTTCGGGAAAGTGTTGTAAATCAGCCCCGCGTCCATTCCGGCGACGAACGCCCCGGACACGGCGGTGAAAAAAACCATCCCCTTCGTGGAGTGCACCAGCATCCGCAGACTCCGCAGCTTCTGGACCACCTTTTTGCCGTCCACCAGCTCCAGTTTCATTCTCTCGGCGGGCAAGAGGTGGTCCAGAGCGTTGTAGAGGAACCCGGTGTAAATGAGCAGGGCCAATCCCAGGTGAGAGGCTAGTCGGTATTGGGAGACTCGGGGCACGTCCGAGGGATCCTGGAATCGCTCGGCCTCCAGGCCCGACTTCACCATGTACCAGCCCATGAGGCCCTGCAGCCCGATCAGGGCGCCCAGGGCCAACACGCGGGGTTTCATCCCCTTTTTGTAGTACCCCCGCATCCAGAAGTAGGCAGCAGGGGCCAGGAACACTCCGCCGATGAGCCTCCCCCACATCCGATGGAGGTACTCCATCCACCAGATGCGCTTGAATTCGCTCAACGTCATATTCGAGTTCATCCTGAAGAGAAAAAGGAAAGAGGTAAAAATATAACAAAAAGAATTATTTTCTTGAGCGGTATTTTTCCAAAATTTCAGTGATTTCCTAAAATTACATTGAATTTTAAACTTTGGTAAAATATAGTAAAAGTAAATTTCGGGGATTTCCTTACATTTTGTATTCGGGAAATTGTTGGTATCGCTGGAACTCTTGAATCCAGTCTTCCTCATTTCGGGGCATTTTTTCACCCAATAGTTTCCACGTGACCATGGACAATCCCGATTCGGTGAGTCTTGTGACTCCCCCTGGAATGATTTTGTAATTTTTCTTTTTTTTTTCTAACTTTTATTATGCTCGAAATTGGAGGAAAATGTGAAACTTGTTTTCGTGAAATAAAAATATCCGGGATTCGAAACTTTTGTTGGATCGGATCGGTGACTTTTGTAATAATTGTTTGAAGGAACGGAATAACTAATAATGTAATTGGTTAAAAAAAGCAATCATAGCCCAAATTCCTGGGATCAAATAAAAAAAATCTATATTCTCCAGAAAAGTGTTCGAAGCGAAGGCGATATAAATATATTTATTTTTGGAAACTCCTGGGAGTCTAAGTACCTGGAAGTTCTACTTCGCTTATTTCCCATAAGTCGCATCGACAACTGCTTTAATCACGACTCGAATCCCATAATACAATATAACGTAACCGAAAGTACCTAATACCACTGCCACGAGAACCATTCCACTGCACGTTAATAACCACCTTCCGACTATTTTGTCATTTTTGTTCACTGGGGGTTTACAGGATTGAGTCAAGGGTCGAGACCTGATCGCCGACTGTTTCAGAAACCCCTGTACCTGTAAGGAAGAATTGGGAATTCCAAAATAAAAAAAAATTCCTTGGAATTTTATTATAAAAAAAATCGCCATTAATATTTAGAGGAAACTTAGAATTTTTCAAAATATGTATATCGAAAAGTCCAAAACTCCAGAATTTTCCTTCCGATACAAAATTAAATTGCGATTATAAAATGTCGTAAGAGTATGATTTTTAAATAATTAATAATTGCTCATTTATAATTTTATTAATAATTGTGAGAGTTTCCATTCGAAAAAAGAAATATCACCTTTCCCAATTGGAATGGACGGTGTCTGAAAAACTGGAAACCATTTCCAGAAATTTGTTGCCTCGAGACGGAAGTCGAGAAAGATTTCTGTGCGTAAGCTCGCAATGGAAATCCTCGAGCTGTATATTTCAAGCAATGTGTCGATAATTGCAGCAACATTCTGAAACACGCGGAAACTCATTTATTTGTTTTTTTTATCGAATCTTTCCTGAAATTACTGAATTGGAAAGATTCGAAAAAAATCTGCAGAGTTCAAAAAACACACGGGAACTGGAAAATTCCAAAATCCCGTTTTCTATTTTCAGATGAAAATTCAGTTAATTCTCAATTTTGTTTTTCATTTTTCTTCAAAACGTTTTTTGAATTTGCTATTTCATCCAAAAATAAATTACAGCCCAAAAATATACTTACGTTTTCCCTATTTTTTTGAAATAAAATAAATACTGTATCCAGAATTCCTTAAAAAAAAAATACCCGGAAATTCGTTCCCGGCGATAAGATAAAATCACAGTTATGAGAAAACTACGAATTCATGATGCAACGATTCTCGTGCAGGTCCAAGAAAATCCCGTTTTCCGTCTACGTGAAGAATCAACCAACAAATAATATGTGTATAATTAATTTTAACGTTACAATAATTATATTCTCTTGAAAAAAATAAGAGAGAAAATATTTCGGGAGTCGCAGGAGGAAAAATCGTTGGTTTCTATTGCGGCCGCTAGACGACGCTAGTAACATCTGCGCTCTTATTAGTTCCCACGGTTACGTGCAGATGGCGCTACCGTGTTGTGTAAACGTCAAATCAAATAAATCCTCGAATTTCGGATCTGGATTTTGATTTTGCGAATTCTAACCTCGAATGTCGCGTGTCGTGTGTCTCCGGTGGATGACATCGAACTTTTTTGCACGATTAAAAAATCAAGTGATAACGTGATGCGATAAGCGTTATCAGTTGTCGCACTCAAGGTTTTCGAGAACCTCACGGATTTTTTTATCACCTTTCGGCATTTTCGAAGATTTTTTTGCGTATTTGCGATTCAGCTGAAATTTCGGTGAGGTTGTTATTATTTTTTTTTCATTTGATGACAATAATAATAATAGTAGTAATAATAATAATAATAATAATAATAATAATAATAATAATAATAATAATAGTAATTTCCACTTTTCCTTATTATCTTATTTTCTTTCTTTCAATCTCTCATTTTTCTTTTCTTTTTGTTTTCTCCTTTTTTTCTTTGTTTCTATTATTATTATTATTATTATTATTATTATTATTATTATCCCTATTATTTTTATCATAGTCATTATTATAATTACAATAATTCAATATTATTATAATAAGTTCCTTAAATTTGACTCTAAGTCAAAATTTCCAATTTTGACAAAATATCCATTTTGCAGCCTCTTGATTTGTTTTTTAGGCGGTCCAAAAAAATAATGATCGACTATTTCCAAAATGCAAAATGAATTGTTGCAGAATAAACTAGTATAAAAATTCCCATACTAAAGAAAAAGGAAAATTCCAATTTCTGCAGCATCCGCATCCTGAATTTTCAGGACCAATGGCAGCGAGAAAAACGGGATCGACGAAGCTGGCCCAGCTTCGCCAGCTCATGGAGAACGTTCCTATCGGGGGGATCAAGGGTAAGGGTATCGAGGCGCTCATCGTCAACTCCGAGGATGCCCACCAATCCGAGTACCTGAGGCCTCGGGACGAACGCCGCGCCTACATCAGTGGCTTCACCGGATCCCTCGGAACCGCGATCATCCTCAAGAACCAGGCCCTGCTCTGGACGGATGGTCGCTACTTCTGCCAAGCCGAAACGGAGTTGGACCCACCCGAAGAGTGGACCCTCATGCGAGAAGGCGTCCTTGGCACTCCCACTCAATCCGAGTGGCTGCTGGCCAACTTACCGCCAAAGTCCACCGTCGCCGCGGACCCCAACTTGATGAGTTACGCCCTTTGGGCTCCGCTACACACGAATCTGATCGCGGCGGGCCACTGTCTGATGCCGTTGACCGAGAACCTGGTGGACAAAGTCTGGGGCGAGGATCAGCCGGCGGAGTCTTCGAACCCGATCGTGGCCCATTCCCTGAAATACTCGGGAATCAGCTCGGGGGAAAAAATCCGTCAGTGTCGGGAAGCGATGGAGAAAAACGGATCGACCCTGCTGGTGATCACTGCCTTGGACGAAATCGCGTATCTACTGAACCTACGAGGCTCGGACATCACCTACAACCCGGTGTTCTTCGCGTACGTGATCGTGACTCCCAAGGAGGTGCACTTGTTCCTCGACAAGAGCAGGTTGGCGGCGGAAGCCGAGCAGCAGCTGATCCGGGAAGGAGTCCAGCCGATCTTCCACGGGTACGACGAAGTTCGCGAGTTTCTCAGAGCGAAGGCCTCGAAAGCCTCGGAAGAGCTGAAAATTTGGATCAGCCACCATTCGAGCTACGCTTTGCACGCCGACTGCGGGGAGGCTCGCAAGCACGTGGCCATCACCCCTGTGAGGGCTATGAAGGCGGTGAAAAACCAGGTGGAGATCCAGGGGATGCTGCGAGCCCACACCCGGGACTCGGTGGCCCTTGTCAAGTACTTCGCCTGGTTGGAGAAGGCCGTGAAGGGCAAAAAGGACAGCGAGCCCCCATTGACCGAAATCTCTGCCACGAAGAGGCTCAACGAGTTCCGAGAGTGAGTCGATACTGGATTAATCAATTAGTCGATGAGAAAAAATGAGTTTAAGCATTAAACTCAAATTCGTATTTTTTTTTTGTAGGGAACAGGAGAATTACGTGGGACCGAGTTTCAGTACCATTTCGTCGGTGGGCCCTCACGGGGCCATAATCCATTACGGGGCGTCCGAAAAGACGGACGTGGAGATCACCGATAAGGAGATTTATCTCTGCGATTCGGGTGCCCAGTATCTGGACGGGACCACTGACGTCACTCGAACGATGCACTTCGGGAAACCCACGGGCTACGAGAAAGAGTGTTTCACCAGAGTCTTCAAGGGACAGTGCCACTTGTCGACCGCTACCTTCCCTTGCATGATAAAAGGAAATTACCTGGACACTCTGACTCGGAAGTACCTCTGGGATGTCGGGTCAGTAAATAAAAATGGATTTTAGAGATTTCGAAAATATCAATGTGTTATTTATAATCATGATTAATTGCAGATTGGATTATCTGCATGGAACCGGACATGGAGTGGGAGCTTATCTGAATGTCCATGAAGATCCTGTTGGGATATCGTGGAAACCTTATCCGGACGATCCGGGCTTGCAGCCTGGAATGTTTCTATCCAATGGTGGGTTTTTTAATTACGCGAATTGGTTCGTTATTTTAAGGTGAAATATAATAATTAATATATATATATATATTTTTTTTTTAACGGGAGTGTTTTTAATTTTTAGGAGATTTTAATTTTCATTAATTATCTTTTAAATAGAATATGTTTAATTTTTTGTTCATTATTGGGAGACATTTTTTTATGGATTTTAGAAAAATATTCAGCTACTATCGGAAAATTCTATTCCCGACAGACTTTTGTCTAGATTTTTTTATTACTTACAATTAGTTTACTAAGTATTAAAATTATTTTTATATATGTAAATATTCTTTCTTCTCATATACATTTTCTAATTGGTTTCTATTTCCTACCTGAATGAAGACAACAAAAAAATAGAAAAATCTGATAAAGACGGAAAAGGAGTTGCAGATTACTTCTACAAACTGGAATTTTATTGAGATTCGTCCTTTTTTTACTATAATTTGTATTTTTTTTACTACACTCTACAAAGTTGTCGTCAAACCTTTTTTTTTTTTTCGTTAAGGGTATTTTCTAATTTGTTGCTTTTTCCACTTCAGAACCGGGATACTACGAAGACGGCAAGTTCGGCATCCGCTTAGAAAACGTTGAACTGGTGGTAAAGGCGAATACTCCACATAATCACAGAAATCGCGGTTTCCTTACATTCGAGACTGTTACTTTGGTGCCGATACAAACGAGTTTCCTTAACGTCTCTTTGCTCACTGATAAAGAAGTAAGTCATTGAAATTCGAACGTTTACACGTTTCGCTCCTTTTTAAAATCCCACAACGACGTCGCCAATAATTCCATAACGTCAATAATTATTAATTTCAATTTTTTAAAATTGATATTAATTTCAATTTTTCTTTTTTTTTAATTTTTCAATTTTTTAAAATTGAAATTAATTTCAATTGTTCTTTTTTTTTAATTTTTCAATTTTTTAAAATTGAAATTAATTTCGAAAAAATTTCGACAAGAAAAAAAGAGGATTAATTTTTGGTAAATTCTGAATTATTTTCCAGATCGAATATTTAAATAATTATCACGCCAGGTGCTTGAAGGTACTTCGTCCATTTTTGGAGGGAGATACGGAGACCCTCCAGTGGCTGGAAAATGCGACTCGACCGATTTCGAGATAACGAGAGATCGTCGAGGATTCCGTCATATCCGGTCGTCCTTAATTAAGTATACATATATACCGAACCTACTGTCAATGAGATTTCTTATACGATTTACAGTTTTGCGAAATGTCGGATTACTAATAATAATTTGTTCTACATTTATTTCCAATTTGGAGAAAAAATATATACCGGAAGAAAAGCGACGAGTTGTTTCGACTGATTTAGATTAAGAACACGAATTCGCGAGCTTAAATCCCAAATTTGCGGTATTTGTAGAATTTAAAGAAAAATCGGGAATCGAAGATTTTCGCTGTTTTTTTTCTTTCTTAAATTAGAGATTCCATTTTCCGTCAAAAATATTTACACGAAAAACCAAAGGTTCATTTTCGGAATTTCTAACTTGGGAACCAAAACTTCCGGAAAATTGAAATTCGCGGGTCAGAAAGCGGTACAACGAAGCTTGAAACTCCTTTTTGAGCAAACTCGCGTTTGCTTAAAAAGAAAAAATTGGAAAAATTCGTGAAGCGAAAGTGAAGTTTCCCCGCAATTGCGAAATTTCTAATTCTATTGTTTGTTATTGTTACTGCTGTTGCTGTTGCTGCTGGTGGTGTTCCCGGTGCTGTCGCTGCCGCTGTTAATGGTGAACGCATCTTGTTCCTCTCTTGAAAAGAGGCAGGACATCTTGTAACTGTGGGAGGGATAGTTTCCGGTCGCCCACACGACCACACGACACAAGACTCAACTTCAACTGCAATACTCACTCGGAGCTTATAAGGGACGAAGTCGAAGAAACTGCCACTAGTAAGAGATACGAAGGTATATAGGCACGTACGTGTACTTGTTACACGTTGGAAGGTAAATGGTACGTACTCTGGTGCATATACATGTACCTGTGTATGTACAAATTATGTATTATCTATGTATGGAGAGCGGAGCCTAGATGTTGAAAAACTTCCCCTATTACCATTCCTTTCTATTGCAGCTCGACGCTGACTCGACTACCCACTTAGAAAAAAAAAAGGTGGTACGATTACGGGGTATTAAAAATAGCGATGACGACGATCCGTTCACGCGAGATATGGCGTTCCAACTATTATCAAAGTTGATCGAGCCTCGTTACCTGCCATGCGTAGGTCAAGATACGGGCAAAACGGGGTCATAAACTACCCCCTCGCCCTGTGCCTGCAATTTTTATCCTAATCTTCCATTAATTCTACTCAATCGCGTTTCCATCGGAAAGTTTCCCTCCCTGTCGCCAATTTTTTCCATCCAGGGAAAATTTTTCAGCCAACGGGGAATTTACCGCCAGGAAAGTAGGCCAGCGATACCGAAATATCAACTTTGAACGAAGTCTCCGAGATTTCTTCCCCAGAAGTTGTCGAATCTTTCATTCAGAATTTTTTCTATCAAAATTTCGAGAATTTCGAATTTTCGCTTTGGAATTTGTAACTCCGGAGGACATTTTTTTTCAACTTTGGAATTTGCAGCTTCGAAATTTCCTTTCGAGAAAATTTATATAAATTTTGCTGCCAAAGATGTGAATTTTTCTAGTGGAAAATCTGAAAATACGATTTTTGGGGATTTCGTATTTTCCATATTTTTTCCTGAGTTTTAGCAATTTATCACTCCAAGGGGAAATTTTGTAGAATTTTGAAATTTGTACAGTAGAAAGTAGAATACCAAAGCTTCGAAATCCTTTTTCCAGAAATTTTCTATACCCTTTTTTTCCAAAGTTATGATTTTTTCAATCGAAATATCGGAAACTGAATTTTCAAGAACCTCGTAATTTCACCATACGTCTCATCGACTTCAGGAATTTGTAGCTTTAGGGGAAAATTTTCCAGGACCTTAAAATTTTCGGGGTAGGAAGTGAGACATCAAAGCTTCGAAATTTTCTTTCAAGAAACTTTGTATAAATTTTGCTGCCCAAGATGTGAATTTTTCTAGTGGAAAATCTGAAAATACGATTTTTGGGGGTTTCGTATTTTCCATATTTTTTCCTGGACATTACCAATTTATCACTCCAAGGGGAAATTTTGTAGAATTTTGAAATTTGTAGGGTAGAAAGTAGAATACCAAAGCTTTGAAATCCTTTTTCCAGAAATTTTCTATCCCCTTTTTTTCCAAAGTTACGATTTTTTCAATCGAAATATCAGAAACTGAATTTTCAAGAATCCCGTAATTTCACCATACGTCTCATCTATTTCAGAAATTTATAGCTTCGGGGGCAAATTTTCCAGGACCTTAAAATTTTCGTGGTAGAAAGTAGGATAAAAACCCCTCGAAATCCTCTTTTATCCAACCTTCTACCACCTTTCCTTCCCGAGATACGCGCTTTTTCACCCGCAGTGGAAATTCCAGACTCCTTGAATCCCCCAAAATTTCACAATCGCTTCCATCGTTTCCTCGAAATTCTGGACCAGCTGGTCTCCGTTTTTCAAATTTACCCCATAAGTTCCACCCTTCGATAATCGCGACCCTACCCTTGTTGGTAGCGATGGGTCAAAGTTGGGTGTGGAAAATCCAAAACGGGCAAATTCACTAAAAATTGTCTTCCCTTTCTTTTCCAGGCCGGTTGCAGTCGAAACACCTGAAATGAAGGATTGCGCCAATGATCGTTGTGCAAAACGAACCTCGCCGGTTCTCTCCGCCTGGGTACTGACTAGGTGATAGCGTGGGTGACCGGAAACCGTTCCTTCCTACCGTCTTTGGTGGGACTTCGTAAGAGAGAAGTCGCGGGAAAAGAAGTTCTCCTTCGACGAGGCGGTAACATACCAAAATCATATACGAAGTAAAGGAGAAAAAGAGTTCTCTTATAGCTGAAAGAAAGGTTCTTAAAGGAAGGGCGAAAGCAGGCTCTCCTGTTCGGATATAGAAAGGTGATGACCTCGATCCTACGCGACGCACGCCGTTCTCGCCTTCTTACTTATCCGCCAGTTTCATTCTGTCTTGCCGTCTTTCTCTTTTTCTCGAGTCTTGACTGAACAACCCGACAGGGAACAACTACCCACGCTTGCCCTTCTGTCAATTATATTTACTATTTCATTCATACGGTTCTTGGTCCACTGTACCCAATACCCATTCACAGTAACACGCGACTAGAACTTTTTCGAATCGTACTTCTCTCTCTCTCTCTTTCACCTTTTTTTTTTCTCTCCTCCTCATCTTCTACCTCCACCGCGGACTTTCAAAATAGGCAGAATGCTGAAAAACTTATGGGTACACACACTATATGTATATACAAGCTCATGCTTATTCATGGGAGAGGCAGATTAGATCTCGAGGTCGACCAACTCGCTCACTGACTGAGTACCGACTCTCTTCATTAATGGTTTTGGAATTAATAATAATAATCTATGGCGTAATTCCATGATGACTGTTCGAACGCAGGCTGCCTGCCTGCCTGCCTGCCTGCCCGTTCGTAGTAGTCTTATTATGAATGAAACCTCGTTAATTGAAACGGGGAAGAGATTCGATCTGCGCATCGCCAGGAGGAAAGAAAGAAATGGGATGGTTCGACTCGAACAACCGAAGAAGGTGAAATTGAGAGACAGCGGAGAGCAAAAGTAGGGAAATCCTGTGGGCCAGAAAATCGGGGATGGTTTTTGAAAAAAGTTCTGGCTTGAAGATGGAATTTGCTTTTTTTGGGGGGGAGAATCAGCTGGAGCCAGAAATTTGAAAAGCGAAGCAGGACTTCGAATAGAAACTTTCACTTTTAGGAACTCGAATGGAAAAATTAGTAGCTCGCGGAGGAAAAGTTGTAGAGCATCGAGGAAAAAGTTATTCGAAGGATTAATTTTGTTACTTTCTAATTTAAAATTGTCTTTTTTTTGGGAAATTATCCCTTCGAGTTGGAATTTTTGGAAAGGAGGAAATAGATCTCCTGTTTTTTAAGTATCGACTTCATATTTTTGGAATCTCGACATGAAAAAATTAGTAGCTCGCGAAGAAAAAGTCTCGGAGAGTCGAGTGAAAAATTATTCGAATGTTTCATTTCATCACTTAGTACCTTTAATTTTTCATTTTTTTTAAAATCCTTTCATCGATTCAGAAATTTCGAAAGGGTGAAAAAGAAATTCCTTTATTTTTATTCATCGACTTCACATTTTTGAAATCTCGACATGGAAAAATTAGTGGCTCGCGGAGGAAGAATTGTAGAGCATCGAGGAAAAAGTTATTCGAAGGCTTCATTTTGTTACTTTCTCATCTAAAATTGTCATTTTTTTTGGGAAATTATCCCTTCGAGTTGGAATTTTTGGAAAGGAGGAAACAGGTCTCCTGTTTTTTAAGTATCGACTTCATATTTTTGGAAACTCGACATGAAAAAATTAGTAGCTCGCGAAGAAAAAGTCTCGGAGAGTCGAGTGAAAAATTATTCGAATGTTTCATTTCCTCACTTTCTACCCTAAAATTGATAATTTCTTCAAAAATCCTTCCATCGATTCAGAAATTTCCAAGGGGTGAAAAAGAAATTCCTTTATTTTTATCCATCGACTTCGGATTGTTCGAGTGTCGAGTGGAAAAATTAGTAGCTCGCAAAGAAAAAGTCTTCGAGAGTCGAGTACAAAATTATTCGAATGTCTCTACCCTAGAATTTCCAAAAAATCCTGGCTTCGGATTAAACATTCTCGAAAAAAAAAATAAACAGTATTTTCGATCCTCTTCGATTCTTCGACTGTACCTTCATAAAAAAAAAAGAAAAATCCCGCGGACCATAAATTAGCCCCTTCGAAATTTCCAGAATGTCCACAAAAACCTGAGAATTCGGTATTTTTATTCGGGAAAAATTTGCATCGGTTCCATCGCATATAAATAACGAAAAAAATCCCTGTTGGAACCGTGGCGATTCCGAAAGTTGGCTGCACTCTAATCGTAAAGTCCCCCCATTGGCGGGGGGATTCCTTTATTTAGAGATCAGAAATAATTTCGAAAGAAAATAGATAGTGTAGGAGACCATAAAAAATGTATGTGGAAGAATCCCTTGGAGATTCTTTTTGATTCTTCGTGATGTTTACATAAGACTCACGCGTCAAGGAGTTTACCTTTACCGTTGTTCCTAAAGCATCTCGTGGAGTTTTTTTATGATAGAAAATACAGGGAGCTCATTTGACGTGGGTCAAGTATTAAAAACGCTGGTATCATAAATACTTTTACACGTGTGGGGCCTTCTCGTTCCTTCTCTCTTTCCTTCTCTTTTCCTTCTTTTTTTTTTTTTATATTTCTTTTTCAATGTTTGTTAAAACGATTGCCAGCTGTAAATTATTACGGCTTCGGTGTACTATAAATTTTAAATTATATGGTTCTACATATTTCTCCCTCCCCGCCCCCTTTCCCTTTTCTTTTTCTCTCATTTTTAAACCATCATTTTTTGCTCCAGTGATTTCTCGCTTTAATTAAGAGTTCACAGATTTAATTCGCAGATATTTATCGTATGGGGGGAAAACGAAGGGGTTTCGAGTTTCCAAATATTGCCGGTTGGCGCAGAAAATTTGGGGTTTCTTCATTTTTTTTTAAATTTCTTTTAATTTCATCGGAAGAAAATCGGGTAAGATGGAAATGGTATTAATTGTGATTTACATTTGAAGGAAAAATAGTATTTTTCTTTTAGGAATTTGAATAATTGGAAACTGATAATTTTTCTTTTTTTTTCCAATTGTTTGAGAATATTCAGATAATGGAACAAAGGGGGGGGGGGGGGGGGAATTCGCAACAAAAAAAAAGAAAAGGGGGGAATTCGATTCACGTAGATTTTCAATTTTCCCTTGGAATATGAAAAAAAAAAATTTGGGGGGCGGAGGGAAAAAAAATCCGGAATCTAAAAAATAATGGAAAGCGAATTTAAATTTTCGGGATTTCAAATTTCCAAAGAGTCTTTAAATTTTGAGAATTTAAATTAAATTTGAGGTCCCTTCGGAGACTTGAAATTTCGAGAAATGAAAAATCAGCAAATTTCCTAATTACTCAAACTAATAATTACGATTTCTTTTGTTCCAGGAATCAACTCGCCAGGATTTCCAGGATAATGTTAGAATTTTGGAAAAAATTCGGTTTCATCCGAAATTCAATAATTGAGAAAAAACAAAAGGAGAGAAGAAAAATCAAGAGAAGGAAACCCAGAAGAAGAAGAAGAAGAAGGAGAAGAAGGATAAGAAAAAAACGAAGAGGGGAAGAAATAAGATGAAAAGGAGGTAAATAAAGATCCACTCCCACGCTGGTGACTATTGTTATTATATTCCATGGGTATTGTTCCCATGGGAAAACTGGACAGACCCGGACTGGTCTACCACCTATGAGAGCGAGCGAGCGAGCGAGCGAGGCAGGCATGAAGGCAAGAAGGTAAGGAGGCAGGCAAGCAGCCGGAGTAGAGGTAGAGTGCATAGGTGGATATGACTGCATGCGTGCATACACACACGTGCTGTTTCTGCACACTCGCAGGCCAAATATCTCCTCTTGGAAGGGAAAGAAAACGTTGTTAAAGTACCTAATATAAAGAGAGAGAGAGAAAGAGCATGGAGGAGAAGACTGAGAATCCTGGACGTATGTGTAAAAGTCGTGTGTGCCAGCCTCATCCTCTCGACTCCTCTTCGTGTATACGTGCCTCGTACGTGTATGTACGTACTCCGGCGAGACTGTGGAGCGAGGAGTGAGTTTCTACGCACACTTATGCGTGGATTTAAGATATTGTGAGGGACGTTCACCTCTCATCTCGGTCCTCCAGCTCGGTACCGAGTACACACACAGGGCTCCAGGCCGCTGTGGAAGCTTGCAAGGACGTGTACGTGTGTTAAGGACCACGTACACACGGCACCGAGAGTGAGAGAGAGAGAGAGAGAGAGAGAGAGTGCGTGTGGCTCCTCCGTATCGGTATGCGTGTGCATCCGTGTGTGGTGTATGTACCACACCTATGTGTATGTGTGTGTGTGTGTGACTCGGTGGATGCTTGAGGAACAGGGTGCGGCCCAACCCACCTCCGAGAGTTGAGTTACCTACCCATATTACTGTCTAGGTAGGTATATCCAGGCGCGAGCCAGGGTACTATGCCATATTTGCATCCATGATCCAGGACACGTGTGTACCGCGCGTGTGCGTTTGGTCCTTTTTCTCGTATTTTCCTCCTGCCTTCCCGCCACTTCTCCTCTCTTTGCTTCACTTCTCTTCTCTTCACTTCTCTTCTCTTCTCTTCTCTTCTCTTCTCTTCTCTTCTCTTGTCTTCTCGCAGCACACGCTCCTGTATGTATCTCCCTTACAACCCATGAGTATTACCTTTACCCGCTTTACCCGTGCTTTGGGTTTACCCGGATTGCAACTTTTGCTCTGCTTTAGTTTGCTTTAATTTACTTTGCTTTACTTTGCTTTGCTTTGCTTTGCTTTGCTTTGCTTTGCTTTGCTTTGCTTTAGCGTGATGTAGTTGCACCGCCTTTGCTTCGAATTGGCTGCAGATTCTTCCTGCTGATCCTCCTTTCCTTCTTTCTTCGATTTTTTTTTTCGTCTTTGGTCACTTCTTTCCCAAATCCAGGAATTTTTTTTTTTTGACCAATCAGTGTCTTGCCAAATTTCAGGATGGAAGATTTTGGAATTTTATTGCTTCCCAGCGGGTTTTTGGAAACTCTTGAAATTTGCAGGTCAAAAAGAAGGATCCTTTAGTTTTCTTTTTTCTTTGGTCACTTCTTCCCCAAATCCAGGAATTTTTTTTTTGCCCAATCAGTGTCTTGCCAAATTTCAGGATGCAAGATTTTGGAATTTTATTGCTTCCCAGCGGGTTTTTGGAAACTCTTGAAATTTGCAGGTCAAAAAGAAGGATCCCCTAGCTTTCGGATCCTTTTTTGAGAAACTTTGTATTATTTTTTTTTTACAAAGTTATGAATTTTAAAATTTCAGTATCCGCAAAGTGAATTTTTTGGGAATCGTGGCGTTTTGGAATTTTTCCTCGGCTTTAGGAATTCATAATTCCAAGGCAAAATTTCGCAGGATTTTGAAATTTGTAGAGTAGAAAGTAGCACTCCAAAGCTTTCGAATCCTTTTTCGAAAAATTTTCGAGAACCATTTTTTCCAAAGTTACGAATTTTTCAATTTGAATATCCGCAAATTGAATTTTTTAGGAATCATGGCGTTTTGGAATTTTTCCTCGGCTTTAGGAATTTATAATTCCAAGGCAAAATTTCGCAGGATTTTGAAATTTGTAGAGCAGAAAGTAGGACTCCACAGCTTTCGAATCCTTTTTCGAAAAATTTTCGAGAGCCATTTTTTCCAAAGTTACGAATTTTTCAATTTCAGTATTTGGAAATCGCATTTTTAGATATTCCATTTTCTTTTGCATTTAGGAATTTATAATTGCGAGGGAAAATTTCGTAAAAATCTGAAATTTATCAGGTAGAATCTAGGATGATCACGCTTTAAAATCCTTTTTGAAGAAAGTCTCTAGAATTAGTTCCTCCAAAATTACAAATTTTTCCGTTTCAACATAAATTCCATGAAATTTCATCACAAATTCCATCGCTGCGGAAAAATTCTCAAAAAAATTCTCTCCCCCGTCTGTTCCATTTACGTTCTTCGTACGAAGAGAACCAAAAAAAAAGAAAAATTCCCTTCGCTTTGTCATAAAATCCAAAATTCAACGGGACTCCGTGCGAAACGTTCATAAATTAAACCGGCGCGGCGTTTAATTATCAGTGGTGCAGCCTCATAGTCGGACGGTTTGAATAATAAATAATTCTAAACTCGTTTAAATTTTTAAGCCCGAGAAGGAAAAAAAAAAATCGTCGCACTGACCAAAAAAAAAAAAGGAAAAGAGGCAGAAACACGAGTAAAAGTGTACCAGAAATAGATTAGCTGGATTTTTCTCGCTCGATACGCTTGTCGCCAGACGCGGACCCGCTGCAAAGAGACGGGAAAAAGGAACGGTATGGGAAAAATTACCCTGCAATAGGATAGACCACCATTCAGTACCCGTACGTCGCTTGGTACGTTTGAAAGCGAGCGAGCGAGCGAGCGAGCCAGCCTGGTAGTCTTTAATAATCAATTTATGAATGAACTCCGACGCTCTTACGGTGAAAGTCTTGATGAAGCAGTTGACTGAATGTCGCAAGACAGATCTCGCCGATAGTAATCTACCGGGCAAATTATGGTAGTCCGTTCGATGACAACCTTGGGGACATTATTAGCCGACTTGGTACCGGTGCCCAAGAGAAAAATGACAAATTTGGAATTTGTCGATTTGGATGACGTTGGAATTCCGTTTTGAAAATTCGTAACTTGGCTAAAAATGGTCACAGAGGGTTTTGGAAAAACGGGTTTTGAAGGGTTACCGTTTCGCTTTCTGCTATAAAAATTTCAAGTTTCTAGGGAATTTCCCCATGGAGATAAAAATTCCCAAGTGGAGAGATCAAAGTTAGGGGTCAACGAAATGGTTGATGTGGAATTTTTTGATTGAAAAATTTGTAACTAGGAAAAATATAATTTTGGAGGTTTGGTTCAAAGGGGGTTTCGAAGGGTTACTATTCTACTTTCTACCCTGAAAATTTCAACTCTCTAAAAAAATCCCCCGCGAAGGAAAAAATTTCTAAAGAAACGGTCAAAAAATTGGATTCTTCAAAATCGTTGATTTGGAAATTTTTAATTGAAAAATTTGTAACTTGGAAAAATATAATTTTAGAGGTTTGGTTCAAAGGGGGTTTTGAAGGGTTGCTATCCAACTTTCTGCCCTGAAAATTTCAACTCTCTAAAAAAATCTTTCGCGAAGGAACAAATTTCTAAAGAAACGGTCAAAAAATTGGATTCTTCAAAATCGTTGATTTGGAAATTTTTAATTGAAAAATTTGTAACTTGGAAAAATATAATTTTAGAGGTTTGGTTCAAAAGGGGTTTTGAAGGGTTGCTATCCAACTTTCTACCCTGAAAATTTCAACTCTCTAAAAAAATCCCTCGCGAAGGAAAAAATTTCTAAAGAAACGGTCAAAAAATTGGATTCTTCAAAATGGTTTCTTCGAAAATTTCTTTAAAAAATTCGTAACTTGAAAAAAAAACGATTCTAGAGATTTGGTTAAAAATGGGTTTTGAAGGGTTGCTATCCAACTTTCTACCCTGAAAATTCGGAGTTTCTAGAAAAATCCCCCAGGAAGGAAAAATTTTCTACAGAAACGGTACAATCTTGGATCCTTCAAAATCGTTGATTTGGAAATTTTTAATTGAAAAATTTGTAACTTGAAAAAATACAATTTTAGAGGTTTGGTTCAAAGGGGGTTTCAAAGGGTTGCTATCCAACTTTCTACCCTGAAAATTTCAACTCTCTAAAAAAATCCCTCGCGAAGGAAAAAATTTCTAAAGAAACGGTTAAAAAATTGGATTCTTTAAAATGGTTTCTTCGAAAATTTCTTTAAAAAATTCGTAACTTGAAAAAAAAAACGATTCTAGAAATTTGGTTAAAAATGGGTTTTGAAGTGTTGCTGTCCAACTTTCTACCCTGAAAATTTCGAGATCCTAGAAAAATCCTCTACGAAGGAAAAAATTCCTAAAGAAACTTGAAATTCAAAACCCATTTTTACAAAAATCTGTACAATTTTTTCCCATGGAATTTAAAAATAAAAAAGACAAAAAAAAAGTGATTCTGGAACCTCCAGAATTCCCTGATATCGGTATCGGGGGAGATCGATGGCATGGCGATAAAAGAGAAAAGGAAAAGACGAAAGCACGAAAGGATTATGGTGTCGGTAAAAGACACACCGTTTTGGATTCTTGGGATTCTCGCGCGCGCCTTGGCTTCTCCCCTATACACACGAGACGTTACAAGGCATCTTTCACGCGCGTTCCTCTCGGTCCAAAGACCGGATGGCACGGTCGGGACTGCGTAATTAATTGATATAATAATCGTGACGACCAGTCTTAATTTCATCTCATCATCAGCGAGACCGTAAACGAAGACAAAGAGCCCGTGCGGGGCGGGAGGGCCGCGGAAAAGATGCCGGTGATGATAATGACGATAAAAAGGCAACAAGAGGAGAGGAAGATGAACAAACATCGAAAATCGTACGATAGATTTCCTTTTTTCCTTCTCCGAAATTTTTATTTACGTCCCAGGGGGATTTCCCCAGAAATTTGAAATTTTTTGGGGCAGAAAGTAGGAGAGCGACGATTTGAAAATTATTTTTTAACGGATTTTTTATAATTGAATTTTGACGAAGTACAAATTTTGGAATTGGAATTTGAAGAAAAAAAATTTTCTCTTGCTTCAGAATTTTTTTTTTACCTTCCCCAGAAATTTGAAATTTTTTGGGGCAGAAAGTAGGAGAGCGACAATTTGAAAATTATTTTTTAACGGATTTTTTATAATTGAATTTTGACGAACTACAAATTTTGGAACTGGAATTTGAAAAAAAAAAAATTTTCTCTTGCTTCAGAATTTTTTTTTTACCTTCCCCAGAAATTTGCAATTTTTTGGGGCAGAAAGTAGGAGAGCGACAATTTGAAAATTATTTTCTAACGGATTTTTTATAATTGAATTTTGACGAACTACAAATTTTGGAACTGGAATTTGAAGAAAAAAAATTTTCTCTTGCTTCAGAATTTTTTTTTTACCTTCCCCAGAAATTTGAATTTTTTTGGGCTAGAAAGTAGGCGAGCGACGATTTGAAAATTATTTTTTAACGGATTTTTTATAATTGAATTTTGACGAACTACAAATTTTGGAATTGGAATTTGAAAAAAAAAAAAAAACCTGGCAACCGTGGAAAATTATTTTTTTTTTCGTAACCACTTTCGTAATGTCTGGAATTTTTTTGTAACTTTGTAAAATTTTGGAATTGGAATTTTCGAAAATCGACGATTCCGAATAAAATAAAAAGGCGAGAAAAATTCGCTTGGATCCGAAAATCCGCGCGAATGATACGCACGAAAGTACCTGGAAACAAGGAGAAATCTCAAGAAGCATTGAATCTAATACTTGTTTTCTACGGATAAGAAAAAGAGAGAAGGAGAGATAGTAGGAAAAGGACATTAAATTGTTGGTCCAAACGCGTGGGATGCTGGTTGCAGTTAGGCTCGTGCCTGACTCCCTCTCCTCTTATATACCAACGGCTCTTTTCTTTCCTTTTTCAGCCGTTCTTTTTTCCTCCTTTATTTTTTTTTTTTCAAAATAAAGAGCCTCTCTCTCTCTTCTCTCTCCTTTCAACTCCATCTCCTCTCTCTCACTGACTTTGAATACCGGTCCCCGGTTGAAATGTGTGTTGTTGGTCGTTCGTTGGATTTCTCATTTCTCTCTCTCTCTCTCTCTCTCTCTCTCTCTAAGCGTGCTCACGCAAACATCTATATGCGTTTCTTAACTTGTATATATATATTTTCTATATATAAAATATACGTGTGATAATATATGTACGGTATGTTGTATGTAGATAGATTCGGATGCTGCGTTGGACCACTCTCGCAGGCAACCACTATAAACGTTCTACAGGCGGACAATGCTGAGAGAAGGTCTGCCACACCTCTTTTCTTTCCTTCTTTTCCATCTTACGAACCAAAAAAAAATTGTAAGAAATATAAAAAAAAAGAAGAGGAGGAGGAGGAGGAGGAGAAATATCCTGTGCGACTTCTCTTCGACGCGCCCTTACAGGATCTTTTTATAAAGGTGTGTATCTATCTAATATATGTATGTGTGTGTGTATATGTATCCATATATGTATATATATGTATATATACACGTATGTATATATTTATATATATATTTATATCTATGTATATATTTCGCGGTGTCTTCTTCTAGCAAAACAACGAATTCAACGTCCATACGTCCGTCCGTCCGTCCATCCATCTATAAACACGCTGAGTGATTCACTTTACCGGATGCTGCAGCAGAGTCCTTCCTTTTTCCCAACATCCCCGGGAATTATAGGTATGTGTGTTCCTAAAGCCCCCCCCCCCCTTTTTTTTTGCAATCCGCACCCTTATGAAGAAAAAAGGAGAAAAGGAGAGAAAGGGAGAAGAAGCGGAAAAAATAGAAGAAGAGGAAGGAATTAAGGAGTGCTGGAAGCAGTTTGGACGGTTCCTGGAGAACTTTTGGAACCAAATGCAGAGAAATCGTTGATGAATTTAAAGTGGCTCTCCTGCTGGGAGTCCTGAAAATCCTAGGAAGTTCAAGCTTCTTGGAAAAATTTCACGTTTCCAGGGAAAGAATATCCAGATCTAAAGATTTTCAGGATTTTTTTTTTAATGGTTTTTGGAGTATTGGAGAAATTTGTGTTCGTGAAAAATGAAATGGTGTACCGACTTGGTCAAAAAAGGATTTCCAAGGGTTAGGATTTTAGTTTTTGATCCACGATTTTCGGATTTTCAGGAAATTGGTCGTGAAGTTAGGAGTTTGGAAATTTGTAGCTTTGGAACGAATGATTCTAGGATCTTTGTTCAAAAGGGATTTTGAAGGGTAGGTATCCTACTTTCTACCCTGAAAATTTCAGAACCCTAGAAAATTTCCACATAAAGTTTCGAATTTTTAACAAAATTGAGGAAATTGGGATTTTTTCAGAATCCCACCTTTTGGAAATTGCAATTAAAAAATTCGTTACTTTGGAACAAATAATTCCAGAGAGTTCCTTCAAAAAGGATTTTGAAGGGTAAGAATCCTACTTTCTACCCCGAAAATTTCAGAACCCTAGAAAATTTCCACATAAAGTTTCGAATTTTTAACAAAATTGAGGAAATTAGGAATCTTTCAGAATCCCAACTTTTGGAAATTGCGATTAAAAAATTCGTTACTTTGGAACAAATAATTCCAGAAAGTTCCTTCAAAAAGGATTTTGAAGGGTAAGAATCCTACTTTCTACCCTAAAAATTTCAGAACCCTAGAAAATTTCCACATAAAGTTTCGAATTTTTAACAAAATTGAGGAAATTAGGAATTTTTCAGAACCCCAACTTTTGGAAATTGCAATTAAAAAATTCGTTACTTTGGACCAAATAATTCCAGAGAGTTCCTTCAAAAGGGATTTTGAAGGGTAAGAATCCTACTTTCTACCCCGAAAATTTCAACTTTCTACAAAAATCCCCCTGGACACAAAAAAAATATATCCAGCTGAAAATCTCTCCACGAATCCTTCCATTTCCTTGCTTTTGTTTTTATCAGCAATAACAACAACAACAACAACAGCTGTATTCACTCCTCTCTTTTTCTTCCGTTCTTCGAATTAACGAAGAAAGCAGCGAAAGGAGGGAATTTTATTACACTGATCTATCGCGCATCCACGTAGGGGATTTTATGGCTACCGGCTTCCTGCGAGTGGCTTCTTACCATTTTAATTGATATTCCACGCTCGCTTTTGTCCCTTAAAAAAAGGTTGAGTGTAGGGGGAAGGGGGAAATGGCATTATCTTTAATGACCATAACATAAGGAAGATTTTCACGCCGCTATTCTCATGTCCGGCCTGAGAACCAAGTCGATTTCTTTTATTATGTAATATTGAAACCAGAGGAATTCCCAAAATTAAAAAAAAAAAATAGGAAAATTTTTAAAATAAAAAGGAAAAATTATGAGGGGGATATTTTTTATAAAAATCCCCCCCTTTTTTCATCCCCTCGTTTTAGCAAATTTCATCCTTCCTCTTCTTTCAAATTTTCTTCTGTTTTTATTTTATTTTGAATTTTGTTTTCAATTTTAATTCCGCTTGTATTTTGAATTTTATTTTTGTTCAATTTTTCAATTCGAATTTGCTTTCATTATCAATTTTATTTTTATTTTTAATTTAAATTATGTCTTCATTTTCAATTTTGTCTTTATTTAAATTTAAATTTCAGCGTCATTTTCAATTTTATTTTTATTTCTAATTTTAATTTTGCATTTATTTTCATTATTTTTCAATTTTTACTTTTACTTTGTTTCAAAGTATTTCTTCCATTGCTTCGCAGAAAAGAAGAAGGAGAAGATCGAAATCGTACAATCCTCTCGTGTTTCCTCGCGGACTTGGGGACGATCGTGAGAAGCAGCACACGGTGGAGGACTGATTTACAGGCAGGATCTTATTTCAACGAATGGTCCAACTGCACACCGATGGGGTTCCGGTGAGTACTGGGATTCGAATAATGTAAATTTCAACCCCCCCTTTCGGGGTAGGGAAGGCTGAAGGGTAAGGTTCGCGCGTAACTCGCCAGGAAATACGACGCGTCGATTGATTCATGAGTCAAGTATCGCGAGGGTTCGATTGAGGGTTCGACTTCCCGGAGAAAAAGATGATTCGGGACGAGATTTCGCGAGAGCAGGGTTTGGCTTCTTTTCTTATTCTTTCGCACTTTTCACCCTAGAAATTTCTCCTGGAACTTACGAATTCCTGAGAAAAAAAGTCACGAAATAATATTTCTCCTAAATCTTCATTTACAAAAATCGAAATTCAAAAATTCGTAACTTTGGAACGAACAATTTTCGAAACTTCCTTCAAAAAAGAATTTAAAGCCCGTTAATTCTGCTTTCTACCCTGCAAATTTCAAAACTCCAGAAAATTTCCCCTTGGAGTTACAATTTTCTATCCAAAAACGAAAAAAATCGGATCCTCCAAAACCTTCATTTATAAAACTCGAAATTCAAAAATTCGTAACTTTGGAACAAACAATTTTGGAAACTTTCTTCAAAAACGAATTTGAAGCCCGATAATCCTACTTTCTACCCTGCAAATTTCAAAACTCCAAAAAATTTCCCCTTGGAGTTACAATTTTCTATCCAAAAACGAAAAACATCGGATCCTTCGAACCTTCATTTATAAAACTCGAAATTCAAAAATTCGTAGCTTTGGAAGGAACAATTTTGGAAACTTCCTTCAAAAAGGAATTTGAAGCCCGATAATCCTACTTTCTACCCTGAAAATTTCAAAACTCCACAAAATTTCCCCTTGGAGTTACAATTTTCTATCGAAAAACGAAAAAAATCGGATCCTCCAAAACCTTCATTTATAAAACTCGAAATTCAAAAATTCGTAACTTTGGAAGGAACAATTTTGGAAACTTTCTTCAAAAAGGAATTTGAAGCCCGATAATCCTACTTTCTACCCTGCAAATTTCAAAACTCTACAAAATTTCCCCTTGGAGTTACAATTTTCTATCCAAAAACGAAAAACATCGGATCCTCCGAAACCTTCATTTATAAAATTCGAAATTCAAAAATTCGTAACTTTGGAACGAACAATTTTGGAAACTTCCTTCAAAAAGGAATTTGAAGCCCGATAATCCTACTTTCTACCCTGCAAATTTCAAAACTCCAAAAAATTTGCTCCTGGAGTTACAAATTTTCTGGACCAAAACGCCACGACACCGAATTCACGAATTTCCAGGGAACCTTGCGTTTTTCAGCATCGCGGGGAAAATCATTGAACGTCTAATCGTTCCGGTAGCGGATGCATCGAGCCGCTGCGGTATCAGAGGCATGCGTCCAATTGCAGCGCTAATTGACGGTTGGACAACTGCATTCCAGGGCCGGGGCAGACGCGTCGAATGAGCATTTAATGAAAATAAATAAAACGAATGCAGCTTCAGACTGGAAATCAATTCCATTGAGGCTCTTACGCACGTTGACCGACCGCAGAGGAATCCCACTAAACCACCTTTTGCGGGGTACCGCTACGAGTTAATGCAGTGCGTAGTACTCCATTACATGTTTCGTTTAATTATGCACGCAAATGGTATTACAGCTACGACTTCCTTTATCGGCCCCGCGCCAACCGCTGATGCTGCAAGAAACAAACTCGCCGAACTGTTATGGCTTATGTACTTCGGCTTAAACGGCCACCGACGCTATTCGCGCACTTCCTAAGCGCGCAAAGAAAAACGGATTACCGGAAACCCCCGGTGCATTCGCATCCAGTTGCATCGGTACCAAATGGCATCCGTTTTGATCGATTATTCGATGCGTTCGTTTGCTCTGGCGGCAGACGCAGCGATTCAATCGAGTACCGATTGGCTGCATTCGTTTGTTTTCCAGAAATGCATCGTTGTACCAGATGCATTTCTGGCACCGAATGCAATTATTTCATTCGGTACCGGATGGCATCGGTTGCGCCCTGGTACCAAATCCATCCTTGCAATTTGCTACCAAATGCAATTCTGTCGTCGGATACTAAATGCGTGCATCCTTTTTTGGTACCAAATTGCATTTATTTCGCCTGGTGGAAAATGCGTTCGCTTCAATTTCGGTACCAAACGCAATTATTTCGTCTTGGTGCCAAATTGCATCCATTCAATTCGGTACCAAATGCAATTCTGTCGCGTCGGATACCAAATGCGTGCATCCCCCCTGGTACCAAATTGCATTCCTTCAATTTGCTACCAAATGCAATTCTGTCGTCGGATACCAAATGCGTGCATCCTTTTTTGGTACCAAATTGCATTTATTTCGCCTGGTAGAAAATGCATTCGCTTCAATTTCGGTACCAAACGCAATTATTTCGTCTTGGTGCCAAATTGCATCCATTCAATTCGCTACCAAATGCAATTCTGTCGTCGGATACCAAATGCGTGCATCCCCCCTGGTACCAAATGCATTCCTTCAATTTGCTACCAAATGCAATTCTGTCGTCGGATACCAAATGCGTGCATCCTTTTTGGTACCAAATTGCATTTATATTCCCCCCGGGTACCGAATTCATCCAATCGAAGCGCCACCAACAGCATCCAATCCCAGTGCAACCAAATGCATCCAATCCCAGTGCAACCAAATGCATCCAATCGAATCGCTGCCAAATGCATCCAATCGAATCGCTAGCGAATGCGTCCAATCGAAATGCCACCAAACGCATTGTTTCCGCCCGGTACCGCGCGAATCCATTCTATCCGGTACCAGATGCGTCCGTTTCCGCATGGTCCAAAAAATCGGCACGGGCCCGCATACCACCGTCGCTCGCCAATTGCTCGCCGAGGGCCGATCCAAAGGTTAAACGGCGCGGTTCGGCTCGGGATCGCGGCGGATTACACGCGTAATCCGCCCGACACCGTATACGGCGTTTACCTCTAAGTGCGTTTATGTGCGCGTGCACACGTACGAGGCCGCGAATGGGAGATGGATACATTCGTCAGAGCCGGAGCCGGACGCGTTACACCGGCCTAAGTTTGGTTCCCACCCAGCGTCGCGTCGGCTCCCACCTTTCCGGAATAGCGCCGAGCCGAGGCCCAAATATGGGAAAATAGCGTGACGAGGATCGGCACGGCGTCTCTCTAGCTTTCGGCGCCGCAAGTGGAGCGACGACCGGGAAGCCGCGTACGAGCGGGAGGCCGAGGATGAGGATGAGGATGAGGACGAGGACGAGGATGAGGATGAGGATGAGGATGACGATTAGCGGGGGTTCGTATTTGTTTGCGGATGCCGATTGTCGGAGCGAAATGGGAGGAGCTTGATAAGTGATTTTAATGGCGGATTTTTGCACCCTACCAATCGCACGCGTAACGCTCGAGGCAAAGCTCGCGACTCCGACGACCGTGAGTTCCACGGCAGATATCTACACATCACGCCGAGTTACGTGATTTGATTTGAGAAGTCGAAGACCAAGCGCGCGTGGGACTCGGCTTGTCGCGTGCCTCTTTTCCCGTGGCTCCAGCGGTTCTCATCACCGGGGTAACACCCGATTCGAGCCGATCCGAATTCTCATCTCCCGTCGGATGCTGGATCCTTTCCTTTCTCTCCTTCTTTCCACTTTTTTTTCCCTTTTTTTTCCATTTTTTTTTTGAGGAACTTTTAGAGAAGCTTGGCGATTAGAGGCGAAGAGAGGGCAATTGCAAGTGGATGTAATTTTTTTTTGTAGGAGGTAATTGCAAGTGGATGCAATTTTATCCGGGAGACAATTGCAAGTGGGTGCAATTTCGTTCCAGGGGACAATTTCAAGTCGATGCGATTTTTTTTCTTTTCAAGGGGCAATTGCAAGCGGATGCAATATTTTCCTGGAGGACAATTGCAAGTGGGTGCAATTTTATCCAGAGGCAATTTCGAGTCGAAGCAATTTTTTTTCTTAGGAAGCAATTTCAAATTTTTTGCAATTTTTTTCCAAAAAACAATTGCAAGTGGGCGCAATTTTATCCAGGGTACAATTTGAAGTTGATGCAATTTTTTTTCCAGAAAGCAATTGCAAGTGAATCCAACATTGGATGCAATTTTATCCAAGAGGCAGTCACGAATTGTGCAATTTTATCCAGGAAGGAATTTCAAGTCGATGCAATTTTTTTCTTCTTCAAGAGGCAATTGCAAGCGGATGCAATATTTTCCTGGAGGACAATTGCAAGTGGGTGCAATTTTATCCAGAGGCAATTTCAAGCCGAAGCAATTTTTTTCTCCAGGAGCCAATTTCAAACTGGCGCAATTTTTGTTTTCCAGAAACAATTGCAAGTGGTTGCAACTTATTGGATACCAAATGCATTCGTTTCGTCTGGTACCAAATGCAATCCAATTGATTCGGTGCCAAATGGATGCGGTGATTAATTGTATCACTATTGATGATCGATGGTATTACTCAATTTCGATATTAGAAAAGAGCGAGAGAGAGAGAGAGAGAGAAGGAGGAGGAAATGGAAAAAAAAATAGAAAGATCGATCCAAAATAGAATGAATCAAAATCGAAGATTAACAGTTGAAAGGATTCATAGATAAATCATGCCATTAAAGGATATTTAATTGATGATTCGTGTGTAACAAAAATACGTATAATCACCTACTACTCCTCCTCCTCCTCCTCGTCCTCCTCTTCCTTCTTCGCCGATCAAAGTATCGTACAAAAGTGAAAGGCAAGATTAATGTAATTATCGTTTAATCTTATCGTTAAGGCAATTTCATTTCCTTATATTCATCTGGAATTGTCGATACCTTTTATTTATAATTATTAACACCGTTTACGAATCTCTTAATGGCCCTGTTTTCAACTATCGCACACATGGGTACACCCTACATACACGCCTCTATTACATATAAAGTGTTATACATATGTATCTCTTATGTATAACACTGTAATAATAATACGTGTGTGTATAAATCTACAAATATATATGTATAAATATGTATATACAATCCATATAAATATCATTCTTAGGATTTTTATTGTGCGATAGTATAACAAAAACATCTGGTGTTATATGTACCAACATACATATATAACCGTATAATGATAGTACGATACACGGGAGATTAGAGAGAAACTGGGAGTGTCGAAGTACCTAAGTACCATTCAGTAGTGTAATAATAATAATAATAATAATAATAATAATAATAGTAACAATTCCAAACAACTCCAAAGAAGAGGATCCAAAACTTTCGAAATCGTTTTCTGTGGATTTATCCCTTTTAGGTCCCAGCCAACCAACGGGAAGATCCGGTTTTTTTCTTCTTCTTCTTCTTCTGTTTCCAATCTCCGATTCTACATAAGAATCCACAGAAGAAGAAGACGAGAGGGAGGAGGAGGAGGAGGAGGAGGAGGAGGAGAAACTAACGATACCACCTTATTTATATCTCCTGATAACATAGAAGTATAGATTTCCCGGGACGAAAAAGAGGGAGATCCTGACGAAATCGGATGGCCCAGTTATGCCGATTTTTCTATTCCCAATTTTCTCCGGCTCGGAGACGTTTCAAAAGTTTTTTTGGAAACTCTCGGGGGACCCGTATCCGATGTATTTTTTCCCGAGGAATCCGATTCCGTTATTAAACTTCTAGAAATCCCACGGAAAGTAGGATTATTCCGCAAAAAACCTACTTTTTTCCAACTTCCGTTGGGATTTCATTAAATTCGACCCTTGGAATCGATTCTACGGGAAAAATTACCCCTAAAAACGACTTGTCCAACCCCATTTTCGAAACTTTAATTTTTACCCCATTTTTGGGGGAAGGGGTAGGCATACCCAAAAAAATCGACTTTTGGAAACTTTTTTGGGGAATTTCCGGGAGACCCATATCCGATGTATTTTTTTCCGAGGAATCCAATTTTGTTATTAAAATTCTGGAAATCCCACGGGAAGTAGGATTTTTCCGCAAAAAAGATACTTTTTTCCAACTTCCGCTGGGATTTCATCAAATTTGACCTTTCGAATCGATTCTACGGGAAAAATTACCCCTAGAAATGACTTGTCCAACCCCATTTTCGAAACTTTAATTTTTACCCCATTTTTGGGGGAAGGGGTAGGCATACCCAAAAAAATCGACTTTTGGAAACTTTTTTGGGGAATTTCCGGGAGACCCATATCCGATGTATTTTTTTCCGAGGAATCCAATTCCGTTGTTAAAATTCTAGAAATCCCACGGGAAGTAGGATTTTTCCTCAAAAAACCTACTTTTTTCCAACTTCCGCTAGGATTTCCTCAAATTTGACCCTTGGAATCGATTCTACGGGAAAAATTACCCCTAAAAACGACTTGTCCAACCCCAGTTTCGAAACTTTAATTTTTACCCTATTTTTGGGGGAAGGGGTAGGCATACCCAAAAAAATCGACTTTTGGAAACTTTTTTGGGGAATTTCCGGGAGACCCATATCCGATGTATTTTTTTCCGAGGAATCCAATTCCGTTATTAAAATTCTAGAAATCCCACGGGAAATAGGATTTTTCCTCAAAAAACCTACTTTTTTCCAACTTCCGCCAGGATTTCATTAAATTTGACCCTTGGAATCGATTCTACGGGAAAAATTACCCCTAAAAACGACTTGTCCAACCCCATTTTCGAAACTTTAATTTTTACCCCATTTTTGGGGTGGAAGGCCAAGAGTGAACTTGAAGAGCCTGATACCGGACCAGAGCGATTAGAGATCCGCTGTTTCCGCCAGCGGGACGCTGCTGGACTCCAGGAACATTTCCAGTCCGAAGGAGAAGAGAAGGAATCGAAGAAAGAACGGGAGATGGATGCAGAAAATGGGATTGCGGTCCAAGGCCGTGTGCGTGTATGCACATTGCACACGCGTCTGCATCTTATGCGGACTTACTCGGGACGCATGCATAAGACGGAGTAATTCGTCTCAGCACCGGGTTGTTAATTATTGCAAGACGTCCGGTCATTAGGCTTATCCGCGAGGTGAGAAAAAATGTGCGCATATGCTATATTAGAAGCCGGCAACGGTCAGGAAATGGGGGCCCTCCTCTTTCGACTCCTCCTGCTGACCCTAAAAGGGGGAAATTAGCGCCACGATTTCTCGCGTTTCTGGTAACTGCTAATTTATTTTTCTTACTTATTTATTTATTTTTTTTTAAGAGGAACCCATAAGGGTAGTCTTCTCCCTCTCCTCTTCTCTCCTCTTCTCTCGTCTTTTGACGAGAGTATCCGCTCTCGAGGAGACATAATTCGAAATTATCAGGGGTCATAGGGCTCGACTTGACCACTTGAGCGAGTTGACTTACGAGATCCTTAGGGTCACGTGTCGCGGCTTCTCATACGTACGCATATACGCACATATGTACTCACCACATGCGTAGGGATACATAAAAACACACACACACATATATATATACATACATGTATGTCCCTGTAGCATCATTCTTTTTCTCCTTTCTCTCCTCCTTGGTCCGGAATGCAGCGGAATGCGGCAACCGACATTAGGAAATTCATTTGCTCAGCCTGGGGAACCGCAACCGGAGCTTCAGGTCCCCCACGAACTGCAACTGCAACTGCAATTCTCGCAATTGGTTCGATTGCCGCTGATTCGACTGGATATGCCGCGATTCCATATAATTTTCCACGGGATCCCTCTTGGACGCCATCGGGGACCAATTTGGACCAAGCAGAGGTCACTTCAAGGTCAAGTTATCTGCAACTTCACCGATTCTGGACGATTCTACGCAAAGTTGAAAGTTGCCTCCGGGTAACGCTGATAACTGATAACCCAATCGTCTCTTGATTCTACTGGGAGCCACTTTGGGCCACTGGGGGGCCGATTTCTGGCCGTTCGAGGGCACCGATGGCTCGGGATTGGGAAGAAAGGGCGATTTTCCGGGGATGCCGCGGGAGGCTTATCCGGAGACGAAAAGAATCGCTCGAGAAAGACGGTAGCCGATGAAGAGTGTGACCTCATCGGATGTGGCTTTGATTTGCTTAACTCGCTTCACAAGTTGCGTGTGCGCTCGTTCAGCAGCACGGCGTTTTACACGAGCTAAGGTTGCGCATCGGAGAAGAGAGAGAAGAAAGAAAGAGCGGCGGGAGGGAAAAGGACGAATGGAAGAAATAACTGCGCGCGTGTTGGTACATATGCATCTCGGACTCACGCATCAACGTGTATGTATGTACGTGTGTGCGCGCGCGCGTGTAGGTATACACGTATATGGGTACACACGCGTGCTCAAACGCGCGGAAAGAAACGATTGCTATCGTCTTTTGCCTCATTATTCCATTATATGATGGCGTGTGGCGTGTGCCGTGTGCCGTACGTACCCCATTCGAGGGAACATGCTAACAGCTCATGCTCCTCAAGACTTCTCGGCCTCGTCCTCTCATCCTCATCTTCTGCTCCTCTCCTCTTTCACTCTCCTTTCATCCGCCCATCTCTTTCCCTCGTCATTAGAATGCCTCGGCCGCGTCTAAAAACCTCACAATCTCTATCCGACGCCCACTTGACCACCGATTCTCTCTTTCTCCGTCTTTTCATTCGTTTCTACGCGAAATTTTCTGCCCGTTGGAAATTTCGACGAATTCGTCGAAAACGTCGGAGTTCCGGGAAATTCGGGGATTCATAGAATTTCTGGGAAATTTTGGGCTTCCTGGTGAAGAGGAATCGGGGGAATTTGGCGAATTTCCCGAAAATTCTGGAAAATTTCGAATTTCTAGCAAATTCGGAAAAATTTCGAATTCCTAGCGAATTATAAAAATTTTGAAAATTGAAATTTCGAATTTTTCGGAAAAATTCGAATTTCTGGAAATCGAAAGTATCGAAGTTTTGGGGGATTCCTGAAAATACTGAACTTTTCGAAAGAAAAGATGTCGAGTTTGGAGGAATTTTGGAAATTTTCGAAAACGTCGAAGTTCCGGGAAATTCGGGGATTTATAGAATTTCTGGGAAATTTTGGGGTTCCTGGTGAAGAGGAATCGGGGAATTTGGCGAATTTCCCGAAAATTCTGGAAAATTTCGAATTTCTAGCAAATTCGGGAAAATTTCGAATTCCTAGCGAATTATAAAAATTTTGAAAATTGAAATTTCGATTTTTTCGGAAAAATTCGAATTTCTGGAAATCGAAAGTATCGAAGTTTTGGGGGATTCCGGAAAATATTGAACTTTTCGAAAGAAAAGATCTCGAGTTTGGAGGAAATTTGGAAATTTCGAAATGTTGAGATTCCAACGAATTCCGGAAACTTTCGAATCTCCAGAAAAATTAAAAAAAAATCGCATGAAATTCCCGGAGACGCAGAATACAAAATTTTTGGAAATTTCGAAAAATACCGAAATTATATTAAACAAAATTTTCATTTCCTGTAAAATTCTTAAAAAATTGCAATTTCTCGAAACTCAAATTCCGATTCAGGTTCTCGGAAATATTTTTAAAAATGCCGAGGTCCAGGAAATTCTGGAGAAGAAAAAATCGTACCTTCGCGAAGGTCAAATATACGATTTCCGTGGAAATCCTGGAAACCCTGGAATTCTCGGCGACTTTTCGAACGATTTCAAATCGGTGGATATTTTTCTTTCTTTTTTTTTTATCAGTTCCTTCCTCCCAAAAAAAAAAATTCTCCTTCTCCTCTGAATTATTTCCAGGCATCTACCCAATCTGCCCCACCTGTTTCTCGCGGAAAAGGTGCCTCTCCGCTGGGTGCCTCTCGTTCCTTTTTCGCGACAATTATTCCCTTTCCGCTCCACCGAATAGGGCTTTCGACAATTTTGGAGTTTGGTATTTCCAACTATGCTCGTCCCACGACTTCTCGCTTCCTTGCTTCGATTTTTCCTCTTGGAGGAGCTTTTTTCCGGCGATTCCTGGAATTCTCGGCTCGTGTGTATTAATAAAAACTGTTTTCTCATTTTTTTCTTCCAGAGAAATGAGGCTCCAGGAGGAGGAGGAGGAGAATGACACGCACGTGCGTAAATGTGTAAGTGCGTGTACAGATCTTCGAAATTTTCTTCCGAGAACCTGAATCGGAATCTGAGTTACGAGAAATTGCAATTTTTTTCGAATTTCGCAGGAATTGCAAACTTTCTTTGGCATAATTTCGATATTTTTCGAAATTTCCAAAAATTAGGCATTCCGCCTCTCCGGGAATTTCATGCGATTTTTTTTGTTAATTTTTCTGGAGATTCGAAAGTTTTCGGAATTCGTTGGAATCTCAATATTTCGAAATTTCCACCAAACTCGAGATCTTTTCTTTCGAAAAGTTCAATATTTTCAGGAATCCCCCGAAACTTCGATACTTTCGACTTCCAGAAATTCGAATTTTTCCGAAAAATTCGATATCTCAATTTTCACAATTTTTATAATTCGCTAGGAATTCGAAATTTTCCCGAATATTTGCTAGGGAAACTCGCCAATTTCCCCGATTCCTCTTCGCCAGGAATCCCAAAATTTTCCAGAAATTCTATAAATCCCCGAATTTCCCGGAACTCCGACGTTTTTGAAAATTTCCAAAATTCCTCGAAACTCGACATCTTTTCTTTCGAAAAGTTCAATATTTTCAGGAATGCCCCAAAACTTCGATACTTTCGATTTTCAGAAATTCGAATTTTTCCGAAAAATTCGAAATTTCAATTTTCAAAATTTTTATAATTCGCTAGGAATTCGAAATTTTCCCGAATTTGCTAGAAATTCGAAATTTTCCAGAATTTTCGGGAAATTCGCCAATTTCCCCGATTCCTCTTCACCAGGAACTCCAAAATTTCCCAGAAATTCTATAAATCCCCGAATTTCCCGGAACTCCGACGTTTTTGACGAATTCGTAGAAATTTCCAACGGGCGGAAAATTTCGCGTAGAAACGAATGAAAAGACAGAGAATGATGAGCGTGATATTACGTGACGTCACGGCATAGAATACATTCGTTGGACCAAGAAGCAGAAGAAGATGAAGAAGAAGAAGAAAATGAAGAAGAAGAAGAAGAAGAAGATCCTAAAAGGAAGGAACGAGATGGATACGAAGATACTGGAGAAAAAGATGAGCCGAGAGGGAAGGGGGAGAATGAGAGATTCTTTCAAAGACTCTCAAACTGTACGGAACAGGTTCCGAGAGGAGAGCGCGTTGTTAAAAGTTTCCTCGCAGCTCTCGTGGCTCTTCTTCCTCTTTCTTCCTTCGCTCGTTCTCCAGCTTCTTCCTCATCTTCTTCCTCTCGGTCCATACGGTGGGTGGATAAAACGAGTTACAGTCCGTCCGATATGAAGACACCTGGGTTTCGGTGAGGAACACGGCAACGTTGCGGGAAAAGAGAAAGAGCGAGTATAGGTACCTATATCGCGTCTCTCGCGCGAGCAACGGGATTATTAAATGAATCTCGTCGTGGCTGGATATCTAGAAATGGTTTCGGCGTTGCTGGAAATCGAGATTCCAGGCAAATTCGGACGAACGCGGTGTGTCCGAGATCTCGAGAAAAAAGTCGAGGAGAGAATTCCGAGTCGATGGGTCGAGAAATGCGAAGTTGCAAGATATGGAATTTTCGGGGAAAAGAGAAATTTCGAAGTTGCAACTGCAGGTCCAGGAATCCAACCGGGGAGAGTCGACTGGAGAATTTGGAAAAATTTGCCCGAGATGGGGGTAATTCCGAGTCGATGGGCCGAGAAATGCGAAGTTGCAAGACATGGAATTTTCGGGGAAAAGAGAAATTTCGAAGTTGCAACTGGAGGTCCAGGAATCGAACCGGGGAGAGTCGACTGGAGAATTTGGAAAAATTTGCCCGAGACGGGAGTAATTGAAAATTTTGAAATTTCTGGAATGCGATCGTTGCGGTGGAACGATTCGAAGTTGACGTCACGTAATTTTTGGAGTTTGGGTGTTTTGAAGTTGATACTCTCTGCAGTTGCGGAGATTGGGCATTTCGAGATTCGGTATTTTTTGGGAAAAATTTCGAGGAGGAATGGAACCGAAGGAGTTGCTGCAGTTGGAGGATTTGCAATTGAGTAAATTCAAAAATTGGAAGTCGTCGTTAAAAGTGTAGGAATTTTCTGGAAACTGGAAATTTTGTATCGACATTTTTGTTATTATTTAAATTACGGTTGTTTCAATGGAAAATTCGAAGTTTCTGCTTTTCAACTGAAAATTTCGAAATTGCTATTCAATTGGGGGCTAAAAATTGCTTTTCAAATTAATTAATTATTAATTTACTTTTTAGCCAACTAACTTCGGAGATTGTATTTAATTAGAAATTTCGAATTTTTCTATTTTTCAGCCACAAAATTCAAAATCGCTATTATTCCGCTTCAAAATTCGAAATTGCTGCCATTCAACTTCGAAATCCATGTTATTCCATGTTAATTTCCTTCGTTAATTGATTTCTAAAAATTTCGTCCTAATAAAAAAAAATTTCCTGGACAAACAATTTCCTGGAAAATACTTGAAAAAAATTTATCCATTCTCCGACGCTCCTACATTTCCCTGAACCTTCGAATTCCTAATATAGGAACCCATCGCAACACCTGGGACGCCCAAATATAGCCTCCTGGCTAATTGGCGATGGGACCTCTTATCAGTGCGAGTACCGTTAGGATCCCCCCGAAAATCGTCAGATTTTTCACGGGACGCATCGTCCCTCTCGTCCCTAGGGCTTTTTTCTCCCGCCTCATATATACACACACACACACACACACAATTCTTTGGAAGAAAAATAATTTTTTGAAAAATAAAAAGGCCGTAAAGAAAAATTAAAAATGAAAAATTAGAGAAATGGAAATTGGAAAAAAATATTTTTGCAAATATTTAATTCAGCGAGTTAATTTATTATATATTTTTATAATCGCGACAATCTATTTAATTAATTTTTTGCAAAATCAATTTTTAATTGTATTCCATCAAATTTAATTAATTTTTTGTAAAATCAATTTTTAATTGTATTCCACCAAATTTAATTAATTTTTTGTAAAATCAATTTTTAATTGTATTCCACCAAATTTAATTAATTTTTTGTAAAATCACTTTTTTAATTGTATTCCACCAAATATTAAATGAATCAAAATCGACGCCGAGGATGGACCGAACCACGGTCCGAAACGTTTACAAAAATGATTTCTTTTGAAAAATAAAGGTGGACGTAAGGAAAAATGAAAACAAAAAAAAATGGAGAATCATTATTTCCAAAGAAACGACCAACTAAGAAGAAGGAAGACATATATATGTATATACGTATAGTGTGTGATTTCCAAAGAGACGGGATAATGCCGTGGAGTAGAAGAAGCAGTGCCAGTGTTTTTTCATGAGGAAGACAAATGATCCTTTCAAGTCGAAGGGCTAAAAGAAGAGGAGGCCGAGGCGGAGGAAGAGGAAGAGGAGGAAGACTCGTGCCTGCCTTACCTTCAGCATCTCTCGAAGGCGGTGTTTTCAGGCTTAATCCGAAAGGCTCTGAACTATTATAATATTAATGTAATACCGCTAAAAAGGTGTGTTTGCTTCGACCAGAGAGAGAGAAAGAGAGAAAAAGAGAGAGAGAGAGAGAGAAAGAGAGGTAAGAGGGGGTAAAAATACAGGTAAGGCATGGCAAAGCGAGGTGAGGCGAGCCGAGGCGAGGTATGAGAAAGAGACGAAGGTATAATACGTAGGAGAGTCTCGCCAGATATGGCGTGTGCCGCCGTCGTCGTCGACGTCGACGTCGTCGTCGTCGTCGTCTTCGTCGTCGTCGTTTGAGTCAATCGCCCCTACCTTTTTCTCCGAGAGGTTCCTTCTACCTCTTCTACCTTTTACCGATCCCCTGACGCTCCGCGTCACTCCTTCTTGCGGAGACTGGACTTTTTGTTGTTCTTTCTTTTACACGTAAACACACAGGTACGGAGGTACCCGCACACACGCGCGCCGGGATACCTCGAACATAAGCACTTGCGATCTCATATCTTTATTCGGTCATGATAACTGAGTATAACGATTCGCACTGGGGGGTATTAGCTTACCGGCCAACGTATCGCTGGAGGAACGCGTCACCTACCTACCTACCTACCTACCTACCTACCCGGTACCCATGTGTGTTCTGGACTCCAGCGATGCCCCTCGATGGTACCCCGGGTACCGTCGAATCGATATCGATCGGTATCCATCGAGGATACTTTGAAAAATATCGAATCCAGTCGAAGTACCTCGTCGATATCGATTGATTATCGATCGATACTGAAAGTATTTTATCGATACCGTTCGATTATTGAATAATATCGAAGATTCTGTGATATCGAAAAATATCGAAGATGGATTCGGTTGATTTTGAACAATTTCGGAAAGCTACTTTGGAAAATATGGAAACGATCGAAATACTTCGTCGATATCGATTGATTATCGATCGATACTGAAAGTATTTTATCGATATCGTTCGATTATGGAATAATATCGAAGATTCTACGATATCGAAAAATATCGAAGGTGGAATCGGTTGATTTTGAACAATTTCGGAAAGCTACTTTGGAAAATATGGAAACGATCGAAATACTTCGTCGATATCGATTGATTATCGATCGATACTGAAAGTATTTTATCGATATCGTTCGATTATGGAATAATATCGAAGATTCTACGATATCGAAAAATATCGAAGGTGGAATCGGTTGATTTTGAAAAATTTCGGAAAACTGCTTTGGAAAATATGGAAACAGTCGAAATACTTCATCGATATCGATTGATTATCGATTGGTACTGAAAGTATTTTATCGATATCGTTCGATTATTGAATAATTTCGAAGATTCTGTGATATCGAAAAATATCGAAGGTGGAATCGATCGATATTGAAATATTTTGGAAAGCTACTTCGGAAAATATCGAAAAACAGTCAAAATACTTTATCGATATCGATTAATTATCGATTTATGCTGAAGTACTTTATCGATATCGTTCGATTATTTAATGATATCGAAGATTCTACGATATCGAATAATATCGAAGATGGAATCGGTTGATTTTGAAAAATTTCCGAAAGCTACTTTGGAAAATATGGAAACAGTCGAAATACTTCATCGATATCGATTGATCGTCGATCGATACCGAAGTATTTTATCAAAATTCTCGAGTTATAGAATTTTAAGGAAGCAATATCGAGCCGATATCGAATTGTTTTATCGATACTATCGAATTATCGAATATATTGAATAACAATATTGAAAGTATTATAATAATATATAATAATAATATTGAAAATTCTGCGATATCGAGTAATATCAAGGGTAGTATCGACCGATATCGAAGTATTTTATCGATACTATCACACTCTGGTATATAAATATCAATTTTAAATCCCTTTCCTATCATTAAGGATATATAAAAAAAATCCAAAAGTTTCATCCCTAATTCCAGAAAATCCCAGTTCAACCCTTAAACGGCCCCGAGCTAAACCCTCTGCCAATCCCTGGCACGTCCCCACTTCTATTTATTATATTATATTATATTATATATATATATATTTCAGAACTGGGGCAGATTTCTAGAAATCTCGAGCGAAAGGGACTCCTCCTCGTCTTTCCCTTTTCCCTTTCGGGACGTCATGAATTATTTCTGCAAGGACGTAACCGCGGTATCACACCCATTACGCGGGCCAGGAGAGGCCGGGGAAGGGTGGATTTCAAAGGGCTTCCGGAAAATTCAAATCAAAGGGAAGACGCAGCTTCCCTTCGAGGGGAGAATAAGTGCCGGTAGCCTGGCTCCAGCCTACGACGCAGCGAGAGCGTGCGAAGAGTGTTTTCACGTCATTACGAAATCTCCGCCACCTACGCAAAACGCCGTTGTTACGTGGGTCAATTATCTCACTAACGAGAGAAGAATATCTTATCGATCCTGTGAAAGGAAGCAATAAATTTCCTCGGGCGAAGGAGCAGTTGCAGCGCCATGAAAAACCCGCGATTTTTCTCCGCTCCGATTATTATAAATATTAAAGGGTCCTCCTCGTGCCGAGCGAGGGGCTTTTTGCGTCATTCCGGTGGAGAGGCGCTGGCTTTTGCCATTTTACAAGCAACCTCGGTCTTTCAATGAACACCCTGCCCATTGAGGACCTTCCGATATACTACGGGCACCGCAGTCGACGGGAGGACACTCGATTCGATAGGGACGAAAGGGCGTCTGTCGCGTGTCCTTTCTACCGGTACAACGTCACCGGTCGACCTTCCAGAACGATTTCATCCCTTGCCGAGGGGTCGCCACCCCAAGGAGGTGTAGGTTCACCGGTAGGAGGTTTGAGGTACCCCTAGCTCGGTTGCCCTGCAAACGGTATTTTTGCGATCAAGGGTGACCTTTTCGAGGAAACGTCTTATTTCTTTAACTGACACTTTTTGGGGAAAGGATTATCCTCCTTTCATTATTTTTTGGGAGATCCTATTTTTATTGAACTTTCTTGGAGGATTTCTGACAATGACAAAAATTGTTCTTTAAGGGATTTTTTTTAAATATCCTTAAAGAGGATTTTGCTTGGCAGGTCCTGGAAGAAAATCCTTCTCTTGCTGATTCTTTTTGGGAGGATTCCTAAAAAAGATCCTTTTTTGTTATTAATTTATTTTTTCAAAAGTCTCTGAAACAAGATCCTCTTTTTTACCAATATTTTTTATATATCCCTGAAGATTCTGCTCTTACTTAATTTTTTTCGGAGGTTCCTTAAACAAGATCCTTTTGCGTTAACTTTTTTTTTGGCAGGACCTCGAAGAAGATCCATATTTTATTTTTTTTTTTTTAATGGTCCCTAAAGATTCTTGGGTTATTAATTTTTCTATAAGACTCCCCCCAAAAAATCCTTTTTTCACTGACTTTTTTTTTGGAAAGGTCCTCCTTTTTCAATAATTTCTTTTCCGCAGCAGGTTCTTAAAAAAAATTCATCTTTCACCAATTTTTTTAATGGTCCCTAAAGATTCCTGGTTTACTATTTTTTTTTGCAAGATCCCCAAAAAAGATCCTTTGCTCCCTGATTTTTTTGAAAAGGTCCTCCTCTATCAATAATTTCTTTTCCGCAGCAGGTTCTTAAAGAAAATTTATCTTTCACCAATTTTTTTAATGGTCCCTAAAGATTCCTGGTTTATTATTTTTTTTTTTTGCAAGATCCCCAAAAAAGATCCTTTGCTCCCTGATTTTTTTGGAAAGGTCCTCCTCTATCAATAATTTCTTTTCCGCAGCAGGTTCTTAAAGAAAATTCATCTTTCACCAAATTTTTTTTAACGGTCCCTAAAGATTCCTGGTTCATTAATTTTTTGTAAGATCCCCAAAAAAGATCCGTTACTCCCCGATTTGTTTAAAAAGCTCCCCAAAAAAGATTCTCATTTTACTTAAATTTCCTTCCCCGAAAAAAATTCTTCCTTCACAATCTTTTTTCCCAAAAATCCCTAGAGATTCTTTTCTTCCAAATTTGATTCTCAAAAAATCCCTAATTTTTCTTTTTCATGAAAAAGACAAAGGTCCCTAAAGAAACTCCTCATCTTATCGATTCCTATTTTGAATTCAGGTCCCTAAAAAAAAAGAAAATCCTCCTCCGCATCCACCTCCACCATATCCACTGACCTTTCCTCCGAAAGTCCCTAAAAAAACCTTTCTCATCCTACACCTCCTCCTGACCTTTCTCCAAAAAATCCCCGAGGACCAAAATCAGCTCCTCCTCTCCTCTCTTCCTTTACTACCCGTTTCCGACCGGTACCTGTTTCCCGAAGGACCTTCCGTTTCCCGTTATCCCGTGGAGGAAACGAAGGGTCAGGAAAGGTCAAGAAAATTTCGTGAAAAGGGAGGACCGGATCTCTCTCTCTCTCTCTCTCTCTCTCAACCTCCTCTTTGGAAGCCTGTTGCTTCTTCCGCGGGCCAGTGGTTGTTTCTGCCGTGGTTTGTATGAAAGAGAGACGCGTTCTTCTTGCGTGGGGGTTGCGCCCACGCTGATGACGTCACCCGGAGAACGTTGGCAGTGGTGTTACCATAGGATCTTGTACATGCGTGTATGTTTATATACATGCGTATACATGTAAATGTGAGTGTTTGTGTGAGAGAGAGAGAGAGAGATAGATAGAGAGAGAGAGTGTGCCACAACACGAGAGAGCGAAGCGAGTTCGCGTGGGGTGCAAGCGGAGAGAAAGAGAGTAACAGCGAAATAGCAAAGGAAGAGGAAAAGAAGAAGAAGACGAAGACGACGACGGCGACGACGACGACGACTACGACTACGACGACGACTACAACTGCGACTGCGACGACGACGACGAAGAAGAGGAAGAAGTCGAAAGAGGGGAAGTTCGTGGGCAAGGTGAAGAGGAGAGTGCGTACTTGAGACGACGAGGGCAGGAGGGGGAGGGCAACTCACGGAGAAGGAATGAATGGAGATCGCAGACCATGCGGGAGAGACGGATGGCTTGCTCGGGAGAGGAGAGAGAGAGGGCGGAAAAAGGAAGACTTGAACGAGGAGAGGAGAAGGAGGAGGAGGAGGAGGAGACGCACTCGCATAGGTAACCACCGTCAACAGTATCGAGAGTAACCCCAGGGTGATGTCGACGACACGTGACGTTGGCAAATCTCGTCTCGCCGGTCCGAGACACTTCTTCTCCGGTGCACGAGCCGTCGAGAGCGCTCCGGCCTTTCCTCGGGGATAAACAAACGTCGAACGCTCTCGCCTATTGTACGGGCGCCAAAGGGGGCTTCGCAGCGCGCGTGCCACAGTGTGTCGGGGTTCCGGGTTCTGGGTTCTGGGTTTTCGGTCCAGTGACGTGAATCTAAGTAGAGTGTCCCGCAGGAGTCACAGGTGTGTCATGTGCCATCGGTCGTTCGGACCAAAATCGTCGTCGTCATCGTCATCGTCACCGTCAGCGTCACCGTCAGCGTCACCGTCTTCGGAGGAGCACGTGGACCGAGGCTAGGAAGGATTCGAGTCGAGGGGCGACAAGTAGAAAAGATGCTGGCACTCGCGATGCGACGAGAACACACGACAGGACGCAGCAGTGGAAATTACGACCCCACGAACCCCCTCGCCGGCTTCGAGCACTTGCAGCAGAACCCCTTCGCCGGGACGGACGTGGTCCGGAGGGACGAGCCCGAGGGGGAGCTGCAGGAGTTCGTGGACATCGCTCAGGTGCAGCAGTTGCTGCAGCAGCAGCAGCAACAGCAACAGCAACAGCAACAGCAACAGCAACAGCAACATCACCATCACCAGCACCAGCACCACGTCCAGCAACAGCAGCAGGCTGCCGCGGCTGCGGCGGCGGCGGCTGCAGCGGCTGCAGCCGTCAGCAACAGCACCTCCTGCCTCTGGGGGGCTGTTTACCCGCCGCCCCCTCCGCCGCCGGCGATCGTTTACCCGCCACCTCCACCTCCTCCACTTCCTCCGCCGCCACCGCCGCCGCATCATCAGCAGCATCAGCACCAGCACCAGCATCATCAACAGCATCACCAACAGCCACCGGCTTCGACGACAGGTAATTCTTTCTTGTTTTTTTTTTTTTTTGGAACCAAGGGGTGGCTCTGCGAATCGGGGGTTGGTACCGATCCGAGTTTTCCGGTTTTCCTTTCTCGCGGTTTTTGGGGTTCTTCCTCCTCCTCCTCGAGAAAAGGGGGTTGAGAAGTTTTTTTTTTCCAGAGTAACAAGGAGATTCGAAGGAAGGGGGGTGGTTAAAGGGGGTTAATGAAGCTTCTCGCCGCGGCAAAGCGGGTCCCTCAGTTCCAGGGACAAATTTTAAATGTGTACCGATTTTTTTTTAGGATTTCGTTTTGAATTTCCGTGCTTGAAAATTGTTCAATCAGTGGCCGGGGGTTTTTTAACACCATTTTTGTACCGATGGCGGGAGATTTCAGACGCAATCTTGGTTTAACACCTTTTTTTCTACCGGTAGGAATCTACCTTTTGGTGTTAAAATCGTAGAGGAGAGATTTGAAAGATATCTTTGGTGTTAAAAATTGTATAACAACAAATTCTATTTAACACCGGGTACGCTGTAATAATTGGGGAGGAGAACCCTGAGAGTTCGAAGAAACCGAACGAAGCGGAGGTCAAGTATTGGTACGAACCCCCGATTTATCCTGAAATCAAATTATTTTGGGATAATTTTGTAAAGGGAATTTCCAAATTTTTCGCAAAATTTGGTGCCCCCAGAAAATAAGTTCAAATTTCACCCCAGGAATTTAATATATATATATGTATAATAAAAATAATAACGGAATGGAATCGAAGGTGGGTAAAAATTGCTTGGAAGGAAAATTTTGCAATTTTTTCCGCATTCCCTTGGTTCCAATGGTACCAACGGATCGGGAAGCAATTTTTACCGACTACACGGGACGCGCTCTCGGTGACAAAGATAATCCCGCTTTGGTGATAGTTAATTTACGTATAGAAGTAATTTAAGGTTTACTAATTCCACGTAACGCTTTCGCTTGGAATGACATTTTTGGTAGCCGGATAATTTCCTGGTGCGCTGGGAAAGTTTATCAATTAATAATATTTTCATTGTCAAGATGGTCGCCGCGACTGTAAATAAATCGACGAATTTATTAGCCTACTGGGTTTCAATTTTAGGCCTCAGGTTCGATACCCCGAGACCCCGGAACCCTCGGTAAATTGTCGAAATTCCAAATTCGCTATTTTGGAGTTGAATTTCGAATCCGCGAAATTCGAAATTTTTTTTTTTTATATCGTCGATAAATTTCGAAACGGCGAAATTTAATTAATATATAAGTGCGCAAAAGCTTTTGGCGAATTTGCCGTCGGATGTTGGATCGTTATTAACATTTATCCGGAGCCGAGCGATGGTTCTTCAAAAGCAAAAATTGTTGCTACTTCGAATCGGACCGTTTTTGGACTCCAGAAAAATAATTGGAATCTCTGAAAACCAAAAATGGAGGAAACGAAATTTTGCCCAGTTGCGGAAACTTTTTTTGGGGAGAGTCGGTTTCTGGAATCTTAGAGTATAACTGCAATTCCTCAAAATCACGATTTCAAAAAAATTGTATTTTTCATAAATTCGTATGCTTTTTTTTCTGAATTATTCAATTTCCAGAATTCTGGAAAATAAACGAAAAATCCAAAAATAACCAATTTTCTCCACCCGAAGAAACTAACGATTTTTAAATTTTTCGTTTCTGGAATCCCGAAGAATCTCCAAAATTTTCCGGGGAAAAAAAATTACCAAAGAAAGGGGAATCTCCCTGTATCTGAAATTCCCCCAGAATCAGCTAAAATCCCCGGAGAAGGAAATTGTTTTCCAGGAATTTTCGGCGACTTATTATTTTTCTCTAAAAAAAAAAAAGAAAAGGCCGAATTCCTCATTTTTATTTCCAAAATTGTCCTAAAAAAAATAGAAGAAAAATTCCAAAAATTGCCAATTCCAAAAATAACAAAGACAACAGACAACCACCATTATATTGGGATCGGAACCTTCCTGGAACCCGGGGAAATTTTTCAAAATTGGCTCATCCTCTCGCTCGTCCATTCTCTTTCAAAAAAAAAAAGAAATTTCCTCACACCGTTGCCGTTAAAATCAACCCCCACCCCCAAAAAGGGAATTCCGGGAAAAGGGATAATTCCGCACCATTATCCTCCCTTCTCCTGCCTCCCCTTTCTCCTATTTCTATTTTTCTACCTGCCCTGTCCTTTCCACCCCCTGTCACTTTCCTTTCCTTCCCTTCCCTTTCTTCTTCTTCTTTTTTCTTTTTTTTTTTTATTATCACTGCCTCTCGCCGTACGGTATCACAATACCTACGTTCTTATTTTCTCAACCGTGAGGGTGGTTTTCAGACGTCCGTTCGTATACACGTGCGAACATTTATCGCGTCGACGTACAAGAAAAGTTCACCGCCTAAGTTCACTTCCATGAAATGTCCCCTTTGTTTTCTCTTTCTCGGGGTCAGGCATCGATCCGACGTTACCTACACACGTAGATTATTGTACTAGAAAATGTTTTCTTCCCTTTAAATTGTACAAAATTGATACGCGACGACTTTTACGACAACGACAACAATAACAATAACAACAATAACCATAATAATCACCACCACCACCACCATGAGCACCCTGATAATGATAACATACGCATACATATGTATATTGATGCATGCATGTACGTGTGTCGGGGGTATCCGTGTAATTGAATCTTTAAATAGTGTTGTTTTTTGCATCGTCATACGTCAACTTTCACGTCAATTGTCCATCCACGTACCTACGTTCAATTAAGCGTGAACGCATTATTGGGAGAACTTTGATATTCTTCCTTTTTATGTGTACACCACCTCCCTTTTTTTCTACGTACATGTGTGTTGTTTTTTTTTCCTTTCATACATACACACACGCACACACGTATCAATGTGTGCACATTGTAGGAAATAAAATTATATTTATAAATATATGAATTAAACGACGTCACGTAAATTTATCCGTAATCGGGGTATTCTCGTACTCGCTGGCTAAAAAAAAAATAAAAATAAAGGCACCTCGAGTTTCCAGAGTGAGATGCGAGATCTGTTTATTTTTTTTTTGGTGTTTTTTCGCTTTTTGTAACTTCGTTTTGGAAAAACGGACGTTACTTCCGGGGATTTCAATTCCGTCGAAGCAACGCGGGGTTCGGTGGATCCAAAAGATCGATCCAAGCGAGTTCGGTAATTTTCAAACCGTGGAAGAAAAAAAATTTTGTAGGGGTTTTTGTAATTTTCCCCCACGTTGCAGACATTTCAGAGGTATCTGTAATTTTTCCTACAGTCACGAAAATTTTTCTGGCGCGAAAAAAATTAATTTCCTCAAGTTCCGGTAATTTTTGTAACTTTTCCTCCGGTTACAATAATTTTTGTTGCGTAAAAAATGAATTTTCCCGAGTTCCAGTAATTTCTGTAATTTTTCCTTCGGCTACAATAATTTTTCTTACGTAAAAAATGAATTTTCTCGAGTTCCAGTAATTTCTGGAATTTTTCTTTCGACTATAATAATTTTTCTTGCGTAAAAAATGAATTTTTCGAGTTCCGGTAATTTCAGTAAATTTTCCTTTAGTTTCAATAATTTTTCTTGAGTAAAAAATGAATTTTCTTGAGTTCCAGTAATTTCAGTAAATTTTTCTTCAGCTACAATAATTTTTCTTGGGTGAAAAATGAATTTCCTCAAGTTCTAGTAATTTCTGTAACTTTTCCTTCACTGACACTAATTTCCCTAGCGTGAAAAATTAATTTTGCTTCAATTCCAGTAATTTCTGTAATTTTTCTTACGTTACGGTATTTTCCCCAAAAATGTAAATTTCGTCAAATTCCTGTAATTTCTACAAATTCAATTTTCCTCCTGGTATACCTGTAACGAAAAAAATCTCTACCTTGCACTTTTGAGCCGCGAAAAAAAGAAACATATACATCCAAATATATATACACAAGTATAGTGATCGAGATAATGGTGATTAAAGTGGACAGCCGATAAGCGAATGTTTATCTTGAGGTTGAATAATTGTATAGATCAATTAATTAATTAGTGTAATAAAGCTAAGAACCAGTTACAGGTTCGATTTGGAAAAACAAAAAAATACAACTACAACTACAACCGCAACAACAACAACAACAACAACAGTAATAATGCTAATAGGACTAATAATAACAATAATAACGGGAATAATCATAGAGAAAAATCGTTGATGCACACGAGGTATAATTTTCCAATAAATTCTCCAATCGTCTCCTTCGTTATTGGTGGCATGAACAAGTGATTATAGAGGCAACGGAAGTAACGAGCCTCCTAGCTATAATTTTACAAGGAACGTCACTTAAAGACTTTATTTCTAAAGAATTGCGCGTTACGTCCTTCTAATTCCATTATTGCTTTTATGGTGTTCGATAATTTCGTCCCGGGAGATTAGCATGAGAGTCAGCAAACGCTTCTCGCGTCTCCTGGAAATTTCAACTCCGGTGTGGTAAATTTTACCATTCGATACCTGGGATCTTTTTTTTTATTTATATTCATCGCGTATTTATTATTCATCCGCGGAATTTAATTAACGACGTGGCGAACGTAATAAATTGTACCATCCGCGTTGTAAAAAATTCCTCGTTGCGTTATAAAAATTGCCGCGGAGCAATTAAATGAGATATATAAATTTTTTTTTTTTTCGAGAAGAAATTGGAAGCTGGAAAATTGGAAAATTTTCTCTCCCTCGGATTATGCCGTTTTGTGGAAAATTTGTGGAAATTGAATTATTCATTAGTTACCCGCGGTATGTAGGAACTATCGGAATTCCCTGTCTAGTAAATTTTACTATGCCTATCGTAGAAATTTTGTAGTCACGATAAAAGAATTTTTGTGACGTCATAAATTGCGGTACAATTTATAAGATTCCTCGGGACACACATTTTATTTCTTTTTTTCTATATTCAATTTTTTGAAACCCACAAATACGGAAACCCAAGTTACCAAAAATTCCACGGGCAAGCATTTTATTTTTTTTTGTCCATCTTTAATTTTGTGAAACCCACAAATACGGAAACCCAAGTTACAAAAATTCCACGGGCACGCATTTAATTTTTTTCCCCCATATTTAATTTTTTGAAACCCATAAATATGGAAACCCAAGTTACAAAAATTCCACGGGCAAGCATTTTATTTTTTTTTGTCCATCTTTAATTTTTTGAAACCCTCAAATACAGAAACCCAAGTTACAAAAATTCCACGGGCAAGCATTTTACTTTTTTTTTCCATCTTTAATTTTTTGAAACCCACAAATACGGAAACCCAAGTTACAAAAATTCCACGGGCACGCATTTAATTTTTTTCCCCCATATTTAATTTTTTGAAACCCATAAATATGGAAACCCAAGTTACAAAAATTCAACGGGCAAACATTTTACTTTTTTTTTCCATCTTTAATTTTTTGAAACCCACAAATACGGAGACCCAAGTTACAAAAATTCCACGGGCAAGCATTTTATTTATTTTTTTTGCATCTTTAATTTTTTGAAACCCACAAATACGGAAACCCAAGTTACAAAAATTCCACGGGCAAGCATTTTACTTTTTTTTTCCATCTTTAATTTTTTGAAACCCACAAACACGGAAACCCAAGTTACAAAAATTCCACGGGCAAGCATTTTACTTTTTTTTTCCATCTTTAATTTTTTGAAACCCACAAATACGGAAACCCAAGTTACACAAATTCCACGGGCAAGCATTTTATTTTTTTATTTCCTTCTTTAATTTTTTGAAACCCACAAATACGGAAACCCAAGTTACACAAATTCCACGGGCAAGCATTTTATGTTTTTATTTCCTTCTTTAATTTTTTGAAACCCACAAACACGGAAACCCAAGTTACAAAAATTCCACGGGCAAGCATTTTATTTTTTTATATCCTTCTTTAATTTTTGAAATCCACAATTATTGAAATCCACGTTACAAAAATCCCCCAGAACCTATGCTACAATTTTTTTTTTCTCAACCCCCTGATAAGATTCGACCACAAGCGGAGGCTGTAACCCTTCTCGGGAGCCTTACGAATTCGAAAAAAAAAAAAAAAGTAAAAATTATTCGTGGAAATCGGTGGGGCAATTTTCGAGGAAAACCCTCCAATTTCAAGGGACGCAGTTACCTGAATGCGCGCATCGGTGCATGGAAATGTGCATATATACGCTTCCTCGTACATGTGCACGTGCCTGTGTATGTATGTACATGCACCTATAGCTATACATGGTACCGATATAACATGCCGTTGCACAAAAACGTGCGAAAGAGTGGGTACTAAACGCGTCGTGTCATGAGTCATCGCATCTGTAGAAGAAGTAATACCGGTAGTTCAGTCAGTTAGGTAGGTACATACATACACGTACATGTACTTGCGCGTACGTACACGCGTCCATGCGTTTGTATCGTTCCCGCGGATATATGTTCGCGTACGTGTATCAACGATGTCTAGAAAAACTGACGTCCAAGTTTTATTTATACGCAGGAATTGGACGAACGATCGCTTCTTCTTGCACGGATACACCTATTCCTCTCGTATGATTAATCCCGAAGTGCGCGTATGTGTGCGTGTGTGTGTGTGTGTGTGTGTGTGTCCAGTTTCAGGCTAAAAGTAGCGCCCAGCGTACTATAGCATTGTTAGAAAATCACTATAGGATTTTTGGCTCGCGGCTAAAATTAGTCCCTGATTCATCCCCAAGCGATTATACGCAAATAATATATAAAAAAACGCCTGCCCGATGCCACCTGACACGCACAAATCCGCCGGTCGGCTCCTCCGACTTCCTTAACGGAGTCGCGAATTCGGAGCAACCCCGTCGATGGGTCAAATTTCGGGTCCCCGGATGATCCCCTGATCTGGAAACTGTCCCGATCATCGATGGTTCCAATTTCGGACCCGGGTCCGGAGTCTGACCGCGATTTTTGGGAATTGGGTCAGGTTTTGGGCAGGCACTGACCCGAGCACGAGAAAACACTATCGATGGGGTCCGATTTTAGGGGAGAAGAATGCGTTCGCGGTCCAAAACTGGGTCTCGAGGCCAGGGTCCGGAGTCTGACCGCGGTTTTTGGTAATTGGGTCAGATTTTGGGCAGGCGCTGACCCGAGCACGAGAAAATATTATCGAAAGGGTCCGATTTTAGGGGAGAAGAATGCGTTCGCGGTCCAAAACTGGGTCTCGAGGCCAGGGTCCGGAGTCTGACCGCGGTTTTTGGTAATTGGGTCAGGTTTTGGGCAGGCGCTGACCCGAGCACGAGAAAATACTATCGATGGGGTCCGATTTTAGGGGAGAAGAATGCGTTCGCGGTCCAAAACTGGGTCTCGAGGCCAGGGTCCGGAGTCTGACCGCGGTTTTTGGTAATTGGGTCAGGTTTTGGGCGGATACTGACCCGAACGCGAGGAAATATCGTCGATGGGGTCCGAATTAGGGGCGTTTTTGGTTGAGGATTTCATAACTGGGTCCAGAATAGGGTCCAAGGATCCTACACGTAGGTGTACGCGTGTTAAGTGAACGTCGGGACAGAGGCTTTATTGTTCTTCGGCAGAAGAAATAACCCCGACTCCCATAGGACTCGAGCCGTGGCGTATCTATTAACACCACTGCGACGGTTCGAACCTGAGTCATGTCATCGGCATACAAATTAGAGGCGATCCAAAACGACGTCGGGATTATTTGGGGATGTTGGGTGGCTCAGGTGGTTGCGTGGCTTCTGAAAATAACACTCCTCGCCCGCGCAACCTAACGCGACTCGGGACGCGAATAGCTCGCGCCCACCGGCTCGGCCAACGGTGTTAATTTTAGAAATTTGTTGTGTTACGTTTTGCATACACGTGTTCCTATATGTAGGTATAGAGAACTCGGCTCGGGCCTCTCCTCCGTTTCACTCTTATTTCCATCTACGATTGGAGAGAACAAAAAATGCAACTGCAGTTCCCCATGCAACTGCGTCCAACCTATAACCCTAGTCGAGTTTATTCTTAGCGATATTGTAACTCCAGAAAATTGTCCAACCGTATCGATTTTTGGTGTCGAATTAACACCAAATCCATTAGGAACGATCGGAATTAACACCAATTTTTTTTTAAATGAGAAAAAAAAGAAGAATCGAAATTTCTACAGAAATTAGGGTGTTAATTTTATTCCGATGAAATTGTTACTCAAAATAAGCTTCTCCTTGGACCGATATTTGGTGTCAAATTAACACCAAGTCCTTTAGAACCGATCGGAATTAACACCAAACTTTTTTTAAATGAGAAAAAAAGAAGAATCGAAATTTCTACAGAAATTAGGGTGTTAATTTTATTCCGATAAAATTGTTACTCAAAATAAGCTTCTCCTTGGACCGATTTTAGTGTCAAATTAACACCAAGTCCTTTAGGATCGATCGGAATTAACACCAAATTTTTTTTAAATGAGAAAAAAAGAAGATTCGAAATTTTTACAGAAATCAGGGTGTTAATTTTATTCAAATCGAAATTGTTACTCGAAATAAGCCTTGGACCGCTGCCTTGGACCGATTTTAGTGTCAAATTAACACCAAGTCCTTTAGGATCGATCGGAGTTAACACCAAATTTTTTTACAACGAGAAAAAAAGAAGAATCGAAATTTTTACAGAAACTAGGGTGTTAATTTTATTCCAATCGAAATAGTTACTCAAAATTAGCTTCTCCTTGGACCGAATTTTTGGTGTTAAATTAACACCAAATCATTCACAAAACAATTGGAATTAACACCGAATTTTACTACAATGAGCAAAAAAAAAGGATCGAAAATTCTACAGGAACCTGGGTGTTAATCTACCTCAACGGGTGTTACGAGCGAAGAAAAGTTATTTTATGCATGCAAATTAACACCAAATCGCTGTAGTGTGAAAAGAGGAGAGAAATAGCACGAAGTCGTCGTTAGTGATATTATCACTAACTTCAATTGGACGGAATCTAATCCAGAAATTACACATTATTATCCTTTCAAATAGTGGCTAAAAAAAAGAGAAGAGGAATGGAAGAGGAGGAGGAGGAGGGGAATGAAGAGAAAGGAAGGAAGGAGTGGAAATAAGAAAAAAAAAAGAACCAGAAGAACAAGAAGAAGAAATGAAGGAAGAATAAAAAAGGAGAGAAAGATTAATTTGCATAGACAAGAGAAGTCAACGAGCGTGTATGGAATATTGCGCACGCGTCTTAGACAACAACAAGAACGATAAAGCTTGTACATATCCACGAGTACATAGTGGAAGTTAACGTGTATAAGACCAGCTCTTCTCTTCTTCTATTTCTCTCCCTCTCGCTCCTATACATTTCTTCAACTCCTTATTCCCCTTCTCGCTCGCTCTTTTACTTTTCTATCTCCGTCTCTCTCTACTTCGCTCCCTCTCTGTCTATCCCCCTCTAGCCCCTTCCTTCGGTCTATCGCTCTCTCGCTCGCTCTTCACGTTTCCCCCTATCCCCCTCTCTTTCTATCTTACAAGATCGATTACTCCTTTTTTCTTCTCTCTTCTCCGTCTTTCTCGCGACTCTGTCCCGTCCCTTCCCTCTCTCTCTCTCTCTCCTCCCATCCCCACCTATCCGTATCTCCGTCGTTGGAAGAAACACGCTAACACGCTAGCACGTTCTCTTAAAGATCGTGTGGGAGAGTGGTCGCGCGCCTCGAAGCCTCTACGTCACGAGTAACGCGACGTCACTGGAGAACCGAACCCGTGCGCGGTTCATTAGAAGGAGTGCGAGAGAGACAGACGTAGCGAGTAGCCCCACGGGAGCGAGAGAGAGAGTGGGAAGGAGGGTAGAGGTGCCGAACGAAGAAGAAGAAGAAGAAGAACGACGAGAAGAAAAGAAGGAGGAGAAGGAGAAGAAAAGAAGAAGAAGAGGGGAGGGTGTGAATGGTGGGAGTGGGAGTGAGTCCCTAGAGAGAGAAGGATACATATATATATGTATATTTGTATACGTATATATGGACCGACCGCGTGCATGCATACCGCGTATATGTTTCGTTATATAGATATAACGAAGCCGTGGCGGCGGCGGCAGCGGCAGCGGCAGCGGCGGCGGCGGCGAGAGCGAGAGCGGGGATTGGCTGACGGTCGCTCGGCGCTTCCAAATATGGGACAGTCTCCGTGGTCCATTCATAAAACTACGGGGCGCGCCGTCGCTCGGCTCAGTTTGTGCGCGACCCCCACGCATCGCGCTAGGTATCTCTCTCCGGCGGTCGTTCTTTCACGCACACGCACACATACCCGTGTTATACCCCGTGTATCATCATCGACGTGTGCTCCTCCGTTCGACCGACCCACACGCGTACACACATAGAGGGAGTACGGGTTTGTGTCTCTGAATTTACCTTGTATATATATACATATATATATATATACGTACAATACACAGAGGCACGCGTACAAAATATACACGTATACCCACGTAGCTCACAGTGAAAGAGAGAGAGAGAGAGACAGAGACAGAAAGAGAAGACCGACAAGTTTTTCCGGGGGTGGTTTCGCGGTACCGGTACCGATACGAGTGATAACCGCATTCGAATGACATTTGCATCGCCGGACATTGCGACTTTCGAGCTGTTTCGGTCGGTCGGTCGGTCGCTCGAGCCGGTCGACCGGTCGTCGGTGGTGTTTTGAGGGGGGGGCAACTGCAGTTGCGGGAGACAAACGGTGCTACCGAGTTTGCAAAAAAAAATCAAAATAAACGATACTTTCGACATTCGATTTCCCCGATTAATCCTCGCTTGTAAATAAACACGCGCGCGTCCGTTATGCAGGCGCCGATGCAGTTGCAGTTGCAGCGAGGTGGTTGTTTGACCGGGGGACAGTAATATAACAGGGCGGAGGAGGCATATAACCCCCATACCATTACTAACCGTACTAAAGTGTTGTTGTCACGCACGCGAGGACGCTCGTAGGAAGCATTGCACTTCGGGGTATTTGTGTAAATGGTATTTGTGTAATTGGTAATTATTAAGGAAAGGGCTGGAATCATTGTGTCAGAGGTTGTAGAGGAGGAGGAGGAAGACCTGCTGACGATAATAATCGCGTTGAACGGTGCCACGACAGGAGAGGAACGCGCGGCGGAAGATTCGGGCCCAGCGGGAGTCGTCGCCGTCTGCGCCTCGAGCGGGGGTGCAGCTGCACCACCGGGTATCCAGAGGATGACGATGGACGGGATGGAAGTGGTCGGTTCGCAGCCCCACGCAGCCGCCACCAGTCCGTTCCTGCTTTCCTCGCCGCCCCTAGGGCACCATCACCACCAGCACCACCATCACCACCATGGCACCTTCAACCTGCAAACGGTGCAGCTGAGCTTCGACGCCTGCCTGGCCTACAACACGTCGGCCAGCTCGGGTTTGGGCAGCGGCAACGGTAACAACAGCAGCAGCAGCAACAACAACAACAACAACAACAGCAACAGCAGCAACAACAACACCACCGGTAGCAACCCCGGTACCGGGACCGGTACCGGTACCGGCACCGGCGACGGTGGAGGTGGTGTCTCGTCGTCGGCGGGGCTGAACAACACTGCAAGTACGACCCCATGCTGTACCACTACTTGTTCCTCCTCCCCCTCTTGCTCTTCTTCTTCTTCTTCTTCTTCTTCTTGCTCATCATCAACAGTTTCCAGTAAAACGATACCAACGTTATCGTTGAGTTCATGCGTTCCTCTCCAAAACGCGTCACCCGATACTTTGGATCACCATCAGCATCAGCATCATCGCCATCATCATCATCACCACCACCACCATCATCACAACCACAACCACAACCACAACCACCACACCACCACCCATCATTCGACTCATAGAATTGACGAACACCATCATCATCATGGTCATCATGGTCATTCAGATGCCACGTGTCCGTCGTCGCCGGGGGACAGCGGGGGCCTCACGTCCAGCGAGTGCAAGCGCCCCAGGATCCACCGCGAGGACGAGAAGGAGCGCAATTGCGGGGACGAGCTGCAGGATCCCAGCGAGAAAGACAAATCCGGCGATCTCAATACCCCGGTCACCACCAGCAGCGACCTGCCCTCCTTCTTCGGACCCTCCGCTTTGGTAGAACCTCCTCCGATATCAGGTATACTTGAATCTAACAGACCCGTATAGTTATTTTTACCACGCGACCCCGGCTGACCCGAGAAACCAAATCGAACCGAACCGAAGCGAATCGAGCCCGGTTCGTGATGGAAAAGGAAGTATCCGCAATTGCAGTTGCATCCGGGTGCGGATGGATGGGACGAGTTCAAAGGGTGCAGGTGGATTTAGGGAATTTTGGGGTAGGTGTATGGCAGAAGTATGGCAGAAGTAGATGGGGTGTTTAGTAGAGGGAGTAGTGACGTAATGGAAGCAATTGAGGAATATATAGGTACATATGTATATTATATGGAGACATGTATTATAGAATATATGTGGAGTATGCGAATGTAGAAGAATTTGGGAAATTTGATGTAATTAATATATTTTGGTTTATAAGAAAATATATTTTTTAATATATATATATATATATTTGGAAAATGTGGGTATATACGCGTTATGTATATTAAATATATTGAAATATATGCGAATATACGCGGGATTGATTTTTTCTTTTCTGTAAAAGGATATTTTAAAAAAGAATTTTTGTTTTATAGAATATTAAAAAAAGGAATTATTCATATAATTAAAGATTTTCTGGATGATAATATATTGCTTATACATCATTTAAATATATCGGATGAAACATATATTTCATTTTCCTCAAATATATTTATCAAATTTAAAAATGGATATATTTGAATACAGTACAATACATCTGCATATATTCGAAAATATATTTTCTTCCACAAAAAATATAAGCTCGCGACAGATATTATTTCCTCAATTATTTATTTACACTCTAAAGATATTTTCCGAACCTTCAATTAATTTTCAAATTTTTTTCCCTATTTTTCCGTATTATTTTTTTAGCCGACTCTTACGTTTCATACATTTTCTCATACTCCAAAATACACGAATTTCCCTAAAGGGAAAGCCAAAGTACGGGAGAAGTCCGATGAGAATTCAATCAAGCTCGGGCAGATTCTATGTGTCCCATCCGCCCCGGGACGATTTCCCGATTTTCGGGATTCCAGATTCCCGTGAATCTTCGGGCATTTTCCCGGGAATCCGTAATAACCGGGTGGAGAATGGGAACGCGATATCGTCTCCGAAGCGACTTTCTCGAAATAGCAGCGGGTAACAATGCCACCGGCAGAGAATGCGACATATTTCCGCGCTTTGTTGTTCTTGGCAGAGACCGTCTCCAAAATTTCGACGCTTTTGAAATTCGTGTTTATGAAACACTTTGCCTGATAGCCAAAAACACTACCTACGTATGTGTGTGTGTGTGTGTGTGCATGCGAGCAGTCTATTAAGAGCCAAGAGGCCGTAACCCTGATTCGCAACCGAGAGATACCCTCGAAACCCAAAATTCCAAAATACCGAAATTCCGGTATTTTCGAGTTTGACCGGAAAGTTCCAGAAACCCGACACACCGGCGTCGAAAAAATGTTCCAGAAGGATTGCAAAAAATTCTGGAAAGTCCAGTAACTCCAGTAAAAGTCCGTTGCCACCTACCTTTTTTTTTTCGGCAAGGTAGAGGGTTGTCCAGCCGCATTGGAGGGTGAGTTCCAGGAAAGCGAATTTCCAAATTCCGGGAAAAGGTTGAGCCCGCGTGCGTTATCTGTGGAAAAAAGGGGAGATTAAAAAAAGAAAGCGTGTGTGTGTGTGTGCGTGGATATTAAAGTACGATATCACGCGAGGAGTGACTAAATGGCACGGGAGGAGAGAAAGAGAGAGTGAATAGCCAGGGTGACGTATATCGTTGATATCGAACCCGCGCTCAGCTTGTTGCGGATCAATACTCCGCGACCCCGACATTCAGAAGCTCTCTCTTCACTCTCTCTCTCGTTCTGCCTTCCACCACCCCTTGGGCACCCGTTTCATTCATGCTTCCAGCCACCCCTCTCGAACCATCCCCACCGGGATAGACATACAACCGAGCCAAAGTAAAGTAAAGTAAAGTAAAGTAAAGTAAAGTAATGTAAGGTAAAGTAAAGTAAACTCGGACGTTAAAGCTCACCCAATCTAACCCCCCCCCCCTTCTTTGTCTCCCTTTCAACCCTCATCTTCCTCGGCTCGACTGTTATCGTCTAGGACCTAAGGGTAGGGTAGGTACCGGTACCCTTTTCCGAAATTCCAGAATTCCAGAATTTCAGAATTTCAGGGAAAAAAAAATTCCTGAAGCCGTTTTTTAGAAGTCTAGGGGATTTCACTAGAATCTAGGGTATTTGTCGAAAACTGCAGTAGTAGTAGGAATATTTTCAGTTTCTGGAGAAAAAGTTCGGAATTACTAGAATTTGTATTCACAAAATTATTGAATTTTTTAGGATTTTCATTTTTTACTATTTTTTAAAATTATTATTATTATTATTATTATTATTATTATTATTATTATTATTATTGATGCTTTTGAAAGTTCTACGTTGTTTACGGATCGACAGTAGTGATGCTGAGAGTCAATGTCGCTTTTCCAGGAAAAATTCCTTTCCTGGAACTCAGAGATGGAGAATTTTAACAAAGGAATTCTGGCGACTTCTATCAGAATCAATATTGCTTATTATTATTATTATTATTATTATTATTATGAAAGCTAAAAAAAGACATTGTTTTTGCATCGACAGTAGAGATACCGAGTATCAATTTCACCCTCCCAGAAAAAAAAAAAATCCCACCTTGGAACCCAGAACTGAGGAATTTCAGCGAAAGAAAAATTCCTATACTGGGGGAATCCCGAAATTTTCCAGATTTCGTAAAAACACCGTGCAATCGATTTTTATTATTATTATTATTATTACTATTATTATTATTATTATTATTGAGATTGCGACGGACGAGTTTCTTTCCGGTCCTTTGTTGCGCTCGGCTTCTGGTCGCTCCGGGTGTCAGCCTGGCATCATCATCTAACGCGTGTTGACGCGGAAACCAGACCGAAGCAAAGCAAAGCAGAGCAGAGCAGAGCAGAGGAAAGGAAACGAAACAAGTAGGCAGGATACAAACAGTAGATAGACCAGCTTTGGAAAGGCTGCGATAAAGCCTATCGCCGGACTCTTCCTGTCCGCTTCGGCGGACATGTATTCTATATGTCGTCTTCTTCCCTGCCACCCACCGAACCCGATTCGTCGAACTTGTAAACCACGACCCGAGGAGCCCGAACCCCAGCGAATTCTCAAGCCCCCTTCTTTGCTTCTTGTCTCCAGGTAGCCTAGCCGGCGAGGACTTGTCGCTGGAGGAGGCCAACGTCGACGACGAGACCGACAGCGCCGGGCCCGGGGGCAGGAACGACCACCAGCACCAGCACCAACACCAGCACCAGCACCATCGACAGCACCACCATCACCCGGAGAGCCAGGACCCGGGGAGCGGCGCCAACCCCTCGTCCAGCAGCCCGGTTCGGCACCATCAGGCCCAGGACGACGCGGAACGTTGCAACGTCCTCCAGGGCGGCGTCATCCTCTACTCGTCGCCTCATTCCGCCTCCAATGTGTCCTCCTCGCCCGGCTCCAGCGTCAACATTTGCAACGTGCCCACGCTCACGTACCGGGGGGTCTTCACCACCACATGCACGCACTCGTCGCCGCTCAACACCCTTCAAACTCCTCAGCAGCAGCAGCAGCAACAACAGCAGCAGCAGCAACAACAACAGCAACAGCAGCAGCAACAACAGAGCCAGGAACTCTGGGGGCCTTTGCCCTCGCCGACGCTGACCCTGACGGGTCAACCCTTCCTCCACCCGTCGCTGCACTCCGGCCCGTACGGGGGCGAGACCGTTGAACTGCTGCAGGTCGAGTCCAAACCCCAGCCGCCGCCCGGTTACCACGAGACCCCGACGCCCACGCCCACGTCCTGGCTCACCACGCAGGAGGAGGCGTACGACACCGGGTTGCTGACCCACCATCACCACCATCACCAGGAGCCCAGTCTCAAACAAGAGCCCGCGGGCACCCCGGGGTACCCGACGAACGTCCAGCAACAGCAGCAGCAGCAGCAGCAACAACAGCAACAGCAGCAACAGCAGCAGCAACAGCAACAGGGTCAACAACAGGCTCAGCAACAGAACGCCGCCGGGTCGGCGGGCGTCCAGTTGGCGGAGTACAACCCCAGCACGTCGAAGGGCCACGAGATCCTGTCGCAGGTGTACCAGCAGAGCGCTTTGCCGCTGCGTCTGGTGCCGGTGAAGCCCAGGAAGTACCCGAACCGGCCCAGCAAGACCCCGGTGCACGAGAGGCCCTACGCCTGCCCCGTGGACGGCTGCGACCGCAGGTTCTCGCGCAGCGACGAGCTCACGAGACACATACGCATTCACACCGGCCAGAAGCCGTTCCAGTGTCGGATCTGCATGCGCTCGTTCTCCAGGAGCGACCATCTCACCACGCACGTGCGCACCCACACGGGCGAGAAGCCCTTTTGCTGCGACCAGTGCGGCCGGAAGTTCGCCAGGAGCGACGAGAAGAAGCGCCACGCTAAGGTGCACCTCAAGCAGAGGCTCAAGCGGGAGGCCACGCACTCGAATTCGAGGAGCCACCCGCAATCCCACGCCTCGTCGCCCTGCAACCAGTAGGAGCGGGGTCCCCGGATGGGCAAGAATCGGTCGGATCCACGATGGATCCGATCTCCGGTCGCGATTTTCGGTGACCGATCGGGTTTTTCGAGGGACTTTGGGGTTTTCGAGAGGAAAAGTCTCGAGGGTTTCTGGATTTTTTTCATCCCAAGGGATTTCCTTTCCGGAAAATGTTGATTTTTTTTTTTGCTGCTAAGGGTGAGTTTCTTTTTTTTTAGACCTTCCCTTTCCAGGGTTTGAGAAACCTCGAGACTCTTCTTCTCGCTAAGGCTAAAGAAATCCAAGAAGAAGGAGAAAAAAGAGAAGAAGAAAAAAAAAGAAAGCAAACGACGGAGACCTTCCGACGATTTTCCGTCACTGACTGATTCGTCATCGAGTGTTTGTTCGGATATGAGAGCTTCATTCTGCTAAATTCACGGTTAATCAGGGTGGTATCATAGAAAAAAACGCGTTAGGGTGCGTAGAGGTGGAGTTTCGAAAAACCGAATATCGATTCGTACGATTTTTAATTTTCGATTTTATGGATTCTCCGAAAAGTCAAGCATCGGTATTCCGTTCCACGGATTCCATGAATTCAATTTGTGCAATTTCTATTTTTTTAATCTTTTTTTGGGAAATTTAGTCCGAGGAAGGAAAGATTGATTGATTGATTGATTGATTGATTGATTGATTAATCGTTTGATGGATTGAGAGGTTGATTCATTGATTTCTTGACTGATTCATCGACTCATTTTTTGATTCGTTCACTACACAAATTGATTGATCGATTAATCGATGGACGAAGTAATCAATTAATCGATTAATTAATTAATCAATTAAACCATTAATGCGTTCGTTCATTTTACGAGTGATTGGTTGACGAATTAAATAATATAAAATTTGTAACGACGAGTATTCGTAAGAGGCTGGAAGAAAGAGAGAGAGAGAGAGAGAGAGAGAAATGAAAGAAAATTTCGCAAATACGTAAAAAAAAAAAAAATTTAGGAAAAAAGGGAAACCAATGGAGAAAAAAAAAGAAGAGAGCCGATCTTTTTTCGGATCAATCTACTCTTTTTACGTCCTGAACCTCGAGTCTTTCAATCTATAGGTATGCTATTTCCCTCCTTGTCCCGTCCCCCCTTTTTTTACGTCACTCTTCCCGTGTTTTTCCGGACACGCTAAAATCCCGGATTTTTCATCCCCTATACATATATATACGTATATATATACATTTAAACGATTTCTCCTTTTTTTTAATCATTTCTTCCCGATTCAATCGTGTTTTTCGAGCATTTTCGATCGATCGCATCGATTTCCCCGCTATCGAAGATGCGGATCTCGATCGACGCGTCTTCGTCTTCGCGCTATTTAAGAGAGAGAGAGAGAGAGAGAAAGGAAAATAAAAAGAAAATGGTCCTTTTCCCGGTAAACAAAAAAAAACTGTAATTAATTGTGATCATTGTTGTTGAATGGATTTTATTCTATTGTAAATATGTACATATTGCTATATTTACTGTTTATGTAGGCCTGAATCGATAAATAATTGTGCAACTGGCCGCGGACACTTTAAAAAAAAAAACAAAGAAAGAGAGAGAGAGAGATGATATTTACGATAAAATTGTATTGTTCTCCTAATCTTTGAAATTCTATCGATCCTTTTTCGCAACGTTCCCGATTTTCATCTTTGAAGAAAAGGAGAAGGAATGGGGAAAACCCGAATTTACATATTTCCGGTTATTTTTTTAATTGGAAAAAAAAAATATTATCGTAATTAATTATTCGCCGGGTAATTTGGATTAATTACCAAGCGAACGATTGTCGACATTAGAATTTTGGAATCTGGTGAAATTGGGGAAAAATTCCTAGAAATGAAAAATGCGGTCTATCTGTCCAGTAAAAATTACTATAAAAAAATGCCGCACAATTGTCCGCTGAATAATTATTTACCGGGTAATTGGAATGAATTATCAAGCGAATAACAATCGAAATTAGCGTTAGGGAATTTGTTGGAAATTGACGGAAAATTTGTAAATTTGAGATTTGCGGACAATTCGGCCGTTACGGTCTGGTAAAAATTACTATAAAAAAAAAAAGAGAAGCCAAAATCGCCATTCTTTCTCCTTGAAGAGGAGAATGCATTTTCTTCATGTGAAATAAATTTCGTTATTAGAAACTGTACACAAGCGGATTTTAGTGAAAATGAAGATGAATTAATATTATGTATATGTTGCCTCTATTTATTAACACAATGGAATATATATTATAGATATATAAATATATATATATAGATATATATATATATTGTTAAAATTAAAACAACAAAGTAATTATTTTTCTTATTCTAATAACGTGCAGTCGATGTTACGTTATGAAAATATATGAGACAAGAGAAAACGACGAAAAATGACAAAGGAATCAATAAAGTTATAAGTAAATAAATACAATAAAACGTTACTAAATAAGATTTCAATCTATACATGTTTCATGCACGCGCTTTACATGAGTACAAACATAGCTCGCGATCTGAGGAATTATTGCCGTCAATTTCTGTACCGTCTTTATTAAGTGTTTCCTTGTAAAGGAGACAAATGGTTACCGATTTCTCTCTGTATTTTTTTTTTTTTTTTTTTTTTTTCGAGAATTAATTTCGTTAATAAATTCTTTAATCAATCAAAGAGTTTCGCTTTGATAAATTTGCTCAAGAAAAAATGATTAAATAATAATTATTGTTTCGTTAATAAATTAAATTTACCAAAAATTCAAGATTCATGAAAATTTCGAGAATGAGGCTAAATTTCATTTTTTCGTGGTCCAAAAAAAAAAAATTCGAAAGAAATCGGGAAATCGTTTGTCTAATTCGGACGGTTGCGCTGCTCAAAAAAGGAAGAAGAAAGATATAAAAATTCGTCGATATCGTGGAAATCGGATTTTTTCGTATTTCACCCACGTATGATTGTACTCATGCAACTCAGAATTTCGAGAAAGATACTTTTTTTACAATGAATGATATTACCTTATCGCTAGTTCAATTAAATGTAATTATTATACATGGTGCTCCAATGTGCAACGCACGTAAAAAAAAAAAAAACTCGAAAAGAAAAAAAAGAAGAAGAATAATAAAAATACGAAATTTCAATTACACGGATATTATTACTGTTACTACTACTCCTACAACTATCACTTTCGTCCACGTCGTTACTATTAATTTTATAGTTGCCATTATTAATAATAATAATAATAATAATAATAATGGGAATTTATAATAATTATTAAGAGTCAGAAATACGACGTGGTAGTATTAATAATTAATATTAATAGTAATCATTAACAATAATTATTATTACTACCAGTGTTATTTTCCTAATTTTTATTATAAACAATTTTTTTTTTTCTATGTAAATTTCGATCCATAAAAAATGTCACATTCCGCGAATGAATTCCAGGAGCAAATCCGAAATTTTGGAAATTTCCAGCTGCTCCAAAAAAGGCGGTTTCAATTTTTGTTTCATTTTATTTACATTATTTTTTTTTTTTTCAACGACGGACTGGAACGACCATGGAATCTCACTCGACTAGAGTTTATAGTTGCCCCCGTATGGTAGTCTTACGTGGTATCAATTGAATCGACTCTAATTTAATTCGATTTAGATCTCGCTTCTTATTCCCCCGGCTTCTTTCTTTCTACGACACCGCGCGCGATCGTTATGTACTACAAGTATATATATATGTATATAATATATACATACATACGTGGACGATCGCGATTGATGGAAAATTTTTTTTTGCAAATCTATGAAATTATTTTTTTATCTTATTTTTCAATTCGAACGGTTGGGAAATCAATTGGAGAAAATATTGGCAGATTCCACTGCACCGTTGCAATTTTTCCAGTCGTCGTGGAATAATGTTCTTCGCTGGAAAAATTCTGGGGGAAAAAATTCATAAATTCCCTATTTTCGGATGGGAATTTTAGTATTATAATATCTTATTTTTTTTTTAATTCCAACGCTTGGAAAAAATTTAATTTAAAAAAAGGGGGAGGAGAAATGGGGGATTTTACTGCACCGATGCAGTTTTTTCCCAATGTCATGGAATGATTTTCTTGGCTGGAAAAATTCTGGAGGAAAAAATTGATAAATTCTCTATTTTCGGATGGGAATTTTAGAATTATAATATCTTATTTTTTTTTTAATTCCAACGCTTGGAGAAAATTTAATTAAAAAAAACTGGAAAGAGAAATGGGGGATTTTACGTCACCGATGCAATTTTTTCCGGCTGTCGTGGAATGATCTTCTTGGCTGGAAAAATTCTGGGGGAAAAAATCGGGAAATTCCCTATTTTTGGGGTTAAATTTTAAAGCTTTTCGATTTTTGCTAATTCACTCGAGTCGATAAACAATTTTTTTCATGTATTTCCTGCAGTTCCAACTGCATAGATATTTTTTCGTCCCTCCACATGAGATGGAGAGAGAGAGAGAGAGAGAAACACTTGGAACTCGCGATTAAGTCATTCAGGAACTGCGATTTTCCAATTCACTTATTTTACTTATTTAGTTTCACCGGCCTTCCCTGTCTCTCCGGTATCTAGAATTCCTTATCAACATATTTATTTATTTATTTATTTATTTATTTATTTACTTATCTGTACCTGTACATCTATACCGATTGATTGATTTATCTATTTGTCCATCTACCTCTCTCTAGTATATATATTTAAAAGGTGTTTTCACTCACTATAGATACTTAGTGTCCCGATCTGGCATCGGACGGAATCAGGAGGGAACGAAAGGACCTAGCCGGAACGACACGGGGATGCATCGACTCAGGTATGTGTTGGAGGAGGACAGAAAGTAGATGCATGCATATATATACATATATGTATATATATATATATATTATATAAAAAAAAAGAAAGTAAACGTGAATATCGGGATCCAGGAACCGCGAGATCGCGTCCAAATCGAGATTGGGAATGGATCCGAATATGCAAAGTGGATGCTGGATGGATTGGACCAAAGGGGGATGGATGGATGGTTGTAAAAAAGTGTATGTGTGCGTACGAATGTTTGTGTGTACGTGTTTAAGAAATGCAGAGGAGTAGCAGTAGGCAGCTCCTCTCTCATCTTGGACTTGGAGCCTATTTATAGACGTGCTCTCACAGCCTCCTCACACTCCTACCTACTTCTCCTTTTGCACTGTGTCTCTTATAGGTACACACGTACTTTCTGTCTATCTATATATGTGTATACATGTATGTATGTATGCATAGATATTATTCCGGTAGATAATTTTGTCAGTTTGAAAATTTAAGGAAATTCAAGTATAAAATTGCAAAATTGAAATTTCCAAAATTTCATGCAGTAGAAATTTGAATAATTTGAATTTTCGTAATTGAAAAAATTTCCAAAATCGTAGAAGAAGTTTTTCAATAAAAATTGCAAATTTCAAATTTCACGTTTTTGATGCAACCGAAATTCCAATTTTCGAATTTCAATAATTATTTCTGCGAAAATCACAAATTTACGGTTCGAAATATTTTTTTTCTCCAAATTTCGCTAATTTCTACATTTTCGAAAATATAATAACGTTTCCGAAAAAAAAAATTGCAAATTGCGAATTTTAACCCTAGAACAGCACACCTCCAAATTCGAACGTAAAGAGCGTAATCTCCATTTTCCAAAAAAGGTATTTATTTTGAAAAATGAAGGGTGAGATTTTTAGAGAATTACTAATTTTCGTAATATCGCACACAATTACAGATTTGGAGTTCGGACAATTTTCGATTTTGGACAATGGAGTTCGATAATCGCGTGGGGTCATATTGACCCCATGTGCTGTTCTAGGGTTAAATTCCAGTGGTCTGATGCACCGGCAAAAAATATCGACCGATAATAAAACCTTCCCCACGTTGATGACGTATACGAAGGTATGATTTACAAAAGGGTGCATATATATATATATATATATATATATATATATATATATATATATATATATATATGTGTCAAATTAAATAAATAAAACAATAAAAGAAAGGGAGAAAAATAATTAAACTAAATGAGGAAAATAAAAAGGGAAAGCGAGCTTGAAATAGAAACTCCCCTCGCTCTCTTTCTCTCTCCTGATTCTTACACCGATAAGACAGTCTCCGGAATCAACTGGTGTCGGCTTATCCGGTACCTGACTTCGCAGCCCGTAGTCGTCGTTTCGTGCCCCGAGTCAATCCCAAACTTCCCCCTTTCCCTTTGCCCCCATCCCTGTTTCCAGGTAACCGGGAGACCCGCGAAGCGCATCGTCCGGATCTCTCCATATTTGGACCTCCGGGTGCAGAATTAGACTGTCCTGGAATCGGACACCGTCGAATTCCTACGGAGGAAGTGACAGTACCCGCACCAGAAACGGACCCCTCGAGTTTTTCGAGAGGGAATATTTTTCTGCTTATACTTGGGACCGATTTTTCAAATTTGAAATTTTACCGCGAAAGTCCTTAAAAAAATTAAAACGTTGGAATTTTTTCGGTAAAAATTGGAAAAAATGTGACTTTCGAATTTACAAAAGAAAAAAAAATTGCAAATTTAAAATACAAACGAATTTTCAGTAGAAAGTTTAAAAAATGTTGAAATTCAAAATTGCAAGTTAAAAAAAAAATCAAAATTTGACGCGGTAGAAATTTGAGAACTTTGGGATAAAAACGACGAATTTCCAATTTCAGAGATTTCGCGTGCACCTAAAATTCCAATTTTCAAATTCCAGTAATTTTTTTTATATAAAAATTCTAAACAAAAAAAATTTTGTTGCAACAGAAATTCCAATTTTCAAATTCCAATAATTCCATCTTCAAAAATCATAAATTTGCGGTTCAATTAATATTCGTTTTCTAAACTTCTCTGAAATACAAATTTTTGCGAATACTCGAAACCATTCGAACCCGAAACGGCAAATTCAAAATTTCAAAATTCAAATTCCAGGGGTTTGATGCACCCCAAAATTCCAATTTTCAAATTTCAACGATTCCCTCTGCAAGAGTAATAAATTTACCGTTGGAAATTTTTGTTTCCAAATTTCTCGAAAATTTCTATAAATACATGTGCCGGTCAAACGAACGTTGGTAGTGTGAAAATGCGCGGATTCGAGGGCGGGTGGATTCGAAAAATTCGTGGCGAGCCGGGAAACGAGCCCAGAAATAAGGCGAGAGGGGGTTCGAGGAGGTGGAGGAGGAGGATTCGAAAGACGAAAGCAAAGCAAAGCAAAGCAAAGCAAAGCAAAGTAAAGCAAAGCAAAGGGAATGAAACGAAATGAAATGAAATGAAACGAAACGAAACGAAACCAAACCAAGTAACCAACCGAGCCTGCCACACCCCGATGCGATTAAACCTGTTGCTGCTCCGACTCTTGTGCGGTACATTACAAGTTGTGTGGATACATTATATATATATATATATACATAGACCCACACACACACATACACACACATACATACATACATACATACATACATACATACATACATACATACATACATACATACATACATACATACATATACATATGCATATATATACATATATATACATATTCTGAATTTGCGTGTGTATGTATATGTGCCTGTTTCATGTGTGTGTATATATTTATATTTATATGTATATATAAATGTGGCCGCATGTGTGAATGAATTCGTGTACGCGTGTATCCGAGCGAAGCCCTACGGGGGTTCGATCCTCTGCCTCTAAAGTTAAAGCTTTCGAGAGAAATACACCGTGCGAGTAAACAACCCCCTTTATTTCATCCACAAACGTCCTGCCTATTCATGCCTCCGACACGTATATGCAGTCGTCGCATAGGCATGTAGGTACCGCCGTGCCGTGTCTTAAACAAATGAAATTTATGTGCCGGGACAGGACTCTCTCCCTTCCACGCTCAAAGGTACGAACGATTTCCTAAAAGTTTCTACATCTTTTTTTACTTCTGGTTCTTGAAATTCGTAATTTTTGAAAAAAAAAAATTATAAATCACTGGGATTTCGACTTGAAAAGTTTCTCCATCCGGGAGAAATTCGCGAATAAAAAGGCTTCGCAATTTTTTTTAGCAGAAAAATTACGAATTTTTACGAATTCCGAAATAATCTGAATTTTTAATACGAGAGCTCCTGGGATTTCGAATTCCCAATTTTTGTTATATCGAATTCCTGTTGAAAATTCGAAATTTGTATCGTAGAAAATTTTTCGAATTTGAAATCCCCTATTATCGCCTTTGAAAAAGAAGCCTCGATCTCCGAAAATCCTATTTTCCAAAGATACAAAAATTTCATTTTGTTGAAAAATCATAATTACGATTAAAAAAAAAGTTTGTGTCAAAATGTCCTTACTCCCACTTACCAAAGAAGAAGAAGAAGAAGAAAAAAAATTAAAACAAGGTTGAAGAGAAAGTGTCTCTTTTTAAGTGAAAAAAAAAAGTGGAGTCAATTTCACGTAAATGGAGAGCAAGTCTAAATTTGTCATTTTCGCTACAAAAAAAAATCGCTGATATTTTTGGAATGGAACAATTATTTATCCGAAGAAAAAAAATTCCGAATGAAAATGGTTCTTTAGCCGAAAAATTACGACTTTTGACGCAATTGGAATTTTCGTTCAAATTTTCAAATTTACGGAACATTTTCTTAAATTTCTCAAATTTTTATGAATTTTCTCGAATTTCTCAAACTTCAGTTAAAACTCTCAAATTTTCCCAATTTTTCAAATTTCTATAAAATCTCTCAAATTTCTTAAGATTCTCAAATTGGGAATTTGCAATTACTGCCTATCCAAAAAAAAAAAAAAATCCTCGAACCTCAAAAAAATCCCAATTTCCACAAATACAAAAGTTTCCCTTATTAAAAATTCGCTGTCGCGTTGAAAAAAAAAAAGTCCTGCGTCCAAAATTGCATACTCCCACTTACCAAAAAAGAAAAAAAAAAGACAAAAAATTAAAACAAAAGTTTGAAAGAAAGGAGTCCCCTTTTACGCGCAAGAAAAAAAAAAAAAGAAGAAAAGCAGCGTCAATTTCACGTAAATAGAGGGTGAGTCTAAAAGAGTCGAAACGCCGTATTACACATTTATTGTATTCATTTACGTCAGAGAATGCCTTTCGCTAAGTAATTATTCCTCGGCTAAATTAGTACAAATGTACGAAAGTACCAGGTTGCAAGCAAAGCGAGGCGAGGCGAGGCGAGACGAGGCAAAGCAAAGCAAAGCAAAGCAGCGGCACTCGGGGAGGATGCGAATAATCGAAGGAAGAGTCTGCGAAGAAAACAGCCTCCCTCCCTCCCTCCCTCCCTCCCTCCCTCCATCCCTCCGCCCCACCCTCCCCTCGAACGAAATTGTAAATAAATTCGCTGGAGAAGGAGGGAGAGGGGGGGGGGGGGAGGAGCGCCGGGAGAAAGTTAAAATAGGGGTTGTGGAGTAACGAAGGGGGTGGAAGAGGGAGAGGAGATTCATTGAGAAACGGCACGTGTATGTATGATACAGCACGTTCGGAGGGTTGAGGGGGTTGCAGGGGGTTGCCAGGCGACCACCACCGATTCACGTTGCCCCTGGCGACTATTGCGTCACTGCGGTACCGCGTGACGTCACGTCTAACACCGCCCTTGACCGTCAGGACTTCACGATCACGCGAATGCCCCTGATAACAACCCCTTGACTTTACGTCTGTTTTTCCACATTTACCCGGTCCCACCCCCACCCCCCTCGTTCTCCCGTTCCGTCCTTTCAACCCCCACGTTTCGGGGACGAAACGAAATATTTCGTACGAGTTATCAGCCGCATTCGCTACCCTCTTTCATAAAAATCAGTAGCTACGCTTCTCTACCCCCGAAATTCCTTTCGTACGAAACAAAATTTTTTCCCGATACATTTTTGATGGGTAGCTAACTTAACGTTTATTTCGATGTTATTGCCGTTATCAATTTTAAAGATTGGGGTTGTTATACCGTAAGAGAGAGAGAGAGAGAGAGAGAGTTTGACGAATTTCGAGTTTTTGGTTTTAAATTCGAGGAATTTTGAAAATGGAGATTTTAGTTGGTAAAAGGAAATCTGTTAATTTTTTGGATTTTGCGATTTTTGAAAAAATCAGTAAAAATCAATAAAATTCTAAAGGAGAGATTTTGAGAATTTCGAGTTTGTGATTTTTAATTTAATGAATTTTGAAAATGGAGATTTTAGTTGGTTAAAGGAAATCTGTTAATTTTTTGGATTTTGCGATTTTTGAGAAAATCAGTAAAAATCAATAAAATTCTAAAGGAGAGATTTTGCGAATTTCGAGATTGTGGTTTTTACTTTGATGAATTTTGAAAATGAAAATTTTAGCCTTTAAGAGAAAATTCGTAATATTTGAATTTTGGAATTTTTGGTTCAATTGGAGCAATTTCGAAAATATTCAAATTTATTATTTCTACATTCGTAAAATTTGAAAATATATTTTTTTATGAATTACAAGAAAAATAGTGACATCAATTTCATAAATTGTGATCCCTTTTGTCTTCACTAACTAAATTTCTCAAATTTGAAAATTCGCAATTTCGATTATTTGGTAAAATCGTCCAAAATTGAAAATGTCATTTTTGCAGTTGCCTAAAAATTCCAATATTTTTCTGAATACGAACTTTTGCCGCTGCGTAAAATTATTGAAACCCCAAATTTGAATTATTACTCATTTTGAAACATCGCAAAAATTTCAATCGCGTACTTTTCACTATGAAAATTCTCGAAATTCGCTATTTTCAACCCTCGCTAAAATCCCTGAAATTGAAATTTACAAAATTTCCCAAAGAAAACCTTCGGAAAAAACAAAAACTCCAAATTTCGACTTTTCAAATTTCCAATTGCTACATTCCTCTCAAAAACAAAAAATTTCTAAAATCTGAAACCCTTAATTCTCGGGATCTGGGCTCTCCGGATGCACTGGAACGTCCCAAAATTTCCATTACCCCCCCCCCCCCCCAAAAATCGCTTTTGGAGGGTACCGAGGGACAAATGTCGTCGATAAAAAAATCCCCAAAATTTCGAAACCCTTAATTCTCGGGATCTGGGATCTCCGGATGCACTGGAACGTCCGTCCCAAAATTTCCAGTACCCCCCCCCCCCCCCAAAAAAAAAAAATAAAAATCGTTTTGGGAGGCTACCGAGCGACAAATGCTCGTTGATATTCCTCCGTGTAGCAGGAGATTAGGGGTGGTTTGGATTACAAGCTTGATCCGCGTGAGCTTTTGCGGCTCTTCCACGAGGTTCCTCCGATGCTCGTCGCGTATAAAGTACGAACCCGCACCCGCCAACGCATCTGACTCTGACATTCGCCCGTTCATTCACTTCCTTCACCCATTCATAAAATGCATCAAGTAGCGCCAAGTGCGCATGTAGACGTTGCACCCATGCTTCGAGGCTTTTGCCACCGTAATTTACCTCCTCGTTTACGAGTTCGAGTTTCACGTGTGTGACTTTTCAACTTTTACCTTTCACCATTTCTACTACAATCCACGTGAGTGTGTGTGTGAGTGTGTGAGTGTGTGTGTACCTTCACGGGGGTACATATTTACGCATGCACGTGTATGAGTAAATAGAAACTGTGTGTGTGTGTGTGTGTGTGTGTGTGTGTGTGTGTGTGTGTGTGTGTGTGACGCCTACACTCGCAAACTTCTGACGGTTCGTTCATTAAATTTTCAAAAAATGGGGACAAAAAAAGAGAATGATATAAAAAAAAAGGGGTGGAAGAAAGAGGGAAGATAATAAGGGTAGAAAGTCTTACCCAGTCGGGCGCGCGATTGTCTCATCCCTTATTCTCGTTCAGCCTGGTCCGCCGATTCTGTAAAACTCCCCAAGATCCTCGTCACTCCGCCTCGCTTCGCTTCGCAACTGAATCTGAAATTAAAAATTGTGTGTAAATATTTGATGACAATTCTCGTGTTTAGAGATTCATAATTCCAGCGAAAGTGGACTCCCTATTTTCGTACGGCGAGTTTGTGAATTTATAGAAACCGAAATTGCCCGTAAATAAGTTATTATGGAATTTTAAGTGGGAACATAATATTCCTGTATTAAATTGCGACGAAATACACGGAATCCCACGCCCTCCCCTGTTCTGTAATTTATTTTAACACATTGATAGGTGTTATCTATTTTCGGTCGACGAAGGTTCACGTAATTAGACTCGTTACGGAAATAAAGAAAATTTGGATTAATTATATATATATATATATTATAAATACAGCGATTATTAATAATTCATTACGTAATGATAATTAAAAGTGTCAATCTCGACGTCAAATATTTGAGAAATTATGTTTATTAGGGAGAAAGGCAATTTTTTAAAAAATATTGATTTTTGTTTGTATTGTAATTGAGAATCAAAAATTGTTATCTATAAAATTTTAATCCCACTCGAGTTTTATTTCACTGAATATTAATATCGAACACCATTTGGCTCTCGATCGATGAAGTTTTACATCGATTCCCAATTAAAGACCGATTTATTGTAGAAAATAGAATTTGGATTTGAAGAAATTTCAAAAAATTCTGAGGAAATGTACCATTAAAAAAATATACATTTACTTGATTGTGTTAATTTCAAAAATAATTTCCACTTCGATCGATACAAATTTATTAATTTCGAAAATCATCTCGACTTCGATCGATAAATATTTTTCATCGATTCCCAATTAAAGGCAAATTAGAATTGTACAAAGTAGAATTTTGAATCTAAAAAGTTTTGAGGAAAATTATATTAATGAGGAAGAAATGCAATTTTAAAAAAAAACGTTGATTTTCGTTAATTTTTGTCATTGAGAATCGAGAAGTTTTAATCTACAAAAATTCAATCCCACTCGAGTTCTATTCCATCGAATATTGATATCGAACACCATTTAAGTTTCGATCGATGAAGTTTTACATCGATTCCCAATTAAAGGCTGATTTATTGTAGAAAATAGAATTAGGATTTGAACGAATTTCAAAAAATTCTGAAGAAATGTACCTTTAAAAAAATATACATTTACTTGATTTCATTAATTTCAAAAATAATTTCAACTCGAGTCGATAAGGGTTTATTAATTTCAAAAATAATTTCCACTTCGATCGATACAAATTTATTAATTTCAAAAATCACCTCGACTTCGATCGATAGAAATTTATTAATTTCAAAAATCACCTCGACTTCGATCGATAGAAATTTATTAATTTCAAAAATCATCTGGACTTCGATCGATAAAAATTTATTAATTTCAAAAATCACCTCGACTTCGATCGATAAAAATTTATTAATTTCAAAAATCATCTCGACTTGGATCGATAAACATTTTTTGTCGATGCCCAAAGATTTCCATTTTAATGAGAATTTGCTCCACAGAGTGGCATGTAGATTAAAGCAAATTTGGAAAAAAAAGGAATAAAAATATATATTGGAAAATTCATGTGGAGAGTTTATTTAGAAAGCCATTAAAATAATCTACAATTATTGCCTTCCATTGCAGAACTTTTCCATACAATGTTTCCTCGGAGTTGGAGTAAATTCTGCAATAGGACTGAATTACACGAACTTCCTCGTTTTTTACGGTAATTTAAAATCGTCTTTTTTTCTTCTTTCTATAAATTTCCTTCTTATCTCTCTTCTTCTTGTTTCATTCCTTGGCTGAGCCTAGTTTAGACCTTTAGAATAATGAGTGTTGCACATATAGCTGTTGAAATAGCCTCTGATACACACACTTGTATTTTATATACACATATATGTCGCTTGTATCCATACGGATATATATGTATATACATGTGTGTACACACGTACTTTACTTTATAACTGGCCATTATCAAGCTCACTTCTGTAGCACATTTTCTTCATATTTTATACCTTGTAATCATGTCTCACTGTCTCGATTAAGCTTTAAACTTTAAACCCTAATTGACTCGTTCCACTTTGTGGACATTGTCTCACTTTTTTTCTGTGTTTACCTCATTTTCGCGGTTCTTTTTTTAAGTATGTTCAACAATTCCTTTTTCTTTTATTTTTCATTTATTCAAGTTGCAATCGAAAGCTTTCCCCCCCATCCTAGCTCGAAATTTCCAAAAAAAGTAAAAAAAAAATGATTCAAATTGAAATCCCATGAGACTAAATTTAATTTTTGAATATGTAATAATAATAATAATTTCTTTAATTTGAAATCTGGGGAATTACTTAGGATCAAAAGTTTCTTTTGCAAAATAATTTTGAAAATGCGGTTACATTTTCAGATTTCAATTACAATAAAATTGAAATAAAAAAAATTTAAATATGTAAAATAATAATAATAATAATAATAATAATAATAATAATAATAATAATTTCTCTAATTCGAAATTTGATAAATAAATTTCAGAAGCTAAATTTCATGAAATGCTGAAATTTGAAAAATCAAATATTCACTAAAATTCCGAAAGGAAAAAATATTCAATTCAAATTTCTGCGAAAACCGTTAAATTCCCAGATGGCGCTGTTATCAGTAACAGTAAAATACGAACTCGACAACCGCCATATTTCCTTACCGGCAACAGAATTTTTTAGCAACAAAAATTTTTTTTCCCCTCGGTAACAATTTTCATGATTTATCGTTATCAATTGCCCAAAAATCAATGATAATTGTATCCTTCGGTAGAAAACGCCTCCGAAATTTATGCAAAATCTCCCATGACTCTAGAAATTTTTCTCCCACTTCTTGTCCTATTTTTGGAAGAGTCTAATTTGAAATTCGAATTTTTACCGTGTAAATTCGCAATTTTATTGTATTCGAATTCCAAGTTCGCGAAATATAAAGCTCGCGGAACGACGGAAAATGGAACACGGAAACGCGCGAGTGACGACGAAACTGCGGATTTCGGAACATTCCGCAGCTCGGAGTAAACGAAGGCGAGTCGACGTCGAACGCACTCGCATTGCGGTGAAAAAAATTATCGTACCGCCATTGGAATCCAACCATCGGGATTCCGTAGAACGAAAACTTGCAGTTGTTCGTTGCAAGGGAATTGCAGTTGTCCGACGTTCACGTTAGTGAGAAATGTGATTTAAGAGAAACCGAGTCGATCGTCGCATGGTGAGAAAAAACATATGTTGCGTTTCTCTCAAAACATTGGAGGTTATGTCACGTCATTGATGCATTCCTGCCTGTTGGCAATTGCAGCTGCAGTTGGCGGGACACGTCGTCTTCCCCGAAGGAGATCCGTCTTAGGAGTTAGAGATTTTGTGGGTTGCTTTTTTTTTTCTTAAAAATTTGAATTTTATATTCTCACTGATTGACAGACAGACAGACGGACAGACAAAAAAAACAAACAAGTAAATAATCAAGTTGGAAAATGTCCGACTCCGAGGGGAGCAATTTCTCGGACAACGAAAGCGACCGAAGAGGAGGCGGAGCCGGCAGAGGCAGCGACAGCGAGCAGGATGACAATCGTTCGGTCAAATCGGCAGTTGCGAGCGACGCCGGTAGCCCAGTGAGGTCCAGGAGCATGTCCGGAAGTCGTAGTCCCTCCAGGTCGAGATCCAGGTCCAGGTCTAGATCCAGGTCAAGGTCCAGGTCACGGTCCAGGTCTCCGTCTGGGTATAGAATTATTTTAGTTTCTTTTATTTCATTTATTCGTTTTTATTTATTGTATTAGGGTGTCCCATAAGTTTCTTTACTTTTTCTAATATGAAATGAATACGGGATGAGAAAGAAACTTTAAATAATTAAGAACGAATCTCGGAAGTCGTCGCAAATAAAATCGAGTTACGTATGTTTTTGTTTCTTATAAATAATCTTATAGCTTTAAATCTAGTACAGAAATTTATATAACTTTTCCAAAAAAAATTTTCATCCGAAGAAGGCTTCGATATTACAAGCGGAGACGTTACGTTACACGAGAATATCCTTATTTGCAGTCGCTTATATAAAAAAAAATACACAAAATATAATGAGAATTATTATATTTATATTTTTTAAAAATAAGGAACGAATTTTGTTGGAAACAGGTCCGAAGATGGGAAAGCCGATGAAGCGGAAGAAGCTCATTCGGGAGAAGAGGAAGGTGTCGAGCCCGAAGAAGAACCAGAAGGTAAAGAATTGTTCCCCTTTCTTTAGTTAAATTTTTTTTAGCCTTTTTTTTTGGTATTTGATATCGAATGGGATGTTTCCCTTTTTCAGGGGAAGATCTAGATCGCAGTAGCGAGTACGACGAGGAGGAGGACGAAGACGATGACGACGACAGACCTCGAAAGAAGAGGAAAAATCGTGTTTGTGATTTTATCAATGACGAGGCCGAAGTCGACGACGAAGTGGAGGATGACGACGAATGGGAGGAAGGAGCCCAAGAAATTGGGATCGTCGGGAACGAAGTGGACGAACTCGGACCCACAGCTAGGGAGATCGAGGGTCGACGGAGGGGTACCAATTTATGGGAGTGAGTTTTAAAGTATATTTATATTTTAATCGATTCGTTGTTGTCGTTGAACCGAATTGGTTCTAAATTGTGGGCGAACGAATTCCAGTTCCTATCAGAAAGAAGACGAGATCGAGGAGTATCTGAGGAAAAAGTATGCCGACGAGTCCATCGCCGCTCGACACTTTGGAGATGGCGGAGAAGAGATGAGCGATGAGATTACGCAGCAAACCTTACTTCCCGGAGTCAAGGATCCCAATTTGTGGATGGTGAAATGTCGAATTGGCGAGGAAAAAGCTACCGTGCTTCTGCTTATGCGCAAATTCATCACTTACCAGTTTTCCGGTAAGAATTTTTTTCTCGTTACCTCGAATTTCATATAAATACTAACCATTCTTATTAATATCAATATTTTTAAATTAATATCAACATTTTTAAATTAATTTCCTGTAATTAATATTTAATTAACTGAAGAAAATATATATTTCCCAGGAGAACCGTTACAAATCAAATCAGTGGTAGCTCCCGAGGGGGTGAAGGGCTACATTTATATCGAAGCTTACAAGCAACCCCACGTGAAAGCCGCCATCGAGAACGTGGGGAACTTGAGAATGGGAATTTGGAAGCAACAGATGGTCCCCATCAAGGAGATGACCGATGTCTTGAGAGTCGTCAAGGAGCAAACTGGCTTAAAAGCGAAACAGTGGGTGAGACTCAAACGAGGTGTTTACAAGGACGACATAGCTCAAGTGGATTACGTGGATTTAGCTCAAAACCAAGTCCACCTGAAATTACTTCCGAGGATCGACTACACGAGACCTAGGGGCGCTTTGAGAACCGCTCAGAGCGAGTCGGAGGCCAGTTTGAAGAGGAAGAAGAAGAGAAGACCTCCGGCGAAGCCCTTCGACCCGGAAGCTATTCGAGCTATCGGTGGCGAGGTCACCAGCGATGGTGATTTCCTCATCTTCGAAGGAAACCGATACAGTCGTAAAGGGTGAGAGCGATTAATTTATTCTAATTTATTTCAGAATTAATTATTTATATGCATTAAAATGTTATTAAATTTGCAATTGGTATATTTAAAATATAATTATGAACTTTTTATGTATATAATTAATTAATTTATTTTGATCTTTAATTTCTTTAATTTTAAACGCAGGTTTCTCTACAAGAATTTCACGACGAGCGCGATTATCGCCGAGGGCGTGAAACCGACCTTGTCGGAGCTGGAGAGGTTCGAGGAAGCACCGGAAGGAGTGGACATAGAATTAAGCGGAACTCCTTCGACCGGAGTTTCCGTCGGGAAAGAGGATCAGGCCGTCACTCATTCCTTCAGCAACGGCGATAACGTGGAAGTCTGCGAGGGTGAATTGATGAACCTCCAGGGTAAGATCGTCTCCATCGACGGGAACATGATCATGGTGATGCCGAAGCACGAGGAGCTGAAGGAGGCCCTGGAGTTCCAGGCTAACGAGTTGAGGAAGTACTTCACGATGGGAGACCACGTGAAGGTCGTCGCCGGGAGGTACGAGGGCGACACGGGACTTATCGTTCGCGTCGAGCAGAATCGCGTGGTTTTGTTCTCCGATCTGTCGATGCACGAGCTGGAGGTGCTTCCTCGGGACCTGCAGCTCTGCTCGGACATGGCCACGGGGGTGGACAGTCTGGGGCAGTTCCAGTGGGGCGACCTGGTGCAGCTGAACGACCAAACGGTGGGCGTGATCGTCCGGTTGGAGCGCGAGAACTTCCACGTGCTCTCGATGCACGGGAAAGTGGTCGAAGCTCGACCCCAGGGTCTCACCAAGCGACGCGAGAACCGACACGGCGTGGCACTGGACTCGCAGCAGAACACCATCCAGAAGAAGGACATCGTGGAGGTCATCGACGGGCCCCACGCGGGCAGAGGCGGTGAGATCAAACATTTGTACCGCAGCTTCGCTTTCTTGCACTCGAGGACTTACGTGGACAACGGCGGTATCCTCGTTTGCAAGACCAGACACTTGCAGCTGGCCGGTGGGAACAAATCCAACGTCGCCTCCTCGATGTCACCCATCTCCGGGTTCATGTCCCCGAGAATCGCCTCTCCGATGCACCCGAGCGGCGGTGGTGGTGGAGGAGGTGGAGGAGGTGGAGGCGGCGGTGGTTTCGGAAGAGGAGGTGGAGGAGGCAGAGGTCGGGGTCGCGGACCCGGAGCGAGACGCGACCGGGAACTCATCGGTACGACCATCAAGATCACGGTGGGCCCTTACAAGGGCAACGTGGGCATCGTGAAAGACGCCACCGAGAGCACGGCCAGGGTGGAGCTCCACTCGACTTGTCAGACGATCATCGTCGACCGGTCGCACATCGCCAACGTGGGAGTTCCCACCAAGGACGGCGGCTTCAGCAGCTACAACAGGACTCCGGCTTACGCGGCTGGAGGACAGACGCCGATGTACGCCCGGGACGGTTCCAAAACGCCCATGCACGGGTCCCAGACTCCGATGTACGAGAGTAAGTGTCTCGAGAAATTTTTTTGTAAGATTCAAAGGTTCTCGGGGAGGAAGGACGGTATCGATATTTTTGGGAATTCTTGCAGATGGTTCCCGCACGCCTCATTACGGCTCGATGACGCCCTCGCACGACGGCTCTAGGACACCGGGTCAATCGGGCGCCTGGGATCCGACCGTGACCAACACCCCGGCGAGGTCCAACGACTTCGACGGGTACAGCATGGAAGAGGGTGGTTCCCCGGGTTACGCACCGGGATACCCACCCACTGGAGGTCCGTTCACGCCGCAAACACCCGGTACCATGTACGGATCGGAGCAGAGTTTCAGTCCCTATCAGCCGAGTCCGAGTCCAGCTGGTAGCGCCACGGCTAGTCCCAGTCCCACCGGGTACGTGGCCACTCCGTCGCCTTCCGGTACCGGATACACCACGAGTCCCCATGGAGCTTTTGCTACACCTTCTCCGATGGGTTACAGTCCAATGACTCCAGGTGAGGATGTAAAATTATTTTTCGTGGTAATAATAATAATAATAATGTGGGGAAACTTTTTAAGCGCGAAAAATAATTTAATTTAAATTTAATATATATTTGTGGATATTTTTTTTCCTCTATCAGAAATTGTTTTAATAGAAAATAATTTACATTTATAAATAAACACGAGTTAGGAAGTAACCGTTGGCTGGAATTTTTCCAGGAGTCGCCGGAAGTCCGTACAATCCGCAAACACCCGGGTCAGGATTGGACACGGGCGTTGGATCCGGGATGATCGGGGGCACGGAATGGCACACGACGGAGATCGAGGTCAGAATACGGGATTCTCACCAGGATCCGGCTTTGGCGGGACAGCAAGGAGTCATTCGAGGAATTTCGGTAAATTTCGATCGATTCCTCGTAATTTAAAAAAATAAATTTGAAATCCTAGTAATTTTTCAAAAATTATCATTTTTTTCTCTGGTTTCTTTTTCTAACAGGCTGGAATGTGTTCGGTTTTCTTGCCGGATGAGGACCGGGTCGTGAATCTGGTTTGCGATCAGCTGGAACCGGTAGTACCGTCGCGTGGGGACCGAGTGAAAGTCATCGTCGGCGAGGATCGCGAGGCTGTTGGTACTTTAATCTCGATCGACAATCAGGAAGGTGTCGTTAAACTGAACACGGCAGAGGTGAAAATGTTGCAATTACGTTTCCTCTGTAAGATGAAACCTTCTTAAGTTTCGATTATTTTACATTATTCGAAATGAGTGACCGAGGATATTAAGAGTTTTTTTTTATTCCGAAGTATTTGGATACTTGGAAGGAAAAAATGCGAGTAACAAATCGGAAGTTGCAGTAGGAGTTGGCTATTTACAGTAAAATTTCCCTTGAGATGATTTTAAAATGATTGGATGGCAATTTCGAAATCAGATAATTCATTCCGTTTACGGTTTGTGATGAAATTATGAGGAAACCGGTTCGATTCAGTGAAAATCTGGAGATCGTTGTGACGAGGATAGTTATAGTAATATCGACATGTGTTAGTAAGGATGATATTGTATTACGTTCTAAGGATGAGAATTAAGAACATTGTAAAAATTATAGAAGACAATGTTTATTATTTATAAGTCCAATAAAAGGTTCAATAATTTCCGACAAAAAAAATCGTATAAATCGATACTTTGTGTTCTTCTATAATTTAAATATCTACATTTTATTCCCAATTGTCCAATTATTTATTTAAAATATCATTTGGTTATTAAATATTGGGGAAAAAATACAGAAAATGATAATTAGTGATTTTTATGTTTTATTTGATGACGATAGGGGACGATTGTTTTTAGAATGTGACACCATTGCCTCCTGAAATTAGGTACTTAGTATTTGAAAAAAATAAAATCGATAACAGGTTAATAGCAAATTAGAAATGTCAGGTGTCGAAGTAATGGGAGAAAGTTTATTATTCCATGAGGAAGTTGTCTTTTTAAGAGTATGAGATCATGTTTCAAATATTTAATCGTGGTCTTTCTAATGAATGATATTTTCAATAAGAAATATAGGTAAGTTTTATTCTCCGGGAAGGGAAAATCTGCTCGTACATTTATTTTCTATTTATTTACCGAGTAACCAATTTTTTTTTGTATTTATAGAATTACAGGAAGCGCTTGTAAAATTCCAGACCAAGATTTTGACGGAGTTTCAACGAAGACACCCGATTTTGGAAATCGTTGCTGCGCCGACGACGAATGTATCCTCCTGAATAGTCGGAAAATGTTTCGCGAACTTTTGCCGCAAGTGGGTTTATATTTTCTTTTTTGTAAATTATTTTCTGCCTGTAATTTTTATTTTCGAATCTTAAGTCTCGTTTTAATTTTTTATCTGGTATAAATTTTATCTGGTATTAATTTTTGGGTTTCCGTTTACTGACTCTGAAAAAAAAAATGTTCCAGGTGTTGGCGAGAGACGTGGAAGAAGAAGTATACGTAAAAATGCTGCTAAATTATTTTCATACCTGTTTGGAGGCCATCGAATATGGAACGGTTGACAGGACCAAACATTTGATGTTAAGAGCATTACTGGATGTCATCACAGACTACTTACGAATGTTTATAATACCCGTAACAAAATATTCCTATTACGCTGGAAATATCAGGTACGAGAACGCGAAGAGAATGTTTGATTTGCTCGATCAACTCAAATGTCACGCGGGTAAAGCGGATTATGATAATTACGCCACTCATTCGCAAAATGTTAGCTTCAATATCACGGAATTATACATCCCACCGATTCAAATTGATTTCCAAAAGAGAAATTCGATGGCTTGCAGAAGACTCATTATTTATCCTGCCTGTGAGTAGAAAGTTACAATTATTTTTCTTAACAATTGCCTTTTTAATTTACGAAAAAATTGGAAACTCGTAATTTATTTTCGGTTTCAGATCCTACCGAATTTTCGAAACAATATAAGAAAAATTCTTTTCGATGTAGAAGAAATTTAAGAAAAAGGAGGAGAAAAAGAAAGAGTCAGAATCAATGTAAGATTAAAAAAAAATTTTGATTTCACTAAAAAAAATTGGATGCGACGAAAAATTAAATGTCGTAGGTACCAAGAATATTCCAATAAAAAATGAATTTTAATTATTTTCAGGTAGGAACGCAAAACGAGTGATCATACCTTTACCGTTCTTGGACGATAAAAATCAACCGAATAGGTAACGTGGGGAAATAACAATTTTTTTCCAGGTACCCAAATTTTGGTTCCCGGAAAATGTAAGAAAAAAAAATAGAATTTATATAATTTCTTAACAATGTGATATTTAATCAGCATAGCTTTACCATTCAAGAGGGACAATTTGCAGTCTTTGTATAGTAAAAAATCGGCATTCGCTCTTCTGAAATATTACGTCACAAGTGTAAAATGCATTTCCTGGAAAACAAAATCCAGAGAGGAAATCGATGAATTCAATAGGATTTTTTTGCGATGGTTGTATAGAAACGTAAGTTTTGCAACTTTTTTTGAAAACTTCATATTCGTCTTTTTATTTATTGTCAATAGTATATTTATGAATATTTTATTTTTCAGATTTATCCCAGATTGAATGACGACAAATGGTACCCGGCTTTCGGTGGAATTTTGAGAATCGTCGCTTACTTGAAACACTTTGGTAATGTTTCTCTTTTTTTAATCAGTTACGACATTCTTTGAATTTTTTGCAAATTCTTGACGATTGTTATTTTTTTTTATTTTAGAGAAAGAAAATTTAGGGGACGGTAGTTATCTTATGACACAGCGCAAAGTGTGTAATTTAAAACGGTTCAAAAAGGAGGACAAAAATTCTGCAATCCCTTCCAAGACGACTAAAGATCGTAAGTTATTTTCTGAAAATTTATGGATAATCCTTTTTTTGAGTATTGATGAACAATTTTTTAACGCTGCAGTAATTTTTCTTAATTTATTATTACAAGATTTTTTTATTCCAGCAAAATTTTTCATATATATTTTTTTTTATTCTTGTATTAGGTGAAGAGTCCTGGCATTTGGGAATCACCGAGCTCGTAATTATCACCATATCGACTTCCTTGTTACTTTGGATCCTAGTGGGCATATGTCTGGTTTGCTACCGATTTTTGAGGACTTCGAATGATCCCGGAGATTGTCCCTGTCCCTGTCCTTCGACGGATGCTCCGTAAGTTTGCTCCAATTTAATTTCGAATTTTTTTAATAAAAATTTATAATTTCTGGATTTTCAGATCGAATTTTTTCGAATTTCCAGGGAATTCGAAAAGCTTCGAATTTCCAGGAAATTCGAAAAATTAAAAAAGGGCAAGCATTGAACTGAAAATTGGAATACGTTTTTTTTTTTAAATTTTAGCGTGGCTGTATTGTACAAAAATGCTGAATTCTGCGAACCCGGAAACTGTGCATCCGACATACGCACTGAAAAAGGAGGCGTTTTGCGGAAACTGAAACGGTGCTTAAAGACTAAACCCGACAGTTGTCCTGGGGATTGCGATTATCGATACGACGACGAGGAACGATGTTTGGCAGCTATTACCTACAGCAGCAAGGATGTCGTTCAGCAGAACCGTAGTCGAAAATTTAGCAAGTGAGATTTTATTATAATTTTTTTTAGTAATTTTAGAGAATTTTTTTTGGTAATTTTATTGTAATTTATTTTTTAGTAATTATTTGAAAAGTGAAAAATTTCTTTGTATTCGTTCAAAGAGAATTACAATTTTTTTTAATCTTCAAGTTTCTTATTAAATTCCTTTTCTTGCAGAAGGCAAAAATCCTCAAAATGTGTTACTGCGTCACCTTCTTTGTCTCCACGACGTTCGATGTCTTACAAAGTAAGTTTATTACTATTATCGTTTCAATAGAAAATAATTATAATAATTTTTACAATATTAACCCATTTTTTTCGAACGCGGTCCCCAGGAGCGAAATTTTTTTTTTTTTCTTGGCACACCTAGTGTGCAATGGGTCTCAAATGGGTTAAATAATTTTTGTTTCAGTAATTCGGTTTTAAATTACCCGAAAATTTTAACAAACATTTTGATAATGACTCCAAACCCTATGATAAGAAAATATATTCTTGATAATTAAAAAAAAAATTAAAGTTCAACTTGTTTGTTTTCAGAAAATGTTTTTAACGACCGAGGACTCAACCACGGATTCCGGTGATCCGGCAAAACGAAGTTATAGATGATCTATCGATCATGAATAATAGTGAAATCGAGACCATCCGGGGAAGAGATTTTTATCGTTTGCTCGGAAAAAGTGTCCAAGATTGGAGGTAACGAGAAACATTCTGCATGAATAATAAAACCATGGGAGGAAACAGTATATAGAAAGTAGGAGGAATTAAATGAAATATCGATAAATGGGGGGGGGGGGGGTCGAGTCTTTATATTCATATATACACACTTAGTATTTACATTTACATTTTACATATCATATATTATGGACATAGATAGATTTATATTACTTCTATTTTAAGCTAAATACAGAGTCGATTTTTTATGGGAATTTTATCATTTGCTGCTATTTTTATTTACGTTTCCGTTGCTATTTCTTTTTCTGCAAATTCATTTTTCTTTTCATTACAGTAAAATTCAACAAAAATGTCTAAATCATGGTAAAGAGTCTGCAATAAATTTTAAAACATATCCATAATTATACAAATTTACTTTTATATTTGTATAATAGTTATATATAATATTATATAATATATGTAATATTTATATAAAATTAATACAAAATTGATGAAATGCTTAATTTCATAAGTACAGAAAAAGACAGAAGATGATCTTCCGTCTTTCTCTACACGCAGAGGCCCGTGAATTTCGGAACTCACCCGCCTCCTTGATATAAATGCATGCGCCAAAGAGGTGGGCAACGGCAAGGTGGCGAACTAATCTCGATCCCCATTTCCCAGCCGTCAGTCGCGCGCGTTTTCGTTCGGTTCAGTCGCACGCGAACCTTCGTATCGTTGGGAGTGTGCGTCGTGATACCGGATTTCGGTCACACGATATATTTCGCGCTTAAACCTAACTCGGGACCAGATCCTTTATTATAATTAATAACATATATATATATACAGAGTGACAATAATTCCTAAAAAAAAAAGAAAAAGAAAATCATTGGTGAATTTTCGGGTATCGACTTTTACTTTGTTTCTATTGAACAACGTTTTATAAAAATAACGGTATCAGCAATATCAATGACAACAACAATAACAGTAACAATAATAACAATATTTATACAATTCTATTAATAATAATATTAATAATAACAATAATAATAATAATAATAATAATGGTAATAATGGTAATATCGTTCCACGAATTCTTTCAACAATTCACGTAAGTGTATTTGTATATCTATATACATGTAAATACAAGAATCGAGATTAATCGATTCCAAAATAGTTCGATCACGTTCGTTAATTGGACAAGTCGATAGATCGATCGATCGATTGATTCTCAAGTAACTCTATCGTTTCTAACTGCCTTGTGTCTTCGTTTTTTATAACGTTCTGAAAGTAATAATAATAATAATAATAATAATAATAATCATAATAATAATAATACAATACAGTAATAATAATAAGAATAACACACATAAACTCGCGTGCCGGTGCACGAGACTGAACAACAAAACGCGAGGAGCGCGCGTGCGTGTATTTACTTTCTCGCCGGTGCCGGTGTCATTCCGAGTAAGTTTCTTACATAGCTTCTATATCTATACATAGAGGTGTATACATAAATTTCCACGAACGGCCGGCAATCGACGTTTGCTTAACGAGTCCGCGAATATCGCCGAAGAATAAGGAGAGAGAGAGAGAGGACACGGGTGTCGCTTTCCCGGCCGCACTTCCGCCATATTTGATTTCAATCACACCTTCGCCTAATTTATTCATTCGTTTATTTATTCGCTTGTTTGTTTGCTTACGTGTGATTCGCGAGTGGACAGGTGTGTTATATATATATGTATATATAGATATATACTTTTACATACACATATGTAATTTCGTATGTGTTCGTGTCTCGAATCACGTGTGCGGTGGGTTTGTTTACCTGGACTTGTCTCGCAAGCCCGCGATGGTGCAAAGCGGTAACTCGAGCATGACTCGCGGTCGATCGGGACCTTTTGCCGCGCGTTACGTGTAATTTTGTTTTTTTTTGTTGTTTTTTTGCATCGAGAGTGAAAAATAAAGCCTCCGGAAAATAATTTAAAAAAAAAGTGTGTCGCAAAGGGAGTGAAAGCCAAGTGGGGAAGTGAAAAAGAAGAAGAAAAAGGAGGAGAAGGAGAAGAAGAAGAAGAAAGAGGAGGAAGAAGAGGATTATGGGGAGGATGACCATGACGTCACATGGAAAGCTCTGGACGATTTTCCTGTGCATCCTCGTCACCGCTACGAAATGTGGGTTTTTTTTTATTCATGATTATTTTCTATTTATTATATTTTTTTGGTTTTATATTTATATTGTTTATCTCTCTCTCTTTTATTTTTACCCTCTAAAACAAGAAACCCGAGAAAAGAGGGACCAAAGGAGAGAAGTACTTATTATTAAAAGAAAAAATAAGGAGAATAAAGGTTACTTCGCGGTTCTTGAAAGGGCCGCTAGAGGGAAAGAGACGGAAGATTCCCGTTTATGTCTCACTTGAGTAGAGCGAGAGGGATGGAAGATAGGCAAAGGACGTCGTATTATTTTAATAAGGGGGGGGGGGGGTAAAGGGAGACGAGGATCTGATATTATTCTAAAGAGGGAAGTGTCCCGTATCAATCTAAAAGAGAGAGAGAGAGAGATAGATATATATACTAGGAGAGTATTGGTTCTCTCTTTTTCTGCATTCGCGCAGAGAATTATTGCAATGCAATTTTATTTCCGACTCGGTCTCCCCTTTACCGTTATTTTATTCTCCCTCTTTACACTTTTATATACGATTTAATTTCATGCGCTCGCATGAATATACATCAAAGTAAATGTCAATACAAATCGATGCTCGTTAAGAGAGACGGGAGAGTTTAATGCACGCGAAAGAGACGAGTAATGTGGATTAAAGTATTTTAAAGGCCAAAGAGAGAAACGGAGAAAGAGGGAAAAGAGAAGGGCCGAGTGGAAGGATCAATTCGTAATAGGTTTGAAAAAAAAAAAGAATACATGCAATATATATATATATATATGTGCTCGGCATTTATTCCATTTCAAGAGATCCCTTTATTTTTTTCTATCTTCACTAGGTTTAACTAGGGTTAATATCAAAACCCTATAGTATAAAAATAATAATAATAATAATAATAATAATACTATCATGGTTTGGAAATAATAACATCTAAAGCATAATAATAATAATAATAATAATAACATCGTGAATAAGATACAGATAAAAGATTATCACACACGCGCGCAAGACACTCACACATACGTAAATACCTATCGCGTTAACTGCAGTTGAGTTGAGTTGATTTAAGTCAAGTCAAGTCGAGTCGAGTCGAGTCGAGTTGAGTTGACTCGAGTCAAAGTCAATGCCCGGTCCGGTCCGGTCCCGTGGAGAAGCGAGGGCGTATAAATTTTGTGCATATGTAGGTACTTAAATTTAGACCCATGGACTCCTCGGTTGAAATACTACTGTGTGGTCCTTTTCCTCCCTGATATAAGTGCATCTTCTCTCTCTCTTCCTTCCCGTCGTGTCTTGTCTTGTCTCTTCAACAACATAGTGTATATATATATGTGTGTGTGTGTATTTATATTGCAATTTTCTTCCGCTCGGCAACAATCGTCCCCAATCCTTCGCTAGTGGCCGATGAAATTTCTAAATGAAATCGGAATTTTCGAGATGGGGCGGAAAAAGGGAGAGGGAGGGAGATAGAGGTACGTTGCACGCAGAAATAAATACTCCGCGGTACTAAATTTAGGACGCCCGTTGCCGCAACCGCATGCGACAGTCGCTAGACATCGTCGCTGTCCTTTCTTTGTTTTCAACTCCAACGGCATTATTAGACTTTGGGTATGTCTTCTTTACACACACACACACACATACACACACGGCGACGACGAGGTACATATCTGTGTTTGCGAGAGAGTTCAGGGGCGAAAAAAGGGCGTATGTTTGGTTAGAGCGATTTCCAGGGAACGAGCGAGCGAGCGTGTGTGTGTGTGTGTGTGGGTATATGGAATTTTGAAACTCCCAAATTTAAGGCCCCGATTTTCAAAATCTCAATTTTGAGGCCCCCAAAATTAAGGCGTTCAATTTGAAAGCTTCCAAATTTGAGGCCCTCAATTTTAACGCCTTAAATTTTAACGCCTTAAATTTTGAAACCCCGAAATTTCAGATATTTCCGGAAATAGAAAAAAAAAAATAGAATCGGCAGTAAAATTTCTCGCGGATGCTCCATCCATGGGCCACCATTCGTGCCGGTCGCGGTGCAAATGAAACGTTGAAACTCATGGTATGGTCCCTCTTAGAGGCCTGTAGGAATTCATCGTAAAGTATCGTATATCGCATAATATGCGTTATTTACGGGCCTATAAAATTGTTGCTGCGACTTGTTAGGGATCGGACTGATATTCATGTGTGAGTGTGTGTGTGCGTGTGCGATGGGCGCGTAAATATGTATTTATTTCAATGAATCACAAGAGAGGGAGGAAAGAGGAGGAGAAAAAAAAGAGAAATAAAATGCAGAAGATTGAAATAAAACGAATCGGTTTGATCCGGGGACGAAAATTGTTGTCGTCGACGTCGACACTTCGTCGTAAATTAATAACAATGTCGGTCAATAAATGAACAATGAATTAATCGATAAAAATTAAAAATAATAAATAAATAAATTAGAAATTGCTGATTTTGAATTTAGGGTGAATTTGAGGATACATTTTTTCCATGGAATATTTATAAAGTTGGCTCCCGAGTAAACGCGTGTGTGTGTGTATAATTGTGTTCCAATACAAATGCAGAATTAATATATAAACGCAGAAACGTGAAATAAAATTCTATATCCGAACGAGAGCCGTTCTTTGCCGTTCCGTGGAAATACACTCGAGTATCGATTCATTATGTCATCTATAGATATACATATATACTATATACTGTATGTATATATACATGTATATACTTGTTCTTTTGTTTTACGCAGAGTATAACATGAAGCTGAAAATATTATTAGTATAACTGTACCGCGTGTAACACACGTATATGTATGATATTGTATATGTATATATAGTTAGGTACTGCATGGGAATACGGAGTTAACATTCTTTTGTTACGTTTCGTATCATTTTTCTGCCGCAATTCCCTCGCAGTTGCAGAATAAAAGTAGTTTCCTCGGAATAGTAGCGAAATTTTTTTTTTATTTTCATTAATTTCCGACCGTAAATTTATTTTATTAAATTCTAACGTGAAATGGACGAAGTACCAAGAACTTGACGAAATCCGAAAAATTCCAATGGAGTTTTTTTTGCCCTTCTTCCCCCAAAAATGGGGTAAAAATTAAAGTTTTAAAATCGGGGTTGGACAAGTCATTTTTAGGGGTAATTTTTCCCGTAGAATCGATTCCAAAGGTCAAATTTGAGGAAATCCGAGCGGAAGTTGGAAAAAAGTAGGTTTTTTGAGGAAAAATCCTACTTCCCGTGGGATTTCTAGAATTTTAATAACAGAATTGGATTCCTCGGAAAAAAATACATCGGATATGGGTCTGCCGGAAGTTCCCAAAAAAAGTTTCCAAAAGTCGATTTTTTTGGCTATGCCTACCCCTTCCCCCAAAAATGGGGTAAAAATTAAAGTTTCGAAAATGGGGTTGGACAAGTCATTTTTAGGGGTAATTTTTCCCGTAGAATCGATTCCAAAGGTCAAATTTGAGGAAATCCGAGCGAAAGTTGGAAAAAAGTAGGTTTTTTGAGGAAAAATCCTACTTCCCGTGGGATTTCTAGAATTTTAATAACAAAATTGGATTCCTCGGAAAAAAATACATCGGATATGGGTCTCCCGGAAGTTCCCAAAAAAAGTTTTCAAGAGTCGATTTTTTTGGGTATGCCTACCCCTTCCCCCAAAAAAGGGGTAAAAATTAAAGTTTCGAAAATGCGGTTGGACAAGTCATTTTTAGGGGTAATTTTTCCCGTAGAATCGATTCCGAAGGTCAAATTTGAGGAAATCCGAGCGAAAGTTGGAAAAAAGTAGGTTTTTTGAGGAAAAATCCTATTTCCCGTGGGATTTCTAGAATTTTAATAACGGAATTGGATTCCTCGGAAAAAAATACATCGGATATGGGTCTGCCGAAAGTGCGCAAAAGATTTTTCCAAAAATCGAATTTTGACTGCACGTTTGGACATCCACTCGGTATGTGATCGGTAGAAAGAGACCGAGGGCGAGGGGGATGGCGGGAGGGATGAAGGGAAAATAATTGTACAGGTAGAGAGTTGGGAAATTGTATGACGTCCGTAGATGCAATACCTCCAGCTGTGTGTAGACGTAAAATAAAGCACGGATGCACACGTGTACATACGCGCGGGGGGGATGATACGCGCTGCATTTCTCCTCGCGCAACGACGACTGACGCTCTCCGACCGTGTGTCCGTGTGCGAGTGTGGCTCATGTAGTATATCGAACGGAGTTGCGTATGGCAGTCAGGCATTTCGTGATTTAATTAATTAGTGCGAATTAATCCCAATTAGCAGAGCTTGTCTGACTACGACTAGAGGTGAGCGAGCGGTAGAGAGCGGCTCTCCTTCTCCCTTTGTTCGTTATAAATGTCCAAACCGGTGCTTCTACAGGTGCCTTCACAACGGCCTGGCCCCTTTTTTTATTCTCCCTCATTTTCTTTCCCTCTGTCTCCGTCTCTCTCTCTCTCTCTCTCCTTTTAATTACCTTCCCAGACACTTTTATTGGTTAGCAATTATCGGAATTTTATCGCTTAAGACAAGTTGGACGGTTGATTAGCACCTATCTGCGTAGTTGACTGTCCTACGGGGGTGGAAATATCTCTCGAAGGTCTTTGGAAGGGTTGAAAAATCTGTTGGAAATTTTTAACGGGGTAGAAAATCACTCGAACTATTTTACAAGGGTAGGAAAGTCTCTCAAGGGGTTGGACAATTTTGCAGATATTTTTGAAGGGGTGGAAAGTCTCTCTAGGGTGTCCGAGGGGGTAGGAAAACCGCTCAGAAATATTCGGAAGGGTAGGAAATCTCCCAAATATTTCTAAAAAAAATTGGAATAGTCTTGGGGGGAAAAATCCCCACCCCAAATTTGGTGGGGGGAGGGGTGGAAAGTCACCTGCAAATTTTCGAGGGGGTAGTAAAGACTCTCGAAGGTTTCTGGGAGGGTAGGAAAGTCTTCTCGAAGGGTTAAAAAAAATTGTGAAGGTATTTTTGAGAGAGTGGAGGCTCAAAGAACTGTAGAATAACGGATAAGGGGGTGGAAATTTGTCTGACAAAGATTAGAAGCGCCAGGGTTGCGGTGGAATTTCTTTCTCGGGGGTTGAAACGCTGGGGGGGATGAAATAACACGTCAGAAATCGCAATCTTTGCCTTTAATGGAACGTTAATGTAAAATAAAGCGAAGGTGGGGTTGATAAATCCGTGCTATCATTTTTCAATTCCCCATACACACACACACGCACACACACACGCTAAGTAGGGGTTGGGGTTGGGAAAAATCACCGTGCATTTGTTACACTTGTTAAAGGAATGAATTTTGTATCGTTAGCTGGTAATTCCCAATTCTTTTACCCTCCAACAAAATTGATGGTTTCCTCTTCGACCATTACCTACCCCAAGTGTGTGGGTGAGCGTATATATCGGCGTGTATTGTATGTGTGAGTGACATTGTACGTATGTTTGCGTGTGTGTATGTGTGAGTTTCTGTGTGTGTATATATTTGGAGTGCACGGAAGAGAGTGTAACGATATCTATTAGGGTGCCTGTAGTTTTCCTAACGATTTGAGGGTTGAACAACTACATATAGGTGCAATAGTAGCGGGAGCAGTATTAAATGTGATAGTAGCCGGTACTGTGCTATTAGTGCAACAGCAGCTGCCGCTACTGCTGCTGCTGCTGCTGTAATTTCAAGAGGATTTAAAACTCGCTGATATTAATTATCCATGAAAGGGTATAGAAGAAAATGGAGAGAGAGAGAGAGAGAACCGCCCCGAGTACCCAAAAGAGGCAAGGGTGTGTCGGGGCGCGAGAATAGGGGTGGTAAGAAAGAGAGGATGTATCTACACTTTCTTTTCACCGGCGAATTAAGCGAATATCTATTATCTTCTCGTTAAACCAATATTTATTCTCCACTCGTTCGAGCTCCACTCACACACCATTAGACGCCGCCACTTTATTTGTATGTGCGCCACTTTTGACCCCTCCCCCGAAATTCATCCCTCGTTTCGACACTTTATGAAAATTATTATTCTTTTATTGGCTCACAAGGGTGACAATTTCAGGTTTTGACATTTTTCTTATATTAGTATTGGGTGAAATTTTGAAACGATAGGAATTTCTTTTTTTTTTTTGTTACAGTGAAAGTTACCAATTTCAATTTTGGGAAAAACGATGAACTTCAAGTGAAACAAAAATTGCGTCTTTGGAGAAAATGGAAATTTTGTTATTCGAAAAAAATTGGAAATATCAAATTTGCGACTTCGATCGTAGAAACTCCATGTGAAAAATTGTCAGTTACAATTTTTTTTTTTTTTTCCAGTGAACGAATTTTGGGAATTTCTAATTTAGGGATTTTCGTATGAAATAATTCCTTATTTGAAAATTGGGGAATTACGTAGCAACAATTTTTCCAGTTGAAAACACGAACTTGGTGTTCGAAATTTTGGGGAGGACAAATAAGTATAAAAAAAAATTAGTAATTATTTGATAGAAAAATTCGCCAAATTTGAAATTAGCGATTTCTTAACAAAAAAAAATCGCTCAACCGGAAATTCGCACAACACTCACTAAAAAAAAATTTGAAATTTTTGCAAATTCTTTTTTTTAAATTCAAATTCGCGCGGCTAAAGTCAAAATTTTCCAATTTCGAATTTGTTCAAATTACAAAACTTCCAATTTTTTCGTTATTCGAAATTCGTAATTTCTTCTCGTATGAAAATTTGCGCGCTCGAAGTCGCAAATTTCTCGCTTCCAATTTTTCTCGAATCGCAAAACTTCCAATTTATCCGAACACAATTTTTCCTTCGCCTGAAATTCGCAATTTTTCGAGGACACTCCTTCGATGAATATCGCGGGCTTTCGAAAAAAAAACCAATTTCTCAGGTGAAACGCAAGGCGAAGACAGGGGGACTGTAGGCGACGGGAGAAAAACGCTGAAAAATATATTGCAGCGTCTAACCCGTGGCTATTAAAAGGACACTTTATGGGGGAAAAGAAGGCGAGGGAAAAGAAAATTCTGTTGGCAAGAGAGAGACAGAGCGGGAGACGTAATTTCATTGTTCATTTAAGACGCCGTAATTAAGATGCCATTTTAGCAGCGTCTAAGTTCCTTAGTAGCGAAAAGCAAGAAGAATGACGACGTTGTCTTCGGTGTCACCGTCGTTGCTTCGTTCCAGCCGACAACATTTCTTCTCCGCAGCGTTTATTATAAAGTCGGCTGTTGCCTCCTTTCTTCTCGTCTTAACTTCCACCGCTATTCTTCGCCAGGGTTTGCTCTCCCGTTGCCGTTGTCGTTGCTGTTACTTGCTTTTGTGTTATTAAATTGTCACCTCTCACTGGTGTTAATGACAAAGGATTTAATGAAACGCGAGAGGTTCGCGCACACGGGGAATGCCCCTGGCTGTCCTCGGTGCCACCGAAACTCCGGGTTGACAAATATTTATTGTTAAATAACAGTGTAATGTAAATAAATCGGTAACAGGACGGACCGATGGGTCGAATCATATGTGGAATATTTCTCAATTTTTTTTCGCTTCGCACACACACGTACAAACACACATGCATACATATATATTTGCGTGTATGAATGCGCGCGGATCCATGCGAGCGTGTGTGTATGCTCGCATGTGTGTATGCTCGCGCGTGTGTGTATGCCCGCACATATGTATACGCACGCGTTTAGAGTGCGTGCGTGTGTGTGAATGTGGATACATGTGTGAGTGTGCGTGTGAATGCAATATATACATATATATATTTATATATATATATATTGCGATTTATATAAACACAGACGGTACGAGAGGACTCGCGTTTCAATTGGATTGATATATCCGAGCCACGGCAAACGCGCGGGGAATTAGTTTCGTTCCCTTTGTACCATGCGAAGCCCTGCAATTGCAAGATCTCATGTCCAATTTATTAAAAAAAAAAGAGCCAGCATGAGAGAGGGGGGGGGGGGGGGTGGAAGGGAGGCTGAGGGGCTCGGAGGGAAATGAAAAGATAGAGTATAAAAGAGGCGAAGAGGAGAAAAAAGAAAAGAGATGAGCGAAATCAATCAATAGAATACTTGACGCTGAAATGGGATGTTTAGCGGAGAATTTATTAGGTGGATTACAAGTGGATCGATTTCGAGTACAGTGCCCCGGTACCGCACTGACATGGGAATGAATGCCATGGATGCAGCTTTTACTTGGTTTACTTTTATTTTCTCCTTTCTTCCTTTTTTCTTCGATTGCTTTCCTGGTTTCTTTGTATTTTTTGTTTAGTCGCATTTTCACCAATTTTCTTAGGCCACTTCGAGACATTTTCATTTTCTTTGTTTGTTATTATTCGAATTTTGCTTATTTTCGGATCCTATTTTTTTACCTATTTTGTGGAATTCTATTTTTGTCCATTTTCGAACTGGAGTAGAAATTTCTTCTGGTTTCCATTTTTGCCTATTTTTCAAAATTCTGTTTTTATCAATTTCTTAGATTTCATTTTGTGCTTAATATTTTTCATTGTATTTTCGCATTTTTCAAAAATACTCTATCCTTTTCTCTTTTTTTTTCTCTCTGTTTCTTTTTTCTTCCTCCTGATTTTATTATTTAAAAAACTTCTTGAAATTTCTTTGCAAGAATATAAATGCCTCATTTTTTCATTTGATGTCACGTGACTAAACAAAAAAAAATTCGTGATGGATTATGATGGATATAACTCTTTACAAATTATTATAAATTCTTATTTTACAAATTATTATAAATTATTATAAATTACTGTATTACAAATTATTATACATAATTATAAATTATTTTATTACAAATTATTATAAATTATTTTATTTGCAAATGATTATTTCGCGGAGGTATTACTTCGACTTCTAGATTATTATCGATAATTATTTATACAAATTAATACGGATAATTCTTTATAGACTATTATCAACAATTCCTTTATAGATTTCAATAAATCATTGAAATTTCCAGAATATCCCTCTGTCACGAGAAAATGGGTGTGTAGCAGCAGCAACAGCTTTGCTTTGGAAGCGTATAAAGCCTTTCTCCGGTCGCTTCACAAAGGAAATTTTACGACATTTCTAATGCAAGAGTGTAGAAGAGGCAAATAAGGGATTGCATTGAGGGTAGTAGCAATTGTAATAGTAGTAGTAGTAGTAGTAGTAGGCGCAATAGCAGTATTAGTATTAGTAGTTGTAGGAGTAGTAGTAGAGTAGCAGTAGTAGATTAGTAGTAGTAGTAGTAGTAGTAGTAATAGTAGTAGTAGTGTAGGCGTCCCGTATATTCGTGAAATAACGAGACCCTTGAACAATTAGTGGAGGCTGCTCTTTTGAATGTATGCACTGGCATGTGTTTGCATGCAGCCGTGTAGGTGCATAATAAGTATGTGTATGGGTGCGCGTTTGTTTGCGTGTGAACACCTACCGAAGAGGTAGGTGGTAGGTTTGTTGGGTTACGAAGTGCAAAGTTTCGCGGCTCTCCTTCTCTCAATTATCGAAGCGCAACCGCCCAGGGAATTAGGTGCCAAAGGGGGTGAGTAAAAGCGAAAGAAAGGGAAAGTGAGAGACTGAACACGCTGCACTCAAACGACGGGGCTCTTTTTACCCGAAGATTAAACCGCACCGACTCCCATTCCATTCGCCCCCTCGTCTTTTTCTTTAATGTAAAATCACCGCGACCGAATTTCCCTCGTGCGATTATGCCCGAGAGTGTCTGTGTGTGTGTGTGTGTAAAAAGAGTCTCGTTATTTCTACTCATTTTTATGAGGTTCCTCCTTTTTTTTTCTTTTTTTTTCATCCTCAAGTAGAAGTTCCGATTGATTTGGAAAATGTGACGTAATCGCGAATTTTTCGAATCGACAATTTGGGGGTTGGATTAAAAATTGGAAAATTGGCAATTTTTAATTTCAAAGAAAAAAAGAGTTAATTTTGAAAACACCAAAAAATGGATTATTAATTTAGCCAAAAAAATAAAGGATGTAATTTTTTACCGGAAAAAAATTCGAAAAGCGAATTTTCAAGTGACGTAGTCGCGAATTTTTCAAATTGACAATTTGGGGGTTGGATTAAAAATTGGAAAATTGACAATTTTTAGTTTCAAACTAGAAAAAAGTTAATTTTGAAAACACCCAAAAATGGATTATTAATTTAGCCAAAAAAATAAAGGATGTAATTTTTTACCGGAAAGAAATTCGAAAAGCGAATTTTCGCGATTGGTGACGTAATCGCGAATTTTTTACATTGAAAATTTGGGAATTGGAAAATTCAAAATTTTTATTTTCAAATTAAAAATTAATCAAAAAAAAAATTGATTATTAATTTTTTACCGGAAAAATGTGAAAACCACGAATTTTCGCCGGATCGATTTATCGCTTTTCCGTCATTTCCTATCCTTTCTTTTCTTCAAAAGCGGATAAATAAATTGCCAACAAACGCGGGTCTCCGTGCATCTTGCGGAAAAAAAAAGTATGACGGCAAGGAAACGAAGTTTTCATGCGACTGCGGGGGTGGGTGGGTTATAAAGAGTAAAAGCTCATGCATCAAAGACAAAAACATGGCATCGTTTCTCCATTAGTATGTCGCTCGTCGGAGGAACAAGGAGTAACGGGAGTACACTGACGTCGAGTAGATGGATATTTCATGAGGATATTTCGCAAGGATAACGGATGTCGCTCCTCGGGATCGCGTTGGAGGAACAGTTTATCATAATCATAATATCGTCCGGCAGCATTTTTCCCAGGGTTTCGAAATTTCGCTGCGAAAATGGCAGAAATTTTGCGGAAAAATCTCGGATTTCCGTGGAACCTGGAATAATATCCGTGGGAAATAAATAAATTGTCCGAATTATGAAAATTGAAAAATACGAAAAGCAATCGATCATAAAATTTACGACCCACGCGGCGTGAATGGGGAGTCACGTAAATGAGGTGCCGCGTTTAATGCGTTAATTGACTATTAATTGAATAATTGACGTTAATTGACATATTTTCACAGCTTCAAATATTTTTTTTTTGCAAATTTACTATTTTTCCCCCAATAATTGTACCTTGACGATTTTATTGAATAATTTTTTTTTGCCCGGAAATTAATAATACACGAATTTTTCTACTTGATTTCAGCTTCAATTATTTTTTTTTTTGTTGCAAATTTACTATTTTTGCTCCAACGACTGCAACACGAACACTTTTATAAATAATTTTTCTCAGCCCGGAATTAAATACACAAAAAAAATTCGTATACTTTCGGAAATTTCTTTTGAGCTTCAAATATTTTTCTAATTATGCAAATTTATTATTCATCCTCCAAAATCGCACTTTGGTGATTTCTGGAAATAATATTATCTGGCCGGAATTTAATAACAAAAAAAATTCGTACACTTTCGGATATTTTTTTTCAGCTCCAATTATAATTGTTATTCTTTTTTCTTTTTTTGCAAATTTACTATTTTTCCTCCAACGACTGCACCTTGAGCGCTTTCACAAATAATGATTCTTTTCTCTCCGGAATTGAATTATCTTAATTAACAGAAGGTAATTATCCAAAAAATCGTCATTTGGGAGGAACCGGATACTCGTAAGGGCTCTCGAAGAGGAATAAGGGCTTCTCGAGAGAGACATAGAGAGAGAGAGAAAGAGAATATGGTAGTGATAGTATGGATGCAGTAGGTAATAACAGCTTGAGCATTGACTCAATGCGTTATCAAGTTCCCGCACGAGGTTTCCTCTAAGCCTGCGAGCATGAGATACGGATGAGAGCAAGCGAGTGAGTGAGTGAGTGAGTGAGTAGAGATATACATGTGTATATATATATATAGTATATGGAGCAACAGTGGCATAATACAGAACACCATAAAGTCTAGCACACGTCTCTCTACCTATACACATATATATTTGTGTGGATGTGTGTGTGTGTGTGTGTGTGGGGGGGGTATGGGTGTTTGTAGGATAGGGAGGAATTTCGATGCCATCGAATTCTCGCAATGTCTGGCTCGGGATCTCTTTGGCTAATTACTCTCTTCTCTCTGTCTCTCTCGCTCTCTCTTGAATCAGACTTTCGCCCCCTCCCTCTCTCTGTGCGTGGGTGAATATCTTCGCAGTCTTCCGCAGATTGCTTTGGAAGCACACAGTATATTCCTCCTCTACGCACATTGTCGGGAGGAACACGGGCAAGAAAAGGCTCATTGGAAATCAATGGGTGGAAATAAAGGGGTCGCAGAAAGGAAAACCTACCCCTCGTTAAAAGTGCATCGGAGCTGTTGCTTCTCTTTGTCGCCCCTAATTGTAGGAATTCCGTTAAGCTCCGGGCAGAAATCCCTCAAAATATGTATCGGCTCGTTGTGGGCTGATTTTTTTTTTTTTTCTTTAATATTATATGATATATTTGAATATTATTTATAGAATATATTTATATATAATTTTTAGAGTTTAGAATTTTTTTGGTGGTCTCGTAAAAAAGTTACTTATTTTATTTCTTCGATGCGCTGAAAATAAAAAATATATTATAATTATATTATAATTTTATGTATGTATTAGGTTGGGGAAAAAGTAATTTCGGCTTTTCTCATGTTTTTCAATGGGATAAACCGAAATTACTTTTTCCCCAACCTAATATTTAAAAAAATATAATTCTTACGAATTTTAAATAAGGAGGAAATAAAATAAGTTGATTCTGTCATTTTATTATACAACTTTGTTATATAATTTTATTTTTTATTGTCTACCCTATTATACAATTATTATTCATATTTTTTTTAAAAAAATAGTAGTGGTAAAGGTTAGTGCGGTTTTGGTAGAACTAGAAATTACTAATCAGCCAAATGTCCTTGTCTCTCGTGATGGGAAAGTGCAGCTGCCGACGGGCAATAGGTCCTTTCATTAAACGCATTCTCTCCTTCTGTTTCGTTAATCGTCGCTAAATGTTATTTCTAATAATTAGATCCGAGCTTTCCAATCGAGCAAAATCGTCCTTTCCAATTTTCATTCGAATCGAGGCGCGCAGTGTAATTTCCACCGATTACTTCGATTTTCCAAAATGGAAGGATCGACATTGGAGGTGGAATTGTAGTAGAAGGACGTTTTTCCGACCCATCCGATGGATGCAAATTTGGGTGAATTGTGAAATTAAAAGCTTCTGAAATTGGAAAATTTCTTTTTTTTGTTTCCTTCTATTTTTTTTCCGGAAATTTCGGAGTAAAAATTCTCTATTAGGAGAATGCAATTTCGAGTAGAATTTCCTCGAGATTGAAATTCCAATAGCGAGTTTCTGGAATTCCAGTTAAAAATTTCTATTGGGTCCATTTCAAATTTCTGGAATTCCAAAATTTGAAAATTTGAAATTATGGGAATTTTGGAATTCCAGATTTCCATCCTATAGGAAATTTTCTTTTAATTTGAAATTCCAAAATCGAAGAATCGACGTTTGAGGCTGAAAATTTGAAATTATGGAAATTTTGGAATTCCAGATTTCCATCCTATAGGAAATTTTCTTTTAGCTTGAAATTCCAAATTCGAAGAATCGACGTTTGAGGCTGAAAATTTGAAATTATGGAAATTTTGGAATTCCAGATTTCCATCCTATAGGAAATTTTCATTTCAGCTTGAAAGTTCAATAACGAATTTCTGGAATTCCAAAATGGAAGAATCGACGTTTGAGGCCGAAAATTTGAAATTATGGAAATTTTGGAATTCCAGAATTCCATCCTATAGGAAATTTTCATTTTGGCTTGAAATTCCAAAATCGAAGAATCGACGTTTGAGGCTGAAAATTTGAAATTATGAAAATTTTGGAATTCCAGATTTCCATCCTATAGGAAATTTTCTTTTAATTTGAAATTCCAAAATCGAAAAATCGACGTTTGAGGCTGAAAATTTGAAATTATGGAATTCCATCCTATAAAAAATTTTCATTTTAGCTTGAAATTCCAAATTCGAAGAGTCGACGTTTGAGGCTGAAAATTAAAAATTATGGAAATTCTGGAATTACAAAATTCCATCCTATAGGAAATTCTCATTTTCCCTTGAATATTTCAATAAGAAATTTCTGGAATTCCAAAATCCGAAGAATCGTCGTTGGACCTGGAAAAATGAAAAACGAACCCTAAATGGAAATTTCGAATTTTCAAAATCCCATGGCTGGAGGAAAATTCGTAGGTAGGGGTGTAGACTTGAGCTTGAAATTCAAATGACGTACCGAGCGATAAGAGAAAACAGTGGGAGGGGGTTTATTGTACCGTAAAAAAAGAGACGAAGGAGGGTGGAATGGATTGTAGAGTACCCATAATGCAAGCGGCAACCCCCGGGGTGGATTTTATGCTTTGATTTCAATTGCGTGAAATCCTTGTGGTTATCGTGTAAAGTTGAAAACCTAATAAACTCGTCGCTATTCTCGTTCTCGAAACTCGCCCTTTTTCGTTAAAGAAAAGGGAGGCAGTCAGTCGCACGACCCCAACCCTCCCTCTCTCTCTTTCTTTCTCTCGGAGTATTTCCGTGCAGCAGAGGAGAGGAAAATAAAGGCTGTATAAATACTCTTACGTACTTGTATAGTAACGCCATGTGGGGAAAGAGAGAGAGAGAGAGAGAGAGAAAAGGGAGGAGGGTTAGAAATATACGACGACACGGAAAGCCGCCGGTAAATGGAGGGACAGAGAGGGACAGAGTTATGGGGGTCTCGGAGCTTATGAAACTCCGTTCCGTGTTTTTGGCATCATTATTATGAGAGCAACCACCATCGGGATGTAGCATAACCTACCCGCGAGCGGAAGAGGAGACCATCGCTAATATCACTTCTTCTACCCTTCTCCCATCTTTCTCTCCATACACACATACACACATACATACCCACACACCGATATTAAATTTGCCAGGGAGTTTCTAGGGGTTTGTCCCTTTGAACCAACTCATAACGGTTACCAAGGAAACTTTTCACCGTCCTAAATTGTTATTAACTCTCGACGAGAGGAGCGAGAGGAGCTTGATCGTGAGGTGCTGCTTGATCAGTCGGATAAGCGTGTGTATGTGTGAGAGCGTGTTCGAGTGTGCGTCTGTCGGTTTTCGGATGGAGCCTTATCGTGTGTGCTTATCGCTCGTGGATTCACCCAACCCGCGTCAAACTTTTCCGCCAGAACCTAATGCCGGTTCCTCGGTGTCTCGAAAATTTCCTGGCAGCAAGTTTTCCCAATGAATGGATGTAATTTTGCGGTTTCTGGGACTCCAAAATTCCCTAGGGGGTTTTTTTTTTGTGGAATTTTTTCCGCTTTTCATTTTGGAAAACTCGCGTACGGATGGAATTTTTCGAATTCTCGGGTTCTGAAAATTTCTGGAAGAAATTCTTTCCATTAAAAAGTTGCAATTTTAGAATTTTCGATTTTGTAGGATCCGAAAATTTTGCATTGAATGGGTGCAATTTCAGGAACTCCCATTTCTGAAAATCCAAAATTCCCCATATTTTTCGGATTATGGAAATTTCGTAGGGGAAATTTTCCATTCAAAGGATGCAATTTTAGAAATTCCCATTTTTGAAAATCCAAAGTCCCTAATTTTTGCGAATTTTCACCTACCAATTTTTGTAAATCTCCTAGAATCAATTTTCCATCGAATGGATACAATTTTCAAAATTCCTAAAATTCTCGAAATTCTCGCCAAAAAAAAAAATTTCCCTCGAATGGATGTACTTTTTTTTTTTTTAATAATATTTATTATGCCTCGAGTGATCGCGAGGCAGAGATTTTTTTGAGGATTTCCGATTTTTGAAAATCCCAAATTCCCTAGTTTTCGCTCATTAACTTCGACCAATTTTTCGAAAAATTCATCATAGAAAATTTTCCACTAATTTGAAAAATATAAAAATGATTTTTCGAATTTTCCAATTGTCCCTCCATCGATACTCGAACAAAATTTTTTTTTTTTTGAAAAATTTCTCTATTTTACGAACTCCTCGTTTGGGGTCGAATTTCGAGTTTCTGAGATTCCAAAATTCTCCATCTCACTAAGGTCCCGGATTCGATCCGATTTCCTTGGAACTTCGGCTGGGGAAGGTTCGACACAAAGAAGCTTTCGTTTCCCTTTTAGATTTCCTTATGAATTGCAATTTTTAAATTTAAATTTTAGAAAAACTGAATTTCAAAAACCAAAATTTCCCCACAAATATTTTTTGTCTCCCCAATACGGATTTTTTAAAGTAAAAATTCCAAAAATTCATCATAGAAAATTTTTCGCTAATTTTAGAAATATCAAAATGATTTTTCGAATTTTCCAATTTTCCCTCCATCGATACTCGAACAAAATTTTTTTTTTTTTTGAAAAATTTCTCTATTGGACGAACTCCTTGTTTGGGGTCGAATTTCGAGTTTTTGAGATTCCAAAATTCTCCATCTCGCCAAGGTCCCGGATTCGATCCGATTTCCTTGGAACTTCGGCTGGGGAAGGTTCGACACAAAGGAGCTTTTGTTTCCCTTTTAGATTTCCTTATGAAAAGTCGACCTTTTATCCGAAGGTTGACTAGACGGAAGATGCGATGTTTTAGCGGTAGATGATATGCAAAGTAGACAAAGGCGAGCAGAACAGAGCAGAGCAGAGCAGAGTCGCGACAGAATGCCTGTTCCGTTCGTTTCTTCCTTGAACGCACACGTGTGTTTGCAGATAACTGTTGGTGGTTTGAGAGAAAGAGAGATGTGTATCTATCCAGTCTCTCTTTTATGTGCGGTTCCGAGTCCTCGGTGTCTGCTTTCTCGCAAATAGGCTAGGGAACGGCAGAAAAAGGAACAGGCGGTGGAAGGAGACTCTTTGAAGAGCAAAAGGATGAATCCGTAAGACGATTTCCCGCGATCTTGCGTCCCTCTGGAACCGAGTGATTGCAAGAACGAAGCTACGTTAACTTAACGTAACGTTTCATCCTTATACGTAAGTTCCTTCCACGTAGAAAAGACTTTGAAAAGGAGGAAAACTGCGACGAAGACGATGTAAGGAGCAGCTATAACCGATACCACAGCTATTATGGGGATGCCGAGGAAAAAAAAAAAAAACCGGTCCCTCCTGATTCCCATGGGTACTTTGGCGCTACCGTGTAGGTAAGGTACAACAAACACGGGCTTCCCCGGCATCAGCTTCACCAGTACCAGTACCCAGCATCTCTCTTTTACCCTCTTCTGTATCTTCCTTTTTTTTTCTTCTCGCCAGTCTCCGGGTTTCTCGCTTCTTTCTACCCCGGCTTTCCCGTTTTTGTACCTTTTTTTTTTTATTCCACGTGTGGTTGCCGATTCCAGCATCGTGATGATTACCATATGTTTGGTTACCATAAGTATCCACGGTCTTTATTCCTTCTTTTTTTTTTCTTGGGTTGTTGGAAATCGAAGGTAATGTCGCGAATTTTTCGGTACCGAATTTTTTTGGAACCTGAAAATCGGGGATTACAGTGGAAATTGAGGGTTGGAGTTGGAAATTTTGAAGGGAGGTCTTAGGATTGGTGTTTTAGAAGCGGAATTTTGGGGTTTCGAGTTTCGAGTTTGAATGTGAAAATTCAAATTTCGAAATTAATATTTTAGAATTGGAATTTTTAAATGTGAATTTTGGAATTTGACTTTTAGAATCTGAATTTCAAAATTTGAATTTTAGAAATGCAATTTTAGAATTGGAATTTAAAAATTGCAATTTTAGAATTGCAATTTTCTAATAGCAAATTTTCGAATTTTAATTTCAGAATTAGAATTTTAGAATTGCAATTTTAGAATTGCAATTTCAGAATTAGAATTTTAGAATTGCAATTTCAGAATTGCAATTTCAGAATTGCAATTTCAGAATTGCAATTTCAGAATTAGAATTTTAGAATTGCAATTTTAAAATTGCAATTTCAAAATTTAAATATCAGAAAAACTGAATTTCAAAAACCAAAATTTCCCCACGAATATTTTTTGTCTCCCCAATACGGATTTTATAATTAAAAATTCCCCAAATTCCCTAAATTCAGATTTCGATCTTTCTCGACCCAGATTCGCCACTTGGAATCATCAGAATCTCACATTTCCCATTTTTAATCGACTTCCCGGGACAAAGGACTAGTTCCTTTTGTTCCGTTTGCAGGAAGTTTGCACCTCCTCGTATTCGTACCCATACACAGACGCAACCTTATCAGAGCCTCGATAACGTAGCGTAAACAGACGCCGCATGCGAGCGATTCTCGGTAGGAGAAATCAACGTTCGAGCGGATAATCGCGTGCGTTCTCGGTCTCGTAAGTCGAGACTCGACGGATCTCATTCGAACTTTTTTTTTTATTTTACATTATCATCCCTCTCTAATACAGAGATTCATATCTGTATCATAATGAATAACGTGCGGGAGGCTGATGACGTCGTGGATATATATATAGATATACATAGACCGCTGCCGGTGGGTAGCGTGCAACTGCGAAATTGCGATTCATCGAACGTTCGTCGAAGAACGAATTTGCCGGTGAAACGTGCGGAGAATCCCGCCGGGAAAATAGCAGCCGGGATAATTCGCTTAAAAGAGCGGCTACGTATTAGGAGAAACACGGGGTGGCTACTTACTTAACAAAAAAAAAAAGAAAAAAAAGAAGAGGGATGACCGGCTGACTTTTATTAGACCCATAAAGTCCTTAATTGAATACCGCAAAAACTCGGGGGTTGTTTCCTCTTTTTTTTTTCCTTCTTCATCCCCTTGCAAATACGGTTTCATTAACTTCCGGACTCCTCGAATTAACCCCCTCCCCCCTTTTTTTCCTCTATTTTATTTTACTTTATTTTAATTACCCTTCCCTTCCGGGGGTAAGTAGATAAATCGCCATCCCCCGAATTCGCGATACTCGATGGGAAGGAATTTCCTAGTCGACTTTCGGGGGATGAAGGGGTGGGAAAAATCTCTCCCGGATTAAACCACCCCGAGAATTGTATTTACGGCCCGCGAAAGAAACGGGGGTGGTTTTTCTCTTTTGTAGAAGACCCACAGGTATAGTTGCCGTCCCTTCATGGCTCCCCAGACGATCCTTTGGTGTTTCCTAAGACGTCACGTAACGCGTCCAACCCCGACCACCCTCTGTCTTATTTTCCTTGTCTCTTTTTTTTCGTGACGAAAGATCCCCACCCCCTGCAAATAAACTAGGGCAAGGCTATACCGTGAGAGACCAACCCTTGCTGAGTCGAAGACAGAAGGGGGAGAGGAAATTTTGTGAAAACAAGAAGAGAAGATCCGTCCCGGTTTTTGTCACCGGAGGGGTGACTTCAACGCGTTGATTGCCAGGAACAATTTACGTGATTCCTTCCTATTCACGCCGCGTGGGTCGCAATGGTATAGGCTATTGCATTTGTCGTAACCAGTGCGGCCTGAAGGGAAAGTTTAGGTTTAGGTCACGTGTAAAAAAAAAAATAAATAGTGACTCCCAATTGCATCTACCTTCCCTTGGGGGTTCTCGTCCACTTGGAATCCCCTGCAAGCGTGAAATCGTCATTTGTCGGTTGTCTTGCTACCGGCTGCATCCTACTGATGCTGCTGCATAACCACCGAGCCGACTGCAACTCAACCGACCGATCTCCCACTGCAGATGTCAGTTAAATGTGTTTGTTATACCTACACGTGTAATTGCTGCTGCACACAGTGCAGTGGTGGTAGTAATAATAGTAGTGGTAGTAATGGTAGCAAAGAGTTTGGGTGAATGTGTGTGTGTAATTGCATATATATGTGTTATGCATTAATTCATATATGTATGTAGGTTAGAGCAATAGTAGAGAGCCAAAACCAAAGCTTAGGCAGCTATCATCCGCACACGTGGGGGTAGTGACGCTAGTGGTGGTTGTTGTTGTTGTTGTTATTGTTGTTGTTGTTTCATGCCTAGCTTTATGTGCCGTACAACAGGCCTTCCGTGCTGCAACATATGTAAATGACATGAACAAACGCTAGTCATACACACCTACCCACCTACCTACCTACCTACCTACGTACTTGAAATGGACCTGTATGTAGATGCATATGTGTATGTATGCTGTACCTGCCTACATCCACGGATGGCTGGATGCGCTTCCATCCGCGCGAGCAGCTGAGCACAAATCGTAGCTGCGAGCGACGTAATAAGGGAAAAATCGTTTTCTACCATGATCTCTCCGTGTGTTGGTTTCTGTCCGTGTCGTATCTTCCTTGTCTTGATAAGAGAGAAAAAAGGAGAAAGTGGAGGGGTAGTAACGTGGGAATTGAGGTTTCGGGGAAATTTGGGGAAGGACGAAAAGGGAATTTTCATTTTAGAAAAAAATATTTTTGAGTTTGGGAATTTAATTTTTTTTTTTAGAAAATTACATTTTCTTTTGGAAATCTCATGGGAACTTTGCGGATTTTTTATTTTACACGAAAATTAGAATGTATATTTTGATTTTCTGAGATTGAGTATTTTATTTTTCTGGAAAATTAATTATTTTGGAAATATCATGGTTACTATTATTATTATTATTATTATTATTATTATTATTATTATTATTATTTTATTAAATGAAAATTCCTATTTTCTTTCCATAAAAAAAAGTAACTCTCGAAAAATGAGATTGTTTTCCAAAATTCGTGTTCTACCTTTCTTTTCTAATTTTCTTCGATTTCCTGCTCCAAGAGATTCGATACTTACTCTTCTTTTTCCAAACGATTTATTTTCGATGTTTCTTCGTGTCGGAGTGTCCTAGTATTTATTTTTTTTTTTTCGCAAAATCTTCTTGATCCTGACTTCGATGTCGCGAGTGAATGAATGAAAGAAAAGCTGTTTCACTTTTATCTTAATTATCAGGTTGCTCTCATTTCCTTTCCCATAATACCACGATCGGTGATTCCCATGAGAGCGCGAGGAAATGAATGGCGTGGGAGGAGGTCGGACACATGAATGTATATACTGTACGTATTTTCTATGTATGTATGTATGTATGTATGTGTGTATGTGTGTGATGCTACTGCTGTTGGTTGGTTTGCTAGTTACACGGAAACATTAAATGGTGCGAAGCAAGGTGGATAATGGGATAGGCAGGCAGAAGCAGCGATAGCAGCCCTGGAGCTGGAGCTGGAGCTGGAACCGGTGTAATAGACCCGAGCCGGTGGGTTACGGGTAGATGGATCTTCTTCTACTTCCTCTTCCTCTTACCCTCCCTGAATGAAATTCAATCGTTGGTTAATTCACGGAAACCAATGGGGTATAACGACCCCCATGGAGACGATCATCAGCGATCTCTACAAATGCTCGTTCCCATTTTTCTCCCCCCTCCCGCCACACTCGTTATTAATTTAGAGTTGGAATGAAAGTTGTTTATTTCACGCTACGGATTGAATTCCCTAAAATGCGAGCATTAAATACAAGGAGACGGAAAATGTAAATGCACGAATGAAAAAAAAAAAATATGTATGTATATCAATTTTTGAAAATGGGCCTTCCCCCGAAGATGGGGTAAAAATTAAAGTTTCGAAAATGGGGTCGGACAAGTCATTTTTAGGGGTAATTTTTCCCGTAGAATCGATTCCAAAGGTCAAATTTGAGGAAATCCGAGCGGAAGGTGGAAAAAAGTAGGTTTTTTGAGGAAAAATCCTACTTCCCGTGGGATTTCTGGAATTTTAATAACAAAATTGGATTCCTCGGGAAAAAATACATCGGATATGGGTCTCCCGGAAATTCCCCAAAAAAGTTTCCAAAAGTCGATTTTTTTGGGTATGCCTACCCCTTCCCCCAAAAATGGGGTAAAAATTAAAGTTTCGAAAATGGGGTTGGACAAGTCATTTTTAGGGGTAATTTTTCCCGTAGAATCGATTCCAAAAGTCAAATTTAATAAAATCCTAGCGGAAGTTGGTAAAAAGTAGGTTTTTTGAGGAAAAATCCTGGTTCCCGTTGGATTTTGAAAATTTTGACAACGAAAATGGATTCCTCGGAAAAAAATACGTCGGATATGGGTCACCCGGAAATTCCCAAAAAAGTTTCCAAAAGTTGATTTTTTTGGGTACGCCTACCCCTTCCCCCAAAAATGGGGTAAAAAGTAAAGTTTCGAAAATGGGGTTGGACAAGTCATTTTTAGGTGTAATTTTTCCCGTAGAATCGATTCCAAAAGTCAAATTTAATAAAATCCTAGCGGAAGTTGGTAAAAAGTAGGTTTTTTGAGGAAAAATCCTGTTTCCCGTTGGTTTTTGAGAATTTTGACAACGAAAATGGATTCCTCGGAAAAAAATACGTCGGATATGGGTCTCCCGAAAGTGCAAAAAAAATTTTTCCAAAAGGCGTTTTTTTTTGGGTATGCCTACCCCTTCCCCCAAAAATGGGGTAAAAATTAAAGTTTCGAAAATGGGGTTGGACAAGTCATTTTTAGGGGTAATTTTTCCCGTAGAATCGATTCCAAAAGTCAAATTTAATAAAATCCTAGCGGAAGTTGGAAAAAAGTAGGTTTTTTGCGGAAAAATCGCATTTCCCGTTGGATTTTGACAATTTTGACAACGAAAATGGATTCCTCGGAAAAAAATACATCGGATATGGGTCTCCCGAAAATTAAAAAAAAAGTTTCCAAAAGTCGAATTTTTTGGGCACACCTACCCCTTCCCCCAAAAATGGGGTAAAAATTAAAGTTTCGAAAATGGGGTTGGACAAGTCATTTTTAGGGGTAATTTTTCCCGTAGAATCGATTCCAAAGGTGAAATTTAATAAAATCCTAGCGGAAGTTGGTAAAAAGTAGGTTTTTTGAGGAAAAATCCTGTTTCCCGTTGGATTTTGAGAATTTTGACAACGAAAATGGATTCCTCGGAAAAAAATGCATCGGATAAGGGTCTTCCGAAAGTGCGAAAAAAAAAATTTTCCAAAAGTCGAATTTTTTGGGCATACCTACTCCTTCCCCCAAAAATTGGATAAAAAAATTATTTACATCCTAACTAAAAAAGTATTAACATAATAATTACTTCGAAATATTCATCGACTACATTTGCGACAGATATTAATAATTAAAATGAATACCGACTTGACATTCGCTCGCGTCGTTTACCCGGCGACGAGGGAATTGATGAAATTTTCACGAACGCGAAAATGCATCCCGAGTCGATAAAACCCGCATAATCCCTTTCGGCTGCAGCGAAAAGGGAGAGCCACGTGCGTTTAGAAAGAGGTGCTTGTGCTTCTGCTGCTGCCTGAAACTTTGATGACTGCATGACAGGCGGCTTTTTCATCCACAAGATAAAACCTCTCGTTTTTCTCATCCTCCTCCTCCTCACTCCCCCCCTCCTCCACCTCTTTATCCTCTTTCTCTTTTTTCCTCCCAGCTTTTTTTCTATTTATTTATTTTTTTAACGTGAAAACGCGTGGATAGATTCGGGACGCGACACAGCATCAATCCGGAAGAGAGATGTACTTTAATATTCACGATATCCTCTTAACGAGGACTGCAGGGATCGAGAGGGGAGGGTGCATGGAGGGAGGGAGTATCGATTTGGAAAAGGTTCGAATGTTATTTCTTTTTTTATTTTATTTTTACATTTTTTTTTTACCTTCTATCCCTCTAATGGTATCGGATTCGCGGGGTTTATTGGTCCCGTTGTTTCGAGATTATCAGAGTAGAGATTATCACGGCGAGTGATAAAGGGGAGACATGCGTTCCTACGAGATCGGCGGATATTAATTTTATTTTTCTGGATGAGAAAGAAAGGAAGGAAGGGAGGAAGGAGTCGGTTTGCGCGAATTGGTGGATTTTTTCGTTTTCCCAAATTTTTTTTTTATTTTTTAAATTTCGAGATTCAATATTTCCAGGTGTTTGATATTAAAATTGGCAATTTTTAATTATTTTTTTGAGGGATTTAATTATAAATAAAGGGAACTTTAATATTTTTTAGTATTTTTATATTTCAATATATCCCTTTTTTTTAACGGATGACAGAGCTTACAACAGCACCGAGGGAAGTATAGGAGATGGAGAATCCATGGAGATCATTCGGAGAGGAGGAGATCCGGAGAAACTCCGAAACAACATGGAAGCTGGAGGAAGAACAAGAATGGACCAGGTAACACAGCAAGACTGGAGCAAGATAGAAAAATCCAAGTACTGCACATCGTGCAAGGTTTGGAAGACAAAGTGGGCACCGGAAGAGTATTGGGAGGATCCAAGGATTTCCGGAAACGACAAACAACAGTGGACCAGAATGAGATGTGGGAATGTAGGCCTAGCTGGAAACAAGGGTTTCAAGGAAACAAGCTGCAGGATCTGTGGAGGAGACGAAGAAACCCTGGATCAAAAATGACCTCAACGCGAGGACACGAGCCAATGCAAGTGGAAATTCGCGTTACAGGGGGAAGTGAAGCCTGAAATGTGCGATTATTGCAGAGAATTTGAAAAAAAACCGCCAAAGATTTACAGGGTAAAAAATGGGAAAGACGAGGTGACAGCGAAGAGAAGCGAAGAGTGACAGTTATTATGTATTACCTATGTAAAGTTATTATGTAAAATTTTAAAGACCTAGGGGCAAGAATGGCTGAATAAATACTACTACTACTATATCCCTTTTTTTTATTGAATAAAATTAATATTGTTCTGTCATTTATTTTTACTATTACAATATTACAATATTCTATTATTTTTATACTGAATGTTTAATGTTTTTTTTTAAATGCGAAATTCAATATTTTGCAGTATTCATAATTTTAATATTGATATGAATATTTTACAAGAATAATTCTTTTATTTTTGAGTATTATCGCGCGGTCAATTTTTTTTGTATACTCTTTCTTTTTTCTTTCCTCGAACGATAATAATTTTTGTCTCGCATCTCGGATTTCATATTCCAAGAGATTCAGCAAGTATCTTATCTTCCTTCTTAAAAACAATTTATTTTAGGCGTCGTACGGTAATAATTTCGTGTCGTCTTCTTTTACGCTCCATATATGTACATATATTTGTGACTACTACCCACGTTTGTGTATGTATATACATATATGTATGTATAAATACATTAATATTATTCTATGCGTATCACAAAGAGCGAGCGGAGCGATATAGGTTTAAAGTAATGCTTTCAAGTAGCTCGTCCAGTGGCATTTTATGGAGCAGCTCTATTCACTTCTACCGCACACGTGTACTTGCATCCATATATATACAGTCTCTATAGTATTATATATATGTATATAGTATTTTATGTGTGTGTGTGTGTGTATATATATATATAAAAAAATACTAAGTATATACGTACTCATATGGAGGATACATAGGTACGACCGCCTGAAACTCGTTGCGTCGAGAATATAAGGTACATTTACTCGATGACTTTCTTCTGCATTACGGGTTATTTATGTCCCCGGCAAAAGTTGTCTCCCCGTGCAGTGGCGATGCACTCGTGCACCTCGCAGCGGAGGGAAGGAAAATAGGAAAATAGCAAACCCCAAGACCGAGACACGTTTAATTTTTTTTTTGTTTTTTTTTTAAATTATTTTCCTCGTGGACGAACATTTCGGAAAAATCGGGAAAAATCCAATGGGTATCGAGGGTGGGATCCTCAGTTGCATCCCTTAAACTGCAGATTGCATTATTTCTCGCCCGAATCGAAAATAGAAAATGAAAAAAAGAAAATCCAACGAATATTTTTTTTTTCCCATCCCTTATGGGGTTCTGGTTTGATAGGTGGCGTTGCATTAAAATGCATCGCGCGCGTACGAAAATGAAAATGAAAATGAAAAAAAAAAAGAAAAGAAAGGTGGTGTGCCATCGCGCACGAGGATGGATTTAATATTTCCGTTTATAAGACGATCGATATAAATGCAAATCGCGCGCGCGTGTGGGTGCGCGTCGGGGGAGGACTCGGTAAGTGAGGTCCTTAAAAAAGGATACACACGGGTTACAAAAAAAGAGAGAGAGAGAGAGAGAAGGCAAAAAAAGAGGAGAAAGGTTGCCAGAACCGTAGCGTAATGGGATTCAATTTAACGGGTCACGAAAATGTCTCTACCAGTCAAGCGGTATTCGTTTTGGTTGATAGTTGAAAAAAAAGGGAGAGAGAGAGAGAGGAGCAGAAGAGCATGGCAACGATTTTGTACCGAAAGAGAATTTTTCTGACCCTTAGGCGGCCGAGTCTCGGGGTATATTTTCTGTTTCCTTTTTTCTTTTTCTTTTTTTTTTTTCTTTTGGTGTGTTGAAAATTAATGAGCCAATTTGGACGTCTAGTGTATGTGTGTGTGTGTGTGTATGTGTGTGAGGGGGTTTTGACGTTGAATAGGATACGACGAGTTATCATTTATTCAACGCCTGGTACCGATGGTATCTCCGGGTTCTGCAACCAGACGCTTTTTGGCACTCGTTTCCAAGGGGAAGAGAGAAAGAAAGAGAGAGATTCTTAGTAGAAATTTTTTGGGGGTTTTTGGATTTGTTTTGGGGGTTTCTTTTATTTTTTTTTTTTGGAGTCTGTTATTATTTTTGCACATTTTGTCTCTGTTTTTTGGATCCGAAGATTATTTTTCTTATCGTAATATTATTTTTTAGTAATAATCTTTTTTTTTTTAATATTTTTTTACTAATATTATTTTAGTAATAATATTTTTTCATACGCCCTCTATGATTCTCCTCAATTATAAATAATTTCAATTTTTTTTTTCCGAATAACGTTTCCTCTCTCTCTCGCCATAGAATGCACTTTACTACCACTTCCACGGAAATTGCAACGACAACTGCAACGGTGGTAATTCACCTGTAGACCTTCTTAAAAAAAAAAAACCGTGACAACCAATGAAACAAGTATTGCATCTTCTCCCCATCCCTCCTCCTTTTCTTTTCATTACATTCTTCCCCTTAAACGCTCGTGCGTTTGAGACGCAATTGCGCAAAAAGACGTATCACCTCGTACGTATCCGGTATAATACCTACCTACTTACTCCTGGAAAAATCATAAATAAATTCCTCGGGGGGGGGGGGGGGGGGGGGGGATAAATCTTGTTATTAAATCGACGTCGGCCGTAAATTCTCGCGTTCGTCCGTATAATGATTTATTTTGCGGAACCGTGGAATGAGAAAAAGTATAGAGAGATAAGTGACATTAGCGCGGCACCCAATCCGATACTATTTTTTCCCGCTATCCGAGGAACGATAATATAACGTAGTGTATTTTTATGCCTCGATAAAATCCACGTGCCGAGGAAATTTTACCGGTTTTCATCCCGGCTCGTTCTTCCTCCTCCGTCGTCTTATATTTTAATATAAAGCCGAGAAACGTGCGTCGTATAATTTTCACGGCCGGGGGTGGGGGGGGTATTGATATGCCGGAAAATTGCAAATTTTTCGCGGATTTTTGGTCTCCCATATTTTTTATATTAATGCCGTTTATGAATTAATGGATGTCACGTAAATTTATGTATATTATCGTTACGTAATAGGGTCCATAATAATAATAATAATAATAATAATAATTGCAATAGTAATAATAATAATAATAATAAAAATGTGAAATTTAGAATCGAGGGATAGATTTTTTTTGTTTCTTTTTGAGTTGTTTTATTTTTTCGAATTTGCAGAAAAACGTTAATTAAAATTGAGAACGAGAAAAACGTTTTATGGCACGAAATGCAGGAACATCCGAAGGTCCATAAAGCAACGGTTGAGCGATCAGCAGAATTTTTATTGCACCGCAGCCATTACGATAATGCCTTTTAATTACTTGCCCCCGTAAAATCAACTGGGATTTCGCGTCTTCGCTTTATACTCGTGCCTTTACGCGTTATTATACGACATGATATATCGCTTGTTTCTTTTTTACCCCCGAGTAGTTTTACACCCCATAATACCGTGACATCAAGAACAAGAAAAAAAAAAAAAAGAAAAGGATTGCAAGGACGGTTAACTTTTGTTCCCGAATTTGAAAAATCACAAATTTTACTATTTTTTTTAATACCCCTATGATTATTAGATTTTTCCCCAAAAGATGAATTTTTTGGATCGAAATTTTGTTTTTGATTGTTTTCGGGAACGCAACTTCAAATTTGTTATTTGCATTCAAAGGGTTGGACGATAGGTCTCAGGTGGGGGGTGGTGACCGAAGGAATAACGGAAAAAGCGATTATTAGAAGAAAAAAAAAGATAACGACAGAAATGGAAGAAGAGTGATCTAGAAAAAAAAATGACGAAATAAATTGAAAATATAAATCAGTTGGAACGATCGTAGTTGTGCAAACATATTTCTCTGTCTCTCTTTCCTCGCCACCCCTGCGTGTAGTTTATATATATATATATATATCTTTTTGATATAGGTATAAGGGGAAGAATGAAATTCGGGTCTTCTTCTTCTCTTTTTCTTTCCTTCTTTTCTTTCTTTTTCCTTCCAAATTAAATAAGTCCGGCACCGACGATAACTATCTTCTTACCTCTCTCGCACAAGTTTATAGCTGCACCCCTTCCCTTTTCTTCTTTTTCAGTCTTTCCTTTTTCAATCTATCTTATATATGGTTATATCTACCCTTTATAAATATAAGCAACACACAGAGAGAGAGAGAGGGAAGATAAGATAAACTGCATGAAATCCGATATTTTTATTTTTTTTTCATCGTTATTTTTTTGTTTGAATTATTATTATTATTTTAATTATTTTAATTATAATTTGACCGTCAATTATTATTAAATTATTACTACTATTATAATTATCTCTACTATTACCAGTATTAGCATTATTATTATTGTTATTATTATTATTATTAAATTTGTAAAATTGCAAAAATGATGAAAATGATAACGATTATAATGGTAATAATTATTATTGTATAATAACAATATTAATAATATTAATATCAGAAGGGATAATAAAATAAAAGCGACGAATGATAATGATAATAATAATGATAACGATAATTGAATAACGATTGTGAAAATGATAATAATATTTAACGCCATCAATAAAAACCATAAAAATTGTACGCATATTTTATTATTTTAAATATACGTATATGTATGTATATATATATATATAAAAATATATATGCTCACACGGCGTCAACGGGGAACATTATTCTTCCATCGTCTCAAGGATTTCACACTGTTTAGCATATAACGGCAATAAACCCGTGATTTATACATGCCAACAGGCTGCAAAAGACGTTGCCGAGATTCCATGGCGGAGGTACCATTTATCCCGCGTCCTTAGTTGCTAACGCCACTCTTCTTGTATCGCCGTTTAATTAGAGCCGAGCAATCGAACTTCGCGTACCTGCAATTTTCGCGAATTTTCCTCTAATTCCCGAGGTTTTGTAGAATTCTCCAAAATTTTCATTTCCAGCTCGCAAAAAAAAATTTCCCCAAAAAAAAGCCAGAAAAAAATATATACCTCTTTCCAGCAACCGCAAATTTCTTATGGGGGGGAAACCGCCGTTAGAGTTGGCGTCGAAAAGCAAATTCCTTTGATTCGGGCAAAAGGGGATGACGATGAAAGCACACCCCCGAGATTTCCTCCTCGGCCTCGAAGCACAAAGCAAAATATTAACGACGAACCGGTTGCTTTGCGTCTTTTCAAATCTTTGTACCTGCTACTAGAGAAACCTCCTCGCTTCGAAAACCACCCCCATGGAGGCCGAAATCGAGGTGTTATGTAAAAAAAAAAAAGAAGAAGAAAAAAAAAACCCCCGAGGATCATTAAAAATGTAATGAATGGGCAGAAGTATAAGTTTGGAGCGTAAATACAACGTGGGGGTAGTAAGGGATGAAAAAAAAAAAGGGCAAAAGACTCGAGATCGGGGAGAAAAGGGTTACTTTCAGAGGAATATAATAAGGCACTTAAATTTTCTCTACGGGGTTATAAGGGAAAAGAGAGAGGCTCCTTTCTATAAAGTACCACCAATTTCATCCCCTTCTCTCTCTCTCTCTTTATCCGTCTCATAGCATTTCCTTCTTCCCGACGCCCCCGGCGTGAATCAGGCCGAAGTGCAAACGTAGTTCGTAGCACGGTGCAATTAAAATGTAAATTATCCCTTTTCCCTCTCACCTCTATATACTTACATATATACCTACGACCTTCGTCCTCGTGGCTGAGCTGCCATCTTTCTGCTCCTTCCTTTTCCACCCTTTCGTTTCCCATTTCTCTCGGTCCTCTCTCTCTCTCGTCTGACTGACACCCCCGACCGAGCTCATACTCGTCGTTGCTTGCAACCCTACACCCCCTGATGTAATGCCATCACCGATTAACTCGGAACTAATTTACGAGATGAGAGAAAAGGACGGAACCGTGGTCTCCTCTCGTGTATGTGCTTGAAACAGAGAGAGAGAGAGAGAGAGGGAGAGATGCATGTGAGTGGGTGGAATATATTTATATATACATATATATATATAATTTTGCGACGAAGGATGGACAGATATACCATTTCACTTATTTATCAGGGAATCTGACATGACGTGACACTTAAATCTCTCGAATTTTAATCTCTCGCATTATTATTATTATTATTGTTATTATTATACAGGGTGGGTCACCACATTTTGCCATTATTTGGCTATGCGTGATGACAAAATGGCAAAATGTGGTGACCCACCCTGTATATCCGCTTTGTAGGCTCGTGTCATGGTTATGTTTTTTTTTTGGTGTTGCATGAACTTGAGGGAAACGTGCAGCTTTTTTCCCTTGTAACGAGAAAGTAAGAGATTCGGAAATATGATAAATTGGCCAGACAGGGTTACCATCGCGTGATTGGTCGAAAAAGGGGACAGGGGACGTGTTCTCGAGAGGTTTAGGATTTATATTATATAGGTACTTATAACAAACCGAATTTTTTTTTTGTTTAGTAGATTTATAATGTATAGGATTTATACAGCGAGTTTGGAATTTTCGGGGACATTCCGCCAGGAATTTTATAAGGATCGTCTCGGTATAGATTTTCTAGGGAATTTTTTTTTTTTTTTTTTTTTTTTGTTGAATTGTATCTGAATATAATTAAATTGTACTTTTTTTCTGAGATTTATATATTCTCGTAATAATATAGAAGTGTATTAATTCGTAGTAAAATGTGATTCCATAGAGATTCAATTTTAGTTCAATGAAAATTCGTCGGCGATAATTCTGGCGCTTTTTCAAAATTTCTATGGGAATTATCTTGAATACATTCCATGGGAAAGTTCGAAATTTTATTGGAAAACCTTGACGAAGTTTCCATAGAAATTTCAGATCCCCTAGAATTTTCGAGGAAATTTCGCAGAATTATATTTTAATGGAAATTCTGGATCAATTGGAAACCTTTGATCGAACTTTTTTTCGGAAAATTTATTTATTTCCGTAATATTATAGAAGTCAATTAATTTCTATTAAAATATGATTCAATTACACAAATATGGGGTAAAAAACGTCATACCGAAATTCCGTGAAAAGTGCGCATAAAAATTCCCATAGAATTTCCATTAAAACTACCCTCTCGAGTTACACAACAATTATATTCTATTCCTACAAAAATTTTACAAAAACCTCCGGGTAAAAATTAGTCTCTGGAAACGTAAAAAAAAAAAACCACACCTTGGAGTCCTTGTTACCGATATCGATTAAACCTAATTTCCCTTTCTGCCTCAACCACCTCAAAATGAAAGTACCACTTCTTCACACGCATCCGTTGCCCCAGCAAGCGCACCAGGGCACTTTGCCACTACCGGTACTGTTTTTCCGGGATTTGCCGTTACCCAGGACATTGGTGTCGCGGCTGCTCACGGAATTGGTCCTCTCCATTTCCCCGAAATGGTCCGAAATGTCACAGTTCCTGGAGAACCTGTGGTCCTTGTCCAAACTGGCGATGGTCTTCACCGACGACACCGACGGCCTCTGTTGGCCCCGAAAGTAAACCGACAACCTCTTGTGCTCTCCCGCTCCCGTACCCTTCCGGGGCGAATCCTGCCCCGACGACGACGACCGAGCGGATTCCTCCTGGTGCTCCGTGGCGGTGCTTCCCTTCCTGGACTTGACACCCCCGGTGCCATTTTTCCGCCCCCCGATGCTGTGTTTCTTCTTTTTCCGCATCTTCGCCGGTTCCTTGTCCTGCTGCTGACTCTCCTCCTCCAAGGAGGTCTGCGTCTGGACCGGGATCTTCCTCGGGAAGAAGGTCGTCGGCGCGATGGCAGCCGCCGAGGGGTAAAAGGGGAAACCCGCGATGGATCCCGGCGTCGAGGGGGTGAAGAAATTGCCGGGTCGGAGCACCCCCGGGGTCGGGCACAAAGTCTCGAAGGGCGTGAGCGTGTAGGGGTTGGGTTTCTCGAAGGAGGTGACCTGGACCGCGGGGTGGTGCCTCAGGTCCGGGTCCACCTGGATCGTCAGCGGGCGCATGAACTGCAGGGGGTCGAAAAATGGATTATTATTGTTACTGACGTTATCGGGACGCGTCGTCGGGGTTTGGGTCACCACCGCCTGGTTCTGACACGGTCTGGGGACCCTCAGGGTGACGTTGAGCTGACTCTTGAAGGATTTAGCGTTGTCCCGCAGCGCCCCGTCGGGCTTCTCCCGCTCGTCCAGGTTGTTCTCGCTCTTGGTCGCGAACAGGTGCAACTCGGGGTCGCTCCCGCTCCCGTTGCAGACCCCACCCTGCAAATTGTGGCACGAAACGGACTTCACCAGGCTACCGGGGTGGTTTCTGGACGGAGACGAGGGTGCTCGCGCTGGAACACCGTGACTGGTTTCCTGCAGCGCCAGCAAATCCGTCGACCCCTTGCGGCCGATGGATCCCCCGGAATCGGGGGTCGAGGGCGCGAAGATCAGTCCGTTCGGGGTGGGAACCTTCAAAGGACTGCGGCCGCTTTCGTTGTTTTGCCAAGCCAGGGGTGGTTTCAAGGGCGGTTCGGCGTTGTTCCAGATTACGGAGTTGGGGGTGGTCGAGCTCGTGTCCAGGCTCGAAGGTGGCCCGGTCGTATTGGTATTGGTGGCGCTGTAGCCGAACAGGTGGTTGGTGTATTGCAGCTGGCCGCTGGGGAAGACGAAGGGGCTGGAGAAATAGGGGTAGTTCTCCTGGATCTTGCTCTCCAGGTGGTTGGGCATCCTGCCGGAGGAAGTTTCCTCTTCGTTGGGTCGCCTGGACTTGTCCTTCTTGAGCTCCTCCTCCTCGTCGACCACCGACAGGTCGTCGAAGTCCACCCGGAGACGGTGCGACGAAATTTTCTGGTTCTCCACGTTGTCTAGTTGCTCGTTTTTGCTGGGATCACGGCCGACGCGGTCGGGCTCTTCCTCCTCTTCTTCTTCCTCCGTTGAATCGTCGTCTTCCACGGAGTCCGACTGGACGTTGGCTTCATCCTCGTCGTCGAGGTCCTCTTCCCGGGCTTCCCCGTCGTCCTCTTTCCCTCTTCCTTCTCCTTCTCCTTCTTCGTCTTCTGAGCGGCTCTAAAATGTTTAAACGATTAATTATAAAACGAACGATTGCAAATAGGCAATCTATAATAATTCATCCCCCAACCTCGAGTTCCTCGCTATCGTCTTCGCCCTCTTCTCCCGATTCGTCTTCACGATTTTTCTGATTCTTTATGATCTCCTCCAACTTGTCGTACTCGTCCCGGAGGCACCATATCTCTCGTCGCAGTTGCTCGTTCTCACGGCGCAGTTTTTTGATATCATTGTGGCCTGAAAGCGAAAATTGCGTTAGTACTTGACACCGAGAACTCGCTTTTTTTTTTGTTTTTTCAAATCGACGATTTTTCTTCTCGCTCGCGAGGAACCTCCACCGGTCGAGCTGCGATCGGCTGGAGGAAATACACGCGGAGTCGGTTAATCATTCGTTCCCTGGAGGAGAACTAAAGGAGAATGGCGGGTCTGTTATTGGATCGATCGATCATTACTCAATCTATCTCCCGATCCCTCTTAACCTCCTTCGTACGTACGTACGTACGTACGTACGTACGTGTGTACGTCCAGCGGAGGCGAGTGATAAATCACCCGGGAAAAGATCTTCAATTACTTCCTGCGATCTCGACTTTTACAGGGTCGGAATCGAATCGCTAATTTTTTTTTAATGGTTTTTTTTTGTCTTCGCAAAAATTCCTGGATTTTCGATATTTCTTATTTTCTTTTTTTATTCTTTTTTGGGGGGACAATTTTTTCCAATCGATCAAATTTCGAACCCTAACCTATTACGATTATTATTATTATTATCATTATTATTATTACTACTACTATAATTATTATTATTATTATTGTTATTATTATTATTACTATCATTATTATTATTATTATTATTATTATTACTATTGTTATTAATTTGGCAATTTAATCAATCAAAATTAATGACACAGCACGTGAGCCACGTAACGTCACATTTTTTTTTTTACAAATGGCGACTCCACGTATGGGTCGTGCACTTATTTTGTACCCATAGTAGTCGATTTCTTGGGGTATCGAGGGACACCCGGTGCATGTACGTGCAGGATCAGGAGTCGAAATTGTGATATATCGGAAAAGGAAGGTATTTTTACGGGTACATGTGTGTGTGTGTGCACGTGTGTAAACCTCTGGTATACTTTAATGGTACCGAATGGCTCGTTCATGGTTATGGTGGAAATCCGAATTTATGAAGCCTCGCGCGAGGATTTATTCCGTTCGAATCTCGGGGCTCTTCGCTAAACGTAAGCTTTCCCCGCCGCCCTCTAATCCTGATTTAACACTTGGCTTTTCTTGTTACATAGCTGCTGTGTACAGCGGGACCAACGTAGCTATATAGCCCCGCCCGTGTGTGTGTGTGTGCACGTACACACGGTATTTACCGGGCAGTAAACGTCGAGTAAAAGTATCGGCGGTCGTCGTGGCACCGCCACCGTTGCTTTGTTCCCTTTATTCTTGCAATTCATCGTCAGACCCGCGTTGTACGGTAGGATTTACCAAAGCCCGATACCCCTTGTTCGCGACTTTCGAAGGTGGAATCTATTTGTTTTCAGGAAAATACGCTTTCCCTCGTACGTTTCGCGACGCGTCACTCGATTTTCAATTTCTTGTACCATAATTTGAGATTCACATTTTTTTAGGGGGGGGGGGGGGGGGTGTTATTACTGCAATTGTGTTTTTAACCCCCTGGTATACGAATAAAACCGCATCTCGTCATTGCCCACAAACGATTTTGTCTTTGCCGCGAAAGCTCCAAAAAAAAAAGGAAAAGAAAGAAAAATAATAATTGTCCAGGAAAAAAGCTCGGGTCCAGAAAAAATCCGTGACTTCCAAATTTCGGGGGAAGGCAATAGCCAATTTTTTTTTTTTTTTTAGAGGTGTTATTAACCCTTTGCCACACAAATAAAACCCCCACTCGTCATTGCCCACAAACGATTTTGTCTTTGTCACAAAAGCTCAAAAAAAAAAAGAAAAATAATAATTGTCCAGAAAAAAATCCGTGACTCCCAAATTTTGGGGGAGGCAATAGCCAATTTTTTTTTTTTTTTGGAGGTCTTATTAACCCTTTGCCACACAAATAAAACCCCCACTCGTCATTGCCCACAAACGATTTTGTCTTTGTCACAAAAGCTCCAAAAAAAAAAAGAAAGAAAAATGAAATTCGGGGGAAGGCAACGGATAAGTGCGATTTGATGCCCAGGGAAATTCGCGATGACGTGGATGCGAGCGTGTAAAAAGGACCGAATACATGTGTTTCGCAGCCGAGGTTTGATTGATGGGTGGCTATGAAATGCGTGTAAATCACACTTGTAGTACCTATATCGTCGTATCGTCATCGCTATTACGACCGCGCGGAGAGAATGTTTCTCTCGGTATTACCCCTCATTGAAATTCTCATTCGTATTGGATATGAGTCAGACACATGAATTTCTATTTTAAAGAACCCATCATACCGTCATCACCATCATCATCATCATCATCATCATCATCATTATCATCATCATCATGATCATCATCATCATCAACATCATGAATTCCCTCCCAATTTATCGTATTAACGTCAAAAGCTCGACACGGAATGAACATAATATACAAAATGAGGTGGAGAAGGGTAGGAAAGAGGTGCACCCTCCCAACAAATGTGCATCTCTATGTGCATGTGCGTCTCTGTGTACGTAGAGATGCATGTCGTGTTTCTAATATCATCATAATTTATATCGAAGCAAATTACAATCAACATCAATTTCCTCAATTACAACAATTTTCCCCGCCAGTAAATGTCAATTATTATTATTATTATTATTATTATTACCGCAATTCTTAATATTAAAATAATAATAATAATAATAATAATAATAATAATAACAATAACAATAATAATACTAATAATAATAGTAATAATAATAATAATAATAATAATAATAATAATAATGATGATGATAATGATAATAATCCCTTAGGAATTTTATTATTATTATTTCCGAATTGCGAAATTTTGCAAGACCGGAAAAAAATGGTAGATTCTGTGACGTCATCGCAGACGTTGCAACTGCATTTGTAAAAAGAAAAAAAAAATGGCACCGGTAGCGAAGCGAAATGCAGCCACCGTTTCCGGAGCGTCCCTCTTTCCGTGGGATGCTAATATACCTCGTAACGAGGGACCGAAGTCTCCTCGCGAAAGTAGAGTACCGGTAGTTTAGCTCTCCGGTGGTGAAAAAGAAGTAAAAGAGGGGAAAAAAAAGTAACGGGAGCTGCAGAGAGAAGTGATACAAAAAGGAAGACATTACGAAGTACCACTCCGTGTGTACACTCGCTTTGCAAAGACGATCAAAGCACTTGGCAAAATACATATTTCGTTCGTGATTTCCCTCCCAGCCTCCGCTTTGAAACGTGGAAATTGCCTTCCTCTCCGCCTCCTCCTCCTCCTGCTCCTCCTGCTCTGGTGCGCTTTTCCTCTCCCGTCACAAGTGTGTTTTTCGTTAGACAAACGTATGCACTTTGTACTCTCGCTCACAAAAAAAAAAGAATAATAAAGAAAAAGGGAAGAGAGGGGCCACAGAAAGAACGTGAAAAGCACCAAGAGTAGGCGCAACCCACGGGTTGTGTCTGAAACCCCCCCCCCCCCCCCCCCGTGTGTGTGTAAATACATCGTGCATTTTGGGTTTGTGTGGGTTTTGTCCAGGTGAAGACGGACCATCGGAATTTGGAGCATCTCGAGTTATCGGCGATGGGAATTTTTCTCAATCTTGTAATTCTTGACTGAAGCAAACAAAAAAAAAGGAAAGAAAATGGGAAACGCGAATAAAAATAAAAGGAAACGTGGATGCGTGGCGAAACATCCATACGTTGGTTGCCCCGAGAGCAAACGGGCTCTCCATTGACAGAATGACGAACGTCCGAGGCAGTCAGCGAGTGCACCGAGTGCTCGTAAATCATGGGTTTATTTTCAATTTCGATGTCACACGGTGCAATCTTTCTTCGGCCCTCCTCCTACTCATTTTTTTCTTTGTACCGGTACTTTGGGTAACACCTTCCCAAAAAAGAAGGGCGTTAAGTTGTTTTGTTGCTAAGGTCACGTTTTCATGGAGAATTTTTGTTCCAGGAAAGTGGCACTTTTTTTTCTCCTACTGAAAAAAATATAGCAAATTTTTTCTAATGATTTTTTTACCACTACAACCACACCTATTATTATTATTATTATTATTATTATTATTATTATTATTATTATTTGCTTGGGGGAGTATTTTATTTAATTATACATTTTTTTTACCAATCGTTTTTTGCATTTTAATACCGATTTTCAATTTTATATTTTTTTTTTCAAATTTTAATAGGAACCTACATTTTCCATTTGCTCATTTCACTTATAAAATTAAATACCCATCGATTTTGTATTTTAACGGTAATTTTCTATTCGATAATTTCGCTTTTTGATTTTTGATACGTAATTTTGCAAGAAATCTTCACCAAAAAAAAATATTATTCCCGGTTCGATCTCACTATTTTATTCCAACAACTTTCGCCAATCCTGGCGACAGGTGACATTTATCGTCATGCCAAATTACTTTCTCGTCGTACCTAGAAACTCGCTAATCCCAGGCCAGATTTCCTTCCAGAAGCTCAAACTTCGCCGTGGTGGTACCTCCGTTTCTCGCGATGCAAAGGGTTCATTATCAACGCTGCATTGTGCAGCCTTACGGTAGCATGCTAATATTTCTTAGAATTGCAAGAACGTCCCGCAGATACATGCTAGCGTGGATATAGCACGGGCGCGCGTGTGCATGTGTCTGTGTGTGTGTGTGTGTGTGTTATAACGTACAGTAATACGGCTTATGCTAATTTCGCCGAGAGTACGCTCACGTGCTTCACAAATAGGTCTGCAGATATATACACGCCTCGTCGAAAGAGAGCGAGCAAGACGGGAGATGATGGTACACGGAGGGAACAGCAGGATCTGTGTATACATGCGCCATATATGCACGTGTATACGTGTGTACATACGTATCCCGAAGCATTCACCTATCAGAGTATCATCAACACGATGCACTTTGCTTTACAATCAGGGGTTAGAGCGCCATACATGTGTATATATATATATATATATAAGTGCCACACAGCAGACAGACGTGTCGTGACGTGCTGTCGGGGCTGAGAATAAATAGGGCGGAACTCACCCTTACCAGGTACACACCCAGGAGATGAAATCCTTTGGGCAGTCGGTGTGCGTGCGAATAAGGGCGAAAATGGGGAGGGAGGATCTCTTATCTGTCGATACACACACACATAGACACACATTTAGCGAGCGTCCAATCCCTTTTGCGCGATAACTTGAGACTCGCAATAAGATAAACATACATACATACATACATACACAGATGTACATGTACACAGATTCTCATCTAGATAACAGCTGCGAGAGATTAAAAGAGACTGTCGCAAGTGTATGTATACGTAGATATATGCATCGGGTGTTGGTGCCTACGACTGGGTCTGACATCGATAAGGATGATATCGTAGCTACTTTCATCCCGAGTATAGCGACTGTCTCTTTAGAAAGCCATTACGGAGTAGTTCCCTCGTAAAAGTGATTAACAATAAGTAGCGACGTCGTAAAGGCAACGGCGGCAGCAGCAGCAGCAGCAGCGAGTGGGTGGACGGGTGGATGCAGACGGCTGCAGACGAGAACCTTTTTACGAACGAATCCAGCCACGGCTGCTGCCAAATCTCCGGGCTTTTCCATTGTCCCCCGAGAGGAGGTAGCTCTCCTATTGGCAAACTTTCAGGATACGAATGTATCCTGATCCTTCCGTCCTAATCCCCCTCCAAGGATTCTAATCGCGAGCGAGCTCCTGATTTACGCTTATGAGGTTCCAATCTAGACCGAGGTCCCGATCTACGGTATTAAGGACTTGATCTTTAATTGGAGACTTCGAGGGATCCAAAATTAACGGTGTCAGGAATTTCTGGGTCTGGTCCTGACTCACGCCGATAAGGACCTGATTTTGAGATTGAATTTTTCAAGGACCCGCGAAAATAAGAATATCAAGGATCTTATCTGGGCTTTTGGAGGACTTTGGTCCTGATTTACTTGATTTTTTAATTAGAATTTAGAAAAATGGAGATGGGAAGGGTCTTTTCTGGACCTTTGAAGGACTTTGGTCCTGATTTACTTGATTTTTTAATTAGAAATTTGAAAAATGGAGGTGGAAAGGGTCTTATCTGGACCTTTGTAGGACCTTCACAGGGTAGAGATCCAATAGGGATCTAATTCAAGCTTTGCTAGGACCCAGATTTTGATCTACTTCAACCACGACTTCGTCCTGACCTTGATGGGATTCTCGTTTTGGCTAAAAGGGACCTTATCTGGGCGTTGGATTTTCGAAATTCAATGAGGACCTAATCTTGACTTTGGTGGGACCCAGATCCTCACTTTGTAGGATCCAGATCCTCACTTTGTAGGATCCAGATCCTCACTTTTTGATAGGATCCAGATTCTTACTTTGGTAGGACCCAGATCTCGACTTTGGTAGGACCGAGATACCGACTTTAGTAGGACCCAGATACCGACTTTGGCAGGACCCAGATCCTGACTTTGGCAGGACCCAGATCCTCACTTTGTAGGATCCAGATCCTCACTTTGTAGGATCCAGATCCTCACTTTTTGGTAGGATCCAGATTCTTACTTTGGTAGGACCCAGATCCCGACTTTGGCAGGACCCAGATACCGACTTTGGCAGGACCCAGATTCTGACTTTGGCGGGACCCAGATCCTGATCCATCTACGCTATCAGGGACCAAATTCGGACCATTAAAAAAACCTCATCCGGACCCGGATGCAAAATCGGGCGCGAATTGAAAATTTGCCTACTTCTGCGACCACCGGCTGCACCGCCACGTTCTTCTCTTTCTCTCCTCTGCATCATCGGAGGTCATCTTCGTCCTTTTGACGGTGTTCCCGAGAAATCAGCCGTCTCCCTGGCGCTCGATGTCAAACCGGACGATCGAGCGTCGGATTCCAGGCTACCGGAGAACTAAAACCGTTTGTTTGCACGACGCAACCACTGACGTCACACCTTATTTCACGTTTGACCACTGGATACGTGGCCACATGCATCGTACGCGTACGCGTGTGTACATTTCCTCTCGCGGGTGTGCGTGCCGAACGTGGCACTCGAATCTCGGGCGCTTTTTATCACGGTATTTTTAGACGCAAATCCGAATTTCTCGCGGTTGCGGGTTTTTGACAGTTTCCGAGGGCCAACTTGGAGTTTTGGCTTTACGTGTCGGTCGTTTTAATGGTACGGGAGTAACTAGATGCTGATGCTTACACCACTGCCAAAAGGCAGCTTTTTCCTCTCTCCTCCCTCTTCCTCCTGCTCCTCTTGTTCTTGTTCTTCTTCGTCTTCGTCTTCCTCTTCCTCGGCCGATGCCGCTTCATCTTCCTCTACTGCTGCTGCTGCTGCTGCTGCTACAGATTTTCTTAGCCAGCAACATCCCGCTCTTCATCACGCCAGAGACCCAGCATCCCGATCTCACCGTCTCTTTTCACTTTTTATACATATACTTATGTATGTATTTATGTACCTATTTTAGTACAATGTCTGTGTATGTGTATTACTCACACACTGCCCGAACGGCTCTGACTATATTTACCTACTCGTGCTCTCTTGTACCTTTTAACGTAAGTCCTTTCCCATTTTACTCTTTTGCTTTTCCTCCGAGCGATCGGCCGTGGAAAGTTTCGAAAATAAGTGACAGCTTCCCTTTACGAGGGAGTCAAGGGAAGAAAGGGGCTATTATTTTTTTTTTTACTACTACTACCCCTATAACTGTTATTATTATTGTTACTACCGCTACTACTATTACTGTTGTTGTTATTATTATTATTATTATTATTATTATTATTATTATTATTATTATTATTATTATTATTATTATTATTATTATTATTATTACTATTATTACTATTATTATTACTATTATTACTATTATTACAATTATTATTGTTGTTATTATTGCCATTATTGTCATTGTTATTGTTGTTGTTATTATTATTATTATTATTACTATTACTATTATTATTATTTTTATTATTATTATTATTATTATTATTATTATTTCGTTGAGGGAGTATTTTTTTTGTACCAATCGTTTTGTGCATTTTAATGGCAATTTTCAATTTTCGATAATTTTTTTTTTCCAATTTTAACAGGAACCTATAGATTTTTTATTTGATCATTTGACTTCAAAATTTAAATATCCACCGGTTTTTGCATTTAATAGCGATTTTCATTTTTTTTTATATATAATTTCGCTCTTTCGATTTTTCGTACGAAATTTCCACGAGAAATCTTCGACCCGAAGAAACGTTATTTCCGGTTGGATCTCATTATTTTTCCGCCAAAGTATATTTTCCTTACCTTCTGGATTTTTGTAAACACAAACAGACGTCACTCAAGTGGAAACGGAAAAAGGGGAAACCTCACGCACGAAAACCCAATTTACTCCCGATCATAACGGGGACTTTTTGCCGAACGATTCTCCCACATTCTAAAAATATGCGAATTCGGGGAACTCGAGGTACCGCGTATATATAGAATGGTTTATTTATTTCGAATCCGGAACTTTTCGAACTTTTTTTTTTTCGAATCTCAAAATTTTTTGGGAAAAAAAAATCACTTCGAGGCACCAAATTGCAAAATTCGAAGGCGTTCGAGCCGGACGAAAAAAAAAGCGAGTGCCAATTTTCCCTCCGGGAAATTCGCTTTTCGACCTTCGAGGGGCTTTGCACCGGTCAGATATCGCAATTGCGCCTATATGCACGGATTTACCGTACACACGTGCGCAATATAGATAAGATACCGCGGAATCGAAAACACTCGTGCACTTGGAAGAGAGCGACTCCTCGACTGGATAAGCCCGTGCTTGCGGATGAGGCGAGCTTTCGAAAATAGTCGCCGGTACGACGATAGAGCATATAGTTATTTATTTCCTACGTACGTGCATTGGTGGGTGCCAGCGTCATTGCCGAGTGGGAGCCTACCTACGAAACACCTATAGGCCAATTTTGTGTACATACATCAACACTTTTACCCGGCGAACGCACATGGATTTTCTCGCACCGTTCGTTTCGCGATCTCATTTCGGGAAGGTCGTTTTTCGGATCCAGTGAAATTCGCGTCGCGATTTAGAAATTCGGAGGTATCGGGGTTTTTTTTTTTTGAAGTTCCAGGAAAAAGGAGATTTCTAGAGAATTCGGGAAATGCTACTTTATTTTTCGAAATTTGAGAAATTCAATTATCGGTGTTTTATTTTTTTGTTTTCTTTTTTTTTTTATATTTGGAAAAAATTGTAGGTTCGCTTTTGGATGCAGTAGGTCCAGTTTAGGAAACTGGAGATATTGGTACTGTTTGGAAAAATTTGGGAAATTCGATTTGTCAGTGAAATTCGGGTCGCGATTTGGAAATTCCAAGGTATTGGTTTTTGTTTTTTTTGGGGGGGGGGGGGGGGGGTAGTTTGGGAAATTTGGGAAAAATTCTGGGGTCGATTTTAGGTCCAGCGGATCCAGTTTGGAAATTTTGAGGTACGGGTACGGTTTAATAAAAATTTGGGAAGTTCCAGAAAAAAGGAGAAATTTAGAGAATTCAGGAAATGCTATTTTTTTTTTCCAAATTTGAGAAATTCGATTGAGCGAAATTTTGGAAATTCGAAGGTATCGGTGGTTTTTTTTTTTTTTTTTTGAAATTTAGGAAAAATCGTAGGTTCGCTTTTGGGTCCAGTAGGTCCAATTTAAGAAACTGGAGGTATTGGTACTGGTCGGAAAATTTTGGGAAATTCCAGAGAAACTTAGGAACTGCAATTTTTTTTTTTTAAATTTGAGAAATTCGATTCAGTGAAATTTGGGTCGTGTTTTGGAAATTCGAAGGTATCGGTATTTTTTGGGTAATTTGGGAAAAATTCTGGATACGATTTTCGTTCCAGCGGATGCAATTTGGGAATTTGGAGGTACCGATACTGTTTCCAAAAATTTGAGAAATTCCACAAAAATGTAGAAATTTAGAAAATTCCAAAAATACTATTTTTTTTTAAATTTCGGAAAAATAAATCGGTAGCTTCGATTTTGAAAAATTCAATTTTAGAATATTTGGGGTACTAATACTATCTCAGTTGGGCAATTTCCGACAAAAATCGTTCGGTAGCTCCAATTTTGGAAAAATCGATCAACCGCTATCCTATTTTCAAAAAAAAAAACCAGATTTTCTAAAATAGCAGCGCCCTCTCCTCACCTTGTTCCACTTCGGCGTTGATATGAATAGTCCTCAATCGCAACTCCTCGTTCTCGTAGATCATCCCCCTGGAGGACTTTCGGTCGAGTTTCCGATTGGGTTTGATACTGACATCCCTCCTTCGAGTCCTCAGCATCCCACCCCCGCCCATACTCACCCCCGTGCTGGCCATCATCTTGTCACTGCCTATAGATTCACTGACGCACTGGCATTTCAACTGCAATCGATTTATTATTCTTGCGTATTTTTCGATTTTACCGTTTATTTTTTTTTTCTTCTCTCGTTTTGTTTCACTCTCAAATAAAAAATTTCAAAAAAATCCGGACGCAATCGGGTAGAAAATGAGCATTTTTCGTCTTTGGTCCCTTTGTCGTCGGCGTCCATCCGATTTCAGCCGGACGTCGGCGTCGGCGCCCGTTAATTTTTTCCCCCGAAATTTGTCTTTTGTTTGAGTCGATTTCCTCGGCCGACGAACGTCACATTGTCTCGCTTCCACCCACGAGCTCGGCAGATATCGCGCGGAGGTATGTTTTATTATCGCCGCGCCGTGCACAGCAGCACATACACCAACGAGACTCAATACAGACACGCGCCAGGCAGAAATTCGATTATTACCGATGGAAATGTTCCTGACAGTCTCATCGTCGTCCCGTTATTTGTGTTCTACTCAATAATACAACAGCCAGAGCAGCGGTGGCTGTAACGGCAGCGGCATCTCTTCCCCTTCATCCCGGATATCTCCGGTTTGCTTTATCTACCCGTCGATTTTATTCATTAAGACATCGCAGAGGGATGGTTGGTTCGTTCCCTCTTCTGGACAATCTTTTCCCGATTCTCCGCAATCTGAAAAGACAAAGAAAATTGAAGCGATTATTATCAATCCCGCGGGATGGGTGGAGGGAATCGGTTAGCGAAGTGAAACTTTGACAATTTTTCTTTTTCTTTTTTTTTCCCCCATAGGAAGTATTTTATTTTTATTATTATTTGGCCGTTTTGTTTCTTTATTGTTATTATTATTACTACTACTATTCCTAATAATAATAGCAATAATAATATCAGCAATAGTAATAATAGCAATAATAATATCAGCAATAGTAATAATAGCAATAATAATATTAGCAATAGTAATAATAGCAATATTAATATCAGCAATAATAATATTAGCAATAGTAAAAATAGCAATAATAATATTAGCAATAGTAATAATAGCAATAATATCAGCAATAGTAATAATAGTAATATTAATATCAGCAATAGTAATAATAGCAATAATGGTATCAGCAATAGTAATAATAGCAATAATAATATCAGCGATAGTAATAATAGCAATAATAATATCAGCGATAGTAATAATAGCAATAATAATATCAGCCATAGTAATAATAGCAATAATAATATTAGCAATAGTAATAATAGCAATATTAATAATAGCAATATTAATAATAGCAATAATAATATTAGCAATAGTAATAATAGCAATATTAATAATAGCAATAATAATATTAGCAATAGTAATAATAGCAATAATAATATTAGCAATAGTAATAATAGCAATAATAATATTAGCGATAGCAACAATAGCAATAGCAATAATAATAATAGCAATATTAATAATAATAATAGCAGCAGCAGTAGGATTAGTAATTCTAGAAAAATTAATAAATTAAAAATAAAAAAAGTTACATAAGAAAATTTCGAAAATACGAAAATAAAATAATATTCACGAATATTTTTGAATTACAAAAATTATAGGACCATCAACAAATTATAAAAAAAACCCCATAAATTAATAACACCCATTACGATACAGAAAATGAATCCAAGAAGACTTCGAAAAAAAAAAAGAAGAAAATTCCTTTTCTCCCTTTTTTTTCTGGGGTGGAATTGAATTTTCTTTTTCGCTTTCACGACTCGGCCGGTGTCTTTAGCGAAACGTTTGCTGTCACGTCTGGATTTGAAAAGGATAGCTCGTGTGGTTTATGGGGGTGTATATATATATATATACACATATATATGTATGTATGTATGTATATGTAGGAGCTAAAGTAAATCTCCACTCTGGAAAAAGCACTCTTGTTCTCTCTCGCTATCTTCCTCCTTCTTTTCTGCATTCGACTCTTTTTCCCTTTCTTTACTTGTCGTCGCTGATGTTACTCCTGAATGTAGCGAAAAGGAGGGAAGAAGAAAAAAAAAAAGAAAAGAGGTGAGGTCTAACATCAAAGGGCTTTTTGCAATGACTAGGTACGACGGCTTACAAAACAGATGTAGGTACATGAACACTATGACGACGTCCACGACTCCCTGAATCCCCATAAAAAGAGATCCTTTTGAGATTTCCCAAGACCTTTTGAATTATTCATCGGAGGTGGTTATGATACCGTACCGATAATCCCGATTTTTCACCATTTTTCTTTTTCCTTTTTTTTTTACAATAGCTATTGTAAAAAAAATTAACATAAAAAATAATAACCACGGACGTCAACCGCGAAATTCGAATTTATTTAATTATTAAAATTATTAGAAAATTAATTGGAAAATTATATTCGTTCTATAATTTTTAGGGTGTCCCATATTAATTTTTAATTTCTATAGTGTCCCATAAGTTTCTTCCGCGCCACGCTATGTATAACCTCGAGCCGGGAAGGAAGAAACTTATGGGACACCCTTATATCATAAAGTCAATAATTGTTATAAAAATTAATAATTAATAAAATAATATCGATTTCATAATTATAATTTATTTTACAACAATTATAAAATCAATATTATTCGATTGCTAATTAAATTACGAAATAAAAATACGAGCGCGGAATATAATTACGTACCATTTAAAAAAAAAATATTTTTTTTTGAGGGTTAACCCGGGGGATGTTCCTCCGGGTGGTGTTTTTCCACCCCTTCTGGTAAATGTGAATTAATTGCACGCGACGTAAAAAGTAGCACCCACGTGAAAACCACGGTCGACTTGCCGAAAGTTGGGGTGTACGTGAAATTTATAACCTTCGTTACTCCTTCTTTCGGGAAAAATTATGAAGCCACGGGGGGTCGCGAAACTTTGAGGGAGGGTGGCAGAGGAGAAGCAAGTTCGTAACCAACTTTCGGAAATTATACCAACGTATGTATGTATGTATGTATTTACGTTGCACGTGTGTACCCGGTGATAGTCGTAGTGCGGATAAAGGTGGGAAGGTGCGGAAGAAGTAGAAGTAAAAGTAGAAATAGGTAGCGTGCAATTAGACCTGTACAAATAACACAATATTTCTTCTCTTCAGGCTCGGTGCGCGTATATGTATACAGTGTACGAGAGAGACAGAGAGAGAGAGAGTGTGTGTGTGTGTGTGTGTAGACTGAAAAAGGAGAGTCGTCAAAATAATGAAAATTGCTGCAAAAAATAATAAACCCTCGCAGGTGGAAGAAGGTAAAGGAAAGTAGAGAAAAGTAAAGTAACGAATTTAATTAGAATAATAGTGTAATTATTAAAGGAAAATTAGTAATTGACTGTAATTAGAATAATAATTAATGATTTAAATGAATTCCCGTTTTGCAGCGGGTGATTACGTTAATTGTCATTGCTTATTAATTTTGCAATTGAAGGAAATGAAATCGCACAAATTGCGATTGCAAATTGATAATTCCCATTAACGATTGATTATAATTGGAAATTATTAAATTATCATTTTTGGTGTAATTATAATTAAACCAAATTGTAATCCCAATTACACCAAAAATCAATTTATTTCTAATTTCATCGATAGCAATTTTGCGTTAGACGTTTACTTTTCTTTTTTTTTTAAATTTTTTTAATAAAATTTTTAGAAACGAATTTTTACCTTCTTCAAAATTATTTTTTTTCATCTATTGCAAGTTTTTGTTTTTTCTTCAAATTACCACTTTTTTTATCGCACCCCAATTTTTATTTTCTCGGCGAATTGGAAATATTTTTAGCAATTATAAAAATTATGTCAATTATTTAGTATCTGTCGTACCCAGTCTTAGAGAAAAAAAAAGAAAAAGGAGCGCAAGTGGATGCGAAACTACCCTCGGCGCTCCTAAGTCCTTCGGAACGAATACGTACGCGTTATTTGTGTTGCACGGGGTTTTACGGGGGGTTTCCACCCCTTTCCACCGCGGCGTTGCTACTTTCCGTAAAATGATGAGGAAAGGTTTTGCCGAGTTTCCTTTGTGCCAAACTTCGTTAAGTCTCCCAGCCCGCGGGCAAAAACTTCCGGCTCGTTACGTGCCTTCGCTACGTGCATTTGTATGACATTTATCATAAGCTCGAGGGTAGGAGGCCGGGGCGGAGGGTAGAGGGTAGACGATGCTTCGTACTCCGTTCCATCCGCGTATTAGACGATATTACCCGGGCAAATTTTATGCATTGGCTGCTGGGGTGCTGCTCTTTCACTTGCCATCGTTACGGCCAAGTTTTTTTTTCTTGCATTCCTTTTTTCTTCGTGTCATTGTATCGAAAAGGAAAGATACTTCTGAGGGATTCCTATATTCCTTTTTGTCAACCCTAATCGTGATATTTTAATTTTTGTGCAATTTTGTGAGTGAAATCCTAGAAATTGGTATAAAGTTGCATTTTTGGAACCAATTTCTGGGGATGTTTTTTTTTTTCGGGTAGCGAAATTTGTTATTTCTCCAAAAATGGGGTAAAAATTAAAGTTTTAAAAATGAGGTTGGACCCTAGCGAAACCCCTTCCCCCAAAAATGGGGTAAAAATAAAAGTTTGGAAAGTGAGGTTGGACAAGTCATTTTTAGGGGTAATTTTTCCCGTAGAATCGATTCCAAAGGTCAAATTTGAGGAAATCCGAGCGGAAGTTGGAAAAAAGTAGGTTTTTTGAGGAAAAATCCTACTTCCCGTGGGATTTCTAGAATTTTAATAACAAAATTCGATTCCTCGGAAAAAAATACATCGGATGTGGGTCTCCCGGAAATTCCCAAAAAAAGATTCCAAAAGTCGATTTTTATGGGTATGCCTACCCCTTCCCCCAAAAATGGGGTAAAAATTACAGTTTCGAAAATGGGGTTGGACAAGTCATTTTTAGGGGTAATTTTTCCCGTAGAATCGATTCCAAAGGTCAAATTTGAAGAAATCCGAGCGGAAGTTGGAGAAAAGTAGGTTTTTTGAGGAAAAATCCTACTTCCCGTGGGATTTCTAGAATTTTAATAACAAAATTGGATTCCTCGGAAAAAAATACACCCGGTATGGGTCTCCCGGAAATTCCCCAAAAAAGTTTCCAAAAGTCGATTTTTTTGGGCACACCTCCCCCTCCCCAAAAACGGGGTAAAAATTAAAGTTTCGAAAATGGGGTTGTACAAGTCATTTTTAGGGGTAATTTTTCCCGTAGAATCGATTCCAAAGGTCAAATTTGAGGAAATCCGAGCGGAAGTTGGAGAAAAGTAGGTTTTTTGAGGAAAGATCCTACTTCCCGTGGGATTTCTAGAATTTTAATAACAAATTTGGATTCCTCGGGAAAAAATACATCGGATATGGGTCTCCCGGGAATTCCCAAAAAAAGTTTCCAAAAGTCGATTTTTTTGGGCACACCTCCCCTTCCCCCAAAAATGGGGTAAAAATTAAAGTTTCGAAAATGGGGTTGGACAAGTCATTTTTAGGGGTAATTTTTCCCGTAGAATCGATTGCAAAGGTCAAATTTGAGGAAATCCCAGCGGAAGTTGGAAAAAAGTAGGTTTTTTGAGGAAAAATTCTACTTCCCGTGGGATTTCTAGAATTTTAATAACAAAATTGGATTCCTCGGAAAAAAATACATCGGATATGGGTCTCGCAGAAACTCCCAAAAAAAGTTTCCAAAAGTCGATATTTTTGGCAATAATTTCAGTTCAATAAATTTGAAATTAGAGTCACTCAAGTTTTTACATGACCGCAAATAAATCGCAAAAAGCGCGTTGTTGGTAGTAAAATAAAAAAAGAAACCACGAAACGCCATGAATAATGGTAAAATGGGTAAACTCGTCCTTGCAATTAATTGAAGTAAATAAAGAATAAAAAAAAAGTAGAACAACGTTAAATATTTAGAAACTCTGTACGAATTCCAAAGAAAATCCAGAATCGAACGGCGATAAACGTGCCTCGAGCTTGCTATGAAAAAGAGAAAAGGGAAGGAACCGTTGCAATTGTTTAGAAAAGCACCGCTCTCTGCACCGATAGTTTGTGTTTCCGCTTTCGTTCGCGTTCTAAAATTAATCGGGACAGGAATTGGCCGATTGATTTGGCGAATCGGGAATCCAACGTTCGGGTGGATGGCTATTGTCGCTATTATCGTCGTTAGGGCTAATTTTCCGGCGGAAAATTCCTGTCAAATTCGCGGTCGAAGGCGAGAGGGAACAACAGCTGCTCCAAATCACGCTTTTTTGTTTCTCTTTTCACGTGATTCATGTACACACAAATGTACCCACACGTATGTGTGTGTGTGCGTGTGTGTGTGTGTGCGTGCGTGTGTTTAATATACACAGATGGAGAAAGAGAGACAGAGATAAACATATTATATCGGGAATATATACGGAGATTGTGAAAAACAACACACTTCTATCGGGGTTTCTATATTTAAAGCCGATGAGTGAATAAATATCGGCAACGAGAGAGAAAATCGGTCAACGTTAAAAACTTGACCCACAATTATCTGGGTTTCCTTTTGTTTTTTGTTCAGCTTCCTTATGTTTATTTTATTTATTTATTTCAAACATTCTTTGAGAAGGAAATTTCTGGTAATACTACTACTATTACAACTACTACTAATACTACTACCACCACTACTACTAATACTAATACTAATAATAATAATAATAATAATAATAGTAATAACAATAGTAGTAGTATTAATAAAAAAAATTAGAAAATTAAATAAGAAAATTTTGACAATTTTAAAAGAATTAATAATAATCGTAGTAGCAGCAATATTATTAACAATAATAATAATAGTAGTAGTAGTAGTAATAATAATAATAATAATAATAATAATAGTAATAGCAATAGTAGTAGTATTAATAAAAAAAAATTAGAAAATTAAATAAGAAAATTTTGACAATTTTAAAAGAATTAATAATAATCGTAGTAGCAGCAATATTATTAACAACAATAATAATAATAATAGTAGTAATAATAATAATAATAATAATAATAATAATAATAATAATAATAATAATAGTAGTAGTAGTAGTAGTAGTATCAGCAGTAATATTATTAATAGCAATAATAACATAATAAATGAAAAATAATTATCAATAATAATATTATTAAGTAAAATCGAATCAGTCGATCAATTAAAATATTACAGTTCGTCGAAACTAAATTTCAAAAAACAGCCCCAACTCCTCCGTGAATAAATTACCAAAAATTCGAAATTGATGAAAATTGATAATCGATCCTCCATCGATTGGTAAAATTGATCCATTAATTATGTGATTCCCCCCCCCCCCCCCCCAAAAAAAAAACACTGAGGTAATTCGCAACAGAATTGAATAAAAAAAAAATTGGTGTCATTGAAAAATGGTGCAAAGTAATCGATTAATTGAATTTGTTTAATGACTCGTTCATTAACAATAATCTCCCTGGTTGAACGAGGAGAAAAAAAAAGGTTAGGGGTGGGTCTGTGGGTTAGATCTGTAAGCATTAACCCCCTTTTCAAGGTCGTGGTGTGCAAACACACATATATATATATGTATATATATATACACAAGCAAGTGGGTGATATCCAGACAAAACCAAGTTGGAATTGGAGGGATGTCTGCCTACTACCCTCTCACCCCCGGTTCCTTGCTTGCACCACTTAAGATTCAGTTCGGCAAACGCGAAAGTTCCACTTCTAGTTGAAAACCAAGGGGGTGGTTGCTTGCTTGCTTGCTTGCTTGCTTGCTTGCTTGATGCTACCAGCAAGACGCGCTCGAGGGTGTAGAAGCGGCGGCGCAGGGGTAGGGTACGAAAAGAGAGACAGGGGCTTTCACGGTTGCAATTAGGCGGGTATTTTCAATAGAATTCAATTAGCGCTTACCCCTGCGCGATTCTGCAAAGCCACCGCCACCGGAAGGGCGGGGGAAGGGAAGTCAATTGGGAGGACAAATTGAGAGGGCGCATGTCCAGGAAATTTAATTATTTACCTCGGGAAGTGAATTTTTATCAGGGCGATGGAACTAAGTGTCAAACGCAAATGAGCGGGGTAGGGGTTGTGGCGGTGCAAGAGGAAGTTTCTTCCCCGGTTCTTCCGTCATTTCCGGCACGAATTTTTTCGCTTCTGGCCGAACCTTCATTTGTTTCATTTTTTTTTCTTTTTTTTTTTGTAATTGGATCGATCGAGACTCCGAGTATCGATTTCATTGGGATTTTTTTTTTAATCGAATTTATCGACTCGATCTTAATTATTAATATTAATATTATTACTGACATTATTACTATTATTATTATTATTATTATAATTATTATTATAATTATTATTATTATTATTATTATATTGTTACTATTATTATTATTGTCATTATCAATTATTATTTTCGTGAAAATATTTTTTTTACTTTTGTATTTTCCAAATTTTTTTATCCAACCTTTTTATTTATTTATTTATTTTCTTTTTTAATTTTTTAAAAATTACTAGTGCTACTACTACTACTACTACTACTACTACTACTACTACTACTACTACTACTACTTTTACTATTGCAATTTTTATTATTATTATTGAAATTTTCAATATTAAAATAATAATAATAACAACAACAATAATAATAGTAATAATAATAATAATAACAACAATAATAATAATAGTAATAGTGATAATAATAATAACAATAATAATAATAACAATAATAACAATAATAATAATAATCCCTCGGGAATAAATTTCATGGAAAATTTGTCTGCTTGCAAATGAAAAAATAATAAAGAAAAGAAAAATCTCGTAAAAGATTCTTTCCGGTGTTATCTATCTGTCTCTCTTTCTCTCTCATTCATATCACAAATATGTCGTCATCGGTAAGGTTGTGCCGTTGCTACCTAAGGAGGCGTCTGGTTCGTGTTAACCTTTTCAATGATTCTGCATACTATACCCATGCACACGATGCAATTTCATGAGAACTCCGCATCTACTCCGAATCTCTTACGATAGCGCGCCTGCAACCGTATTATATACCTATATGTGTATATATTTGCATTCATACTCTACATTTACGATACGTATCGTATTCCGTGCCGTGAAATCATCGTTGTCGCCTTCGTCGCGGCTCGTTAAAATTATATCTAACCGCGTTCGAAGTGCGTGTATGCACCGAGGGAAGCTGGAATTCGTAACGATTCTCTCGAATTTTTCTGTTCTCGAAAAAATATGGGAAAAAAAATAATAACATGGGGGGGGGAGAAAACGCGGATACTATTTATACGAATTCTCATCTCCCTCCGAAATAATGCACGGCGCGACACGTGTGTTTACGCGTAAACGTAAATCCCTCAGTGGCACTTACAGTGGCGGAAAGTGTCTTGAAATGAAACGACGCGTTAATGACGAGCGTTAAACATTGAAATTCTCGTTTTACGCACACACGCGTGCGTTCCCGCCGGCAACGGGATCGGTCGCACTTTTTTCCGTTTCCGACTCGAAAACGACGGAAATTGATTTTTTTCGTCGACGGAAGAGGAAGAAGAAAAAAAGGAATTTTTGATCGGGTCAATTTCCGAAACTGCGAAAAACGTTGGGAAGCGAGAGAACGAGTGGTTTCGAATTTCAAGAAAAAAAAAATGAAAAAGAAGATAAAAAAAGAAGAGAAATTGGTAGTTTCAGTTTTTGCGAGTTACTAATATCGCGAAAGTTTGTTTGCCGAAGCTGTTCGATAGCTTGATGCAAAGCAATATCGAGGAATCCATAGGTTTGTGTATAATTTGATACGCAAACGCACCTAAATTCCTCGAGGCGTTTCTAGAAATATTCCGATGTTTTTCTTCCTTTGTTTTTTAATGTTTCTAGAAATTAGAGCGTGAAGAAAAAAAAAAGCGTTGGAGGAATTGTTTTACATTGAATGCAAAAGATTCAGTAGAAATCGAGATGGAAACAGAAAAAGAAATCGAATCGAGGGAATCGGCAAGAAATATTGAATAATAGAATGTATTATTTTATTGATGAATCCAATGTAATTGAAAATCGGGGAAATGAATGAGTGATTGTAGGGAAAAAAAATGGTCACTCGGGAGCTGAAGAGGTAGAAAAAAATCGGAAAAAAATTCATTATTTATTGAAAGTATGAATAATTATTAAATTAATTTAAAAAAAATAAATAAAAATTGTGCGTGTAAATGTGGTGGAAGAAATTCAAGCATTAGTTTCATAAATAATCAGTGATGAAAATAATTGATGAATTGTTTACTGAAACACTGATTGAATGAATGAATGAATGAATGAATGAATGAATGAATGAATGAATTCAGTAATGATAGAATTATAATTTAAATTATTATTGGAATTATTTAATTAATTAGTTGATAAAAAATCAGATGTTGAATGAATTAATCAATCAATCAATCAATCAATAAACGAATGAAAGACCGAATTGTTCAATTGATTAATTACTGCATTAATTACAAAACCAAATGTTGAATGAATGAATGAATGAATGAATCAATCAATCAATTAATTAATTAATTAATTACTCAATAAATAGGCAAATAAACCAAAAACTAAATTAAAATTCAAATAAAAATGAACGGCTCAATGAATGAATGATTGATTGATTGATTGATGGAATGAATGAATGAATGAATGAATCAATCAATCAATCAATCAATCAATTAATTAATTAATTATTCAATAAATAGGCAAATAAACCAAAAACTAAATTAAAATTCAAATAAAAACGAACGGCTCAATGAATGAATGAATGATTGATTGATTGATGGAATGAATGAATGAATCAATCAATCAATCAATCAATTAATTAATTATTCAATAAATAGGCAAATAAACCAAAAACTAAATTAAAATTCAAATAAAAACGAACGGCTCAATGAATGAATGATTGATTGATTGATGGAATGAGTGAACGAATGAATAAATGAATGAATGAATGAATGAATCGATCAATCAATCAATCAATCAATCACCAAACCAAAAACTTAACAAAAAATTCAACAAATGAATGAATGAATGAATGAATGAACGATTGAATGAATGAACGAACGAACGAACGAATGAATGAATGAATGAATGAATGAATGAATGAATGAGACCCAGAACCACGACAGTGAAGACCCGAAAAACCTACATCCTATACATACACATATATCCTTCCGAGCGTCTGACTAGTGGTAGTGGCAGTAGTAACGGACTCGTCCCTCTTCGTGTTTGCTTTATTCCCTCTCGGAGCACCACTACTATGGCTGCTGCTACCGCATACTACACTACTACACCAACCAGCACCAGCACCGCCACTGCTACTGTTACCACTGCTTGTTTTCTTCCTCTCTTGTGTTCGACAAACGGGCACGTGCCACTCTCTCCTTTTCCGCTCCTTTATCAGCGCGAGCTGATCTCCTCGTGTCCCTCGGAACCGTCGCCTCTCCGTATCCCAGGCCGTGTATTCTCTTTGGGGGTCCCGGTCCCAGTAGTTGTGGCACCTTTTGGGCGTGCGATTCCCCTACCCCTTACACGGGGAATGGGAATCGATAGGACCTCTCGGTGATTCACGCGGACTCTGGCACCTTCGACGCTCGGAAATTCCTAAGGGTGTCGGAGTCAGCGCGTTTCGAGTTGGTCGACGGGCATAACTACTGCGTTTAAGAGTACCACTCTTAACTATACGGGTTAGGCATCGGAAGGTTCGCTCGCTTCTCACTCCCTCTCGATATTTCTCACTTTCCTTCTTCATCCGCTCGCCAGCTCTCCCTCTCTGTCCTCCTTCTCCGTCCCTCATTCACACGTTCCCTCTCGTTCTATCGCATAAGAAACCCGCATTTCAAAGACGACGCTATCTTGTACCAATCTAAAATTATCCGAGAAATAGCCGCGTTTCTCTCGAGCTTTTCCAAACCTCCTTCCTCTCTCTCTCTTCCTCTCTCTTTCTCTCTCTTCCCTTTCGCGTTTTCCATCTTTTGCCCTCTTCCTCCTAGGCCGCTAATCTCTTTCCCTCTCCCCATTTTCTCTCTCTCTCTCTCTCTTTCACTCTCTCTGTCTCTCTCTCTCTGTCCCTCTTTCTCGCTACATATTCCAAAATACGAGGTATTTGGGGTGAGCGACTTTTCAGTGCCACCAGAATTTCGACTTGCCAGCGAGAGAAGGAGGGAAACAATGTGTGGGAAGGCAGGATTTTTCGGACACCGGTTACAATTTTTTCGAGCAAAAATCGAAACGAAATTTTTTTTTTTATTTTTTCATCGAAAAAGAATATTTTGGATTTTTTTTTTATCAAAGAGGAATTTTTTGGATTTTTTTTTAAATAGAAAATAAAATCGGTCAAAAGGAATTTTCCTTTCTGGGGGTACCTGGTAGTGAAAAATTTGAGCGAGGGGTTGAAAGGATTTTTTTTTTTTGATGGGATAGAAATTCGATTTTCGAATTGAATGAATGCAAAAACGATTTTTTCGAAAGCCAAGGCGATTTTTTTTTTTGCATTTTTAGCCCTTTTGCGGATGTGCCATCGAATGTTCGATTATTCGAAATTCTCTTTTTTTTTTTTTGGATTTTCATTAATTTCCGGAAGCAGTAATTGAATATTTAAAAATTGGTGCCTTCTTTTTGGGGCAATTTTATTTTGAAGACTAGGAAATTTTTTTTTTTTCTTTGCATTTTCTATCGCAGCCTTTGGATTTTATAAAAAAAATTCCTAAACCATCGAATTTTCGTTGCAATAAATTACAAATGGGGGAAAAAACATGAATTTGGCTCAATCAGTTCCACGATTTTACAACACGAGCGCGTATTTATTATTTTCTGCAAATCGGCGTTTTTTTTTTTGTTTTTTTTTACGATTTTAATAACGATCGGGAAATTCGAGCCGGAAAAATTCGCCGCGGGATTGAAAAGGGAATGAAATGGAACGGACCGACTGGAGGCAACCGCCGGTGGATGGGAGCGGTAACAATGCAATGACGTATTATTGTTGTTGTTATTGATAATAAACACGGGGTTGGATGAAAAATTCGATGGAACCGGGGAACCGGCAGGTGCATACATATTTATATATATATATATAAATGGAGAATTATTATGAGAAATGATTCCATTCCCGCTGTTGTATCTACCCGGAAATTAATTACAGGCTGCATTTGCAGGTTCCCGCGAAATTGTAATGAAATTTTCGATCGTGCGCTATTCAATCAGCAATTTCGACCTCGTCTGGAAATCGAAGGAAAATTTCCAAGCCTAACTGTAATTTTTCTGGTAATTTCGAGGCCCAAGTCTGTCCCAAATTGACTCCAGCAATATTTAAATCGCAAATCGAAGTAAAACTAGAATTTCAAAATGGAGTAAAAAAAAATTAGAATTTGAATTTTTCGAGTGTTTAAAATATTTTCAATTTTTTGGATCGAAATTTTCGGGAACTTCGAGATCGAATATTCGCTGGCCATCTTCGGAAAATAACAAAAATACCAAAAAAAAAATGTCCCAATCATCCAATTTTGAATAGTCGCATCCAAAAACGGCCTAAAATTCCACAAAAATGATCTTGGACAGCGAAGATCCCATGAATTGCATCCGAAAACAAATGAAAATCCAAAAAATAAGTGTCCCAATTTTCGAATATTCGTTGGCCACCTTCGGAAAATAACAAAAATACCCCAAAAAATGTCCCAATCATCGCATATTGAATGGTCGTATCCAAAAACGGCCTAAAATGCCACAAAAATGATCTTGGACAGCGAAGATCCCATGAATTGCATCCGAAAACAAAAGAAAATCCAAAAAATAAGTGTCCCAATTTTCGAATATTCGTTGGCCACCTTCGGAAAATAACAAATATACCCAAAAAAATGTCCCAATCATCGAATATTGAATAGTCGTATCCAAAAACGGCCTAAAATTCCACAAAAATGATTTTGAACAACGAATATCCCATGAATTGCATCCGAAAATAAACGAAAATCCAAAAAATAAGTGTCCCAATTTTCGAATATTCGTTGGCCATTTTCGGAAAATAACAAATATACCCAAAAAAATGTCCCAATCAACCAATATTGAATAGTCGTATCCAAAAACGGGTAAAAATGCCACAAAAATGACTTTGAACAGCAAATGTCCCGTGAGTTGCATCCAAAAACAAAAAATCGACCCAGAGAAAACGTCCCAAAATTGGGCACCGGCTCGATTTCTCGCTCGTCCTTTTGTCGGTGCCGAGAAACCAGCGGCTTGTGGATGACGGCGAGATGAGGCAGGCGGGTGGTAGCAAAAAGGACTCGTGAGGTAAAAGTAACGCCCTTTAAGTGGTGTAATCAATTAGTTTGCCTTGTCGTGACAAACGTTCCGCAGTTTACCGTGCGGAGAAAGTAAAGTAAAGTAAAGTACAGTAAGGTAAAGTAAGGTAAAGTAAAATAAGTGCTACCAATACTCTTTCGAGAGGGAGGAGAACCAGGATGCACTTTATAGTGTGATATATATATATATATATCTATATATATATGTGTACATCCGAAGCTGTGTGTGGAATTGCACACGTACAGGGTGCATCTGGATCCGTACCTGTATGGGTAGGTCCTAAAGCATTTACGTTGATCCACTTAACGTCGTTCTCAACAATAATGGCATTTATATACCGACTGATTTTTCTTTTTTTTTTTATTTTTCTCTCTCTCTCTCTTTCTCTCCCTTTATTTTCTTGCTTCCAACCCCTAGTGTCGGTACAAAGGTCGAGCTTTACACCGACTCGTTTCACGTTAAGAATCGCTCGGCTGATTCGATTTGAAGTGAAGTGAAGATGAAGAGAGCGAAAGACAGAGAGAAAGAGAGAAGGAGAGAAAGGGAGGGAGGAGTTTGTTTAGTTTAATTAAAATATTTCATTTGTATTGGACAGATTGAGGGACAAATGTCCAGGATAAGTTTTTTTTTTTTTTTTTTTTTTTTTTTTTTTTTTTTTTTTTTTTTTTTTTTTCTTCTCTAAAAGAGAAAATTGGAGGTAACAGTTGGAGGAAAAAATTGGAGTTGTATAAGATTAAAGTTAGGTTTTTTTTTTTTTTTTTAGGAAAAAATTTGATTAGAATTTTTATAATAATTCTTTCCATTCAAAGGGGGTAGGTGGTAATGAGAAAATTGGCTTTTTAATTGGATTGTTTGGGAATTTTTATTGCAAATATGGGATTCAATGGTAATTGGAAAATTGGATTTTGAATTTTTCTGGGTAGTTATTCTTAAAAAAAAATTAATATTAATAAGAAAAATGGAGATCTCTTTTTTATCGATTGGACAGTTATTAAATATTTTACAGATGGAATTTAAGGGTAAATAAAATATTTAAAAAAAAGGAATTATAGGTATTAAATGAGCCGCTTATTTTGAGAGTGGCCTAAATCCATTTTTCAAAAAAAAAAATGTAAAACTCGAAAATTTATAATTAATTTGCTAAAAACTAATTATTTATGCCGATATATTATAATGACTCTTTAAAAATGGACTTGGGACACTTTCAAAATAAACGGCACAAATAATCGTTGATCAACAAAAGAGCCAACAATTGTGGTTTCTTTATTTTCATTTCATAAACAACAACAACAACGACAACAACAACACCTCTTCTGGGTAGTCCATCCTCTGATTTTTTTTTTTTTCTTCTCCTTTACATTTATCCCACCGCCGAAAAGTGTGACGCGACTGCGATTGGATGCAATGAAACAGCCGGGGAAATAAAACATCGCGGCAAAGCAATTTCAATTTGCGCTACAAAAGAAATTCGATATAGCGAGCGTGGTAGTTGAAGGTTCAATGGGCTATGCAAATCCAAGAATTGCACAATGAAAGTCAGAGGGATGGCGGCGGCGAGTTTGTGTGTATGCATATGAACGGGCAAAAGCATCCCTATACCTATATAAATTTCTTTTTTTTGTTTATTATTTTTTTTTTTCAAGTGTGTGTGTGTGTGTGTGTGTGTGTGTGTGTTTGTCTTCCCTTTTTTTTGTTATTTTTGTTTTTAAAGAGAGAGAGAAAGAGTGTGTGTGTATTTGTCTTCCATCTACGTATACAAAAACATGTCCGTGAAAATGCAGCTTGAAAACAGTACATACCTCGGTACATATTGTACGAAGCGGTGCACAATGGAGAGGGCGAGGTGATGCATAGGAACAATGGGGTAGCAAACCCTATTTCTCCTCCGCCCTCACCTTTCGCTCCGCGGGTATAGGAAAAGCGGGAGGTTTTAATTAACCAGGAGGTTTGTTTATTTGTTACCGGCGAGTTTTGCACCGGAATCGCGTACGTGTTGTGGCATCCGTGGCCCCACACGGATGCACTTGGTGCACCGGTATTGCCTTCACGTGTTGCGTTTCCAAATTGTTCCCGGTTTCCATCTTTATCGCGCCGTGTTTCTTTTGTAAAAATGTTTTACGACCCACTCGTTCTCCTTTTATTCGTTTTTTCGTTGCTCCCGTCCTTGCGTTTTCCGTCATCCTCCAAAAAGGAGGAAATAATTCAGTCCTCGCATGAAAACTCGTTAAGGATCCGTGAAAATTGTATGGGAAATAAATTGCATCTGCCCGCTACCGTTTTCCCCTCCTTCTCTTTCGTACGTGCATTTTTACCTGCGCGTGAACGTCCGTGTGTGGATTCGTACCAGATGCGAATCTGTACGCGTGTGTGGGTGTGTGGGTGGGTGGGTGCTTCATATAGAGAGAGAGAGACAGACGCCTAAGGTTATATTTCACGTAAAACGTGCGTTTATAAACGCGCGTTTCGGACAAAATTATCATCGAGTTAATTAAACTCCTGTTTCCTTTCATACTTCCTTCCAGTGCTGGTGTTTTTATTTTTTTTTTTATTTTTTTAATATTTTTTTTGTATGCCCCGAGGAAGAATTTTTCCCAGATTCTGGAATGTTTCCCTTCATATACGAGTTTTGCAATTTTTTTTCTTTTGTTATTTTTGTTTGAATTTAAAAAATGATGACCAAGTTACCCGGTTATTTTCCGAATTTTTGCAGAATTTCTCGTGGTTTCGCTATTTTTGGTTAATAAAAAAGAAGAAAATAATGAAATTGCTATGACGTCACGAATTTTCGATTCCATCGCGTTTCCAAAATTACTGTATTTTCATTTTAAAAATAACGACACTAAAATTACAGCACCAATTTCCACCGTTTTCTGGATTTTCAAAAATATCCTAAAATTCTCTTCTTTCCATTCAGAAAATGATGCCACGATGACGTCACGAATTTGCCTCATTCTCTTTTTCTTCGGAATTCCGGAAAATTTCCCGAAATTCCATTATTTTCATTCCAACAAAAAAATAATGACACTCCCGTGACGTCACTAATTGGAGGAAATTCTTTTCGAAGATTCCGAAAAAGTTCCCAAACTTCCATTACTCCTATTTTGCGAATATTCGTTTTGTAAATATTAATAATATTTCCAAATTTTGTTTTTCCGAATTCCGGCAAATTTCTCCAAACTTTTCTCTTCCGATATTCCAGAAAATATCTCAAAATTCTATTATTTTCATTAAAAAAAAAAATACAAAGCTCTTCTGACGTCACCGATACACCCCAATTATTTTCTTGTTGTTCTTGATTCTCGAAAATTTCCCAAAATTCCACAATTTCAGTCAATTTCCATTTTCCTTGGATCCTGGAAAAATCCTTAAACTCTCAAAAAAAATTGCCACCTTCGCAGACTCGCGATAATTTCGAGCGATTCAAGGGAATTCGCATGCGTGATAAATTATTGCTCGCGAGCGTGGGTGGATGGGTGGTAATAAGGTAAGAATAAGGTGAAACGGCGGAAAATGAAATCCAAGCGAAATTGAATCAATTTCAGCGGAATGGCAGATGGCTCGGAAAACGTTGGATTACACGGAGGACTAATGACTGTATATCGAATTACCTACATGTGCATGTGCATACATGAGTCTCATACGTATAAGACAGACACACCCACATACACATACACATAAACACGTACACACGCGCGCGCGCGTGCACACACATTCGTATGTACGTAGTCGTGTAAGTATTTTGTTTCCACCCCTTGCCACCACCCTTGGATTCGTAGACACACACTGTATCTTGAATTGCATCCCCGTGTCCTTGATGCAAGTGCGGATGGGTGGGTGGAAGCAATCGAACGTGTTCTTCTTAAAATTGGTGCGTCGAACGAATCCACTTAGAGAACGGGAAAGCCACCCCCTATTGAAATGGGGTAGTTTTCTCTCTCTCTCTATATATATATAAATAAATTGCATGTGGGGGCTTGACTGTTTCCTTCCTTTTCCACTCACCCTCCGTAGTAGTAGTAGTATTATATATTATCCCCGGATAGTGGAAATTGCACCAATTGCCGGGGACAATTTTTCCTTTAGTTAGTCGCTCGCGCGCGGAAATAACGGAAAGATAACTGTTATCACCCCCCAGCAAACCCCATTGTCTCGGCCTACACTTCTTTACTTCGTAAATCCAGTTATCTTTCCCCATGTATATAGATATTCTCCAATTTCTCTCTTTCTCTTTCTTTATATACATATATATATATATAGTATATGTATTATAGGATATGGGACGGGATCGCAATTGCAGCAGAGTATCATCGAAGCTTCCTCTAACGAGTGGGAAAAAGTTCGTTCGTTCGTTCTTTCGTTCTTTCTTTCTTTCTGTCCTTGTTCCCTCTGCCTTCGCTATATTTTCTCCTCTCTTCTCCTCTCATCTCCTTTTTCGACCGATACCGTGATGCTCTCGGCTCCTTTATCTCCTCAATGAGCTTAACCGTCATCATTATATCCACCTCCTTCTGGCCTCCGAGCAGAGAAAATGCTGTTGCATAATTCCGAGTCTCGAGTTTCATCCCCATCTGAAACCGGAGCTCGCCGGAGTAGGATTTGCTGCTGCAAGAGGGAAGGGCCAAAGAATCTGGAGAATGGTAGATTTTACCATACAATGCCGAGCGAAAACATAGAATGGAATATCGGTATGCGCGAGAAAGAGAGAGAGAGAGAGAGAGAGAGAGAGAGAGAGATTTCGAATGAATTTGTTTTTTGGTAATTTCGAGAATATTCGTAAAATAATTTTGGATCTTTTGGATTCTAAAAAAAAAAGTCCCAAATATTCTATTATTTTCAATGACAAGATAATGACGCTTCGATGACGTCACTGATTATCGCAAATTTTTTATTTTTCTTGATTGTGGAACAAGTCCCAAAAATTTCATTATTTTCATTTTAAAGTCATTAATTTTTTTTATTTTTTTTCTCTCGATTTCTAGAAAATTTCTGAAAAATTTCCAACATTTTTATTTTTAAAAAAAGACATTCCGATGACGTCACTAATTTCCTCTCGATTTTGAAAAATACTCGCATCATTTTTTTTTTTTTTTTTCACAATTCTATCCTATCGAAAATTATTGTAACTTTAGGGGGTGCAAGTTGCAGTCGAGTGCATCGAAATTGCAATTTTGAAAAATGTTTGCAACGAAAAAGACAAAAAATCGTTGCAAAAATACTCACTTTGTTTTTCCCTTTTCACTCGAAGGAATTCTTCGCACCTTTTTCCCGGGGGATAAGGGGGTTAGCGAAGAATGAAAAATACATAGAATCCAGCAGGTATTCAGCGAAACAATCTGATCAATACCCAACCGATATGAAATTTTCGAAATAGCATTAATGGAAAAGAGAAATGTACAGCTCGCGCACCATTAACCACATTGTATACGTACCTTACGGCATGTCGTGCTGATTCCAACCCCATGAAATCCCATGGGGTCTAACGATCGGCGACCATGCGACAAATTAACTGCATTCTAGATTGTAGATATACACACAAACACACCTACGCACTTACTCGTGTGTGTATAAGTGTGTATGCATACCATTGGGAACATCATTTTCTCGATTGCTGTCAAATCGGATTTGCAAGACCGAAAAAAGGTCATTTATCCGGTTGCAGGGATGCATAATCATCCAGACTCGTGCGACCTCTTACGTACCCCGTCTCGTGGGGATTCGCCTTTGAAATGAAAGATCGGTATCGAGAAGATTTTCCTCGTTCGTACGGAAATTGGATATTCGGATGGTATTGATTTTACTAGAATCGTGGGAATTATCGGTAAAAAATCGAACGATTTCCTTGAGTTTCTCAAAAATCGACTGCAAATAATGATAAACGATTTGTTTTTGCTATTTTTGGTAAAATTGAAGTTCCAAAATGTAAAGAATTCTGATTTTAAATGCATTTAAATGCAATTTGGGTAAATTGGGGTAAATGAGGGGAAAAAGAGGGAAAAAAGTATACGCGAGGGTTTTTGATTTAAAAAAATTCTTTTTTTTCTTTAAATAAATTTGTAGAATATTGGTGAAATATTTTTTTTCCTTCTGGATCCTATAAAATTTCTCGAAATTCCATTTTTTTCATTGAAAAAATAACGCCACTTCGATGACGTCACTGATTTTTATTCCTTTCGATTTTAGAAAAAAAATTGCCAAAATTTCTTCATTTTCATTTAAAAAACAATGACTCCTCAATGACGTCATTGATTCTCTGCATTTTTTTGCGTTGCAGAAAATTTCCCAAAATTCCATTATTTTCATTAAAAAAAATAATGACACTCGAACGAATTTCCTCCGATTTCATTCTTTCTGGATTCTAAAAAAATTACTAAAAAATTCCACTATTTTTATTAACAAAGAGTAACGGCTCTTCGATGACGTCACTAATTTTCCCAAATTGTTCTTCTTCCGGATTTTGGAAAAATTCCTCAAATTTCTTTATTTTTACCTAAAAGAAAATAACGACACCCCAATTACGTCACCAAAATTTCCGCAAGTTTTTGCCTTTTTTGGGTAAAATTTGCCGAAACGAAATTCGACGTCCTCTTTCTGTTGACAAAAATAGGGAAAATCAATAGCCTTGAATGCATTTAAATGCAGTTCGGGGCAAATCGAATTAAATAAGGGAAAAATAATGAAAGGCAGTCCAGAAGTAAGCGGAAGGTATCGGCAGGACGGGAATAAATGGAAACGTCTGCTCCTCGGACTGTGCCACTCGATCGTTTTCTACCTCGGCTAGGTTTTTGCTAAGCCAAAGCAGCCACTGCGGGTTACGGCTAACCTTTTGTAATATCTCGAAGACGATGCTTTTGGATCGCATAAAAGCAGCCCCGATGGACCCATTCTTCCGTTTATCTCAGCAACTATACCCGCCAGTTCGCTCGGCTATCTATATATATATATATATATATATCTACCATTTCTCTTCAATTCCCATCATCCAGGATTCCTTTATTTTACCCTCATTCCTTCGCTCCTCGCTCCCTCTCTCTCTTTCTTTGTTTTTTCCAGTTCCTTCGCGATTCTTGTCTAAACGATCCGTTTTCCTTACACTTGGCTGAATCGCAGGAATATATATCTCGCGCGTTCGTTCGCCATCCAGCTTGCTGGCTTGCTGGCTTGCTGGCTTGCTGGGTTGCTGGTAAACGGAAGATGTTGAATGTTTCACCATTTTTCTTGCCTCCTCTCGTCCCTCCTTGTAATTTATATTAAAAAGAAAGAAAAAAAAAAATATATAGGGAAAACCTGCAGAAGGAAGAGGAGGAGGAGGAGGGTTTTATATTTATTACAGTTCCAGCTGCTGACTCCTGCTATCACTGATACTTAAGAAAAAATAAAAATGAAAGTAGAAAAGGGGAAAGGTAGGTTTTGCTAGAGTTTCGGAAAAATTGGAAAATTCTTCCTTTGGGATATTATTATTATTATTATTATTATTATTATTATTATTATTATTATTATTATTATTATTATTATTATTATTATTATTATTATTATTATTATTACTATTATTACTATTATTATTATTATTATTAATAGTAGTAGGATAAATAACGATATTGTAACATTAATATTATTTAAAAATCGATTTTCGAAAAATTCGATTTCCCCAATCACCTTGAAAATCGGATCCCAAAAACTCCGTATCTAGAAAATGGAATTACTTCCTCGGGGTCCTTGGATCCCGGAAAAAAAAAATCTTTTTTCTTTCTTTTTTTTTTCTTTCCCCACCAAAAAATCCTAACGACGATGAAACATCGGGCATTTTGACACTCGCAACGGTCAAAACACCGAACGTGACGTCAAAGACGATGATGGATCGTCGGATTGACAATGAGTGACCGACTGAGTGCTCATCCTCGAACTGGTCCTGCGGCGTTTTGGACGTACGCCTGTCGTTCTTTCCACGTTTTTTTTTTTTTTTTTCGAGACCCCAAAGCACACAGCAAAGCAAAGCAAAGTAACGTAAAGCCTCTTTCTTCTTCCATTTTTTACTTCGCTTTCGGCAACAACAAAAAAAAAAGTAAGAGAACGACGGACGGATAGACATAAAATGAAGGGAAAAAAATATGGCAGAAAAGAATTAATGCGACTGCGAGAGGACGCCGAGGCCGATGCTGATGCCGATGCCGATGCCGGTGTTGGCTCCGGCCACGTTTTCTCACGTAGAGGCGCGGGATGCTGTCCCGCTGCCACCTGAAAAAGATTAATCGTTATGATTCAGCTACACGGAATTGAATTACGAGTCGCGTGCACAGGAATGCTCGAGTTTCAGGAGGAGAGCAGCCAGCTTTTATCTCCCCATCTCTTTTTGCCTGCTCCCCTTATAAGCATAATAGCGAGAGATTTCTCGTACTTTTATTTTATTTTATTTATTTATTTATTTATTTATTTATTTAGTCTTTTGGCGCCTGCGTTTACGTCCCGCGCGAATGGGACGTATGCAAATAAACAGCCTCCGTAACAAATGACGTCGCCACGGTGGCGACGCAGCCTCCTTATTAGCGGCCCAAGAAAAATCGAGCCGATGCCAAACTATGCGACGGCAGTAGCGAAGCCAATGGCAATGGTAGGAGCAATGGGGGAGCATCAAATATGTATCGGCGTGTTGTCCGGGTAGACGGAGAAAAAAAATGAGCCAGGACTGGCGATTCTGTAGCTTCGCAAGACGACGATCCTCGTCGCTACGACTAATTGGAGGGTTCTCGTTAACGAGCCCCGTCGTCGTACCGTTACCGGTACCGGTACCGGTGTTGGTGTTGGTGTTGGTATTGGTATTGGTATTATTGATACCCAGAGGGATAAAGTACAGTTTTTCCCGCCTTTCTCTCAATTTTTCTTGCATTCATTTCCACGTTGTAGCTGCATTTTTCCGGAGAAGGGAAATATTTGTTTTTTTTTTCCTTTCTTTTTTTTTGTTCCTTCGCTGGCGATTGAAAGAGAATAATTAATTTTCGTACAAATGAGTAATTAATTAATTTACCAATGACAGTAAATTTTTGTGTCAGAAAACAAAATTAATTAATAAATTTGTTTAACCGGGTTAGAAATTTATTTGTTTATTTTTCTAAATAGTAACAATGCGATAATATGCACTTTGCAAAGATGCACCCGCGTTTGTACACGATGAAGTAAAAAAAAAAAAATACTGAAACTAAATAACCCAAATTTCGAACTATTCGATAGCAATTAGTTTCAATATTTCAGTTGCACTCCTCCCCCCAAAAAAAATATTTAAAAAAATCCTTCAAATAAAAAAAAAGAAATTAATTACTCCAAATTAATTTCGGGAAAATAAGTAAACGTACTAATTTCGTGACTGTCTATATAAACAAATTGTTAAATTTCTTCAAAAAAAAAAGAAAAAAAAAAGACGGGACAAAAGGAAACCGTATAACTGCAAGGTGCAGCGGTAACTGCATTTACCAACATTTGTTTAACACTCAAAAGATCGTGTATGAAGGAACCAAGTGGGTGGATGGGTAAAGTGAAGAAAAAGAGACGGATGTCGAGAAATGCATCTACTATTCTCTCTCTCTCTCTCTCTCTTTATATACCTGTATGCACTTCCATGCATATATACACTATATATATATATATATATATATTTTTTTGTTGTTGCTACACATACACGGGATGGTTTCTTCCTTTCCTTCCAATTCAGTCCTTCGTGAGTCTTCCTCTCGACTTTTCCCTTGCGAGCTGACGTTTGAAACGCAAACACTTGGTACATTAACCAAATCTTCTTCCTCGCGCTTTAACTATATGCATCTCGCCCGGAGAGAGCCGGAGATCCCACTCGCAGATACGAGCAATGGGACTTTTGCAATTTCTCACAATCCGGATAACAAGCATTACACCGTTTCCAAGGGGGTTTGAGAACAACTCGGCGGATTTGCATCTCCTCCTTTTCCTTTTTCCTCCTGCATCCTCTTTTTTTTTTCCTCTTGTTGCATCGGAAATGGGAAAAGCGAATCCGGCAACAAGGCGAAATTCGAATCCTCGTTGAGCAAGTGTCGGATTCCAAAAAAAAAGAGGATTATCAAAGCGAGGAGACGGAAGATTAGGGAAATTGAGATAATTATTAGCTGCCGGTTGCATGGAAAAAATTCTAAAAATGCATCTATGGGGTGAAATAGTGATAATTTACCGCGGCTACTATTTTTGCAGATGGATTTACAATTTTTGCATTTTGAGTGCATTTTTTTTTTCAGTAAATTTGAAATGTATCAATTTTGTTTAAATATATTACAAATTAATTTATTATTCATTTTTTGAATTTACCAAATGGTTAATTGCAAATTTCATTCTGCGGAATTCAAAATATTTATTAGCGACCAGGAAAATGCAACGATTTGAGGAGAAAATAGGGGATTTCTAGAGACATATTTTTCTAACTTGGAAATTTTTCCAGATCAATTCACAATTTTCCACCGCGAGTGAAGGTTTCTCTGTTAAATTAGAAATATAATTATATTTTATTTATTTTCACCAACTATATCGAGTCGTTAATTGCGGATTGATAAATATTCATTGGCAATCGGGAAAATTCGATAATTTTCCTGGAAATTATTTTCACTTATATTTTTATCCAATTTTATTAACTTTTTTTTATTTCCACCTTCCACCTTCGCTCAATTTTCTTGCAATACCGGTACTCTACCGGTACTCACAGGTGGGTAGGTGTACTCGCAGGTATACCTCTTTTCTCAACTTTCAGCGCGTCTGTCCCTCCGTCTGTCTGTTCGTTCGTTTACTTCCACGGCATGTCGCTACTCCCATTCGGGGGGTTCAGTTTCGCATAAAAGCTTCCTTCTGTAGTCGTCTGAAAGCAAAAGAGATGAAATAAAAAAAAAGGGGGTGGGGGGACACAGGTACATCTACTTATGGGGACGGACGCATACGTGTGTACGAAAGAGGGAAGGAGAGAGAGAGAGAGAGGAACTTCAGAGAAACTCTCCATCCTCTCTCTCTCTCTCTCTCTTTGAGCCAGCTCCCCCGTCTCGTAAGTTTCCTTTCTACCAAGATTTCACATAGTTTTAAACTTCAAGGGACGATAAGAACGCTAATTGTTATCCCCCCCCCCCCCCCTCCCTCCACCCCATCCTTCATCCCTCCGACGGCAAGTAGTTACTCCGCCGTAGTCCCGGAGCCTAAACCTCACGAGACCGGAGGAAGTCGCAGGAAGTGCATCGGTATCGGTAGGGGTGGTCGGGGGTAGTTGGGGGCAATAGGCGAGGTAGGAAGTGGGTGGGTATGCAAGCAAATGAAAAGTTAGCCACTGGTTGGTGCAGTTTCCTGTAGGGGGGGGGTCGCTTGCTTCGAGGGCTTTTAATCAGACCACTTTCCACCCCCTTTGCATCCTTGGAGCTTTTCCAGCATAATTAGGGTCGAGGATAAGATAAGCGTGAAGCAACAGCACCACGGGGGTTGGTGGTGCTGGTGGTGGTTGTTATCATCGAGTGGCCTTTCGCGGCCTTGATTAAACACATCGTTCTGAATGGCCGGCATGAGAGGGTAAGGGTAGGTTGGTCGAGGGGCAGGAGGGTGCCGCATATACGTCCATAGCGAGCAAACATCACTCGGGGGTGTGTGTGTGTATGTGGTATCCGTTATGCGAACGAATGCACGCACGGTAATGGAGTCCCGGAAGGGTTGAAATTAATTACAGTGCACACGTTCGTGTGGGACTCCAGCTTTACGTACTCCAGCACCGGCGGAGGGAACCACGAATACAAGGAACGTTTGTTCGGCAAGAGAGAGCGAGAGAGAGAGAGAGAGAGAGAGGGTAGAGGGCAAAAGGTGGAGGGCAGAGGGATGGAGGAAAATGGTTACTTGGTTATATAGAGGTTTACACGTTGACACGTTTGTCGACGAGTGATAACCGCTATTGATTTGCAAAGCGTGCGAAATGCCCCGCTCTTGAAACTCTGGCTGAATAAATCGCGCTGTTTCAGTAAGGGTTGAAGGGGGTGAAGAAGTTTCTCACGAGGAAGAAATTCGTTAGAATTTCATTCGAACCCAGGTTTCGGCTGCTCCTAATTAGGAACTAATTGTTTTTGGCTTTTTCGGTAGGGATTCGTGGACCAGAATTGCTCAATCTGGTCAATATTGTCCAGTCCAGTACAATATTGCTTAACCTAGGCTAGATTTTTTTCTATATTTACTCATTTCGAGCCTCCGGTGGTTCTCAAAAAATTGTCTAGTAAACATTTATCAGCTGAAATTGCCCAAATTGTAGCAACATTGCCCAGTTTGGGTCAATATTGCCTAGTCTGGTTCAATATTGTCCAGTCCAGTACAATATTGCTTGATCTAGGATAGATTTTTTTCTATATTTACTCATTTCGAGCCTCTAGTGTTTCTCTAAAAATTGTCTAGTAAACATTTATCAGCTGAAATTGCCCAAATTGTAGCAACATTGCCCAGTTTCGGTCAATATTGCCTAGTCTGGTTCAATATTGTCCAGTCCAGTACAATATTGCTTGATCTAGGCTAGGTTTTTATCTATATTTACTCATTTCGAGCCTTTGGTGCTTCTCCAAAAATTGTCTAGTAAACATTTACCAACTTCGAATTGTCCAAATTGTAGCAACATTGCCCAGTTTGGGTCAATATTGCCTAGTCTGGTTCAATATTGTCCAGTCCAGTACAATATTGCTTGATCTAGGCTAGATTTTTTTCTATATTTACTCATTTCGAGCCTCTGGTGCTTCTCTAAAAATTCTCTAGTAAACATTTATCAGCTGAAATTGCCCAAATTGTAGCAACATTGCCCAGTTTGGGTCAATATTGCCTAGTCTGGTTCAATATTGTCCAATTCAGTACAATATTGCTTAACCTAGGCTAGATTTTTTTCTATATTTACTCATTTCGAGCCTCTGGTGCTTCTCTAAAAATTGTCTAATAAAAATTTATCGGTTAAAATTGTCCAGATTCTTGCAATATTGACCCAGACTGGGCAATATTGCTACAATCTGGGCAATAAAAATTGTATTGTTAACCAAAATTGCCCAAATTGTCGCGATATTGCCCAGTCTGGCCCAATGTTGCCCAGTCTGGCCCAATATTGCCCAGTCTGGCTCAATATTGCCCAGCCTGGAACCAAAATTTTTCGTAATGAAATTTTTTGAATCGAATAGGAAATCCTTTCCCCGATGGAAGAAATTGTTTCCTCGACGGGTAGAAATTCCTGGAAACGACGTAAACGAGGTAAAGAGAGACAGACGGAGAGTGGATGGAAAAAGAGGGAAAGGGTGAAGCGAAATAAAGCAATATTTTTTCCACCCCTTTTTTTTCCAACCTTTTTGAATGTCCGTTTTCGTTTGTCTGTCCAAATCCACATTCTCGCGTAAAGCTGAAAAAGCTCTCGCCGGCTTGTTTTACGGTCCGGCTCGGCGTGGCCGCTTCTCTCTTGGCATGCGTTGCTTAACGAAATTGCTTGCGTGGAATAAAATTTACATTTTATTGTATCCCCGCACTCCCCGGCACAGGGTGCCTCGAGCTTTTCGAGGACGATGACCTTCACCCAGAAAAAGAGGTAAAAAATACCGTCGACGGTTTTTTCTTCGAAATCTGACGAATTCAGGCGCAGTTTTTCCATTTTTATTACGGACTGACAATAGCTACCGATCTCGCGATTTTACTTTTATTCGCGGATTCCAGTTGATGATGTGAATTTTTGAAATGGCAATAATTTTTTATTTCACCAAAAAAAGGGGATTTTCTGAAATAGGATTTTTTTTTGCTACTGCTGTTTTTCTTCTTTTTGGAAATTTTTTCAGATTTCGCAGAAATTCGAATTCCAATTTTTGATGTTTTTTTTTTCTTCCAAAAATACGCGCGAAAATTCGGAATTTCTAATAATCGAAATTTCTGGTATTATTTTGAAGAATCATTTTTATTCTTTTCTTTTTTGGAAATTCGATTCTTAATTTTTTCTTCTATTTTTCGATTGGGAAAAAAAATACGAAATTTTTGAATTTCAATTAATAGAAATTTCCGATATTGAAATTTTCCCTGCAGTTGGAAACTTTTGGAGATTTCGCGAAAATTCGAATTCCAATTTTCGAGGATTTTATTTTTCGACAAAATAGGGGAAAATTCGAATTTTCCATTAACTTTATTTTCTCTTAATTTTCCATCAATAATAATTTTCGAAATCCCCATTTTTTTTTTTGCTTCGCTCGCTAATTTCTCCAGAAAAATTCTAAAACCCATTCGACGAAACGCTTCTCCATGATTTGCGAAAATTGCGAATCCACGGGACTGCGATATTCAGGGAACACAATTTTTCCGCTTTCAATTTTCCATCCATTTCCGTTCACCTGTACGCCTCGATCCCCGGGAATGGTCCTCCGGGAGGAGGAACGGTTGAAAAATAATAGCGTCTCGGTTTCCGCGCTCATATAAACGTAACTCTCCTCCATCGTCGTCGTCGTCGTCGTCTTCGGCTTCGTTGCCAGAGAAGCCCGAGCCAAAGCCGAGGTCTGCCGGTATGATTCCGTAGGAATTAAAGCCATTTTTCCATACAATGTTTAATGAAACTGCCACGGCGGGGACTTAATAAAACTTGGATTTAATATTAAGTTTCATTTTGGTATCGGGTTTCTTTCGAGACATTCCTTTTGCTTCCTTTATTTCTGCGCTCGCTTTTCTTCGTCTTCTTCGTCGCCCACCCGCTTCAATTTTTCTTCTTTTTACGCTTTTGTTCTTTATTTTATTTTATTTTTTTTTTCCCTCTCACTCTCTCTCTCTCTCTTTCTTTTTTTTTTTGAAAGAGAAAAGTGGAGAAGGTCTATATGGAATATTGCATTCTTACGCAAAGCTGGCTCTCTTTCGAGAAGAAGAGTGCCGGGCTCATATACGCCAAAATGAAATTCCTCATCCAATTTACCCGGCTGCTGCCAATGGGAAACTTTTCGTCTGAATAAAAAAAAAATAATATCATGTATATACGTATACTACATACACTCGCATCGTCATAGCCAATACTTACACGCGTGTATATAGCATATATATATATATACATAACACCTATAATATTTATCCGGCAATATCCACTATCGTAGCTTATCGTATCGTATTATCATACCTCGAGTACATGTGTGTGTGTGGGCATAAGTATTTTTTTTTATACACACACACACACACACACACACACACGGGTTCCATTTCTTAGGTGAGTTTGTCCAATAAAGGCCAGGGTATCGGAAAACCATATCGTTTTTAATCTCGCGTTACTTATGTACGTGTATATGTGTGAGTAGACACTAATACGTATCTACACACACTTGGAATTTCACCACCACTTGCGCAATTTCGTAAGAACGCATTTTCGGGTTACCAATGAACGCTTTGAGAAAAATAGCTGGTTGCAATGGGTGGGCAAAATTGCGGAATCAAGAGAAATATTTTTTTTTTCATGCAGATTTATGCATTTTTTAAATAATTATATAATTTATTGTGTGATTAATTAACAATTGGTGACATTTTGGTGGATTTTGGGTTAGTAACTATTTAAAAAAAAATTCTATATGCTACTAATTAATAAGATATAATTCAAATAATAATAAAAAAATATAATAAAAAGTAAAAATGGTAAAAATAAAATTGTAAATAATAATAATAATAATAATAATAATAATAATAATAATAATAATAATAATAATAATAATAATAATAATAATAATAATGGTAAAGCTCGCGTACATTTAGTTTCATTGTTATTATTTTTTGTTTTTGTCCGACGTCGTCGGGCCTAATTAACTCCGAGTCAAAGGTGTTAATTTTAACACCAAAGACGCGTTCCTAATAAGAACGCGGTTGGAGGAAGTGGAACAAACCCAAAGTTTCCCTGCGAGGGTGGAAAAGACGAAACCCGAGGAGTAAGTAGTAGCAGCAGCAGCGAGTACCGAAAGCCGAGGGGCTGAGGACTCCCGGGGGATGAATGGACGATAAACAGAGGACACGATAACGCGCAACCGAATGAAAAGCATCGCAATTGTAATCGTATATGTTTTTGCGCAACTGTTTGGCTGCTGAATAGCAGAGAGCGGCGCGGCTCTCTTTGCTATGAAATTCCAAACGGTAGAATAATTAGAGAGACGGGAAGCTTTGAGCATTCTACCGCTAAATTGAATTACTGCTTGTATAAATTCTATCACACGGTCTGTGAAAATACATCCCCTTTCGGCACCCGTACGGATACACCCTACACCCCACGCCGTGCCTGCCTGCCACCCTCCTAGGTGGATATATATATATATAGATATTATAATTTCGTCATTTGATTTTCCTCTCGCTCATCTTTATTTCAAGGAATAATTGCAGTTCCTTCGAGTGCAACTTTTCATCACCGGCTCGATCCTAATTGAATTTCATTCGCCGGGATGGGAAATGGGAAAGTGGCTTATCGCCATTTCGCTGACATTTCGCTGACTTCTTTCCATCGACTCTACTTTTTTTTTCTTTTCTTTTTTTTTTTTCATTTTGGTTTTTCATGGAATCCGCGTTTTTATTGGAATCATATTTGGCGTTAAATGAATTATTAATATTTAATAAAATTTATGTTTATAGTTTTTAGTTATCTATTGTTTTTGAAATGGGTTTCTATTTACCTTTGGACATACCTTTCCCCCGAAAATGGGTTAAAAATTAAAGTTTCGAAAATGGGGTTGGACAAGTCACTTTTAGGGGTAATTTTTCCCGTAGAATCGATCCCAAAGGTCAAATTTGAAGAAATCCTAGCGGAAGTTGGAAAAAAGTAGGTTTTTTGAGGAAAAATCCTACTTCCCGTAGGATTTCTAGAATTTTAATAACAAAATTGGATTCCTCGGGAAAAAATACATCGGATATGGGTCTCCCGGAAATTCCCAAAAAAAGTTTCCAAAAGTCGATTTTTTTGGGTATGCCTACCCCTTCCCTCAAAAATGGGGTAAAAATTAAAGTTTGGAAAATGGAGTTGGACAAGTCATTTCTAGGGGTAATTTTTCCCGTAGAATCGATTCCAAAGGTCAAATTTGAGGAAATCCTAGCGGAAGTTGGAAAAAAGTAGGTTTTTTGAGGAAAAATCCTACTTCCCGTGGGATTTCTAGAATTTTAATAACAAAATTGGATTCCTCGGAAAAAAATACATCGGATATGGGTCTCCCGGAAATTCCCCAAAAAAGTTTCCAAAAGTCGATTTTTTTGGGTATGCCTACCCCTTCCCCCAAAAATGGGGTAAAAATTAAAGTTTCGAAAATGGGGTTGGACAAGTCATTTTTAGGGGTAATTTTTCCCGTAGAATCGATTCCAAAGGTCAAATTTGAGGAAATCCGAGCGGAAGTTGGAAAAAAGTAGGTTTTTTGAGGAAAAATCGCATTTCCCGTTGGATTTTGGAAATTTTGACAATGAAAATGGATTCCTCGGAAAAAAATACATCGGATATGGGTCTCCCGGAAATTCCCCAAAAAAATTTCCAAAAGTCGATTTTTTTGGGTATGCCTACCCCTTCCCCACAAAATAGGGTAAAAATTAAAGTTTCGAAAATGGGGTTGGACAAGTCATTTTTAGGGGTAATTTTTCCCGTAGAATCGATTCCAAAGGTCAAATTTGAGGAAATCCGAGCGGAAGTTGGAAAAAAGTAGGTTTTTTGAGGAAAAATCGCATTTCCCGTTGGAAATTTGGAATTTTAACAAGAAAAATGGATTCCTCGGGAAAAAATACATCGGATATGGACCTCCCGAAAATTCCGAAAAAAACTTTTCGGAAAGTCAAATTCTTTCAACAAACTCCACTTTTGACACCCATAATTTTCTCCACTGGATCCAACCTCCGAAAAGGTACCAAAAGGGGGTAATCCTTCCCCGTGACGTGATTACTATATTCATACAAATTGCAACCCATTGTTTTTCAGCCCATACACACACACACACTTACACACCCACTCATACATACACATATAGGCTCATTCGTTCCTCCGTCTGTCAGTCCATCCATCCATCCATCCATCCATCCATTCGTCTGTCTGTTTCCTCCTCCTCCTCCTCCTCCTCCTCCTCCACCTCTTCTTGTTCTTCTTTCCCATCGCGGCTGTAGCTTATAGGAAGTACACACTTTACTTTACTTCTCGCAGCTCTCGACTGCAGTTTCTAGGGAGAAAAGGGGATCCAGGTTTCGGGGATTAAGCAGATCGCACGGCATTAGTCCCTGACTAAATACCATACCACTACCACCGCTACTACTTCGCCGCAAATACTCGTGTCGAAGTGCTACTGCCACACACAATCCCCCGTTTCCTTTATCCTCCACAATCTACTATCCGCTATCTACACAATCCTCTTTAAATGTACGTACATACGGTACACGTGTACTTTCGATGCACACCCACACAGCCCTCGCCCTATACGACTGCCAACATGTGTGGGTTTAACCCCCGTTAACTGGGGTGCAAATCATTTCTCATAGAATTTCATGCCTGATGTCACAATCGTTAGGCTGCTTTTGCAGACTTCAAAGTCGTCAAGAGGGAGGAGGAGGAGGAGGAAAGGGAAAATTGTGTGGCTTTTTTGGGGTTTTTCTAGGGAATCTTTTGGTGTATCGAAGAAAGAATATTTAAAAAAAAACCAAATTAATCCGAAAACGCCGAAATTAAATGAACGGACCCCAAAATGGAAAACTGGAAAATGGATCCAGAAGTCACTGGAACCAAAAATACCCGGACTTCTTGGACCGGAGTCTTCGAAGTCTGTATTATGGCGATACGTGGGTCGAAATAGACTCCAAAAAAATTGGAAAATGGATCAAGAAGTCACTGGAGCAAAAATATGCAAGACTTCGCGGAAGCGGAGCCTTCGAAGTCTATATTCCGGCGATATGTAGGTCGATCCGACGCCGAGTCGGGGTCTCCATAGACCTCGATAGAGCGAACTTGAAGGGATGAACCACCCCAGGGAGTTGCGCGAGAGTCTGCCTTCCCGCCTGCTTGCTTGCCTGCCTGCAGCACGTAGTCTAAGTTGGCTAAGGGAATAAAGAAAAGGGAAAGTTAGTTCTCGTATCCCGAGGGACGCTCTTCTCTTCCGAAACTGCTGATAACGCCCTGGGAACTACTCCGTAGCGTTCCCATCCCCCCCCCCCCCCCCCCTCCCCATCCCTTGGACCTATAGATATACGCTCCTGGGGAGGTTTTCCCCGATTCGGGGTAAAATTCGACGTTTTGGGTAGATAAAAAAAATTTTTTTTTTTTTTGGGAAAGGTGGGGTAAAATTTGCCATTTTGGGTGTGACGAAGAAAAAGAAAAAAAAAGGGGGTGGGGGGTGGCATAAATAAGGTAACGCGTCCATTATGAAATCATTAATCTGTTAATGGTTTCGTCGACGCTTTGCTACACCCTCTCCCTTCTCGAACCCCATAAACACCACACGAATGCGGCAAAAGGGCTACGGCTTTCCGACTCCCCTTCGATTCGTCATGCGTGGCTGAACGGAACCTACGTAATTTGCGTAATACGCGTAACATACCATTATGTTATTACTCGCGGGCTGTTGCTTCCTAATGTATTCTCCGTGTGTACGTGTATATACGCATACACGCGTACGCATAAATATTTGAAACAATCTCGGTATACGGATTTGTCGTCCCAACGGCCAATCCCTGACGTTAATGAAACGACAATGAGCCGAGCGGTTTGTTTCTTATTGATACGCTCATCCCCGAGGGATGGACAGTCGCCCTTAAGAATAATAATCCGGGGTAATGGTATTGGACGGATGGACGGAAAGTCCTACCGAACTGGAAACAATTTTTACCGGGCTGCAGGAAATTTTTATCCGAGCGCGAAGGATTGTAACTGGAAGCTGGGGAATTCATATTCCGAGGCTACGAATTTTTTCCAAATTTTTGGTATTTTTTTACTGGATTCGTGGAAATTTGTATCGGTCCGGTAGGAATTTATACACTTCGAAAATAATAATATGAAAAATTTCGATTGGTCCGTTCTAAAAATTGGGAATTTTTACTGGACCGCCGGAAATTTCTACCAGTCCGGTAGGAATTTGTACACTTCGAAAATAATAATATGAAAAATTTCTATCGGTCCATTCTAAAAATTGGGAATTTTTACTGGACCGCCGGAAATTTCTACCAGTCCGGTAGGAATTTGTACACTTCGAAAATAATAATATGAAAAATTTCTACTGGTCCATTCTAAAAATTGGGAATTTTTACTGGACCGCCGGAAATTTCTACCAGTCCGGTAGGAATTTGTACACTTCGAAAATAATAATATGAAAAATTTCTACTGGTCCATTCTAAAAATTGGGAATTTTTACTGGACCGCCGGAAATTTCTACCAGTCCGGTAGGAATTTGTACACTTCGAAAATAATAATTTGAAAAATTTCTACTGGTCCATTCCAAAATTTTGGAATTTCTTCCGAACCGCTAGAAATTTCTACTGGACTGGGTTTCTACCGAGCTGGAAAAATATAATAATTATCCCTGGATCGCTGGAAATTCCTTCCAACCCGCTAAAAATCCCTACACTGGTCATCTAAAAATTGCCACCAATCGGCTCAGAAATCCGCACTGGAATATCACGAGAAGCCTGCTGGAAGCCAAAGAAAATAAAAGGAACGATGCTCCGGGACTGGAGAAAAAAAATTCGAACGGATCGCTACTGGACTGTAAAAAACCAAAAAAGTGTCACTGGAAGTCTCTACCGAAAATTCATATTCCATCCCAGATGTGCAATAAAAGAACGAAGCGGAATATGAGCACCGACCCCGATGCACCCTGATTTATACAGCGAGAGATAAGAGAGCGGAGTGACAGGAATGTCTAAATGCCCCATTTCGATTAGATAGAACTTTTATTACTAACGGGGAATTGCGGTGACTCACCGGTCGACTGATACGGTCATTGTCTAATGCCGGCAGATATATCAACACGTCTTTTAGTGTCTCTCTCTCTCTCTCTCCACATACACATATCTGTGTACATATAACTTGCAAATAGGGTATACGTATAATATAAACATACATATATATATGTATATATAAAACGAAGCCCGGGGCCATTCCGGGGCTTAGCGGAGGATCCTCGTAGGGATGAAAAGGCTTTACTCGTCGAGAGGAGACGACCAGGTCGTGGAAAATATTGGGATGCTGGGGCAAAACGTCTCGCTATGGGATCCTACTGGACCAGTTCAGAGCCGCTGGAAATGCGCGGGAAGATTTCGAATACCAGCGACAGTGAGTAAATCGGCTCCATAAATTGTCCCGAAAAAAGGAACGAGGTGCAAGAGCGACGAGGGGGGAGGGTGGGATGTGTGTATGTGTGTGTGTGCGTGCATGCGGTAAGATGCACTTGTAAAAATCGCACCTCACGCGGTGCACATTTATTTTGAAACCTCAGCAACCCGACACCGTGTCGTGTCCGCCGCATTTGCCACCTATGACAGCGAGATAAAAAGGACGCGCGGATATACGGTCGATGCTGCTGCTACTGCTGCTGCTGCTGCTGCAACACGACGGCTACTGTTTCCAGTTGCACCGCGTGTCCGTGCATTTATTTATTTATTTATTTTTTTTTTTTTTCCCAGCCACCGATGCTTTTCCAGATGGACTCTTGACACGGAAATGCAATCGGTTATTATTTAATTCCTATATGAGCTCCGGGCGCTTCCGCCGTTTCAATTGCGAAGGTCCCCACACCCCCGGTTTGACGCTGCAACATCGTACAATGAAATAAAGCCGCGCGAGTAGCGCCCGTCAATTAATCTCTGTCCTCCTTGACAAAGTAAACGAGATTAATCGCCTTTTAGTCGCTGCGTAGGTACGCGAAGAGCCATATTTCCGATTGAATCCGGAGACACGGCGCTCGCAGGAAATGTACGATTGTTACAAATCACTATTTTTGTGTATCTTGCTCCCAAACTGATTATATATGTGCGTGTGGGGGCCCCTCCCTTATTTATTTATTTTTTTTTTTTTTGAAACCCTCACAATTATTACGGTTATTGTTGGATCCTGAAAAGTCACTTCAGGAGCATCAATCACTGGGATCTTCGACGATTTTATTTCTAAGTCGAGAAAAAAATGTAATAATATCTTTTTTATTTCTATTACTAGAAAAAATATTTATATTTTTTAAGACATATTTAAATAGAGGGAACCTACCCCCTCGGGGGGATGGAAAAAGAAATTTCTCACAACTCGGATTTTATTTTTAAATCAAGAAAAAAATATATTACAATTGTTTTTATTTCAATTACAAGGGAAAAAGGTATATTTTTAAAGACATATTTAAATAGAGGCAACCTACCCCCTCGGGGGGATGGAAAAAGAAATTTCTCACAACTTGGATTTTATTTTTAAATCAAGAAAAAAATACATTACGATTTTTTTAATTTCAATTACAAGGAAAAAAAGGTATATTTTTAAAGACATATTTAAATAGAGGCAACCTACCCCCTCAGGGGGATGGAAAAAAAAATTTCTCACAACTCGGATTTTATTTTTAAATCAAGAAAAAAATATATTACAATTTCTTTTATTTCAATTACAAGGAAAAAAATGTATATTTTTAAAGACATATTTAAATAGAGGCAACCTACCCCCTCGGGGGGGATGGAAAAAGGAATTGCTCACAACTCGGATTTTATTTTTAAATCAAGAAAAAAATATATTACAATTTTTTTTATTTCAATTACAAGGAAAAAAAGGTATATTTTTAAAGACATATTTAAATAGAGGCAACCTACCCCCTCGGGGGGGATGGAAAAAAAAATTTCTCACGACTCGGATTTTATTTCCAAGTCAAGAAAAAAATATATTAATATTTTGTATCATTTCTAATACAAGAAAAAAAAATATATTTTTTAAAGAAATATTTAAAAAGCAAAGACCACCAACCCCCTCGAGGGGGTGAGGAAAAAATTGTCTCACAACTCGGAGCAGGAAAATAATTATCCGCCCGGTGAAATGACTCGGTACGAAAGCGTAACGGAATCCCAAGCACTCTGGCGATTCCAGAATGGCACTGTTTTTCCGCTGGAAAATGCCACGCCGCCGTTTCTATAACTGGGAAAAATTCAGCCCCTTCTCGCGGAGGAGGTGAGGCTATTTCTTTTCTGACCGTTTCCTCCCTTTAATTTCATACTTTACCTCCGGTTTCATCTTCTTCTTCTTCCTCCTCCTCCTCTAAAATAGAGAGGCCACCCTAGCCACCCCCGTGACGGGGGTGCTCTCTCTATTAGTCCACGTTGAAAAATCGCGTTACGTCCACAGCTGCGGAACATTAATCTTCTCACCTTCGTCTTTTGTTTCCTCTTTTCCATCCCCTATATTTTCCTCATTTTCTCCTTTTTGCTTTTGTCGTTTCTTCGTCGCACACTTATGGACCGATTTTTGCTCCAGTCAGATTTTCCATCCATCAATCCACGTTTTCTAATTGATCGGCGATTCTTACTGGAACGGTAATCCACTCGGTGCAGGTCCAGAATGCATTTATTTCAGCCCGAACAGTTCCAGGATGCAATTATTCGAGCTCGAACGGTTCCAGGATGCAATTATTTCAGCTCGAAAAATTCCAAAATACTTCAGTTCCGGGCAAAATAGTTCCAGGATGCACTAGTTCGATTACTTACGGTTCCAGAATGCACCATTTTGGCTCCTTATAGTTCCAGGATGCATCAATTTAGCTCTTTACGGTTCCAGAATGCATTAGTTTGGCTCATTATGGTTCCAGGATGCGGTAATTCGTCTCCCGGTGGCTCCAGGATGCGTTAATTCGGCTCCTGGTGGCTCCAGGATGCATCCATTCCAGTTGGACCAGTTCCGATAAAAATTCCTGTTCTGGAAAAAATGTATTAGAAATCCTCTATTTCTGATCCCCCAGATCCCCCCCCCCGGGCCCTCCTTTTCCCCAATATCTTATCGCTTCCTATCACGTAGATCCATTTGTGCTGGAACACCGGGGGATTAGACGATCCTACTTCCAAGGAGTAAGTAAGCATAAGCCAAGTCCGAGAAGATCTGGACCTAAGGTCTCGCGACACGGCGTCGTGGTGATCAAGGGAACGTGGAGCGGGGCGGGCAGTGGGTAGACGCGGGGCAAGAAAATTAAGAAAAGAAAGTTAATCTCGAAAGAGGCTCTTTTTAGATCCCCTTTGCTCCGACCTAAGTGAGTATTAACGAAAGGACTGTCTGTCTCCAAAGACCAACAAAAAGATCCTTCCCTCCACCTTCTTCTTCTTCCTTTCCTTTCCTTTCCTTTCGTTTTCGGGGATAAGGTGGTGGGAGAGTCGAGTTCTCGGAACCATCGACAAAGACGACTTTAATAGATTGACAAAGCTCCGGCTACGGCGAACAGGAAGGCTCAGGATTAATCTTCCCCTTTCCGCCCCGACCGCCTCGCTAAATGCCATTTATTTATATCCAGCTCCAAGTGCAGCAAAAGCATGCACCGGAGCTGCAGAGCCGTGCCTCGAATTCGCGCATTTGAACCTTTTGCCCGTAAAGGTCGATCTAGGATCGCCTGGAGCCGTATCGGGCCTGTTTCGGCTGGAACCGCATCGGCCTGGAACTGTATTAGCCTGGAACTGCATTGGCCTGGAACTGCATCGGCCTGGAACTGCATTGGCCTGGAACTGCATTGACTGGAACTGCATCGGCCTGGAACTGCATTGACTGGAACTGCATTGGCCTGGAACTGCCTCGGCTTGAAACTGCATTGACTGGAACTGCATCGGCCTGGAACTGCATCAAATAGGGACAGAATTGGGTGGTTTGCTAGGTTTCCCAGGAGAAGTCGGTACGAAGGGATGACTCAGAAAAATTGAATTAGGGTGGAGGGATGACGCGAGAATATTCTGAAATTTGATGCGCGACTCGAGACCCCCGGTTTTCCCATGGCGGGGGTATATGTATTCCCATAAGACATAAAAATGCGTCTCCGAGGTGTCGTTGCACTCGTAAAGCCATTTCTCAACAATAGCCGGGCCAATTTTCGGGCACTTCGGTGAGATGAGAAAATTTTATTGGATGGAAGTCGGAATTTTCGTGATGACTTTTATGAATATTTTTTTTTAATTCCCGTTTTGCAATAAATTTTACCACACCCGGACGGTGGGAAATGAAATTTCAAAGAACATCCATGGAAAGTAGGGCTGAAACGCCATAAAGTAAAAAAATATATGTTATTTTGGAAATTTTTTACGGGTTTTGGAATTAAATCTTTGCGATCTTTTTTTTTTTTTTTTAATTTTTAATTTTGGAAATTTTTCAATTTTGCTATTTTTTTTCTCCAGAAAATAAAGAAAATTTGGAAGTATTAGAATGTCACGAATCGTAACGAATTTAGGCTTGGACAGAAAATTTGCAATATTTGGAATTTTATTAATTCTTTTTTATAAAATTAATCGGAATTCCGGATTTATTTTGTAGGTAAATTTTTGCGTTTATAAAAAATTTTCTTTTTTTCCATTTTTTTGGCATTCTTCTTTTGCGAGAAAATAAAGAAAATTTGGAATTATTAGAATACCACGAATCGTAACGAATTTAGGCTTGGACAGAAAATTTGCAATATTTGGAATTTTATTAATTCTTTTTTATAAAATTAATCGGAATTCCGGATTTATTTTGTAGGTAAATTTTTGCGTTTATAAAAAATTTTCTTATTTTCCATTTTTTTTGGCATTCTTCTTTTGCGAGAGAATAAAGAAAATTTGGAATTATTAGAATACCACGAATCGTAACGAATTTAGGCTTGGACAGAAAATTTGCAATATTTGGAATTTTATTAATTCCTTTGTAGGAATTTGGGATTTATTTTTTGTAGGATTTTTTTCGCGATTTTTTTTCGAACCTCGGGAATTTTTTTAAATTCCAGGAAAATTTCAGATCATGGAAATTCCCTCCAAAAAAAAAATCGTCACGACAGCCGAGTAATATTACATCTAGTAAACTCCAACGAAGGATTGGCAACACCGAGGGTCTTTAATTATCAGGAATCGCTGTTTGTCTTTGGATGCAACTCGGTTGTTGCATCTAGTACATACATACCCGCTATCGGGAACTCCATCCTTTGTGCATTTGCTGGTGGGTTATCCGGATACAGGCGCTGTAATCGACGGAGAAAGGGAGCGGGGTGCAAAAATAGGGAAGGCCGAGAGAACAAGATGAGAAACTAGCAAGCAAGCAAGCAAGCAAGCAAGCTTTCTGGAAATAATGGAGGGAGGAAACGAGATTGCTGATGCAAGTGATAAACGCAGCTGGAAGCGAGCGAGTCGGTCGGGGCTATTTTTATTACCATAACGTGATATCCAGCAAGCCATTGGCTTTTGGAACAAGTGCAAAATTGCTCCAGCACATTACACGTACACACAGGCTCTGTGTGTCGGTGTGTGTGTGTGTGTGTGTGTGTGTGTGTGTGTGTGCATTTTGCGAGGCATAGTCGTTTGGGAACTGCAACGTATAGGTCGTAAATGCAGGCACATATGTACAAATGATGGTCGTTTTATCGGCGCAGTTTTATGTGACTTTATCAAAAAAATTCGTTTTCCCAAAAATAAAAAAGAAGAAAAAAAGGAGAGAAATGTGATATAGAAAAATGTCACATTTCCGGATTTATTCCTTTCTTGGAAATACAAATTTCAGCTGAAATCGAGAAAATTCGCCGGAAGACATTTTTCAATATTTCATAAATTCAGTTTTTTTTTTTTTTTTCCAAACTTTCGGGGATTCGCTGATTTTCTCCAGCCGCTCGCGCGAATCCATCCTTCCTTTTTTTCAACGACACCTCCGAAGTCGTTGAGATTCGTGTCACGGATCTACCGACCAAGTTGGCCCCGAGATCTTACGTCTCTTCTTTGCTCTCGCCCTTTTCGTCCCATTTGTCCCATTCGTCACTCGGTTCCAGCGTTTCCTTCTTCTCCAGTCGCCCAGCCTCCGTCATCTTTCTCCTACGGCAAGAAACTTTTCTCCTTCTTCTTTGAAAGCAGACACACACACACACACACACACATACATAGACACACCTTCATCTACTTTGACGAACCTGGAGACTTTTTACCTTCCCACTTTTCTCTCTCTCTCTCTCTCTTTATCTTTATCAAAAGAAGAGGACAAATTGCGTCTAGCGGAGCCAAGATAGCTCGTTCTCGTCGGTGATATTGGCATGGGGAATTTAAATATGCAGTCGGAAACAATGTCGCCAATTTATTTATCCCAATTTGCCGGAACTTTGAAAAAGTTGCGAAATTATTCCGTTGCTACGCTTCGAATGCGATAACAAAATGACATATATATATATATATGTATATGTATATGTATATGTATATGTATATGTATATGTATATGTATCTACTTGCTTCCCAACTTCAGCTCATTCGTCGAACTCTCGTTGCGTTATGCAAATTTTTGCATCTCCCATAAATTACGTTCCCGGAAATATTGGACACTTTTTGCCCAATTCGCGAAGAGACGAAGTTTTCAGGAATTTCGCGTGTTCCGCAAATTTCGAACTTTTCGGCGTTTCGTAATTTTCCAATTTTTTAAGATTAATTTTGGTTCAATCAAAAATTCGAAGTTTCGAAAAATCCAAAATTCCCAAATCGACGAAATTCCGAAAATTCCCTAATTTTTGTAATTCTCGAATTCTATATATTCTTTTTTAATTTTTTTTTAAATATTTTTTTATTTTGATTTTCTTCTATTTTTTTTTTTTCGAGATATCTTTATTTTAATTTTTGGAATATTTTATTATTTTTTTGATATTTACGAAGTCGTTGTTTATAATTTTCGCCTCAATTAAAGAAACCTCGATTTTCCAAAACATTTGAATATCAAATTTCGAATTCCACCCTCTCGAATGACGGTCTTTACCGTCAAGGGAAAAATCGCACCGTCAAAATGACGCTTTTAATCGCCGTCCCGACTTATTAATTAACGCTGGCAGCAGTCAAAGTCAATGAATTTTCATATGCCTTTCATATACCCCCGTACCTTTTATCCGGTGGATGCATATGGGGTCCTTCGATAAATTCATCGCACCGGTTCACCCCATTCCGGCGTAATTGACACTCGCGTTTACCTTTCCGGAGTCTCTGTTATTAAAGATCCACTCCTGGTGGGGCTTATTATGCGTTTATATCCGTCATCAATGTCAATGGGGTTTCGAATTTGCACGATTCCACCCCCGATTGCCAATAAACCAGAGGGGGAAGTGGCATTACCGAGGAATTTCGTGGAATTGAAAAATTTCCGGAAAGATAAATATTGAATTTCAAAAAATTGCAAATTCCTGCTTTTTATCAAAATTGGACAATTTCAAAAAGGAGTAATTCCAAAATTCCAGACGAAAGGCTCCTTGCGATTACAATTGCATATTAGCCTAGCGTCGCAATTGCAATTCCCTCCTTTTTTTAAAATTAAAAAATCTCGAAAAGGAGAAATTCCAAAATTCCAGGATCTCCAATTTTCACAATTTTCGAATTCCATTTTTTTTTACATTCAATTTTTATTTCTCCTACATTTTTCTTAAATTTTTAGAGTCGGAAATTTTGAAAAATATTTAGGAATTTTTTATTTAAAAATTTCGGCTCAACTGAAACTTCGACAATTTTTCAATTTTTAAAAATTCAACGAAACCTCGGATACTCGAAACATACGTTGCAATTGCAATTGCAATTCCCTCCTTTTTTTTTAAATTAAAAAATCCCGAAAAGGAGCAATTCCAAAATTCCAGGATCTCCAATTTTCACAATTTTCGAATTCCATTTTTTTTTACATTCAATTTTTATTTCTCCTACATTTTTCTTAAATTTTTAGAGTCGGAAATTTTGAAAAATATTTAGGAATTTTTTATTTATAAATTTCGGCTCAACTGAAACTTCGACAATTTTTCAATTTTTAAAAATTCAACGAAACCTCGGATACTCGAAACATACGTTGCAATTGCAATTGCAATTCCCCCCCCCCCCCCCCCCCTTTTTTTTTAAAATCGAGAAACCCGCGAAAAAAAGCAATTCCAAAATTCCAGGTAAAACAAAAGGCTCCTTTCCATGTCAATTGCATCAGCCTAACGTTGCAATTGCAATTCCCTGGCAAAGAACAACTCCATCGACTGTCCTTCCTCTCGACTGACAACGAGATCCGTCACGTAGCCGTAAAAGAATTACAGCACGTGCCGCCGCTACCGCTTCTCCTTCCATCCCATACAAGCACATGTGGAGGTGTACCACCACCGCGAGCCTCGTCTCCGGCTCCCGGCGGCTGCAGTTCGAACGGATTACAAGCTTGTATTCCTGGAAGATTCAATTCAATTCACTTCACTTCGGTTCCCCGGGAGTTAGGATTAGGGATTCCTTCCCATCTATCGTTCCTGAATTGAATCCTTAAACATCCCTTTCTGGGGACGTACCTTTTTATTTATCTCGATCGTCGATCAATTGCCAGCCCCCGCCGCCGCCGTCGCCTTCCTCTTCGGGTCCAGCCCATATGCAAGATGCAGCTACTGCGGCGTACGTGCGACATACAAATGCCGCTCTTTTCACCCCGAACCCGAACCGAACCGTCCAATTCCGGCGAACAGTGTGTGTCCAAGCCCGTCGAAGGTTTTTGGGGCGACGATTCGACTGGTCCAAGACTTGGCGCAGCAGCCGGGAACCTTTTTCTCTCTGACGGAAGGAGCCGGTAAATGGATAAATAAAGGGAGGTGGCCATTGAAGTTACCTTTCCGCTCGTGACCAGGCTTTTTCCGCAACGGTCGACGCCAAAAGTAGCGTGAGTGGGCGCAATAGTCTCGCGTCCCGGACGGCCGTGACACTCGCTCGCTTATCTCACGCGATGGCGGAGGCGATAAGGCGACGATGTCGCTGGAATAATTGCAGCTAGGAACGAACGAGCGCGAGACTCGCGATTGCATTGGGCGTTCGCATTCTTTGCCGGGATCGGGAAGATAAAGGGCTTCGGAAAACGGAAGCGCGGTCATCGATAGGGAAAGAATAGCGCCGGTTGGCGCAGTTGCATTTATCTCGCGATAGCGTTTACTCGGTAAATAGAGAGAGGGTGCACGAAGGGGGAGGCACTTTCAACTTTGTATCGACGTCAAAGCGGGGTGTTTTGTCGTATGCAAACGTCTCTCGAACCGACAAAAAAATGTGCTCTCCAACATTCCCGCGACTCTCCCTCTCGCTCCTTTTTTTGTTTATTCCACGCGAGAGTATTCGAAACGCCCCACTGTGAGCGAGTTCTCGGGTATCGGGTGTGTTTTGTTCAAAGGCTGAATGACTGACTGCTCGATATCGCGAATAAAAGGACACGTTTGACGGAAAAGACGACCGTTCCTCGTATGGGAATCGACGTGAATTCCACTCGTGCTTTGAATTCCACCTATTTTACATTTTCGCTCCTATTCCGATAAACCGTATAATTTTTTTCGCATTGGTGACACTTTTTCTCCGTTTTTTTTTCGTCCCCGTGTACCCATTTACGGATTTCCATCCGGATCGGGTGGTATCGGTATCGAAAAAGAGGTTATGTTTCATCGAACGGAGCCGTACGATGTCGTACGAAGTTACACGAAGCGATACGAAGTGACACCTACGATGGCAATCGAAGTTTTACGATTCTATACGAAATTTTACGATGCTATACGAAGCAATATGATGGCATACGAAAGTTTGCGACGCTCCCCGAAGGTATCCGATGTCGTACGAAATTGTACGAAGTTATACGATGCGATACGAAGTGATACTTACGATGGCAGTCGAAGTTTTACGATTCTATACGAAATTCTACGATGTTACACGAAGCCATACGATTCCGTACGAAAGTTTGCGACGCTCCCCGAAGGTATCCGATGTCGTACGAAATTGTACGAAGTTATACGAAGCGATACGAAGTGATACTTACGATGGTAATCGAAGTTTTACGATGCTATACGAAATTCTACGATGTTACACGAAGCCATACGATTCCATACGAAAGTTTGCGACGCTCCCCGAAGGTATCCGATGTCGTACGAAATTGTACGAAGTTATACGAAGCGATACGAAGTGATACGTACGATAGTAATCGAAGTTTTACGACGTCACACGAACTTCTACGATGTTATACGAACTTCTACGATGTCGTACGAAGCAATACGATGCCACACGAAGTTCCGCGGAACCAAAAGCCGTATTTGCGACGGGATGAAGGAAACCTGCACGCAATGTCTCCACTTTCTATACTCACCCATACCCCAGAAATCAATCGAAAGGGACGTAAAGAGCGAGATTTCGTTCGATGATCTCCCGAGAAAAAAAGCTCCGGGCTCCTTCCCTTCCGTTCGAAGCACCTAAGGGGAAAAATATATAATATCCTTCTTCAACATCCCCGGGTTCTTTGATATTTCCCGGGCTCTCTTCTTAAGTTTATTGACATTGCGAGGGTAGATACCTCGCGCGTATGCGAAGGAACAAATATCCCTGACACTCGCCGATTCACTTGAAACTTAATCCGAGCATGAAAGGAAAAGAGATTCCTTTCTTTATTCGAGAACCCGGGCAGGGGGGGGGGGGTCGCGTGTGTGCCAAAGACTTCACGGCATCGTCCATGGCAAGAAGTACCTATTTTCCATCGGGACGGGTTCGAGATGCGGATACGAAGGGACTTCGCGAGGGTATCGGGGAATTGCGAGTCTAGTTAAGTTTCCCACCACCCTCGTGCGTGGATCTCGTTGCTGCCGGAGACAGAGAGGCCATCCCATCTAGCGGATGGGCTAGCGAAGTTACGAGTGCCGCGTCGAGCGTGTACGTGACATTTCCCGCTGAAAGGAGATCCTATCGTCGAGCGGCCGCTTTTTTTTTTTTCTCCCCTTTTCACCGAGATTTCCATAAAAGGAAATTTTCCCCGGCTGCCGAACGCGCGCCCATCCACTGCGAAATTGACGATTCCCGATAACACCGGCCCATTGATTGGAAACGCCCCGAGTGGAGGAAGGACGTATCGCTAACCCCTTTGCCGGACGGACACAGTTTCCTTCGAAAACACTGCACGGCTCAAGGGTCCTTTCGTATTTCCACCCTTGTTCGATTCGCATAAAAGCGAATCGCACAAACGCTGACACACGTGTTGAGTTCCCTCGGACCGACCGAGTGCACCCTGCGCTCTTCACCCTTCACCTTCTCTCGAGAGGGTCGAGAGAGAGAGAGAGAGAGAGACCCGGGGTTGGGTTAAGGTCGAGCTCGATGCACCCCCATGCGTTTTCCAAGGAGCAAATTGCATACTGGTATAGACGGGCCATTGCCACACGTACGTGTTTTCCCATCCCCTCCGCGCCCAAGCGACCTCCAGTGGGCCAACGAGGAAGTTAATGAATTAATTAATTAATATCTGTCTCCTCCCCACGACTTCGTTCCGAGTCATAAATTCATTAGACCCGATTCGTAACAATCTAAAAGCCATTATTTACTCGCCTCGAATCGGAGGAGCTGCTATCCGCCGGTCTTGATTAGCGCGTCCTTCGAGTGCCCCTCCCCCAGAAGGAGAGGGTCTTAGGCACCCGGATACCAGGGAAGGCGTTCATCAAGATCGTCGCTGAAGAGTCCGGGAGCGGCACATTTTGAGTTACGACTTTTTTTGGGGATTTCGATACTTTTGGAGCTGCAGTTTTGGGGGCTAATTTTTTAGCGGCTCGAGAGCAACGTCCAGATTTATTTCGCGGGAATGGAGAAAATCCCTAGGGAAATCTAGATCCGTCCCAGACGTTTGCTACACGTGGCAAAAACCTACGAGAAAAATGTGGGTTTGGCCCATATTTTTCGCGATTCTTCGATTTTTTGCCAATTACTCGGCGAACGCTCTAGTAAAATTTTGATCTGGTCCAGATATTTGCTATGCATTCGAAAAATCCCTAGCAAAGCGCATATCCGTTCCAAATACGTCCCAGGTATTTGCCGTACTTCGTAACTGAAATTTGATCGCGATGATTCGCCAATTACTAAACCCTAGAACAGCACATGGGGTCAATATGACCCCACGCGATTTTCGAACTCCATTGTCCAAAATCGAAAATTGTCCGAACTCCAAATCTCTAATTACGTGCGATATTACGAAAATGAGTAATTCTCTGAAAATCACACCCTTCATTTTTCAAAATAAATACCTTTTTTGGAAAATCGATTACGCTCTTTGCGTTCGAGTTTGGAGGTGTGCTGTTCCAGGGTAAATATCGCCAATATTGCCAATTACCTAAAAAAAAATCCAAACCCGTCTTAGAATCGGGACTTTCGAAAATTCTTTACTTGACCAAAAATCCAAATTCGACTCATTGTCAGATACTTTCTGTGCCTGCCAAAAATCCCTAGAAAAAATCCAGATTGAACCAAAGCTTTTCGGGGTTCTCTAATTTCTTCGCAGACCCAATAGTAACCCCCCCCCCCCCCATACTTGGATTTCTTTGCGAAACCCTTGCCAGACTCTTCCAGTAATCCAGACCCGCCCTAAAATTCCATTTTATAGAAATTTCGAAATTTCAATTCCAAATATTTCAAAGCAAAATCCAAATTTGACCCAGATACTTTCCGTATCTCCCAAAAATCCCCTTTTTAACCCCTTTTGTCCCCCTTTAACCCCATACGTAAATTTGAAAAATTTCTCTGCGTCTTTTCCGGATTCCGTACAATTTCTGCCCGGGTGGAACAAAGTTGCAGAATCGCAACGATGTTACGATATCATACACAGACACACACACACACACACATACACACGGGGTCCGCGCACGGGCCGTTGCCGGGGCAGACGGATGAAATGGAGCAAAAAGTGCAACGTAAAGAGCAAAGAGCCGGAGAAAATTCTGCTGGAAGTTCTCCGGAACAAAGGCAAACTCGACCAAAGGGTTCACGGTGTCGGGCATTGTGTTCCTGGAGTTTGTTCCCGGCCATTGTTGTTGTGTACCTACCTATTACACACACACACACACACACATACACATACGTATAAATAAATATAAAGACACATGTACCTACGTACAGTTAGGAGATCCGCCATGTTCCTTGGAACTCCACGGCATCCATGCATCCGCCTTTCTTCGGGATGCACGTATATAGAAGTCGGTGCGTGGGCGTTAGGAAGACATCGGCCGACGGTGTAATCAGATTGTCGGAGTTTGTACGCCGTAGGATCGTTAATTAGCCCTTGTCTCGAACGTTTAGTTTATACAAGCGCACGTAGGATACACGCAGGGCAGAGTCCACTGTCTTCCAGTACCAGATGCATCGAGGTGCACCTTTCGTCATAAGTTTCTCATTTTTCTTCTTTTTTTTTTATTCATATTTATTTATTCATTTTATTTTTATTTATTTATTTTATTTTATTTTATTTTATTTTTCGTCAATGTAAAGTAAATCGCCAGGCCATTGTGGTGCCGTTCGCGATGGTCCTCGGTTCGTGTTGGTACACGGGAAACGCGTGTATCTCTCCGGTATAAATATTGCCCCGCTATCGCTCGGTTCGAACGAAAGGGCGAAAAAAAAAAAAAAAATGAAAAGGAAGTGTACGCAGGGGGTGGTATACGCATCGCACCGGTACCAACCCTCCAACCCTCCCGGGGGATTAGCTGGGAAGCGTAAATAACGCCACGTGCTCGTATCATCGCGTTTGTTTGCTATTGGCAAATTTTTACGGGGAATGCAGGGGGTGTAGGGATAGGGGGAAGGTAAGGGATGATAAGATCCTACCCTTTCGCCGCGAGAAGACGAAATTTCGGAAAGAACGTTCGTGCGGTAAAATCGCGAAATTGACAAGAAGTGGGAAAATAATTTCGTGGTTTGGAATTTTTTTGGTTTTTTTTTTCGCGATTGAAAATTTATTTGGGAGAATAAATAAATTTGTAATTTGCGGAATCGAGGAATTGCGAAAAAAAAATTGGAAATTTGTTATTAAAAATTGGAATTTGAAATGACAATCCGAGGAATTAAGGAAATTCGGAAATTTTGAAAATCCAATTTCGAAATTCGAAATTCGGATTTTTTCGCTCGAAATTAATCGCACCCCCGCGAAAAATAAGAATTGTCAAAATATTTCCAGGCGAAATCGAGGAAATCGAAAAATTGGAAATTTATAATAAAGGAAAAATGGAAATTTCAAATTATCGTTCGAGAAATCGGGCGAGTACCAAAATTCGAAAATCCAAATTTCGAAAATTCAGAAAATCGCCATCCGTCCACTCAAAATCCAATATTTCCACGCGAAATCGAGGTAATCGAAAAATTGCAATTTTATAATTAAAAAAAAATGGAAATCTCAAATTATCGTTCGAGAAATCGGGCGAGTACCAAAATTCGAAAATCCAAATTTCAAAAATTCAGAAAATCGCTATTCGTCCACTCAAAATCCAATATTTCCACGCGAAATCGAGGCAATCGAAAAATTGCAAATTTATAATAAAGAAAAAAATGGAAATCACAAATTATCGTTCGAGAAATCGGGCGAGTACGAAAATTCGAAAATCCAAATTTCGAAAATTCAGAAAATCGCCATCCGTCCACTCAAAATCCAATATTTCCACGCGAAATCGAGGTAAACGTAAAATAGGAGGGTATTGTCGATGTCTCCCAGACCTTTGCCAGACTTGCGAAAGGCGTGGGAAAGACTCGGCCTTCCCCGGTGCATTCTCGTCGCGTTCAGGGGGTCGGTATGTGTGATGTATACACACGTAGATCAAGTGAAAAGTTGGAAACCGATTGAGAATATATTCCACAAGTATATGGAGTAGTATGTATATATCCTGGAAGAAGAGAGAGAGAGAGAGAGTGAGGAGAGAGGAGAGGGAAGAGAGAGATGGAGAAGACTGTACAAAACGTGTGATTTATCTGACGGATTACGAGGAAAGTTTTCCAATTGCTAGGAAAAGACGACATCGGAAACCGATAGCTTCTTCTTCTTCTCCTTCTTCTTCTTCTTCTTCTTCGAGTACCTCTATACCTTTCAACCGGAAGGACCGAAAGTATTGAAAGATTCCACTTCTATTTATATTCCCTTACTTGCTTCTTGATCTACGGGTCATCCTCCCACACTTACGTATGTGAAAACACGTCTGTCCAGCAAAGAGAGAGAGAGAGAGAGGGAGAGGGAGGAGAACCCTTTTAATATTACGAATGCCATTTCCCTCCAATGAAATTCTATCAAATGCGACCGAAACTCTGCCAGGAATTCCCGCCCGTCCTTTTTCTGTTCCCAGTCTGGAAGGATACTCGCAGAGTCTCCTTTTTCCCGTTCGTCCATTCGTTTCGGTGGCATTTGCTTATAGGTAGCGTGCCAGGAAATGATTATTTCCCGTATCACGGAATCTGGACTCTCTCTCTCTCTCTCTCTCGCCCAACTGGAGAAGAAGAAGAAGAAAGAAAAAAAAAAGAAATATCGAGATTGGGTGCCAGTGTCCAGGCTCCGAGTTATTCTGTGCGAGCTTCTCTCCGGAGCTTGACCATTCTCTTTCGCAGCATCCCGATATTAGATTCCTTCCGGACCGTGTATCGAAGTTGGTACCGTTTTCGTCACCACAGCATCCGGGAATTAGATTATTTTTTTTTCCTTTATGGATCAGAAATGGAAACTGGATCGTTTCCTTTCGCAGCATCTGGGTGTTGGATCCTTCAATGGACCAAAAATTGAAAATGGACCATTTTCTTGCGCAGCATCCGGGTGTTGGATCCTTGAATGGACCAAAAATTGAAAATGGACCATTTTCTTTCGCAGCATCCGGGTGTTGGATCCTTCAATGGACCAAAAATTGAAAATGGTCCATTTTCTTTCGCAGCATCCGGGTGTTGGATCCTTTAATTGATCAAAAATTGAAAATGGACCATTTTCTTTCGCAGCATCCGGGTGTTGGATCCTTGAATGGACCAAAAATTGAAAATGGACCATTTTCTTTCGCAGCATCCGGGTGTTGGATCCTTTAATTGATCAAAAATTGAAAATGGACCATTTTCTTTCGCAGCATCCGGGTGTTGGATCCTTCGATGGACCAAAAATTGAAAATGGACGATTTTCTTTCGCAGCATCCGGGTATTGGATTCTTTTATGGACCAAAAATTGAAAATGGACCATTTTCTTTCGCAGCATCCGGGTGTTGGATCGTTTAATTGATCAGAAATTGAAAATGGACCCTTTTCTTTCGCAGCATCCGGGTATTGGATTCTTTTATGGACCAATTGCCTCGTTTTCCGGCATATTCTCTCGAAAATTTCGTTTCCAGTTTTCGCTTTTCGAGCGAATATATTTATTTCCTCGAAAAATAATACATTTCGCAAACACACCCCATACGTACACGTTACGTACCAGGGGTGGCTTTTATAATCTTCCACGAAGATCTGTCCTTAAACGAACGCGTAACCCCACGTACACGTACACACACATATGCAAATATAGAAATAAATATATACGCATATAAAATATATGTAAATCTGCGGATATACAAGTAACTTTAGCAGCAATGCTAAAGTAACGTATTCACAAGGTTCTCGTGTCTCGTGGACACTATTTGTACCTTGTCACACGTCCTTCTCTCTTTTCCACCCCACAAATATATATATATGTGTGTATATATGTGTGTATATATATATTTTCCACAGCCATTATAATATAGCCGTGAAAGGCGGCGGCATGGCATTTCTTATCGCGTCTACATTCGCCGCTGCACCGCAACATTATTCAAGTTATAAACCAAAACCCACCCTAGCTTCGCTTCATCCCTTATTCTCGGGTTCGTTTCGCTCGCCCTCACGCTTCGACCGGGCCTCCATCCTTTTCTTCCCGACATCATCGGCTTTGATATCCATCCCTCGACCACGCACGCGATCACTCGACGACGTGAAATTAGCCCCCTCGGAATTATCACGGTTGCGGCGACTGGTGCGTATTTGCAAGTGCAAGCGTATCTCCAGGGTGACACCAATCCACGCAATTCTCAGAAATGTACGAAAGTCTGGGGGTTCGATTTTTGTATGAAATAATTTAAAAAAGAAAAGAGGAATTTCGAAATTTCCTCTTTCCCCTAAAAAAATAATATAAAAGAAAAAGAAAATGATGTAAAATAAAATAATATAAAAGAAAGGAATTTCGAAATTATCTCTTTCCCCTAAAAAAATAATATAAAAAAAAAGAAAATGATATCAAATAAAATAATATGAAAAAAAGGAATTTCGAAATTTCCTCTTTCCCCTAAAAAAATAATTTAAAAAAAAAAAGAAAATTATATAAAATAAAATAATATAAAAAAAAAGGGAATTTCGAAATTTCCTCTTTCCCCTAAAAAAATAATTAAAAAAAAAGAAAATGATATAGAATAAAATAATATTAAAAAAAAGGAATTTCGAAATTTCCTCTTTCCCCTAAAAAAATAATTTAAAAAAAAAGAAAATGATATAAAATAAAATAATATAAAAAAAAGGAATTTCGAAATTTCCTCTTTCCCCTAAAAAAATAATTAAAAAAAAAAGAAAATGATATAAAACAAAATAATATAAAAAAAGAGAATTTCGAAATTTCCTCTTTCCCCTAAAAAAATAATTTTAAAAAAAAGAAAATGATATAAAATAAAATAATATAAAAAAAAGGAATTTCGAAATTTCCTCTTTCCCCTAAAAAAATAATTAAAAAAAAAAGAAAATGATATAAAACAAAATAATATAAAAAAAGGGAATTTCGAAATTTCCTCTTTCCCCTAAAAAAATAATTTAAAAAGAAGAAAATGATATAAAATAAAATAATATAAAAAAAAGGGAATTTCGAAATTTCCTCGTTCCCCTAATAAAAAATTAAAAAAAAAAGAAAATGATATAAAATAAAATCATATTAAAAAAAAGGGAATTTCCAAATTTCCTCTTTCCCCTAAAAATTGTTTGGCAAAAAGTAAGGAATTTTTCCCTTCGATTTTTGGATAAAAAGATTTAAAAAAAAAAAGTAAATGTCGAAAATTCCAATTTCTGCTCAAAATTTTTGTAAAAAAAAAATATTGGAATTTCTCTATTTCCGAATTTGAATTTGAATTTCGAAAACGATCGCCGATTCGGGAGACTTTTTGAAATTAGAAATCGAGGAATTTCGAAATAGAACAATTTCCCAATTTTTCCAAAGAAAATTCGACAAAAATCAGAATTACATCCATTTTCGCAGAAAATGGATGCAATTCCTTCGCGGTGTCCATCCGAAAGTGCATCCTTCCACCCGCGACGCAGCGGCTATAAAAATCGGAGACGCCGCAGCACCTTCTTGGCGGCATCCAAAGATCGCGTACCAACTATCGGGACGCCCGACTGGCGATATCGACTCGGGGCCAAGGACCAGGGAGCAAGAAGCTCATCTTCCTCCGCCGGCTGGTGGCAGGCACCTAGGTACCTAATTTAATCTCCCTCCGGAGGAATGCGATTCGCCGAAAGGCGGATGATAGTTTCCAGAGGATTTGCCAAAGTAGTTAGAGTCGCGGCAATTCAGACCCGTCCCATCTTGGCTTTTCTTCCCGCGACAACAGCCGGCAAAAGCTTTGGACATTAGGGAAACTACCGCGTCTATCTTTGCGCCCTCGTCTCCTCCCTCGACGTTCTCCAGGTCGTTCCAGAAACGACCCGGTCCGAATTAACGCCACGAATGCTTCCCTTTCATTCCTGGCGCTCTTTTCGCACTTACCACCCCCACGGTGCACTTATACTACCCCTTGCGGAGTGCTCGACGAGGTTTTGGCTAACGTCACGCCGGTGGGTTACGTTTACGGGAAAGGAAGAGCAGGAAAATGGCAGCGGCGGCAGCAGGAGGAGGAGGAGGAGGTGGAGGAGGATGGGAAGGCGGTAAGAGTCCATTGAACTTCATCCAGGAAGACGACCGGAAACGATGACACGTCCGTGTATAAAAAGCGAACGTGTGTCTGTGTGAGACAAAAAGGAGCAGCTGCTAAAAAGGAGTAGGAATCCTTTCCTTTGCCGTGAAGCGAAATGCTCCGACGCGGAAATGTCGATATATCCACTGCTACTCCTACTCCTACTCCTACTCTCACTCCTACTCCTTGCTTTTTCTCTCGCTCGCTAAAGTCTTGTCGGGAAATCCCCTTAAAACCGGAAGCTACGTGTAGCGGATAGTCTTCCGCTCGCCCCTTCGTCAGATTTATCCCCTTTCGAATGAGAGAAGACGGGGGAAAAATTTGCAGCGGCGGGTTTCGGTAATCAAATTCGACCCCAAAGTAGACTTATCGCGCCGCCTCGCGGCCTGGAAATTCGATCAACATGGGAAACGTCAAGTTTCGGCAGGAAATCGGGTTTCAGGCGAGGAGAGAAACTTTAGATACTTCTCTCTCTCTTTTTTTTTCTTTTTTTTTTATTAATAATTGTTCGATATTTATCGAATTTAGGCGTTTATTATTTATTTATTTTATTTTATTTTTTTGGGGGAGAAAATCGAGGCTCCAGAAATTCGAGGAAAATTGGAATTTCCGGGATTTTGGAAATTAGATTTTCGCCTTTTTTGGAGAAAATCGAGGCTCCAGAAATTCGAGGAAAATTGGAATTTCCGGGATTTTGGAAATTAGGTTTTCGCCTTTTTTTGAGAAAATCGAGGCTCCAGAAATTCGAAGGAAATTGGAATTTCCGGGATTTTGGAAATTAGATCTTCTCCTTTTTTGGAGAAAATCGAGACTCCAGAAATTCGAAGAAAGTTGGAATTTCCGGGATTTTGGAAATTAGATTTTCGCCTTTTTTGGAGAAACTCGAGGCTCCGGAAATTCGAAGAAAGTTGGAATTTCCGGGATTTTTGGAAATTAGATTTTCTCCTTTTTTGGAGAAAATCGAGGCTCCAGAAATTCGAAGGAAATTGGAATTTCCGGGATTTTGGAAATTAGATTTTCTCTTTTTTTTGGGGGGAGAAAATCGAGGCTCCAGAAATTCGAAAAAAATTGGAATTTCCAGGATTTTGGAAATTAGATTTTCGCCTTTTTTGGAGAGAATCGAGGCTCCAGAAATTCGAAGAAAGTTGGAATTTCCGGGATTTTGGAAATTAGATTTTCGTAAAATGCAAGAACAAGTAAATGAGACCGTAATTGCAAATTGCAACCGATGCCGGGGTTGAAACTGAACAGAGCTTGCACCAACGAAAGTGCATATACCCGCGCTCCCTGGGGGGATGTTTCTTATCGGACACTTTTTTTTTTCTTCTCGCTTGTTTCTTTCCAGTAAAGCGAAATTAAATTTGCAAAAGGTACCGCCGCGAAAGCGGTAACGGAGATAGCAGCACGTGTACGGTTTCAATTGCGATTGCAATTGCAATTGCAATTCCTGTGCATTCGCGAGCGAGCGACGCGAATTACCAGTCTGGTGTTACCGTTTTCAGTGGGAATGTGAGTTTCACGCCATTCCCGCTATCTTTTTTTTTTTTTTTTTTTTTAAAGAAAATGCTAAGAAATGTTTCCGAAAATTCTACCCTTTTTTAGGTTAAAGCTTAAAAATTCGTAACTTCGGAGCCAGAAAATTTAGAAAATTGTGCCTAGACTGATTCGAAAGCCTGAAATCTCCTCTTTCGATGGTGAAAATTTCAAATTTTTCAAATATTTCTGGGCCCAGCTACGATTTTTCCAAGGGAAGTCGATTTAGGGGTTGTTTCCCTAAAATCGATTACACATTTCTAGGTTCGACTTCAAAAAATCATAACTTGGAGACCCAAAATCATAGAAACTTCTGCTTTGGCTCATTCGAAACCTTAGAACCTCCTCTTTCAACCCCATAAATTTCAACCCCTTGGGATATTTTCACCCTAAACTACAATTTCCTAAACCGAAATCGATGAAACGGAAGAAAAAACGAAACGAGGCATTGAAAAAGAGTGTCTGCGGGGAGTATGGCAAGAGTCTGAGCCTGCTTACCACCTTGCATTTTTAGGGTGGACTTTCCGGGGATTTTTATTCGACCGTTTATGTAGTTTCCAGCCTGCCTGCCTGGTGGCTGCCATATACAAACAAGTCCTAATAAACTTTCGGAGGGAGCCCGAACCGCTGTTACGGTGGTTTCCTCCTACGGAGTAAGTTTCCGTTGAACATAGAACCCATGGACGTACTCGGATGGATCTATATGTATACCACTGGAGTACGATAGCAGCCCTCTCGCTCACTCCAGTTCTCCAGTCCTCCAATCCTCCAGGTCTCCTCCACTTCTCCCGGAGCGATTTAATTTGTTCTACATGCTCCAGTGTACATATACACCCACACTCCTATTATATATATATATATATATATATATATATATATATATATATATATATATATATATATATTTGCTCGAAAAGCGAAAACCAAATTTTCGAGGGAACGCGCGAAATTGAGGGAATTGGTCCATGAAAAAATTTAATATCCGGATGCTGCGAAGGAAAATGATCCATTTCCAATTTTTGCTCCATTAAAGGATCCAATACCCGGATGCTGCGAAAGAAAATGCTCCATTTTCAATTTCTGGTCCATGAAAGAATTTAATACCCGGATGCTGTGGCAGAAATTGCTCCATAAGAGGCTCTAAAAATTGAACGCGTCGAAAGAAAATGGTCCAGTTCCAATTTCGGGGCTGTAATAGGCTCTAAAATCGAGATGCTGCGGAAACAATTGGTCCAGTTTCAATTTTTGATCCGTAAAAAAATCGAACTCTCGGATTTTACGGAAGAAAATGACGCAATTCAAATTTCTGGTCCATGAAAGAATCTAATACGCTGATGCTGCGAAAGAAAATGGTCCATTAAGGGATCCAATACCCGGACGCTGCGAAAGAAAAAAATGTCCATTTTTAATTTCTGGTCCATGAAAAAATGTAATAGCCGGGGGTCGCGAAAAAATGAATCCGCAATAGGGTTCCGAGTGATCGGTTTCAGAAATTGATAAACAGTCGATCCCAAAAAAAAAAATAAATAAATAATAAAAATCGTCATCCGTGATTAACCCTAGACACTCGAGATGAAGATACTAAATTGTGGATTCATCCAGTCCCGGACGTGCCTCGGAGGTTTCTTTTCTAAATTACCTCCCTATTGCGACTTTATCCTATTTACAGGCGAAGACCCTTTCCTTTCCTTTCCTTTCCTTTCCTTTTCCGTGACGTTGAAGAAGACTTTAAGTTTAAGGTAAAAAGCCTTCGAGGGACTGAAGGGAGCGGAGCAAAGTAGAGTAGAGTAAAATAGAGTAGAGCTGGGAAGAAACGGTTTGAGAATTGAGAGAGAGAGAGAGAGAGAGAGAGAGAGAAAAAAGACGAGAAGAGGAGAGAGATGGTCTCTGTACCGGTGACTGGCGAGAGAAATGGTATATTTCCAAAGAAGGGAACGAAGGACTCTGACATGCTCACAATGGCTGACGCCCTAGTCGATTTATGCTCGTGTCAACGTCTCTCCGCACGATATGAGCTCCTTCTCTTTCCCGTTTCGTCCTTGTGTCCTTTTTAGCCTCTTTTATCCTTCTGCACACACACACACACTCGCACAATATTTAAATGCGCGAAATAAGGAAGCACAAACGAAGAAAGGACGTATTCTGGAATTCGCGTGTGTGAGTGTAGGTATTCGCAAAACATCCCCAAACAAATTTCCCTCCCGATCAAACACTAGAAAGTGTCGATAAACGGCTCCTTCCCCTGCTGCGCCTCCTTTTTTTTTAATATCACGGTGTCCCATAAGTTTTTTCCGCGCCACGCTATGTACTGCTGCGCTTTTTTCCTTTTTTTTTTAATATCACGGTGTCCCATAAGTTTTTTCCGCGCCACGCTATGTACGAGCTCGAGCCGGCAAGGAAGAAACTTATGGGACACCCTAATATAATAAATATAAAAATCTTGTGGTACATTTATGGCGAATAGGTGGTGCGACCAGGGGTCAGGAGCTGGAGCCTGGCCCGGCACATTATCAATCCCCGCTTTTCTTTTTTCTTTTTTTTTTGCTTTCTCGTTGCATAGGAGCTTAAAACGGATCGGATTTCCCTACAGGACGACGTGCCATCATGGTCACTTGCGCTCACACACGCACACGCATCGTGCGGCTTTTCCCCATTTTTCCCTGTAAAATACGAGCCTCGCTCCGAAGCGTATATTGTACATTGCATATATGAGGGGAGGAAAGAAGCTCCAGGGGGATGATTTAATGAGGTGTCCGTTTACTTTCCCGAGCAGGTCCGGTACTGGAACCGGCTTCTGGAGTCGCGTATCGAATTTCTGACTCCGGGGTTCGGGTGGAATTAATGGGGGGGGGGGGGGAAATATGTGTTTTTTTTTTCTGAATTTGAAATACTTGCAGATTATTTTTAGCATGTATATATGTATATATCTGTGTATACATAATTAATTTGAGGGGGAGGGGGAGTTTGAATTCAATGGGAGGGTTGTTATTATTGAAAATTTATAATTACGAAAATTAGAATATTATTATTATTATTATTGCTATTGCTATTGCTATTATTATTATTATTATTATTATTATTATTATTATTATTATTATTATTATTATTATTATTATTATTATTATTATTATTATTATTACCATTAATGTGGTATCATACCATTTGTGGGAATGATAAACGCATGGGACGGACGTTAGTTAAGTTTTTCCCAGAGTCCCATTATCGAAGGTACATATATATATATATATATTTATGTGTACACATAATAGCCTGGTTACAAAGGAAAAAAAGCCGTCGTTTAAGTAAATTTCGCCATTCACCGCGGTAATAATTGAACAAAAAGGAATACAAAAAAGAAAAAGGAGAGAAAAAGGAAGGAGAAAGGACTCGCGACAATAATGGACCGTAACTTGTTATTTTGACAGTTGGGATGCGAATGTGTGACTGCAGCCAGCCAAACCCAACCCCTCGCTGCGGGACATCCCGCCGATGGCTTTCTTTCGATTATGCAACTATTACAATACCGGCGAGGGGCAAAAGGGAAAACGTCCAGAAGGGAACGAGAAGAAGAAAAAAAAAATATATATATATATAGACAAACACGCACACAAGAGCGAAAGAGGGGAATGTCAAGAGACTCGGAAGCAAAATCTCCACTCATTCTCGGTGCATTTCAAGGGAGGCAGGGGACGATTGTTAATAATCGTCCCGTTTTCAACAACCCACCCCTTCCGGACGCCTTGTCTGTCGTTGATTGAAATTAATGCGTGAGAAATCTTTACCCCCCGAGAGTTCGAGTGTGGATATGAAAGAAAAAAATTATAGTGTTTACTTTATTTTGTTTATTTATTTATTTATTTAATTTATGGGGCGAAGGGGAGGTTTGATTCACGGGAAATTAGCATTTAACGATGTGATTTCGAGAGTATTATTTATTTATTTATTATTATTATTATTATTATTATTATTGAAATAATAATATATTGTTTGTTTCTCGGTTACAGATGGCCACGGGGAAGTCGAGGACGACCCGGGGGTGCAGGATTATTCCACCGATGACGACTACAACGACCTCTACGACACCACGACTAATGGGTGAGTTTTTGAAATTTCCCGATTTTTTTTTTTATTTATCCCCTAAACAAAAATGCACATTTCAGACAATGAAAATTACTCGATGTTGAAGTTTGAACTGAACTTTGGAAATTCCTGGAAATTTTTTCGTCCCTCCGCGAAAATTTACATTTTTTATTAAAAAAAAATTCCTCAAAATTTAAGTTTCAGCCGAATTTTGGAAATTCCTGGAAATTTGTTCATCCCTCGGCGAAAATTTACGTTTCATTAAAAAACAATTCCTCAAAATTTAAGTTTCAGCCGAATTTTGGAAACTCCTGGAATTATTTTCATCCCTCAGCGAAAAATTACATTTCATTAAAAAAAAAAATTCCTCAAAATTTAAGTTCGAGCCGAATTTTGGAAATTTTTTCATCCCCCAGCGAAAATTTACATTTCATTAAAAAAAAAAGTGTCTCCAAAATGAAATTCGCCCAAAGTTTTTGGAACCCCCGGAACGGTTTCTCACCCCCAATCGAAAATTTAAATCGGCCATTCCCCGGAAACGGGAAAATTAGGAGCCCCAGAATTCGCCGATCAATCGAGAGGGCGAAGATCGGCAGGTTCGGGGTAATTATTCGAAAGAAAGCACACCCCGGAGAGGCGGCGAGGGGTTCCAGGAGGAGGAGGAGGAGGAGGCATATCCGGCGAAGTTTCAAAGCCACTTTGCTGTATGAGGATACATTATTTATAGAAACCTCGCAAACTCGCTCTCGGCTCCTAATCCCCGTCTGAGACCGTCTTCTGACTAATGCTTGTCAGCCCATTTGAGATTGTCATGCTAAAGGGTGACATAATGCCACACCGGTACATTGAACCGCTTCCTTCCTTCCAACCCCTTTCCCTCCCTTCGATCCTCCACGAGAGGGAGAGAGAGAGAGACGAAGGACGACGTTACCCGCCTACGTCACAATCCAAATTTCAATTACCATATTTTTGTGGGAGCTTCCTTGTTTTTTTTTTTTAATTCATTCTCCACCCCCGAGATCAGGGGGAAGATCTGACAGGTAATTTTCATAAACCAGTGAAAGAGGATTTTATTTTTTATTATTATTATACTCTCACCCCCCTGAAATGCAACTCGAATTGGGTCTTACATTTGAGCTCGACTGCAACTGCAATAAATAATCAATTGCAATTCGGAATTCAAATAACAGAATTTTTTTCTTTTTTTTTCGAAATCCCACAATTGGAGTAGAAAAAAAAAATTGCACAAGGTTCCGGGGTGCAGCCGTACCTCGGGACCTTCTGCAACTGCAACTGCAACTGCAACTGCAATAAATAATTAATGACAATTCAGGATCAGAGTGACCGGAATTTCTTAATTTTTGTTGAAACCCGAAAGTAGAAAAATTGCGTAAGGATCCTGGGGCGCTGCACCCCGGGATGCAGCAAAACCCCAGCTTACGAAGGGAATTATTGCACAGGATCGACTTTGATGGACGGACGCGCGCTCTGTCGTCTCTGGGCACACGTGCATCCATCAAACGTGATTAGGTGCTCGTTGGGTGCATCAACCGCTGGATGCACTCGATGCAGTCCCACACGCGCACACACACACACATACACACACAAGCAAATGCGGTGATTGCTACGGATTATTTGCTCAGTTGCACGAGATGAAATGCACTTCGGCGCTCTCGCCTTCGAAATGCAACGTCTTCGGTGAGGATGCAAGTCCTGAATAATTGCATCCCCGTTCTGTGCATACCTCGGGGCAGGAATTCCTCCCTCGGGATAAAGTATCGATTGCTAATCGTAATCCTATCAAAGACTCGGAGGGTTTTCATGGTCTCGGATGAAAGAAATTGAGGAAAATTAATTTTCTTGATTATTAATAACAAAGAAAATTAATTTTGTTGATTTTAAGTAAAATTGAAATTTTATTCATTGCAGTTGCACCGTAAATCGATTCGAGTTGCGGTGGAAAATTAATTTTCTTAATTATTAATAAAGAAAATTAATTCCATTGATTTTTGCATTGATTTCTATTAAAATTGAATTTTTATTTATTGCAATTGCGCCTTAAATCGATTGGAGTCGCGGTGGAAAATCAATTTTCTTAATTATTAATAATAAAGAAAATTAATTTTATTGATTTTTGCATTATTTTTAATTAAAATTGAAATTTTATTTATTGCAATTGCACCGTAAATCGATTCGAGTTGCGATGGAAAATTAATTTTCTTAATTATTAATAAAGAAAATTAATTCCATTGATTTTTGCATTGATTTCAATTAAAATTGAAATTTTATTGATTGCAATTGCGCCTTAAATCGATTCGAGTTGCTTTGGAAAATCAATTTTCTTAATTATCAATAAAAAAAATTAATTTTATTGATTTTTGCATTATGTTAAATTAAAATTGAAATTTTATTAATTGCAATTGCGCCGTAAATCGATTCGAGTCGCGGTGGAAAATTAATTTTCTTAATTATTAATAAAGAAAATTAATTTTATTGATTTTTGCATTGATTTCAATTAAAATTGAAATTTTATTTATTGCAATTGCACCGTAAATCGATTCGAGTTGCAGTAGAAAACCCCACATTTCTGGTAAATATGTGTTTCGGGGGAGGATACCGAGTAACGAGTTTGTCTTTCTTCACCCCCGTAGCACCGACGTGGATGCGGCTGGAACCAGTCCAAAAAGCGGCACGTTGAAGTTCACGAAGACCCTAACGAATATCACAAAGGACGCGGGGGAGGTGGCTCATATGCGATGCGAGGTCGTCGGTGATCCTCCACCCACGAAGATTCGCTGGTACAGAAACGAAGCCCCCATCCAGGAGGAGAAGGGTCGCGTTATTATCCGGAAAATTCATGCACAAGTAAGTATCCCCGCAACCGGGTGTATCGACTGACTTCCGAATGCACCGAAAATGAAAATAGAGAAAATGCAACTGAGTTTCCCGAATTTCAATTCGATTTCTTTCATTTTTCTCTAATCAAAATTGTTGTATTTCTCGAAAAATAAAATTTTCGAAATATATTCCTCGAAATCCAAAGACTTTTCATGCAACGGCAGGATGCACGTACGCGCATTTCGCCTTCCCGCGTTGCCGTTGTAAGTCACGAAGAGGAGTGACGGAGGGAGAGAAACGCCGATAAGCGATAATAAAATGTTCCCTTTCATTTTTCCGCCTCCTCTCTCTTTTTTAGGCTCACGAGCACGCGGTGAAAAATATCGCCGGCAGTCGTTTAAAGATCAATAAACTCGACGTTATGGATACGGGATTCTACTCCTGCCGTGTCACTAATGGCAAGGATCATATTACCAGCGAAGCGGCCCTCCGTGTCAAAATGACACCTCATCGTGAGTCAATATTTATCGTATACATAATAGAAGGAGGTATCAGGGGTACCCATAAGTCTTCAACCTTTTCCAATAAAATTCAAAAAAATTGCAAACAAGAATGAAATTGAACTTTTGTGCTCGATATAATAATAATAATAATAATAATAATAATAATAATGATAATGATAATAATGATAATGATGATAATAATGATAATAATGATAATTATAATAATGATAATGATGATAATAATGATAATAATGATAATGATGATAATAATGATAATAATGATAATAATGATAATAATGATAATGATAATAATAATGATAATGATGATAATAATGATAATAATAATGATAATGATAATGATAATGATGATAATAATGATAATAATGATAATAATGATGATAATGATAATAATGACAATAATGATAATAATAATAATAATAATAGTAGTAGTGATAATAATAATAATAGTAATATTATTAATAGTATAAGTAATAATAGGAGGGTTAATAGGTAAGTGGTAGAGTCGCTGCCTTCCACTCGGGAGTCACGGGTTCGATTCTCGGCATCGACATCGGAATTTTTTTCAACAACAATAACAGTAATAATATCAATAATAACAAGAGTAATTTATTAAAACTTGTGAAAATTATAACAAAAAAGCAAAATTATAAACAAAAAGGAAAGCGTAAATTTCGAAACAAAAATTAATTAAATAGAATTACATTGGAAATTGATAATTGATAATTGAAAAATTGAAAATACTGGAAAACCCCTGGTACTTCTCTTCCTCCTTAGAAAATTAAAATTGAATGGGGTGATTTCCGATCCCCATAGCCGTAGGAAATACATGGGGTCCAAATTAGGATCGATGAAAATGGCAACTCGGTAATGGGGTTACTCGAATTACCTGGCATTAGTTCCACGCTGGTAAATGAAGATTTCTCCGGGTAGTTGCAACTCCTAGCTGCTTTGTACTTCCCTCTACATCTGCATGTATATGTATACCCATAGAGAGAGAGAGAGAGAGAGAGAGAGAGAGAGAGAGAGAGAGAGAGATGCACATGCACGCATGAGATGCATAGACTCGAAGTTGAAACTATACCCACTTCCTATGTACCAACTTGGCCGCAAATTGAACAGCCTTCGAGGAGGAGAAGACACCGAGAACAGACGGGACCTGTCTCCAGCTACTCCAGGCTGGAGATACAACCTTCGTTCTCTCAAGCCCCTGCACATATATCTAACGCGGTGGTAGGAGAGAGAGAGAGAGAGAGAGAGGAGTAGTTGCAAGGGTTGTACAGTTGCACTGATTCCTCCTGGGTAAACCCTAGTGTTTCCGAAGATGTCTACTTACTTTACTTTACTTTACTTTCCTTTACTTTACTTTACTTTACTGTAGCGTGCCTTCCCTCATGAATTCCTGGAGTATCTATAAGGGATGGATGATATATGTATGCTGGAAAAATCTTTCCAACCCCCAGGAAAATATATTATCATATATCTTTTCCATGCAGCTACGGAAATGATGGACCACTTTTGACTCTTTCAGGGGGAAATAGAAAAAGAGAGAGAGATCGAATCATCTAATATCTTTTTTTTTTTATTATTAAACTATTCCAGATAAAATATGTAAATTAAAAAAAAAATTATTGATTTAAGAAATAATTAGAGGAAATCTTTGAAAAATAATAATATAAAATTCGAGTATCTCGAATATATGAAAAAAAAGGTTTTCCTACTGGAGAAATAATTTTTCCAGTTCCAGCCACGTGCATTCCGAGACGGTTTCACCCTCCAGTGGAAATTTTCCCGGTCCAATCTTTTGCGCATCCTCCCACCGGAAGATGGGGACCATCTTCGAGTGTCTCCAGCAGACCCATTTCTGTCTGGCTGGACACTGGAGTGGAAATTCCTGGCTCGGATGGACTCTGTCTCGGTTTTTCCAGGAATGTTTTCTCCAAGCCGGGATGCCTAAGCGTAGAGAGACATATGCACGTGTACACATACACGTATATAGAGCCTTAAGAGGCTGCTTCCATAGTTGCTGGAAGAGCAGAAAGCCGTGGCTGGAACGCACCTTAATGTTTGCCAAGTTGTGTCGTGCCTCAGGCGCAAAAGCATCTCGGTGAAGGCAGGCGTGACTAACCCTGCGATTCCAGATAAGGCCGACCTTTAACGTGTGCTCGAGTTTAGAGTTTACCTTTACCACACACACTCACACATATACATACATACATACACACACACACACAGGTTTTGCTACTATCTTTTATCTCTCTCGCTCTCTCTCGTTTTCTCTCTCTCTCTCTCTTCCTTAGGTTTACAATCGATCCAAGTTAGGTACAGTCGCTACATGAATCATGTAAAACGTCCAACTTTCATCCGCGAACGAATTATGGGGTATATTTGAGAAAAATGGTGGAAAAGTGAGAAAACGGGGAAAAAATAGGAAACTCCCAATTCTTAAACCGAAGCGCTCCATCATAAGATTGCATAAGTTTACGCTGCAAGGGAAAGCCGAGGTATAGTAATGGTAGTAAATTTTCCTACGAGTCAAACTTTGGATCCTTCCTTTCATTTTTGTTGCTTAAAAGGTTTAGGGTAATTTATAGCGTACGGGTGTTTTTGGAAATTTCTTGCAGATCCGGAAAGTTTCAGCTCCAAGGGAACGAAGGAACGAAGGGGGTTTCGGTGCTAATTAATTGATGAATTAATTAATTGGGAAATTTCCGATCTGATTTTATAGAATTTGTAATTGCATGGATTCGGATGTTTGATGGTTGGGATTTTGGATATTTTTCTTTTCCGAGGAAAATCCGAAAATCTGAAGAAAATGAATTATTATATTTTTAGATATTCGAGATAATTGAATTTTCTTTTTTAGAATTATAAATTCAAATTCGAAATTTATAAATAATTCTGCTTTAGGATAATTCGTCCTGAATTACCTTTTTCTTACATTTATTTCCTTGATAATTAATTTTCGCACGGTCTAATTATCTTTTTTAAATATTCCAAAAACTCGAATTGTATAATTTTCATTTTCCAATTTTCAATTTTCAATTTTTAATTGTGGGTAAATTCAATTATCTTCAAAATCCTCCAAAAAAAAAATTCCTAGATTATACTTTACTCAAAATCTGTAAATTTTTTTTTAATACTTGAAAATTCCAATTGTAAAAATTTCAATTTCCAGTTTTATATAAATTCCAAAATTTTCCTAAAAACCTAAGAAAAAGAAAACAATTCACATCGAATTCAATTCTCTCCAAAATCCTCCAAAAAAATTTCCTCGATTATTCTTGACTCAAAATCTACAAATATTTTTTTTTTGTATTTAAAAAACTGCAATTGTAGAATTTTCAATTTCCAATTGTACGTAAATTCGAAAATTTCCCTAAAAATCCACGAACAAAAAAATAACCTTAAATTCAATTATTTTCAAAATCGCGAATACTATTTTTACCAAAAAAAAAAAAAAAAAAACAAGCTCCAGAAAAGAAAATTCGAGAAAGACTCCGAAATGATCTATCTCCCCTTTAAACCCCGACGTGGATTTCAAATTTTAATAACTCGAGTCTTTTGCTCCCTCTCGCAGTTATACCGGGTACATCTTTTGCCTCCCGCACATTCTTTTCGGGTTATTTCGAGATGGGCGGTGCGCGAGGGATGACGGTAACTGTACAAGGGTGTGAAAAATAATCCCGACGAGGATTAAGTCGGATTACGGCTTTCGAGCCGGGCCGACTGGGCTGTTTCGTTTAATATTATTTTATGTCGTCCGTGGGGGCAATAATCTCCATTAGTAGAATTAACGCGGCTAATTATAATAAAATCAAGGGAAAAATTATATCGGTCCGGTCGTAAATAGCAGCGAGATATTGTTGTCGCGCTATTTATCGATTGTGGAATTATCGTAATTAGCGGCCGAAGGGGGGGGGGGGGGGGAGTTCCCCCTCTTCATTGAATTCAATTATCCTTTTTAAATATTCAAAAATCTCGAATTGTATAATTTTCAATTTTCATTTTTTAATTTTCAATTTTGAATTTTCAATTTTGTGTAAATTCGACAATTTTGCTAAAAATCTATGTAAGAAAAAAAAATAATTGATAATGAATTCGATCTTCAAAATTCTCCCAAAAAATGTCCTCGATTATACTTGATTCGAAATCTACAAATATATTTTTTTTTTCATACTTAAAAAATTGCAATTGTAGAATTTTCAATTTTCAATCGTATGTAAATTCGACAATTTTTCGAAAAATCCATGAACAAAAAAAAATAACCCTGATTTCAATTATTTTCAAAATGGCGAAAAATATTATTAAGAAAAAAAACATGAGTTCCGGGAAAGAAAAAAAAAATTTTTTTTTTTTTTAATATTTGTAATTTCCAATTGTTCAAATTCAAATTCCAGTTTTATCTAAATTCGAAAATTTTGACCGGCGGCAAGTACCGGCAATACACGAAATTGCATCCGACCTCCGGCCTCGCAGGAGAAATCGAATCCCTGGGGGAGCTTTTTTCTTCCTTTCTTTCCTCCTCCTCCTTTTTTTTTTTAACAAGAGTACATGCAGTTCCAGCGAAAACGGTAAAAACACTAAATCCCATCCATCTTGTTCGGAGTGACGGTCAACACTTTTACAAGTGGAAGTTTGCTTGTCCGCTGTTGAATGCATTATTCATGAGAGAAATGGGTTGGGAGCGAAGCTTGGGAAGTCTTGTCCGAAATTTAATATAGATAGTCATGTCCCGGCTGTTCCCGAAGAGAGGAGAGGAGAGAACAGGAGAAACACCCGTTTTCTTTCGCTATCGTTCGTTATCGTTATCGCTCTTATCGCCCTCGATGGCCCCAAATCATCCCCGGGATGAAATCGGCATTCGGATTCGTATATTTTCAGTGAGCAATGAAACTATTGGCGATTTTTGCGGGTGAAGATTAGCAAAATTGCAGTTGATTGCCCGAAACGTTGACAATTTTAAAAGGATGCATTAAAATGCAAGGAAATTATTTTTTTGTTGTATGAGGAGGTTCTAAAAATTTTGAATGGTTTCTGGAGCTGAAAATTTCAATTTTTGTTATTGGAATTTTTGTTGCAAATTTAAGTGGGAAATTTAGGTGGGAAAAAAGACGAATTTAAATTGCAAAAGGGGAAATGAAAATTGGGTATTTTTAATTGGACATTTTTTCTCGAAAGTTTACATTGCAAATTTCAATTGAAAATTTGAATTGCAAAGGGCGACATCGAAATTGGAATTTTAAAATTGAGAATTTTCAATTAGAAATTTGTAATTTCGAAATTTGAATATCAAATTTCAGTCGCGAAAAATGGAAAAAGCAGGAAATTGGAAATTTCGAATTGAGAATTTTAATTGGATATTTTTAATTTCGAAAGTTGATAATCAAATTTAATTTAAAAAATAGCAACACAATTGAAATTGTAAACGAACGAAATTTCAATTGGAAAATGAAAATTTACAATTTTAATTGGGGTTTGTTCGATTAAAAATTTGTCGTTTAATTGGAGACTAAAATTGAAAATTGGCAATTTAATTGAAGATTGAATCTGAAATATAGTAATTTAGTTCGAGATTGGAATTGGTAAATTAATTGGCAATTAAATTAGTGCTTAAATTAGCAATTTAATTGCTAATTAAATTAGTACTCAAACTAGTAATTTACTTGCTAATTAAATTAGTATTTTAATTGCTAATTAAATTAGTAATTTAATTGCTAATTAAATTAGTGCTTAAATTAGCAATCAAATTAGTAATTTAATTGCTAATTAAATTGGTGCTTAAATTAGCAATTTAATTGCTAATTAAATTAGTACTTAAATTAGTAATTTAATTGCTGATTAAATTAGTGCTCGAATTAGTAATTTAATTGCTAATTAAATTAGTACTCAAATTAGCAATTTAAGTGCTAATTAAATTAGTACTTAAATTAGTAATTTAATCACTAATTGAATTAGTACTCAAATTAGCAATTTAAGTGCTAATTAAATTAGTACTTAAATTAGCAATTTAATTGCTAATTAAATTAGTACTTACGTTAGTAAATTAATTGCTAATTAAATTAGTAATTCGATTGGCAATGAAAATTAAAACTTTTTTTTTTAAATCGATCCCCAAACATAAAAATCGATTACTCGAAATACCTTTACCAAAACATCCCCAATTAGGGGGGGGGGGGTGAAAATCCGATTGATCCCTCCTCAAAGGACAGGACAAACCAAGCCAAATCGAAGCAAGCCCTTGTGTTTGTCAAAAAATGCCAAACAAAGTCAGTCCATTACCGAGAGGTGGGCGTTCGGTCAGCCCATTAGCGATGAACTCTTTGAAAATGCCCTACGCTGGATAAAGCCTCGAAGAGTTGCACGCTGCTTGCTCCTAGCTTGTTATACGTGCGAGGGATGAAGATAGCGCGCTTTTGAAAGGGTTGCAGCGGCAGTAGCGGCAGCAAACCATATAAAACGGATAAGCGTGAGCCGGCTATCGACATTTTCGCATAATCCCTGGATATGTATATCCTGTGGATGCACGGGGGAGAAAGAGAGAGAAAATGCTGGTGGTCGTGTATCGAAATATCGCATCGCATCGCATCGCATCGCATCGGATCGGATCGGCATGGATATCGATGATGGTAAATCGTTCGTTGCATCAAGCGGACGAGAAAGAGGAGTTTTCATATATATGTATATACATATCCATGCCGCCTCTCTATGTATTTATTAAACATAGTCTGTAGTAAATGCCGTCCATCCATACGTTGCTTGTTACGTATCAGTTATACCCCAGCTGCCCCCGAAATTTCAAAGTAAAAGCAAACCCATGAATACATGCCGAGCAGGTTTGGGGTCGGCCGGAGCTTACCCACCCCCAAACGGGAATTGTCTTTTCCAGAAAGAAGGAGACCCTTATTCGATGTATTTTTTTCCGAGGAATCCATTTTCATTGTCAAAATTTACAAAATCCAACGGGAAATGCGATTTTTCCTCAAAAAACCTACTTTTTTCCAACTTCCGCTAGGATTTCCTCAAATTTGACCTTTGGAATCGATTCTACGGGAAAAATTACCCCTAAAAATGACTTGTCCAACCCCATTTTCGAAACTTTAATTTTTACCCCATTTTTGGGGGAAGGGGTAGGCATACCCAAAAAAATCGACTTTTTGAAAAATTTTTTTTTAACTTCCGGGAGACCCATATCCGATGTATTTTTTTCCGAGGAATCCATTTTCATTGTCAAAATTTCCAAAATCCAACGGGAAATAAGTTTTTTCCTCAAAAAACCTACTTTTTTCCAACTTCCGCTCGGATTTCCTCAAATTTGACCTTTGGAATCGATTCTACGGGAAAAATTACCCCTAAAAATGACTTGTCCAACCCCATTTTCGAAACTTTAATTTTTACCCCATTTTGGGGGGAAGGGGTAGGCATGCCCAAAAAATCGACTTTTTGAAAAATTTTTTTTTAACTTCCGGGAGACCCATATCCGATGTATTTTTTTCCGAGGAATCCATTTTCATTGTCAAAATTTACAAAATCCAACGGGAAATGCGATTTTTCCTCAAAAAACCTACTTTTTTCCAACTTCCGCTCGGATTTCCTCAAATTTGACCTTTGGAATCGATTCTACGGGAAAAATTACCCCTAAAAAAGACTTGTCCAACCCCATTTTCGAAACTTTAATTTTTACCCCATTTTTGGGGGAAGGGGCAGGCATGCCCAAAAAATCGACTTTTTGAAAAATTTTTTTTAACTTCCGGGAGACCCATATCCGATGTATTTTTTTCCGAGGAATCCATTTTCATTGTCAAAATTCTCAAAATCCAACGGGAAATAGGTTTTTTCCTCAAAAAACCTACTTTTTTCCAACTTCCGCTCGGATTTCCTCAAATTTGACCCTTGGAATCGATTCTACGGGAAAAATTACCCCTAGAAATGACTTGTCCAACCCCATTTTCGAAACTTTAATTTTTACCCCATTTTTGGGGGAAGGGGTAGTAGGCATACCCAAAAAAATCGACTTTTGGAATCTTTTTTGGGAATTTCCGGGAGACCCATATCCGATGTATTTTTTTCCGAGGAATTCAATTCTGTTATTAAAATTCTAGAAATCCCACGGGAAATAGGATTTTTCCTCAAAAAACCTACTTTTTTCCAACTTCCGCTAGGATTTCCTCAAATTTGACCTTTGGAATCGATTCTACGGGAAAAATTACCCCTAAAAAAGACTTGTCCAACCCCATTTTCGAAACTTTAATTTTTACCCCATTTTTGGGGGGAAGACCAAGATGCTCCCTGTACGCGAAAAGAGTCGATGGAAAAGTTGCTTCGTGTGTGCTACAGAGAAACATTAAAAACATTAGTATATATAGGTACGCATAGCCGGTGGAGGGAAAAAAAAGGGAGAAACGTATGTATCTTTCGCTGAAAGGCAATTTTACTTTAATAAATCTAAAAACGATTACCACACGCGAAATTGCTTCTGCTTCTGCGAAGTTATAAAGGAACGTTTGATCTTTCCTATCAAAAGTCCCCAACAACAATTTCCTTGTTTTTCTTTACTTTCTTTTTCTTTCGATCATCCGTTCTTTGCCTCGGCTAAATCTTGACAGCTCATTTTAGAGGGGAAACAGAAGCGCTGGCTGGATGGATGGATGGAACGAGGCTCGTCATTTTCCTTCTTCTTCCTTTATTTTATTTTATTTTATTTTTTTTTACTTTTTCCTACCGGCTTTCAAGCTTTATTAACTACGTACTTCGTCGAGGGTCCGAGATAAGGTTCGCCCCAGATACCGTCCTCGTATTTTCATGAATTTCCCCAGAAATTTTTTTTTTTTTACCCGAGAAATTTGACAGCCGGGAAATTGTTACTCGAAATCTAGGCTCAAAGCTATGGACCAAAAACAACCAAAAAAAAAAGAAAAAAATTAACCGAGGAAATTACTATTTCTAGAATGACGCTGAAAAAAAAAAATTGAGTCGCATCTGAAATTCGCCAGGAAAAATTTAATCGCATTTAATTGAATTTCAAATTGGTAAAAAAAAAAAAAAAAAATTATCCAATCCCCGATTTTTCGTTGTGGAGTTTCCAGCGTGTCCCCGGATTCTCTATTTTTCCAGGAAATACCGGAAAATCTGGAATTCTCCGTTCTCCGGAGGAACCTGGAATTCGTAATTTCTTCGTTACGTTCACCCCCCCTCCCCCCTCCCCCCTTCCACCCCCCTCCTTCTTTCGCTCGCAACAATGCAATTTCCATTGGCAGTCCCCGTTCGGTGCATCGGTAACGAATACATAATTGGAATTAGTTTTTAATGAGTTTCCTTTCCGGGTAATATAGGGGTAAGTGGCAAAGTTTCGGGGAAATATTGTGAAACGGAAAGCCAGCCGGCAGTAGCCGGGTACCGACTACTTCCATGTATGTACATATTGTATGTGTGTATGTATGTATGTACACACACGTGAGGGTGTGTGTATGTATGTTTGTACCCTATGGGGGTGGTTTGGTGGAATACACGAGGCTATGTAATTTCATAGGGTACGATAATGAAGGATACATTGATGCAGGCACACACAGGGATGCTGCTGGGAGAGAGAGAGAGAGAAATTCGTGGATTTGAATGGCTAAAACAGAAGCCCATTTACCATTGCGGGCACGGTACTCAACGCAATATTGTCGACCGCAAAACCCTGGGAGTCGATCCAATCTCGCGTCTGGCCACGATCTCTCGTCTAACCGACAGCATCCGCTCGTCATCGCCATCCTGAACGTCATGCGTTTTTAATTTTATTTTTTCTGATACTTTATTTTAGATTTTTTATTTTGGATTTTACACATATGTGAACCGTTTATTTTGAAAGTGGCCTAAATCCATTTTTCAAACAAAAAAAAATGAAAAACTCGAAAATTTATAATCAAATTGCTGAAAACTAATTATTTATGCCGATATATAATGACTCTTTAAAAATGGACTCAGGCCACTTTCAAAATAAACGGCTCATATTGTGCTTCTGATGTTAATAACGTGCCTTCAAATTAGGTATTTCATATTTTTATATTTTATAGTTATTTATTTATTATTGTGATTCCAAAAAAGTCGAATTTCGTAATTTCTCGGTCCAAATGTAAATTAGTAACCCAACAATTATTATTTTTTATTTTCAGAGAAACAATAGGATTTTTCCTTGAATGTGTAGTTTTTTGAATTCTTCCTATTTCGTTGTTTATCTTCGTTTTTTTTATTTTTAGATTTGTCGAAAAATTTACCGTCTTCAAATTAGGTGTTTTATATTTTATATTTATTTATTATTGCGCTTCCAAAAAAGTCGCTCGTAGAATTTCGAAATTTCTCCGTTCCAACGTAAATTAGTAACCCAACAATTATTATTTTTTATTTTTACAGAAACAATAGGATTTTTCCTTGAATGTGTGGTTTTTTGAATTCGTCCTATTTCGTTGTTTACCTTCTTTTTTTTTTATTTTTAGATTTGTCGAAAAATTTACTGCCTCCAAATTTATTTTTTCTACTCGAGGAATTCGGTTTTTCTAAATTTAGAGTCTGTGAAAATTCAATTGAATACGGAATTTTTAATTACGTCATAAATTAAAGAGAGTTTTCCAATATTTGGAAAATTTCCAATTTATTTTCTAATTTATTTTCGCAACAAGATTGTTAGCAATTAAATTGGATCTGAAACTTTGAGTTTCTCAAAATGAATTTGGGCGCCTCAAAATTTCATTCGGGACCAATCAGTATTTTCGGCTTTTTTTATTTTCTGAATTTTCGTTCTCACATTTCTTTTGAAACTCAAAATTTCACATCCAGTTGAATTATCGACGAGTCTGTTGTCAAAATAAATTGGAAATCAAAAATGTCCAATGAAATTTTCGCAGGTTCTAAATTTCGAAAAACCAAATTCCCCCAGAAGAAAAAATAAATTCGGAGGCAGTCAATTTTCCAAAAAATCCAAATATATAACAAAAAAAATTATATATAAATAAATAAAAATTATAAACAGGCAAATATTTAAAAAAAAACACATTTAAGGAAAAATATAAGTAGGACCCACACAAAATTCCATATTTTTTCTAAACAAACTAGCTTTTCTAATTTAAGCAATTTTTATTTTTTATGATTTTTTTTTTAAACTCTCAATGCGGTGGTAAAATTTACCGACACCGAACAACGGTTTATCCCTCGAGTTGCATAAATTCCCGTCGGACAGTTTCTTAAGAATCCGTGAAGTCGATAGCGTTTTAATTGTTGTACCCGGGACAAAGTGTCACCCCGAATGGGATTTGCAATTCACGAGAGAGGACCCGACCCGCAAGCTCGGAACACGTATAAGTGTGTATTCATACGAGTTAACAATAAGGGGTAGGAATTATTAATGACCGAAGGGACGTCTTATCTTTGCCACTTCCTGTTTGAGATACATAATAGGAACGGTGGCAGACGTGGGTTCAAGCGGCTTGCGAACACGTACGTCCTACGAATTTATCATACCGTTAAACGCAAAGCAACAACCCCCAGCTCGGGGAGGACACATGGTTACATTTGTACGTTGTTACCGCAAGCAATCAATGGTGAAAGTGGAAGCGAAAGTGAACGAAGTGGTTTTATTCATTTTTCAGCCCCTCGGTAGCGAGCGTAACATTTTGTCCGTCATTTTTAGCTTTATTAGAAGTATTTATTAGTCGATCCATGAAAAGAAAAAGGAAGAAGAGGAATTTTTGGAAAATTGGAATTTTACTGAAAATTGGAATTTTGCTGAAAATTGGAATTTTGCTGAAAATTGGAAATTTTACTGAAAATTGGAATTTTACTGAATATTGGAATTTTACTGAAAATTGGAATTTTGCTGAAAATTGGAAATTTTACTGAAAATTAGGGGTTTCAATTTTTATGGTAATTTGTAGTTTCTGAAATTAGTTACTTTAGAATTTTTAAAAATTCCACTTGATAGCCAGAAATTTTTATTTTCCTAATTCTTCAAATTCCCAAATTTATAATTTTCCTGAAACTGAGGGAAATTAATTTTTTAGAGAATTGCTATATTCTGAATATTATTTTTTGAAAATAAAAATTAAAAATATGTGTACAATTCGCTTGATTCAAAATTAAGAGCCTCCACTTTCGATTCCATAAAATCCAAATTTCAAAAATTCACCTCTAATGGTCGGGCACCGAAATTTTTCTTAAAATTCGCAAATTTCTAATTTTCCGGAAAACTCGAGAAAATTAAATATTCCATTTTTTAAGATCCTGCTCCTACAATTCGTTCCACCAAAAAAAAAAAAAAAGAAGTACTCGGTACCTTATCTTAAACACCCAAAAAAAAATCCTCATTTTCCAACGAAGGCGGAAAATGTCGAGAAAAATTGCGATTTTTAAAGTAATTTTTAAAGTTTCAAAATTAAGAGCCTCCACTTTCGATTCCATAAAATCCAAATTTCAAAAATTCACCTCTAATGGTCGGGCATCGAAATTTTTCTGAAAATCGCAAATTTCTAATTTTCCGGAAAACTTGAGAAAATTAAATATTCCATTTTTTTAAGAACCTGCTCCTACAATTCGTTCCACCAAAAAAAAAAAATAAGTACTACTCGGTACCTTATCTTAAATACCCCAAAAAAAAAGAAATCCTCATTTTCCAACGAAGGCGGAAAATGTCGAGAAAAATTGAGACGTTAAGTTCTCCAAGTACGGCAATCTTTGGGAGTGGAGTACCTACGTGTAGCCAGATAACAGCCAGGAACAGCTTTTCTTCGCCATTAGCTGACGTATAGATATACAACAAGGGTTGAGAAAAAGTTGCGAGTGTTGTTGGGAGTGATAAAGAATGAAGTAGTTATTATTCGTTTAATTTCGAAACGAGTGGAGGGAGAAAAGTTTTGCCTAACTAACATAAGTAGAAAGAATAGATTCTTGCTCCTCTTGCTCCTCTTTCCTTTTTTTTTTCTTCTCCTTTTACGCTTGTCTAAATAAAAGTTTCCTCTACTTGTTATTTTTCCCCTCGAATTCCGTATTTCGTGCATTTCCCGGAGAGGAAAGTTTGAGTTTCATAAAAGTTGCCTGAAATATTTTGCTTAATAATGGCAAGGAGGGAACGCCTGGGAAGTATCTATTTTTCTACAGAAGCGGATTGAAAGATGAAGCTTTACTAAAATTTGCCTTATCTTATTTTTCCTTTCAGGTGGACACGCCGTTAATCCAGTCGTCGATGGGACCGATTTTTCACCCAGGATACCCCATTTACCCGATTTTTTGGACGGGTAAGAAAATCTTGGTTTTAAAGGAAAGAATGTAAAAAAAGTAAAAATTTCTGAAATTACTGTAATTGGAATTTGCTGGAATTTTTGGAATTGGTTAAGCGAGAATTAATTTGTGTTGAGAATTTTTTAAATATTAGAAATTGTTAAAAATTAATTGAATGAATTTTAATTGGCATTGAAGCATTTTTAGAAATTAGAATTGTAAGAATTTATTGAATAGTAATTAATTTCCCCTTGAAAGTTTTTGAAATTTTAGAATTTGTAAAAATTAATTGAACGAATTTTAATTGGCATTGAAGAACCTTTAGAAATTGGAATTTGTACAAATTAATTGACTAAGAATTAATTCCTATTGAAGGATTGTTAAAAATCAGACTGTAAGAATTAATTGAACGGGAATTAATTTTGCAACATTGTTATAATTTTAATTTCATTTTTTGGAGAGTTAAATATATAGAAAATAATTAACAAAATATATTGTTTCGGACATTCAGAAGAAATAAGAATAATACAAATTTTGAAAAACGCGCCATAACGCTCCGGTGCATTTCCGAATGCAGCTCCCTCTGCACAAATGGAGACTTCGCCTTGGGGTGCATTTCGAACGAGTTCTAAGTTCCCAGTTTTCACAATTAATAGAAAATTATCGAAAAATTCTCTTGAATTTTTCCCCAATGATTCGAGAGAAGTCAATTTAAATAATCGAGTAGAATTAATTCCCAATGATTCATTTGAAATATTTTAAAAGAATTCAATTGTGATAATTGAACTCCAGTGACGTCATAAAACTTCCTTTCCACGAATTTAGGGAAATTTCTGAAAACCAATTTCGGAATTAAACTACGGGAGGTAATTGCATAATTTCGTAATTGAATAATATTCGTAATTCAATTACAACTCCACCGGGGAAATTGCATGTGTCGGCAAAGTAGAAAACCCGGGGGCTGGTATGGTAAAAAAAAAAAATTACCGTTCCATGAAAATGCAGCCTAAGGTCGGGTCAGACAACAGAGCACGGACTGGCGATGGGTAGGCGCTGGAGGAGATCAATGTTTTGATGTTGTGTTTTATATACATATATTATTAATACTTATATTATCTATCAGATTACAATGTATAAGCTACTTGTGTACCTAGTGTTGTTGAAGAGTCTCTGTATTTTTGTACAAACCAAGGAAACGACAAATTTTACGGCTACGAGTACCCCAACCTCGGGGTAAGACGGAGGGTTCACATTGGAGTCAATATATTTTTCTTTCTTCTTTTTTCTCTCATTCTTTCATCCCAGATTTGAATTTCATTTATGATTTATTTTATTTATTCATTTGTTTTCACCCTCGGCACTGATTTTACTTGAATTCAAGAATAAGCTTCTTTATTTATTTATCTCCATAACTTGAAGCCAAACAAAAGTTGTATTGTGATACATAACCTATTCTCATACAAGAATAATATAAAAAAAATAAATTGATTGGCCAGCAAATGCATTAACCCCTTCGCTACTACGGGTGACTACGGTCACCCGCTACAAAAAGCCGCCTGGACACGACGGGTCGCTATAGTCACCTGCCACAAAATACCGCCCATAATTTTTTAGAGAATTACTATATTCTACGAATACTTTTTTAAAAGTAAAAATAGGCAGGTGACCCTAGTCACCCATCGTCTGTAATAGATCCATCTATTACGGAAACGGCGCCAAAAATCAAGCCAAACGCTATCGACTTGCTTTTCGCAAACAATTGCGAGTTATTGGTCGATATTGTGTTATAATTATAGTTTTTATTTTGTCGTGTAATGTAAAAATAATAATGGTATTGTTGAACGTTTGTTGAATTTTTTTTTTTTCTTTTTTTTGGCGTGACAGAACCGAGAACAAAGACAAAGCGGTGGGCTCCGGAGTATCAACGCCGCATATTTCACATTTATCTTCCATCAATCCCTTTAACGGATTGCCACCGAATCCACAACCGACCAGTTCCCAGTCCAGTAGCAATGTCGGTAGCAGTACCATAGACTTCTCGGATCTTAGTGGCCTTAGCAACGTCGATATGCAGTTACCGCCCGGGTTCTCCAGCGGTAGCTTTATGCCTGGGCGGAAGGACAATCAAGAAGGAACCTGCGAGGTGACTACTATTCCCAGTTTTATGCCTGAACTTTCAGAAAACTGCTTGAAAAATCAATTATTTTATTTTGATCGATAAAAAGAAATTATATGTATTTTATGTTTTAGTGAATTAATATTTAATGTTAGTATTTTAATATTTTTAATAGGTTTTTTATATTTAATTGCGATTTTATATTTATATCGAATTGAAATTTTATAAATTTTACGACATTAAAATTTGATTGTTTAATTTTATTTGATTGAACTAAATTTAATTATGCGAGTGTGATTTTGTTTATTATGTCGATAATTTTATTCTATAGATTTTTCTCAAGAGAGTCGGTCAGAATTTTTCTCCAAATTCGTAATTCATTAAAAGGTCATTTTTTTATTTATTTCAATTTTTTCATTTTATTTCTAGTACAGTTGGAAAATTTACATTAAAAAAATATGAATAACATTTGAATGATAAAAATAAATTTTTTCCGTAGCTCTACGTCGGTACAACTTGCGAGCAATTTGTTGGCGACAAATTGGTGTATATTCCCCACATGTTGACGCAGAAAAAATTAGAAGAGAAGTTGGATCAAGCTTTTCGAGTTATCAATTACTCCAAGTAAGTAAAATTTCTCAAAAAACAATTAATTTACACATTTTAAAAATTTTAATGCGAAAAATACCAAAATTTCCGAAGGAAAGTAATTATTTCTCCCGTTTCTCCTATTCCCAGCGAACTTTCTTTGAACTGCGAAGGATACGCGAAACCTTCGCTCTGTTACTCGGCTTTCCCAATTTGTCGAGACTCGCATCCGAAAACTGGCAAACCGAAGAACTCCGAAGCCAGCACGCAGCTTTTTAATTTGTTGAATTCCAACCAAGGGGACATTCCCGACGACAACGACGGGAGCGAGGACAGTATTAGCGAATTCGCGAGGAAACACGGACTTCCACGGAAACGCAGTGCCAAATTCACCCCGGTGGCTTCGGGCTACGAATTCAGTTTGGACAAAAACGGCCATCCCTTAACCACCACCCCGAATCGGAAGATCATCAGCGAGAGCTACGGCGACAGTCGCGTGTCTCATGCGAAAAACGACCTGAATCGAAAATTACGACGAATTTGTCGCGAGCAGTGCGAGATGTTGGAAAACGAATTGTGCCGTAAGGAGTACGCCATCGCCAAGAGGCATCCCTTGATCGGACAACAAGTGCCTTTGGTGGAATGTTCGGATTTGCCGATGGAGGATACACCCGAAGCCGCCGATTGCCTTAGTCTTGGAATTTCTATTGAAAATAATGTACAAGAAAGTGAGTATTTTTTCCTTTATTTTGATTTTCGAAATTTCGCGTATCAATTGATTTAGTTTCGGCTGTAATTTAAAATAAATTACAAGGCCTGAAATTTCGTAGAAAAAAAAAAAAGAAAATTTAGGCTGTAATTTAAAGAGTCTCGAAATTGTGAATTAAAATAATGAAAAAAATAAAAAACGAAATTATTTATTTCAGACGACGATTGTTTCTGGGGCAGCGGGAAATCGTACCGTGGTATTGTAAAAACCAGTATTTCCGGTAGACCTTGTTTGAAATGGTCGCACGAGTTCAATTTGCAAATATCCGACTACCCCGAACTGGCTGGACGTCATTCGTACTGTCGAAATCCCGGTGGTAAAGAATCTCAGCCCTGGTGTTACGTCGATGTTAACAATCGGATGCAAAAGGAGTTTTGCAACATTCCCAAATGTGGTAAGATATTTTCGATTAAAATTCAATTACAATTTTTTTCCACTTTTCCTTAAATTTTTTTTTTTTTTGCTTTACCTCGACGTGAATTTAAAATGCAGAATTTTTTTCTTTTTCTAAAAAATAATGCTACTTTTTTTTTTAGAAAACTCGAAAATAATTCTAACAATTTTGTAAAAATTCATCGTACAAATTTGAATAGCAAAATTTTAAGTAAATACTCTTGAATTTGAATTTTCAGTGGAAAATTTATGGATCTACGCCGTTGTTGGTTTTGTGTTGACCGGAGGATTCGTTATTATATTGATATGTTACTGTTGCTGCTACAAAAGCAGGAAATCCAGACGACAATCCAATCACCTGCCTTCGAACAAAGTAACCATCCTTCGCCGGTTTCTCTTTTCTATTCTCTCGCTGAAATTTCCGAATTAATTTATTTATTTTTAACAACCCTACAGATGTTAACCAGTATGCAATGCGATAAGAATATTTACGACGGAAGACGCAACACCACACAACCCATGGAGATGAGCTCGCTTTTAACGGGTCCAGGGAACACGACTCCGGGAACCGGGACTTTAAGCAGCGGAAGCAGCAGGACCTCCAATAATCGCGTGCCGCAATTTTCCCTGGAAAATGTCGTTTTCCTCCAGGAACTTGGCGAAGGCGCTTTCGGTAAATTTTCTTGTATTTTTTACATATATATTTTTTTTTTCTAGGAAGTTGCTCTGAATGATAATTATATTAAATAAATATTCCGGATATATAATTTATTATTATATTATTATTATTATTTATATTTATTATTATATTATTATTATTATTATTATTTATTTGTATTATTTATATGAAAAAATTGAATAATTAATTAAAATAATAATTCCAGGGAAGGTTTACAAAGGCGAGCTGCGTAGAAGCAACAAATGCGAGGCTCCGATTTACGTGGCTGTTAAAACCCTGAAGGAGAACGCGAGTCCGAAAACTCAGAGCGATTTCAAGAGGGAAGTCGATCTCATGACGGACTTGATCCACCCGAACATCATTTGTCTGCTCGGGGTGATCCTGAAAGGCGAGCCCATGTGCATGTTGTTCGAGTACATGACCCAGGGCGACCTGCACGAATTCTTGCTGTGCCACTCGCCGCGATCGGACGTCGCCGTTACCAATAATATCAACGGCAAGATCCTGGAGCAGCCGGAATTTCTGCACATAGCTCTTCAGATCGCTTCCGGTAATTATGCATCTCATTAATGTTTATTAACTTTTTTAATTACCGATTTAATTATCAATTATTATTGTCCATTTGTAATAGAATTCTTGCGTGATCATTAATTTATGTAATTTCAGGGATGGAATACCTGGCGGGTCATCATTACGTTCACCGGGACTTGGCGGCGAGAAATTGTCTGGTGGGCGACAACCTGACCGTGAAAATCTCCGATTTCGGTCTATCGAGGGACATTTACAGCAGCGATTACTACCGGGTGCAATCCAAGAGTTTACTACCGGTACGATGGATGCCACCGGAGTCCATTCTTTATGGGAAATTCACCACGGAGTCGGACGTTTGGAGCTTCGGTGTCGTTTTATGGGAAATTTACAGCTACGGGATGCAGGTACTTTAGGGGAAACTATATATTTCTATTTTATTTCTTTTCAAAATCGTATATATTTTTTTTTTTTTGGTTATATAAAAAATTATTACATGCAATTGCAATTTCCTAACAATTTATTATTGTTTATATCATTTTTCTACAGTTTCTGTATTTCTATTATTTTATTTTATTCTGTATTTCTATTATTTTAATTTTCTAAGATTTTACCGATCACTTTTGTTATTCTTACGCATTACATCCCATAAATTACTATTTATTCATAATTTTTATGAATTATTTTCAGCCTTACTATGGGTACAACAATCAGGAGGTGATCGACATGATCCGCTCCAGACAACTGCTCCCATGTCCGGAGGACTGTCCGACGATGATCTACAGCCTGATGATCGAGTGCTGGCACGAGGTGGCCAACCGGAGACCCCAGTTTCCGGAGATTCACCACCGGTTGCACAACTGGTACATCAACCAGACGTATCTGAGCGACTTCTGCAACGAGTCCATCACCAGCTACTCCGGCAGCAGTCACAAGAGCACCAACAAGACGAACTCGACGCAACTGTCGGCGCCGATTTCCCTGAACCCGTCGAGCAAAATGGACCTCGAGCAGTCGAATAACATGAAGATCCTGCAGAATCACATATCGAATATCAACGACACGAGAACGATCTGTGGGTTCAATGGCGAGAACGAGGACAAACAGCAACAGCAACAGCAATGTTGCTCGCCGAAATTGAGCGGCGCGAAAAAGGTTCTTCCCTCCATCGTGTCACCGGCCAACGGGATCAGGGCGCAACAGAACGGAGCCCAGTTGGTCGTCAGGTTGCCGGATCCCAGCAAAGTATTGACGGAGACGAGACTCTCGAAATGAGACTGAAAGAAATTTAGGAGACAAAGGCACATCGCGAGCGTTCTATGATGAACGGACGATTTTAGACAATATCGGGACCGTGAGAGTGATGATTTTTCTCGGGGAAAATCCTTTCGCCGAGCCTCGATCCGATCACACACACACACACACAGACACAGACACGTATTTACGATATAAGTACCATGGGATGAGAGACTCGCGAACTTCGCATTCGGAGTGTTCTGGGAAATTTTTTTTTAGGAGGGATGATCCATGGATTTCGAGTTTCAGGATACGTTTGATCGAACACTCCGGGTCCGATGGCAGATAACAAGCATTTATTTATATACTTGGATTATTTATTTATTAATTAGCAACCGTAGCGACTATGGTAGGATTCTCAAAACACACAGAAACAAAAAAAAGAAACTCGTATTCGAAACCGAAGACTGATGATGAGACGAAACTGCTGTTTTATAGGAACTTTAATGACTGTACTCGTCGGTATTTTTAATTAAGTGGATTTTTCCTAAAACACAGGCAACAAAACGAGAGGTGAAACGGAAAGAATTTTGGTTCTTTCCCCTTTTTTTTTTTTCAAGTTCAGATGAAAATTCCATTCGAGTGGAAGTCGATGCTGCCTGTGGAATTCGTGGGAAACTAAAAGAGAAAAAAAAAAGCATTTTTTGATACTCCAAGTGGATTATACTAAAAGCTTTGCCTATTTTTAGGCAGAAGAATTGATTTTAAGGAAAAACGAAGCAAAGGTATGAAGCAACAAAAAAGACTATCGATTTTCAAATTGTCGATTTCGGGCTTCACGATTTTTCGTATTTTTATCGGCGCTCGATTGTTATTTTGAAATTTCGTAGTCTTCTCCCGAAATTTGTGAATTCCATTTTTTGGAATTTTTTTTAGCATCGAATTCGAGAAAGAATCGTGAAACTTCTCATTTTCTGTTACGTTTGAATTGTTTTTGTAAATATCTTCTCCGCGTGGTTTTTTTTTTCCAGAAATTTTCAAAACCAAAGTTTTTTTCTTTTCCGGACAAGAGATTGCCGCTTTTTCTTCCCTTCTGTATAAATTCCGGGAAATTCGGTATTACTACTACTTGTGTGGATATTCGTAATAGACGGGCAACGCGTGGGCAAAAGGTGAGCGAACGATCGGTTATATATTATTTTCTTTCGTAAAGGAAATAAACAGAGACGGAGGGAACGCAGGTGTCGATGAATTCTAAAGTATTATTTTACAAAAAAAAATTAGATCGGGCTCTCCCGAATATTTCTAGCCGCTTTTTGCGATTACGTGAATCACCGAATTTTCTTTAGTATTTTTTTTTACAATTCGACGAAGTATTTTTTGCTTCGTCGTGAAACGAGAAAATGTTGTATTATATATATATGTCATCTGTATATTTCTATTTACCCCATTTTTTTTTTTTATAAAATAAACAATGTTTTTGATTTCGTGTTAAAATTGCACAAATTTGTGTGGAAAATGAAATGCAAAAATTCTGTAATAATCATAGAATTTATAAATTTGCCATTTGCTATATTTGTAACGTCAATTTATATATTATATATTTTTCGAGCACATACTCGATTTTGATTTTGATCAAAAAAAATTTAATTCGAGGTGATTTTTATATTTCGTTTCCTACAATTTCTTTATTTTACTTTTAACTATCGAAGAAAAAAAGAAATAATGTACATGACAAAAAAAAACTGTCGTTCCTTGTAGGAACTATATATATATATGTATTAAGAAAATTGCATTAGACTGGTATGTGTGGGTGGTTACAATTCTAAATTGTTAAGTACTGGGATGAGTCGAGTCGTGAATATGTATAATACCTTTTTATAATTTTTCTACAATGAAGGATGTATGTGAAAGTTACGATAACATTTTTTTCACTTTTACAACCACCAACTCGAAAGGCTCATATATGTATATTTATATATACATAAATTTGTGTACAAGATTTTATATATTTATAAAAACTCGTACACCGACGAACTTTGATTAAACAAAAATTAGGTATAACGAATAACAAGAGAAGAAAACAAAAATTTTAATCTCGATGGAATTTTTATCGAAACTTCGATTTTCTACTAAAAGTGAAAAAAGACTCAATGATTTCCAAATATTCTGTAAATAAAAGAGTGAAACAATGATTTTTTTTTCTTGGGACATACGATAATTTAAAAAAAAACTAAAGAGTTCCAGAATTGCATAAATTAGCTTGTTAGGATCAAGGTCGAACCTTACTGACTGATTAATTGGAAACCCCATGTAAAAAAATAATGCAAAAATGAGAAACGAAAAATTGTCCTTCCAAATTGACTCCAAGAGTTTCCTGGAACATTTATTGTACATCTGTAGCTTTTTCGCATGAATTTCTCCATCTTCTCTTATTTCTATTTTTTTAAGGAAACACTCTGACTTTCATTGGACTGTAAATTGCCATTACCATTACCTTCAATATCAATAATATTATTACTATTATTATTATTATTGTATTTGGATAACCCATAATAGTTTTTTCCAGCTGTGTTGTAATTCAGTCAAAATAAAATATACAATTCATGTTTTTCTAAATTTTGTCTCACTGCCATTCACAAAATTGAGGAATTCAAATTTAATTTTTCAATTTTATTTTCTTTTTTTTACAGATAAAAAATGTATTCATAACTTTTGCATAAATAGAATAGAATGAAACGCAAAAAGTCTGCTGTGGAGAAAAATGTGCGGATTAATGAACACACCGGTAGTTACTAATCCACAAGTAAGAAATCTGCTTTTCTTTTTAGATGAATTTTCTTGAGCAGAAATTGAACAATAATTGCAAAGTCGTAGGAAAATGTGTTTTGAAAATGGGAGAAATGTCAATCCAGTAACAAAAAAATATTTTTCAAATCTCCAAAACTACAACAAATACGTAAAAAAAAGGAAAACATCGAAATTTGCTAATTCCAACGGGCTGATTTCCATGAAAACGAACCGGATTTCTAAATTCCAGCAAGAAAAAGTATCCTGGGAATCTAGTGACTTGCGTGGAAACTCACCGTAACGAAATCTCCCACGCCTGCGCAGTCTAGTTTTAACCTCGAACCTCAAACCCTTGCTTACTTCAGACCGGAGTGCAAATATTATTGTTATTGCAGAAAGATCCCTGTAAAAATGGTGACGTTGGACTCGTAACCTCACTTTCCCTCAATGAGACCCAATTTCCAAGCCCTCCAGTTGCTCTTGGATCGGGAGATCCAATCTCGGGGATCGAAGCGTCGCTCGATGGCATTCTTTCTGTAGAACCACTTTATTTTTTTATTTTTAGATCTTTCTTACTCGTTTTTAAGTGTGTTTTAACTTCACCCCCCAAGCCGCGCGAAATGGGGAACCAACTGGTCGGAATCGCTCCTAGTCAGATATTTCCAGTGGAGCATTATTTAACGGATCACAGCGATTTGTTATTCGATATTAAGTGAGTAAAGAATTTTATTATTATTATTATTACTATTCATTATTATTATTATTATTATTATTTGTATAACTGATGTTTATTTTTTATTTCAAGTATGTTTCTATTTTTTAGGGATATTTTCTAATATTTTCATATTTGTTATTATTTATTTTAGTAAATGATGGTATTTACTATGATTTTGATTTTTTTTATGCCATTGAAAGACCGCAAAGCGTTGACACTTTACCGACCGCTAGCGATTCGATAGTATTCGCGCGTCCGACCTGCCGCTCGATGATATTAACGCTAAATTATATTTATTAACCCATTCGAGACCGATCGCACACCATGCGTGCAATTGATTTCAGAGTTGTCAAACCAGTCTTATAGCCCCGCCAAGAAAAAAATTAAAATTTCGCTCTTGGGGAGTGCGTTCGAAAAAATAAAAATTACCGTCTCGAATGGGAAAAGCATTGGCGACAAAAAACCGATTAATAGGCTATCGGTCGGAAGGCATTGACGAAATAAAGCCAATTAATAAGCTAGCGGCCGGTAAAGATTTAATATTACCATTAGGTTCAAAACAAAACTGATAATTCAAATTTTATCGTATCGTTCGCTTGATATCTACAGTTTAGGAAGTACGAGATTTTTCAAAGTGGCCAGGGCTCGAAGCCAGGAGGGTTTAATAGTCGTCAAAGTCTTCGCCATACACGACCCTACTTTACCGTTATCCACTTACAAGGACAAATTAGAAGAAATAAGGTCGAAGCTCGCATCCGCCGTCAATTGTTTGCCATTTCAAAGAATGATAGTAAGTCGACTCCCTGATGTACAAGAAAAATTTGTTCAATTGTAAAATCCGTTCATAATTATGGCTCATTACTTTCGCTAACATTTTATTTTATTTTTTTATTTTTTATTTTTTTCAATAGCTCACAGAAAAGGCTGGTTTCATCATGAGAGAATACGTGAAATACTCGTTATACGATCGAATCAGTACCAGACCATTTTTATCCAGTATCGAGAAGAAGTGGATCACATTTCAGGTACTCTATGCCCTGCATCAGGCTCACAAGGTGAGAAACAAAGGCTCTTTTAAAATAATTTCTTGCCGCTTATGAAATTATTAATTTCAAAGAATATTATGACTTATCCATAAATTTTATCAAATTTGAATCTCACGAATGTTCATTTTCAGTTTGGAGTGTGCCATGGGGACATTAAACTGGAAAATATCATGATAACCAGTTGGAACTGGGTACTTTTGACGGACTTTGCCAGTTTCAAACCCACTTATCTGCCGGAAGATAACCCAGCGGACTTCTCCTATTTCTTCGACACCTCCAGGAGAAGGTAGAATTCTTACTCGTTTTTAAAAAAAAAAAGTTTATAATTCGAAATCTAGAAAATTTCTTCTCCTACAAAGCAAAAATAAGAAAAATTCTATAAACTGAAGAAAAAAAAATGCTGTAAAATGGAAAAAAAAAAATAATAAAAATTGTCATCGTTACTCTCTTCAGGACGTGTTATATCGCGCCAGAGAGATTCGTCAAAACATTGTCCTCGGAACTGAACAACCCCATTTTGCTGCCGGAGCAGGAACTAAAAACTGGAGATTTGAATCCCATGATGGACATTTTCTCGGCCGGTTGCGCTTTGACTGAATTATACAACGAAGGACATCCGCCGTTCGATTTCTCACAACTCTTAGGTACCCCCAAAAAAAAAATCCTTTAACTTGTTTTTTTTTGTTTTTCTACAATTTTTTTTCTTACAATTCCAAATTCACAGTAATAATAATAACAATTTCGCAAAATCAGCTTATAGGAACAGCGAATACTCGGCGAACAAACATCTGGACAAGATCGAAGACTCCGGCATCCGAGAACTCCTGAATTCGATGCTCGAAAGGAACCCGTCGAATCGCAAAAGCGCAGAAATTTATTTGTCCCAAGCTCGCGGAACGATATTTCCCGAATATTTCTACTCCTTTTTGCAATCCTACATGTTGATCTTCTCCGCGGCGCCCATACACTCTCCCGATGAAAAAATCAACCGGCTGAAGAAGGATATCGGGAACATCATCAATATCCTGCGAAGCGACGAGAGCGAGCGCAGGAAAAATAGCGTCAACGAGGACGCCGGAAAAAATGGGCACGGTCTGGAATCGAACAGAGGGGAAGCTGGAAGCGAAGAAAATGCCACCGACGGCGAGGGTTCTCGGGAGGATAGGAGCGAAGGGGAAAAAAACGCTCCGAATTCTCAGGAAAATGTACTCTACGAGAAGAGAGACGAGGAAAAAATCCCCGAGAAGGAAGTGGAAACTCTGGAGGGACTCGTGATCATCACCCAATTGGTGACCTCCTGCATTCGAGGGTTGCATCACTCGCAGTCGAAGCTACAGAGCCTGGAGATTCTCCTGGAATTGGCGGAGAACGCCTCCGACGAGACCATCCTGGATCGGATTCTTCCTTATATCGTGAGTATTTCATTTTATTTCATTATTTTGTAACATTTTTTATTTTTTGTTCCGTTCAATTTCGATATTTTCGAGTACTCCATTAAATAATTTGTGAGTTATTAATTTTCTAAATTTTGTTTTTTCCAAATTCCAGTTCTACCTGGTGCACGATCCGGCCCCGCGAGTCCGAGTGTCGGCGATTCATACGCTGACGAAGTGCCTGTACCTGGTGAAGTCGATCCCACCTTCGGACGTGAACATCTTCCCGGAGTACATCCTCCCGGGTTTGTCGCATATCACGCAAGACGAGGCTGTGATCGTGAGGGCAGCCTACGCCGAGAATATCGCCCACCTGGCCCACATCGCGCTCAGGTACCTGGAGAACTCGCACCTTTCGAATCTCGGCAACAAGGAGGGACCCAAACCGAGCTACGACAGCGAATTGCAGACTTTGCATGAAATGGTACGAGTTTTCTTTTTTTTTTTTAATGATTTTTGGAAATCAATCTCAATTTTTTAACGTTCGAAATTTCAAACTTTTATCGATATTCTGTTTCTTGTTATTTATTACTTATCTCGAGTCATTATTCATTATCTTGAAATGTAAGGGAATTTAAATTTACAGGCATAAAATATTTCAAAAAAAAAATATTTGAAATCTGTCTGAAGATTATTTATTGAATAAAAAAAATAGAAAATTAAATTGCAAAAACTACAATATGCAAAAATTGCAGGGGCTTTGCTGGTCTCCGAGTCTCCAGCATCCGAAAAATGCAATTTCTAACAATAAAATTTCTTCTTATTGATCCTCGTCTACAAATTTTTTTCCAGGTACAGCAATCGGTCTCCATGCTCCTGACGGACTCGCAGAACCTGGTGAAGCAGACTCTGATGGAAAACGGCATCAACAAGCTTTGCATCTTCTTCGGGAAGCAGAAAGCCAACGATATCCTGCTGAGCCACGTTATCACCTTCCTGAACGACAAGGAGGACAAACAATTACGCGGGTCCTTCTTCGAGTGCATCGTGGGCGTAGCGGCTTACGTCGGATGGCACAGCAGCCCGATCCTCATGCCTTTGCTGCAACAGGGTCTGACGGACCCGGAGGAATTCGTCACGACGAAGGCCATCAACGCGATGGCGACTCTGACGGAGTTGGGGCTTTTGCACAAATCCGCGCTTTATCAGCTGCTCTCGGAGACGGTGGTTTTCCTGGTGCATCCGAATCTCTGGATCCGCCACGCCACGGTGGGATTCGTCTCGGCAGCCGCGAGGACGCTCAACGTCGTCGACGTCCAGTGCAAGGTCCAGTCGATGCTCCAGCCGTACCTGAAGCATCCCCTGATCCAGGTGGAGAAGGAGATTCTGATGCTGGAGGCTCTGGTGGCGCCCATTCCCCGGATCGTCTACGACGCGGTCGTGAAGTACAACGACGCCGAGGAGCTCTTCCAGATTTTCGAGCAGCGTCAGGCCGCCCGGGCCAAGGCTATCACCGGGGTCGTGCCCCAGTACAACGACATGAGCACGGCTTTGAGAAACGTGAGCGAAGAAAAATGCGAAATTAAATTATAATTTTAAAAGAAAATTAATAAAAAAAATAAAATAAAATTATCAAAATTTCGTTTAAAAATGTTAATAAAAAAATTAATTTTATTTTTTTTTTTCAGCTCTTCCGCAGATTGAGCTCCGAGGCGATGACGGAGACCATCGAGAACCAACTGGTCGTTATGAAACAGCATTTGCTGAAAATCAACAAGTACCGCAGCTCCATCGAGACGAAGATGAACAGCAGCAAGAGCGTGGAGGGAAAACTCGAGCTGAACTCCGTCAAGGACCGGGTCAAGCACCATATCGTGGTCCTCTACCCCGATACCAAGGGAGATTTGGGTCTGCAAGCGCATAAGCATAAGTCGGATCGAAGGACCTCCGATAGTACCACGACCTACGCGACGATGAACCTCGAATGGAGGACCATGTTCGCGGCACAGGATAGCGCACAGGTAAAATTAGTGTTTTTTTTTTTTATAGAATACGTTTCGTGGCAGAAAATTTAGTTGAAAAGATTTTTTGGGTAAATAAAATTTTGGAGGGTTTTTTTATTGTAGAAGGAAATTTGTGCCTTTATTTGGAAGGAATTTGAAAATAATCAAAGTGTAACACATTTTTGCCAAAGAAAATTAGAGATTTTTTAAAAGAAATCTGAATTGGAATGAAATCTAAGAAATTGTTACAAACTGAGTTTTGAATTTTTTTTATTCTTTTTTTTAGAAGTCAGAAAATTATCGGAATTGAACACGTTTTTGAAAATACATAGGTACTCCTAAATTATAGAATTTTAAAGGAATTTCAGAGAAAATGGAGTCGAAGAAAATTTGTAAAGAAAAAAGAAACTTTGTTTGAAAAAAAAAACTAAATCATTTTCTTAAAAAATGATTTCGGTTTTTTTTTTTTGCTTTTTCCTTTCTTGTTCCAAAGCAATGTCAATTAATATCCTCCAGAATTTTTTCCAGCACGCTGTGATAAAAATGTCGGATATGACCGGAAGCAGCGGGAGTCCGAGTCAGAGTATCCACGGAGGAGACATTCACCTTTCGCCGCAACACAGTCTCTCGGACATGAACAGCATCAATGATCATTCAATCCACGAACGATCCTACATCCAATGTGAGTGAAAAATTACGAAATTTAAAATTTAAAAATCCGAAATTTCGAAATTTGTTTTTTTTTTCTTTACAGACAGATGCGCACCTTGTCGCTTGGAGTTGAGACACCTGACGTACCGGAAACAGGAACAACATGCGGCAGCTTTGAGAGCTCAGCACTGGGCCGATAATATCGCCTGGCAAGCTGGTAACCGATTTTTTTCTTAAAATAATTCTAATAAAATTTTCTTGAAATCTGATGGAACCCTAATTTTCAGATTCGAGACTGCTCCCGAGCGGCTGGAGGCCACAAGTCAAGCCCATCGCGCATTTGCACGAGCACCGAGCAGCCGTGAATCGGATCGTACCGATTCCCGACTCCACTTTATTCGCCAGCAGTTCGGCCGATGGTTGTATCCGAATCTGGGACGCGGGGAGGATGAGCGAAGGGAAATACATAAATCGATCCAGGTGAGTTTCGAAAGGTTTCAGTCCCTCGGGTGCCGATTTCCAAGCCGATTTTGATAATTCCTGGTGTTGATTTCAGGCAAACGTACATTCACAAGGGAGGACCTTTGGTAGGACTGGCAGTTTGCGAACAGGGTCAATCTTTGGCCAGCTCAGCCAGCCAATCTGGATCGGTATTCGTCCTGAGACTCGATCAGGGCTCCAGTAAGATGAATATGATGTATTCCAGACAACTGGACCTGCAGGTCAGTCGAAGCTCGTAACGAAAAACTGGAAAATGTGGAATTGGAAATTTCTGCTCTCCAAAAACTTGAATTTCGAAACGAAAAATTGTAAAATTGGGATTTTATGAGAATCTTTATTTTCGATTTTGGAATTGTAATTTTTGCCTCTCAATTCTTTGAATTTCGAAATTGGAAAAAGGTAGGATTGAAAATTTCGAATTTTCCGAATTCGAAAATAAGGATTCAAAGAATTCGATTTACTCGAATTTCAAAAATACAAATAGAGAATAATTCCACATCAGGAATTTCCAAAGTACAATTTCCGTCCCCGGAAATTCGAAATTGTCTTATTTCTGAAACTCCAGTTTTCAGATTTGGTTCAATTGGAATCCAATTTTTTTTGCACTTCGTAATTTTTCAGGAGGAGGGAAGCGCGGTGGACATCCAGTACCTGGACTCGGGCTCGCAATCGGTCCTGGTTTACGCGTCCCTCTACGGTTCCTTGATCGGTTGGGACCTGCGTTGTCCTGGAACGACCTGGCGACTGGAAAACGACCTGAAACACGGAGTAATCACGTCCTTTTGCGTGAACAACTCCCAGCAGTGGCTCACCCTCGGAACCAGTTCCGGAGTCCACATTTGCTGGGATTTAAGGTTCCAGTTGCCGATCAGCAGTATTAAACATCCCATAAGTGAGTTTTTCCCTTTTATTTTTTTTTTCTTTACTGGAAAAGGTCCAGGTCCAGGTTCGGGTTTAAAAAAAAAAAGAAAGAATTGCAAATTTTGAGAGAAAGGCATTTTCGGGAGAAAAATAAATCATTCTAATTTTGTTTGGAAAAATAAAAATCCTTATTTTCAAAACCAAAAATTCTAATTAAGTTGAGATTCTAACGAATGGGTTGCAACTTTCAGATGCCAGGGTCCGGAAGGTGATCACCCATCCGACCGAGCCCTCGTGGATCATCTCCGCGGTGCAGGGCAACAACGAGATCTCCATGTGGAACCTGGAGACCGGGTTCCGGCAAATGGTCCTTTGGGCCTCCAGTGCACCGCCTTTGAGTCACTCCCAGGCCGGTCACAGTGTCTGCGCGATGCATTCCGGGTGCATCGACCGCTCCGGGTTCCTCTTGGCCGGTGGAACGGATATGAGGTTGCGGTTATGGGATTTATCCACACCCAGCGAATCCTACGTGGCTTTGCCCGCCGCCAACGACATCATCCCCCCGAATTCCCTGGCGTACGAGTAAGTACGCGAATTTATGCAATTTTTAATTACGCAATTTGTGATAATGCAATTTTAAAAATGCAAAAAAAAATTCATTTTGCAATTTTTGCATAAAATACCGCATTGTAAAAAATCGAAACTTAAAAATATGGAAATTTCTGATATTTCGATTTCAAAATTCGAAATTGCAATATTTTAAAAATTTTCAAATTTAAAGCTACCAAAGCGCAATAATTGCAATTGCAATAATTTTCAAAATTTGAGAATTTCCATTTTCAAATTTCCAACCTACGTTTTACGTATTTACCCATTCTACGTTTTTTAATATTTTCGCTAAAATCTTTTCTTGTCTTAATATTTCCTGCATTTTATGGCATCTGATGCATTTTTTTTTTCCTATGTACCTTCAGACAGCGGTTGATCGACGGGACCAACGTGGTCCAGGAGGTCCTCGCAGGCGATGGTCCGCCTCCACCATCCGGAAATACCAGCGCTCGGAACAAAGGTTCCGAGGAAGGTGTTCAAGGTGGTCAAGGTCCCGAAACAGCTCCTCTGGGGCATCACGACACCATATCCGCGGTCTCCATGTCCAAGGCCTGCGTCCTCACGGGAAGTACCGACGGACTTATTCAAGTTTGGAAATGACTCGTTGAAGCTACCGACCGATTTGGATCGAGACCGACGGTGTCTCCCGGTCATCGAAGATCGGCGCAGAAAGTATGAATATTATTTCCCGAGGGCACCGAAGGGGGGCACGAAAATCGGCTCGATTTTTCAAAAAGTGCCGCAGCCGAAATTTATCCGGGCGTGTTCTCGTCCGATAACGTAATAATCTAACGATAAGTAATTTATTTTTGTACATATAAAGGAAAACGGGAGGGATCGAAATTTTTTTTTTTGCAAGTACGCGAACATTTTTGGAAATCGATAAAATTTTCCAATCGAAGGTTCGAACTATTTAATATTGAGAAATTTCAATTTTTTTTTTCTGTTAGATTAAACTTCAAATTCAATGAGATTATTAATTTTCTTTTATAATTTTTATATTTGGCAAAACTTTTTTTTTTATTTAATTTTTCTAGAAAGATAATTAAATTTCTCGGAGAACAATTCGAGCCTTCGAGTTCTTTTGAAAACGAAATTTCGAGCCTCGGAATTAATTTCAAGAAATTAGAAAATTTTTACGTCTATATATATATATTTATACATTATGTATATAAGCGTATATATACATATATATTCACAATTCTACAGTATATGAGAATTTACCCACATAACGACTGATACACTTCCTAAGGATAGTGAGAACAAAAATCATATATATAAGTGATATTATTCTCTAGCCATTATAAGGATTACGAAAAACAAAAGATCCGTTGTTATAGAAATAAAGCAGAAACATCATATTTTTAAATAATTTTCATCACAATTAATTCGAATATTTAATTATCACCGTATTTCAAGCGGTCCTTGGATTTATCGGAATTTCCATTTGGAATTATTTTCTTCTTTTCGAATTTCCCTGAGTTCAATATTATATGATCCATCAGAATTGGCAAATTTATGGAAATTTAAAATTTCCATAATTTAAAAATATTCCATAATTTTGAATTTCCATAAATACGAAGACCGGGAAAATTCATGAAATTAATTTATAAATCAAATTAATTCAATTAAAATTCATTGACTTGATAAGATTCAAATAAATTAATTTAAATATTTAAATTTTCATTTTTTTTTCGAAATTCTTGGGACAAATTTTAATATTGAAAGAAACGGGAAATTTGAAAAATAGGCAAATCTCGTGAAATAATTCTAAAATCTCCAATTTATATTTTTTACAGATCCTTATCTTCCTCTCACTTACCGAACCGATCCCTTACCAGGGACACACTGGTGCTACGGGATACGGAACGGTACCTGGTGCGAACCCCCCGGGATTTATGGTCCGGCAGATATCCTTCCATCTTTCCTTACCACCCGTTCTCCCTTCTCGGTGCGGACGAGCTTGGTTAAATCGGTACGCCTGGTTATTGTTGTTATACGACGGTGCTGGTTGTCTGCCGTAAAAAAAGTCGAGCCACGGGGAACTCACGGCACCGCTTCCAATGGTACAGAGGAGGAGCAGCAGTAAGATTTTCATTTTCAATCGGAGGGAAAAAGAAAAATTTCTTTTTTTTTTTCTTTATTTTCCTGTTAAAGAAAAATGAGAAATGAATTTTTTTCCGTTTTTTTTTTTGTAATTTAGAATTTATATTTTTTTGTTTTTTCTTTCTATTTGCTTTCGAATTTCGAAATTACGTTTCCTTTTAAATTTCAAATTTTTCAATTTTTCAATTACAAATGAGCTTTCTCTTAAAATTATTAATTAATCGATTTTCTAAGTTTCGAATTTTGTTTTTCTCAAAATTAAAAATTCGTCTCCTCGAAATTTCAAATTACCTTTTTTTTTGGTTCTTCCAATTTGAAACCAATTTATTTTTGGAAATTTCAAATAATTTCCATTTTCAATAACTAATCGATCTTTTCCTGAAATCTCGAGTTTAACAAAAAAAAAATTCAATTTCTCGATTTCAGTTTTCAATTGCACCGATCCCACTTCGATTTTCTCACTTGACGAATTTAATTGCCGACCAGTTCTTTCCCACTGCGTCCTTTCCAACTTCTATTACTCTTTGGCCTCTTTGCAATGTTTCAGAAATCGCTGGACCAGGAAGGTGCTGCTGCGTTTCGTAGAAAGTACCGGTCGCCGGCGATCTAAATTCTCTCTCTCTCTCTCTCTTTTTTTATATCACCAGATTGTCACAATTTTTTTTTGTTTCTTTCAGATAAAAAGGAAACGAGTTTCCTGGTGCAACACTTTGACCAAAAAAAAAAAAGAAACTCGTGTCAATTGTTCCTCGGGGGTTTTCTAGCCGGAAGAGAGGCAAAAAAAAAAGGGGAAACTCACAAAAAGCGATCTACCGATTTGTCGATCGGCATCGAGTGCACTCTGACGATTATTGTGAGATGCTGGATTTAAAGTCTTCTGTTTTATACTACTGCTCTTTGGCAGGAAAGAAAAGGAAAAAAAGTTGCCCTACCATGAGACCGACGAATACTTATTCTGCGCTCGAGTAAAAAATCACGTCACTTTTTCCGCCGATACTCTCGCAATGAAGGAGGAAGGAGAAGACACTCATAAATATTTCATTAATGGCTCGTTAGTTATCACCTCTTCCCTCTCTTTCTATTATTTAGATATATCGTCTATTTATTCTAAAATATTCCAGGCGCTGATGAACTACGAAATCTATAGTATTATTTTTTTGTTGAATGATCGTCGAATTTTCGTGAGAAAGGACTCGAGAGTCCATTGAACGCGAATTTGTCGAAATTTTGATTTTGATTTTTTTTTGTTTCAATAATTGTGTACACAATAATTTGGAAATTTTATGAAAATTACCAATCTCGATAATTTTCCAGATTTCCAATTGGAAAATTATCGAAATTAAGAAATTAGGAATTATAATAATTTGATATTAATATAAATAATTTCCTAACTTTCCAATTCCAATTGGAAATCTGGAAAATTATCGAAATTGAGAATTTCCATAAAATTTCCGAATTTTTGTGGATTCGATTAAAGAAATAAAAGAGAACCCGAATTAATATAAAATTATTATAATTCCTTATTAAAATTATAATTAATTTCATATTAATATAAAATTATTATGTTAATTATTATAAGAGCGAAACATGTCTGGAGAATTTTCAAAAATGTAAGATTTCGGGAACTCACGAAAATTCTTTGAGGAGCAAAAAAAAATTCCAGGACTTTGTAGAAATTTATAGAAACGTAGAATTTCCACGAACTACCAAAATTCATGAAAATTGAGAAATTCCATAAATTCTTTTAATTCCTGGTAATTTCGAAAACTAAATTAAATTATTAAAAACTATTAAAAACTAAATTATTAAAAAAAAAAAGTAACGATTTTCAACTAAAGTCTCGATCTTTTCCCTGCTTCAATCTTATCAATTATCTTGTTTACAGGAACAAGTTATTAAAATAACATTAACACAATTTTCTTTTTTTTTTATCTTTTAGAATGTACATTTCTCAAGATTTTTTCCTTCCTCGAGTTCATGGGAATTCCGGAATGCGTGGATTCCATAAAAAAAAAAATAATTCAAAATTAAAGACACAAAATATTCGAATTTCCCATTTTGTCTCATTTTCTAGAAAATTATCATTCCAAAAAAAAAAAAAAAAGAAAAATTCTCCAAAGGAGGAAAATTCGAAACCAACCCTAGCAACAACAAGTTGGTCATCAAATTAGATAACAAATGTTTATTTGTCTCCAAGAAAATGTAACGAATATCAAGGCGAGGCTGATATCGGCGAGACCCTGACCGAATTATTGAGAGATTGCTTATCACTCAGTGTGAGGAGCTCCCTCTCTCTCTCTCTCTCTCTCTGAAATTACATCCATTTCTAATTATTTATTTTAAATTCCCGTTAATTGATAATATTTCAAATTATTATTAATATATTAGGTTGGGGTAAAACTAATTTCGGCTTTTCTCATGGTTTTCAATGGGATAAACCGAAATTACTTTTTCCCCAACCTAATATATTGTTTTTTTTTTAATTTAATTTTCTTTGAGAACGAAATTCTTCCGTCTCGGATGAAAGTGCATTATGTGCCTGCAATTCGCTTGCATAGATAATCCGAGTGCAATCGAAAAGAGACTCGACGGGATAAGATGCACTTTTTGTGCATATGCACACTGCCGGTTAGACGGTACACTTTCTCTACGTGATTACTATTAATAGCGTGTGTAACAACTGCACCGCTATTACCTATTACAGTAACAGTGAAATGTTTACGGTAATTATAAATGCCGCAGCCTTGAGTCCAGCGATTATAATGAGAGCGTTGTTGAATCCAGAGGAAAAAGAGACGGTTTCGAATCGGATCCGATTGCCGGAACATTTTTTTTTGGAGATCTTTGAACGGAATTTAAAAAAAAATTTTTTTGGGGTCAATTTTTTTAGGCAAATTTGGGAAATTCCTGATTTCAAAATTGGAGTTTTAGAATAATAATTTTTGTTGGCAAGAATTTTGGAAATCCATGTTCCAGAAATTAAAAAGTAAAGGCTGGAATTTTAGAATAATCATTTTTTAAAGGCAAATTTGGGAAATTCGTGATTTCAAAACTGAAATTTTAGAATAAACATTTTTGTTGGAAAGAATTTTGGAAATCCATGGTTCCAGAAATTAGAAAATAAAACCTGGAATTTTAGCATAATCATTTTTTAAAGGCAAATTTGAGAAATTTGTGGTTTCAAAATGGAAATTATAGAATAATAATTTTTGTTGGGGAGAATTTGGGAAATCCATGGTTGCAAAAATTAGAAAATAAAGGCTGGAATTTTAGAATAATAATTTTTTTAGGTAAATTTGGGAAATTCGTGATTTCAAAACTGGAGTTTTAGAATAATAATTTTTGTTGGCAAGAATTTTGGAAATCCAAGGTTCCAGAAATTCAAAAATAAAGGCTGGAATTTTAGAATAATTATTTTTTAAAGGCAAATTTGGGAAATTCGTGATTTAAAAACTGAAGTTTTAGAATAAACATTTTTGTTTGGGGAGAATTTTGGAAAGCCATGGTTGCAAAAATTGGAAAATAAAAGCTGGAATTTTAGAATAATCATTTTTTAAAGGCAAATTTGAGAAATTCGTGATTTCAAAATGGGAATTACAGAATAATAATTTTTGTTGGGGAAAATTTTGGAAATCCATGGTTCCAAAAATTAAAAAATAAATAGAATAATAATTTTTTTTAAGGCAAATTTGAAATTGCAAAATTAAATTTGCAAACCATCTAAAACTTGGAATATCAAATTTCCAATACTCATTTTTCTCAATTTTCAAAAACGCGTGCTTCCAAACGCGGAAATGCGGTTTCAAAAATAATTGCGCTAGCCCGCAATTGCTTTCGCAGCCGCGATTATTTTCGCAACGTGCGTTTTACTGCGACATTAAAAACCCATTTTTCCGTCGCCTACGGATTCCCACCGATGTCCCACGACTTTCCCACAGCATCCCCTGGGTTTCCCTACATGTTTCATCAAACGAGACGACGGAGTGCAATAAATCAAAGTTGAACGTAAACTCAACTGCGCGTTGAAACCTCGGCTTTCAGCTCGGAGGCACTGAAACGTCGTATCAAAGAATACAGCGTGAATCACTCGGGAGGAAAACACATCAGCGACGTTATTAGATATGCAACAATCTCGAGATGCGAATCGAGCGTCTGGAATTCTCATTGACAAGCGAAACTCCGTGAATAACAATTGCACGAGCAACAAAGGAGGATCGCATCGACTCCGCTGCTCTTGTCCTCGTCTTCTCCTGTCCGTCCGGATTCCGCATCTTTCCTCTTCTCCAGGTATTTTTAGCGGAGGCTTTTGCGCCATAAACTCGCCCGCGCGCCATATGGACCTCGCGAATCTTGCCGATTATCTAAATATTTTGCGGTATCTTAAACTTCCGGCAGCATTTTATGGCTTTTGCTCGCGAATTCTCGCGCCGGATCGTCCTCCATCCAGTCCAGCCTCGACGGTCGGTCCAGGAGATGTACGATCAGCGGCACCTGGAAAATCGAAGCAGAGTTTTAGGGTCTTCGGAGGATCATGTCGGACATCCTGGAGGTCGAGAGTTCCAGCAACGTCGAGGAGGAGGAGGAGGACGAGGGCAGCTTCTCCCATAAAATGCGCAGGAGCATCTCCAGGGTGAAGAGGAGCATCCAAAAAATTACCGGTACGTGGGGGATGAAATTTCAAAGCCATTTTTTTTTTAAAGCGAAATTCGGGATATTTTTGTTGTTGAAATTATTAGTAATTTTAAGTAATTTTGTTGGTTGCAATAATTATTATTTATTTTCCTACCGATTCCGAATTTCGAGTAAAAAAATGGCTTAGAATAATAATAATAATAATAATAATAATAATAATAGCAATAATAATAGTAATAATAATAGTAATAATAATAATAATAGTAATGGTAATGGTAATAATAATAATAATAATAATAATAATAATAATAATAATAATAATAATAATAATAATAATAATAATAGTAATAGTAATAGTAATAGTAATAGTAATAGTAATAGTAATAGTAATAATAATAATAATAGTAACTTGGAATTAAGAACCTGCCCCTTTTCTAATTATCGAAATTTTGGAATTTTTTTTTCCGCCTAATTTTCCCTCTTTGTTTAAATGGAATTTTATTCTTTTCAATATTTATATTATTTTTATATTTATATATATTTTTTTTTAATTCCGCAACTCTCCAAATTTAGAGGTATTAGGGTGTGTCCCATAAGTTTCTTCCTTCGCAGCTCGAGGTCGTACATAGCGTGGCGCGGAAGAAACTTATGGGACACCCTAATATTCAATCAAATTTCGCAATTTTGGGAACTTCGATTTCTATTAAAAACGAAAAAAGGTACTATTAAAATTTACTACTGAAAAAAAAAAATAAAAAAAAATTTGCAGAAGATCTGCAGGACGAGGAAGAATCCCAGATCTACATAAGACCGGACAGTCTGTCCATGTTGTCTTACCGGACGGGGTTCTCGAGGGAACGGATCTGCAGGATGTACCGGGAGTTCAAACAGCACAGTCCCCGGGGCGCGATGACCTGGCCCGACTTGAGGGCCACGTACACGAAATTGTTCCCCCTGGGCGACTCCTCCAGGTACACGCAGATCATCTTCAACGCCTTCGACCAGAACAAAGACGGGCTCATCAGCTTCGCGGACCTCATCCTGGGTCTCGCGAGTATCGTCAACGGCAACGTCGACGACAAGCTGCACTGGATTTTCAGGTAAATTCGAAAACACAAGAATTCAGGATATAAAATTAATAATGAAATAGAATAATAATAATTATAACGCAATATTAATATTTATTACAATGAAATATTTAAGGAAACAAATTAAAAAATTTCCATTCTATCAATAAATTTCGATTTTAGTAAGAAAATTGAATTTTACCAATAAATTTTAATTTTGCTAAAAAAAAATGTCCATTTACAAGAAAAATTTCCATTCCATCAATAAATTTCAATTTTAATAAGAGAATTGAATTTTGCTAAAAAATGTTCATTTATAAGAAAAATTTCCATTCTAATAATAAACTTCAATTTTAGTAAGAAAATTGAATTTTACCCATAAATTTCCATTTTGCTAAAAAAAATGTCCATTTATAACGAAAATTTCATTTCAATAGATTCCATAAAGAAAATTTACTTTTTTTTTGTCCTCAGTCTGTACGACCTCAACGGAGATGGTCAGCTTACGAGACACGAATTGCTCGTGGTGGTATCTTCGATCTACGAAATGGTTCGCAATTCTCAATCGATCCAATGTACGGTGGGCAAACACGTGGATAGGCTTTTCGAGAAGATGGATCTGGATAAGGATGGAGTCATATCCAAGGAAGAATTCATGATCAGCTGTAAAAACGTATTTATCATTTATTTTTCCCAAGGTCTGCTTGCCATTTGCATTCACCTTACCGTCCGTTCGAACCGTTTCCTTTGTTTTTCAGGATCAGACCATTCGTAATCAGTTGTCGATCTTTAACAATTGCATTTAATCCGAGCGAACAAAAAGAGAGACCGAGAGAGGATCGGTCAGAATGCTTGAAGCTCGATCGGAATCTATGCGAAAAGAGAAACACTGTCGATTAATCCGAGGAATATATTTTCAAGCTTTCGAGGACTCAGTTTTTGGGGGAAAAATGGAATTTTGAAATTCTGAATCTCCAAGTTATCACAAATAATAATAATAATAATAATTTTGGAATTTTGTTGCCTAATTTTTCCTCTTTGTGATAATTTGGAATTTTAATTTCAGATTTTGAATTATTAAATTTCGAATGTTTTCTTCTTTTTTTTTCGATTCTTTTATTTTTTCTGAAATTCCAAAAAAAAGAAATGCATTTTGCCATTTCTGAAATTCTTCGAATACCCAGATCTGGAGAATTCCGGTATGGAAAAATACGAAACTGAAAATACTGGAAATTTTTTTGTCATACCTTTGGCTGCTCGTAGTTTGGATTCCTTCGAATTTGGGAAACATCTCCACTACCACAGTCTCTTTTGAAGGATATAAAACACGCAAGCTAAGAAAAAGGCAAATGCCAATGCCAAAAGTGCCTTATCGGTGACTTCCCTTCTCCCGTATTTCCCTAGAAGTTTTCCAGATTGAACTATGACCTGCTGCTGGTGCTCCAGTTCCTCCTTCGTACCGCCAACTTTGTCCGAGGATGTCACTGGAATCGAAAAAAAAAAAAAAAAAAAAAAATAGTTACAACTTTTTATTGATTGACAAGAAAAAAAAATTAAATAAATCAAGGAAATCATTAATCACTGACACAAAGTATCCAAAGTGTTGGCACTCCTCTGGGTGGTTTCCGCCAAATGCCTGGAAATGCTGAGTAACTTGTCCGTGAGTTGACTCGAAGTGTTCGCCAGGTTCTTCTTGTCTCTCCGTTTCCTCAGAGCGTTCTGCTGCTCCTCCGACATCGATAACAACTCTTCCTTAGCCAATTTGTCGATGACACAAGCACTCACGACATTGGCTTTCCTGAAGGCAGCCAAAGTGGAGTTCAATTGCTTCCGATAACTCTCGACGTCGGACAGCAGCTCTGTTTTTCTTTTCTCGTTCAACTCGGTCTCCGCTAATTTCGCCAATCGCTCGATGTTCGATCGCAACACCGCGATTTTCGCTCTACCCTCTGCGTTTAGCTCGTTCAGGAGTTCCAGCGGACCCGTGCATTGCTGGATGTCCTGCGATTCGTAGGAGTCGTTGATTGGGTGTGAGATAATTGAAATTAAGAAAATTAATAAAATTAATAATAAAATAGAATTAAAATTGAAGTAAATAAAATTAATAATACAATAGAATTGAAATGGAAATTAATAAAATTAATAATAAAATAGAATAATAATAATAAAATGTTAATTATCATTATTATAATGAAATATCTAAAAAAATAAATTTTAACATTTTATTCTATTAATGAATTCTCATTTTGCTAAAAAATCTCCATTTATGAAATTTTGAAATTTGATTTTAATGGATTCATATATTTATAATAATACATAAATATATTACTAAATTAGCAGAGTCACTAGTGGTCTAGTGGGTAGAGCGTGAGACTCTTAAGGCGTAGGTCCTGGGTTCGAATCTCGCCGATTACGAATTTGAGTAATAAACATATTATTATTATGTTATATAAATTACATTATAATTTCAATATTTTTTCTATCTTCGTAATTTACATTCGATTAAAATAAAATGTAGAAAAAAGGAAGAGGTTAGAATCGTACAAATTATATTATCAATTACATATAAACATAAAATATTCCAAACAATTATAACCTGTATCAGAGCGGTCACTTGCAAATGACTGTTGGTAATTTCTTGCCGGACCAGATCGAATTCTTGATTATCTCTGATGATCGGCGGCATATTTCTGAGTCAAAATTCGCCACCTCAGGATTCAGAAATATTCAGAATCACAAAGTTCGTTTGACAGGAAACAGCTGTTCTATCTGGTCTCACATATATATCTAGTCGCAAAACAATGAAGTTCGCGTCGGATAATTCCAGGGAGGACGAAAATCAGCTGATTCTCTGAAAACTCAAAATCCCTATTTGATTCCCCAAATTCCTAGGGATATTTTCTCAGCGAAGTCGTCTCCGATTGGTCCTCGCCCTCTCCACGTTTTCCATTATAGCGCGAATTTTCAAATTCGGGATTAGGCTACATATTTATAGATGTGTGCTTTGTGGGGGATAAAAGGAGACAGAAAAAGATAGAAAGAGACAGAATGATACTAAAATCAGCTTGGGGTTTTAGGATCAGGAAAAAGTGACAGAAGTGGCTCGTTTCTTGTTTTCATTTCAATCCCAACTACCACTCAATTCGGCAACTATTTATGGGGCAGGAGAAATTGCAAATCGCCGGTGAAACTATTTCTGCTGAAATGACGGAAAAAGAGGACAGTAAGTCCCCAATCTCAAATTTTCAGAGGTTAATTCGGAAATTTTTTTGGCTGCTCCTAGATCTATTTTTCTTCTTCTTTTCATTATTATTTTTATTATTATTATTATTATTATTACTACGGCTACTACGCCTATTTCCATTATTATTATTATTATTATTATTGTTGTTATTTATTATCAATATAACTACTATCATTATTATTATTATAGAGACTATATGGAATTATATGGAATTAATGAAAAAAAAATTGAAATATGTAATTTTGCAATTTTGGAAATTTAAATTCGTAATTTTTATATATTATTTTCCAAATCCACATATATCTTATATTATTATTATATTATATTTCCAAAATTGTTGAATGAAATTCCTACAGTGAAATAATCAATTTGAAAATTCCGATAATAATTATCGTCGATTCCCATTATCCTCCGATTTTTGGCCTCGAATTCAAAATTTCATTGATTTTCTATCGTAGCGACAAAAATCTGGTATTTCGTAACTCTACACTCGCCTTCCAGAAAATGAACCGCCCACGAAGCATACTTTTCGACAAAGACTCTGGAATTACCTGATAGAAGAGGAGTACGTGGGAATCCCCAAAAACATATTCGTCATCCCGTGCATCAGAGCGATGGAGGACGCGTACGACGCGTTCGAATCCTTGGAGGAGTTCCGGTCGGCGAAGGTCCTGGTCGTCGATCCGTGCAAAGCTCAGGAACCCGTGAGAATGTCGGCGTTGATCGCGCATAAGGAGATCATCGTGCCTACGGGCATCGGCTCCAAGTTGCGATTTCTGCACAAGGTTCCACGACCGGGGCTTTTCACCCACGAGATTCGCCAAAGCGTTTCCAGGGCCGAGCTGCTGAGATACGGGACGCCGTTGACCCTGGATCACGATTCCAAGGTATCGTATTTGACAATATTTATTGTAAAACAATTCGAATGTTATTTTTGTCATTTCTGTTACTAATTTTCGGAATTTAAAATTTACAAATTCGAATTCTCTTTAATTTCTAAAAAAGAAAAATAAAGTAAAATCGCCCGATAGTGAAATTTTGAACAATCCAAAAAATACAATTCCTAGGATCCTTCGCGTATAAAAAATATATCGATAAAAGTTTCTCTTTTTTTTTAGGCGAGCATTTTCGTCGTGGGATCCCTATGCGTGAGCAAAGAAGGTTACAGAATCGGGGAAGGCCGTGGTTTTTCGGATTTTGAGTATGCCGTGTTGAAGGAAATCGGAGTCATCGATCACCGTACGGTCGTGATAACGATAGTCGATGACTTTCAAGTTTACGAAGACCTCCCCAAGGAATTGTTCGGGCCTCACGACGTACCTGTCGACATTATCGTCACTCCCACGCGAATAATTCGCGTAGAACCGAGATTACCGAAACCGGCCGGTATAATTTGGGAGCTGATCACGCCCAGGAAATTGAAAACCGTGGGCATGTTGAAATTCTTGAAGGAGAAAGAGGAAAAGTATGAAAATGCGCGACTGGCAAGAAAAAAAAGAGGAAATCTAGAATTTTTTTTTAATAATTTTGTTTTTTTTTGTTCTCATTCAGGAAAGGGACGAAAATCGTTTTGAGTGAAGAAAAGGAGAAAGGCTACCAACAGTATCGGGGAAGAATTGAAAATGGAATTTCGCCGCAAAAGTCGGAAAATGATCCGAAAAATGCGAAAAAGAAAAAGGCTGTAAGGGAAATGGAAATTCTAATTGACAGTATGCCGCCCGGTGGCACCACGTTGGTGCCACCGGGTTTTAGTCGAAATTTCGAATTATCGCCAAACAAAAATTCGATTTTTTTTTTCTTATTTTCAGAAAAAACGTTCCAAAAGCAGCGACAGCAGAGTACCCGCAAAGAGCAAAGATTCCAAACCCGTGGTACGGAACATAGACTTTTCGATAAAGTTATCGAACATCGCCTCGAGCGTTCGGATAAGGGAATTAAAAACGGAGTTGAATTCGCGAGGCGTCAAACCCAGCGATATCACCTGGCGAGGTCAACGGGGAATTTGTTACCTGCATTTTGGGAAACTCCGAAAACAGACGGATTCGCGACCGGACCAGCCTCTGCAGGTGGACTCGATTCTCACGAATTTGCAGAATTTGCAAATCAAGAAATTCTCCGAGTCCGAAAATAACGAAAATCGCGAGTTTATCAAAGTCGAGCCCGCGGAACCGATCACGAAAATCGAAGTCACCGACGTGACCTCCGTTTAACCCTCGCACCTGCGATCAAGCAAAATCGGTAAGGAATTTTTTGAGATTTCCACGTTTTCGGGGAATACAAATTTTACAAATTACTGACTGAGTTTTCGCGTAATGGAAAAATAATAATAATAATAATATATAATAATAGTTCATAATAATAATAATAATAATAATCGGATGTCTTCGTTTTCGATGTTTTGATCACGAAAATTTGTCAAAAATCGATGGGACGGAAAAATCGTAAAAGCATTCCATTGAATGTCTTAGAATTATTTTTTTTCGACGAGTGATCTTATTTTTTTGGTTTTGTGGTTTTTATATTAGAACGAGATAGACCTAAATCCGAGTGAACTCTAACACAGTTTCCGAACGTACCTTTAAATAATAATAATAATAATAATAATAATAATAATAATAATAGCAATTACCTGAGAACAAGAGTGAAAAGTAACACAAATAGTATTTTTGGTAATATTTTTACAATTTCGGGTGAGAAATTGTTTGGATATATCGAACCTTCAATTCAGGGAACGCGAAAGTGAAATTTAATAAAAGTATAGAATTGTCGCTGAAATATTGCAATTTCGCACAATTTCTTTTTTTACAATTCCATATTTTGATAAAAGTCAAATCGAAAAAGAATAGAAGTTTTTTTCATTTCAAGGGAAAAGTTCCTTCTCAAGAATCAAAAAAGAAAAAACATTCGCTGGCTTCAAAAAAGTTGGAATCACCCAAAAGTAAGATATTTAATTGAAAGTTCCTCTTGAAAGCTAATCTCAACTTCGAATTCAACCAAAACTAGTCAAATTTCGAAAAATTGTTCAACAAAATCAAGAACGTCGAATTTTCCCGACGTTACACGTTTTCTCGATTTTTATTAAATTTCAAAGGCACGTAGTTTCAAAGAAATCGGGTCTAACGTATAAGAGATAGTTGGATTAGACTTGCTTCTGACGGTAACCAAAGCAGATAAAAAAATATTTATGATGTAACATATTTTTCCATCATATATATATATATATACATATATATATCGTATATGTTTAATAAAATGCCAATACAGCAATAACCTTGAATAATTTAAGAAACTCGAGAATCAGGTGCCAAACTAAAACCTCTGTACGAAAGATGCCAATAAAAAAAAAATCTATGTTTCAGAACATTCCAATTTTTCAGTGTCAATTTTCTCCCACGATTTTCCAAGTGGTCAAAATTTGCAACAAACAATCAAATAATTGCAATTGGCAAACCCCAAATCAACGCTATGCCGTCCGGTGGCACCACGTTGGTGCCGTGCGAAAATTACCGGGCAAGCGCCGGTGGCACCACGTTGGTGTCGTACACAAGGATGCGTACCGGCGCCAAGTCCCGATCAGACTCGCGGACGGCGAAAGTTAATAAATTTTTGCCTTTCCATCGGCAACATAAACATAAACCAAAATGGTAAAAATAAAAGTTTACCTTATTCAACATAATCTTCAATTTTCTTTCCGCCAATTTTTATGTACCGACTGTAAAACCCAAAATAATTCCGTTTTTAATGGCATCCCGTTCCATAAAAGCTGAAATCCCTTTTTTTTTTACGACATCCTGTAAAATTCGCTTCAGTCACCGATCGTCGATTTTTGCGTCCGGGGGTAAAACGAAACGTTTCTAAAAATCATAATTTTTTCCATAAAACATTTTACCTCCATGCAATTTTTTTTTTCTTCTTTATTACACTCATATTGACATTCATTTTCCCTAATTTACCTTGAAAAAGGCTTCTATTTCGTCACCGTGTTAATAAATCATTTCTTTTGTTTTCCTTCCTTCAAGTAGAAAAATGATCCCATTTGATCGATGGGGATTCGTTTAAGGCTTTTCTTCCCCATCTTCGTCTTTTATTTACACCGGAGAGAATCGAAGTTTCACGTTTCATCCTTGCTACGGTTCTCTCATTTTTCCTCCTCCTCTTTGTTTAATTTTTTATTCCTCGCTAATGGAAGTCCACCATAAATTGACTGTTTTGGAAATTGATAGAAAAAAAAAATAAAATAAAATAAAATTCCGTCTATAGTCATTTTCCTGGAATTTAAATATTTTCTTCCTCGTTATAAAATTCGTAAATCGCTAAAAAAAAAATAAAATTCCATCCATAGCCATTTTCCTGGAATTGAAATATTTTCTTCCTCATTATAAAATTCGTAAATCGCTAAAAAAAAAAATAAAATTCCATCGATAGCCATTTTCCTGGAATTGAAATATTTTCTTTCTCATCAGAAAATTCGGAAATTGCTAAAAAAAAATTAAATTCCGTCTACAATCATTTTTCTGGATTTTACATATTTTCTTCCCCATTAGAAAATTCGTAAATTGCTAAAAAAAAATTAAATCCCGTCTATAGTCATTTTCCTGGAATTTAAATATTTTCTTCCTCATCATTAGAAAATTCGTAAATTGCTGAAAAAAAATTAAATTCCGTCTACAATCATTTTTCTGGATTTTAAATATTTTCTTCCCCATTAGAAAATTCGTAAATCGCTAAGAAAAAAATAAAATTCCGTCTACAGTCATTTTCCTGGAATTTAAATACTTTCTTCCCCATTAGAAAATTCGTAAATCGCTAAGAAAAAAATAAAATTCCGTCTATAGTCATTTTCCTGGAATTTAAATATTTTCTTCCTCATCAGAAAATTCGGAAATTGCTAAAAAAAAAAATAAAATTCCATCGACAGCCATTTTCCTGGAATTTAAATATTTTCTTCCTCGTCAATAAAGTCGTAAATTGCTAAAAAAAAATAAAATTCCGTCGATAGCCATTTTCCTGGAATTTAAAAATTTTCTTCCCCATCGGAAAATTCGTCTTGTACTTTCCTTACGTTTTTCTCATCTTTTCTGACGTCCTAAAAAAATTCGAAAAGGATCACGATCATTTAATCATTGCAATTCTTTTTCTTTCCCACAGAATACTCGCAGTGGAGAATGAACTAAAACAGAGTCGAATTGAATTACCAAATAATTGACCTAATTTCCAGCTGCGAAATTCCGATATTAACAATTTCGTGTGCAATCTCGCGTTATTACATTTATTCGCGGTGAATTCTTCCCCGTGATTCGATTTCTCTGCAGCCAAATTCTCGAGAGTTCAATACCTCAGATTCTGGCGTTTTTTTTTTTACGAGGAAATTTAGATAGAAATTTTTTGTATTCTTCGAAAAGATTCCTTTTTTTCTCGTTTTGCCTCTAAAGGATGCCTCCCATCTTCTCTCATCTTTAATGCTCTCGACATTTTCCACGACGGAGGAAACAATGTATAGATATAAAAACATATTCTTTCCACCGTTGCTCTTTTTCTGGTACTTATTCGAAAAGAAAAGCAGCTCCTGGAGGGAACCGTACGTGTCTTTTTCGAATTTGCTGACTTTTCACGCTAAAGTGGAGCTTCCTCACGATTTTCTCATTTCCTGACGATAATAAAATAATTTCTTTTTCTTCTCTGTGTCCCGAGTGACTGCTGAATTTCGTTTTACGAGTTTTTGGAAAAAAAAAAAAGAATGGCCGGGGCAAATTTATTTATTTTTTTCTTCTGTTAAATTTCAAGTGGCCCCGGAATTTTCAATAACGAGATTTTTAAATAAAAGGGAATTCGATTGGAGAAAAAAAATTTCCTTCTTTCCTTTACGTTCAATGGAAAAGAAAACCCCCGGTTTCCATTTAATATCCCGGAAAACAGCGGAGTGCGTGTGGAAAGTCGGAAAAGAATTTAATCTCGTTTCTCGGCAAAATGAAAATTCTGGAGTTTTAATCTCGGCCTTTGCAAACACCCGAAATGAAAACTCCACTTGTATCGTGGAAAACCACGGTTGCATCGTTGAACCGAGCGAAGGGGGTCAAGTATAGGAACGCGGCAAGTTTCTTCGAGGGCGGCCCTTCGAGTGCCATCATTGAAATTTTACCCCTCCAGCAGTTTCCAGTTTCCTCGAAAACTTATCGCACGAGCGATGCAGTATTCTGCGTAGATTTTCCTTTGTCTTTCTTTTTTCCTTTTTTTTAAACTCATAAATCTAGCGTAAAATACGGGATTTTGATTTTCCGGTAAACGCTTAAAAAAAGAAAGAAAAAAGAAAACCTTCCTTTTTTTCCTGCCCGGAAATTCCATACATAAAATCGAGCAGCTACTCGAGATAAAAAAAAAAAATTACGCGAAAACTATCGGGCAAGCGCCGGTGGCACCTCGTTGGTGTCGTACATAAAAATCTATACCGGCGCCAAACATTAAATAGAAATCGGGAATCTGCTTTTCCATGGAACGCTAAAAATTCGAAATTCTTTTAATTTCTTCCTTTTTTGAAACGAAATTCCGCAATTACTTGTCGCACAAGAAAAAAAAAGAACGAAAATTTCATCGCCAGAAAATTAAACGAGACTCGAAAATCGGTATCTCGAACTTCCGATAAACGTAATAAATATTTTTTTTTCTTTCTCTTTTCTTTCCTTTCCTTCGAAAAAAGTGACGTCGTTAAATCAAAATTTCGCAGTCGCTCCGTTATTCCTCTCGAGAGGAGAATTATCGTTGTTCCCGGTGACGCCGAGATCCGTGAAATCGGCGCGTCTTAACGAGGTCCAAGGGTATCGTTCCAGACGCCGTTTTATCGCCCTCGTCTTTTTTTATCAGACGGTAGTTACAAGTATCGATTGGACAACGCTGCGTGTTTCGTCCTCCGTCGTCCGACAAATCGTACGATATCAATTTCGAAAATACCCGCGATTCTCAAAATCGCGAAGAAAACCCATTCGAGTCGCTTCCAAATGTCGATTTTCCTCCGATTTGAGAAAATACCGACACTCAAAAAAAAAAAGAAATACAGAATTCCCGGATCCGATACCCTGGAACTCGATGACCCACCATGTGGGTCATGCACTTATAATATACTCATTTTTCTTTTTCCTTAATTAACACCGTGCCGTCCGGTGGCACCACGTTGGTGCCATGCGAAAACTATCGAAGCGTTCAAATAAATTAGCTATCTCTGGAGACGCGATTCTCTTAAATAAATAAATTCGCGTGTAAACATTAATAAGAATCCAATGCCGATGTCGAATTTATCCGAAATCGGCAATTTTTTCGTCACTTCCCTTTATTTTTTTCATCCCCATTCGCCTTCGATCCCATTTTAACGAGGTATTGACAGAAAAAAAAATAAATAATAATAATAATAAAAGCTAACTATCGACGTCGACATAAAGTCGCAAATTACCGGCTGCGAATGGAGACAAAAATAAAAGGACGACTACTATTTGGACGTTGATGGCCCCGGAGTGGCGTCGATGTAATCGATGTCCGACGACGAGGACGTCGTGGCGTGTTTCCTGATGACACCTAATCGTGGCGATGCGTTTATTCGGGCCTTCACGTTGGCCCTCGAGGGCACGGTCAGGAGACAACAGCTCGTTGTCACCGAAGCCGTTGCAGCCGTGGACATCGACGGTGTCGGAGACGGTTTTTGCTTGTTGCCCTTCCTCTTCTCGTTCTCGCCCTTGCTCTTGCTGAAATTAATACAGAATCACTGCGTTTTCTTGAGAGCCGAGCAATCTTATCATAAATTGACGATCAATCGAGACTCGACAGAGGGTAGAAACTCGACGTGTTTACTCTCGAGATGAGGACATTAATAATTCAAAAGCCCTCGTCGGCGTTTCTTCCTTTTCATTGAAACGCTTATCATTTTTTTTTCTCTCCCTCGCTTCGAAGCAAAATCCCCCCGATTTGTGATAATTATTTCTCCGGTGTATTTCGAATTTTTGTTTAGGTCGTAGGTGTAAAGTGGAATCTCGGTGATTATGTAAAGCTCTTCTGGGGGAAGTTCCTCTAAAAATAAAACTTCGTTCCTCGAATTTAGGAATTTTTAAAATTGAAGTTTGGAATTTATTAAGAAATTCTGTTTTCCTTGAAAAATTCATTAAAAATCGAGATTTTTTTTTAGAATTTTAAAATTTACAGGCTCCAAAGTAGAGATTTCGAGCTTTAAAATGAGCTCTCGCAAAAGTCGATGCGAGATCTACGTTTCGAGATACGAATTTTTCAAGTTGAGGCTTTTAAGGATGTCCGAAAGTAAAGCAACGGGAGATCGACCCATTTGGATTAAAAATTCTCAAGAATCCGGGGAAATTTCTAGAAGGTTGTAATTTACAGGGTATAAAGTAGAGATTTCGAGCTTTAAAATGAGCTCTCGCAGAAGTCAATGCGAGATCTACGTTTCGAGATACGAATTTTTCAAGTTGAGGCTTTTAAGGATGCCCGAAAGTAAAGCAACGGGAGATCGACCCATTCGGTTTAAAAATTCTCAAGAATCCGGGGAAATTTCTAGAAGGTTGTGATTTACAGGCTCCAAAGTAGAGATTTCAAGCTTTAAAATGAGCTCTCGCAAAAGTCGATGCGAGATCTACGTTTCGAGATACGAATTTTTCAAGTTGAGGCTTTTAAGGATGCCCGAAAGTAAAGCAACGGAAGATTGACCCATTCGGTTTAAAAATTCTCAAGAATCCGGGGAAATTTCTAGAAGGTCGTGATTTACAGGGTATAAAGTAGAGATCCCGAGCTTTAAAGTAAGCTCTTATAGAAATCGATACGACTCTGCTCTTCCGAGTTACGAATTTTTAAAGTTGAGCTTCCGAGTGTGGTTCGACGTGATACGAAAGGGGTGGATCCGGTCTCTAAAATTCGTAAGAATTCGGGGACTTTTTCGAAAAATTTGAAATTTACAGGGTAGAAAGTAGAAACTCCAAGCTTCAAATTAAGCTCTCGCGGAAGTGTCTACGATATTTCCTTCTCGAGTTACGAATTTTCCTAGAAATGTTTTTACCAGGGATCGCGGCAATTGTTGCGAACAATAACAAAAATTAATAAAAAAAAAAAAAATAAAAAAAAACCTCATTCTTTCTCCGGCGTTTTCCATGGCAGTGTCCAGCTCTTCCTGCCATTGATCCTCTTTTCGCTCCATCTCTCGTTTTTCCAATTCGCGCTCGCGATTGTAAACCCGATATTCCGGTATAAAAGTCAGTCGCCTCGGGTCCGAAGCGGCTCCTTCCCCGGCGACGGTATCTTCCAAAGTCGAGTCCACCTTCAGGGACCTGAAAAAGTTGCTAGATATTAATTCTAGAATTTATCGATGCGTCAATTCTTTAATCGAATGGAATTTGTATGGAATGAAAATCATTTTTTTGCGAAAGAAAAATATTTTCGTTCCACAAAAACCTCAATTTTACATTTTTCCCAGACACGAATTTTCATAAAATTCTAATTTTCTCCCCAGAAATTGATTTTTAAAAAATCAGTTTCTTGGGAAAAAACAATTTTCTTCAATCAATTTTATTTTTTAATTTATAAATTCGTCAGTAGAGTGAAATTTTTGTGGAACAAAATTATCCCTTTGCGGAAAAAAAATATTTTCATTCTACAAAAACCTCAATTTTACATTTTACCACAGAAATTTTCACTAGTTTTCAATTTTCTCCCCAGAAATTAATTTTAAAAAATCTGCCCCTTGGGAAAAAATAATTTTATACGATCACTTTTATTTTTTAATTTATAAATTCGTCAATAGAGTGAAATTTTTGTGGAACAAAATTATCCCTTTGCGGAAAAAAAATATTTTCATTCTACAAAAACCTCAATTTTACATTTTTCCACAGAAATTTTCACAAGTTTTCAATTTTCTCCCCAGAAATTAATTTTAAAAAATCTGCCCCTTGGGAAAAAATAATTTTATACAATCAATTTTATTTTTTAATTTATAAATTTAAAAGAGTGGAATTTTTATGGAAAAAAAAAACGATTTCTTCGCGGAAGAAAAATATTTTCGTTGCACATAAAAATAAAAGAAGAGAGAAATCGAGAGCAGCTTTGGATTTTCTTCTTTTACGGGCATTTACTTCACCTCTGTTTCGCTAAACGTTTCTTCTTTTTATGGAGCGGCTTAGTTTCGATGATCATTTCTTCCAGCTCGAACGTCGGGTCGCAATTTAAATGATCCTTAGGCGGCGCAAAATCCGGTTTCACCTCTTTACGTAAGATTTTATCGAAATCCAATTTGCTCATTATTTCGACTTCTTTTAATTCCCGCAGCGTCGAAATTCTACGACCGGGCTCCAACGTCAATAAACGATCCAGTAATTCCTTTATCGCCGGTGTCCAATCGGAAGGAGCCTCCCTGCCAGCCTGGAAACATTCATTCGTTATTCGATTATCCGCAAAATTTATTCTCCAAATTATTATCCATTGGCGAAAAAATAAATAAAGTATGAAAAATGTGAAAACTCAATTTTTTTTTTTACTTTTTTCAAAAAATCAAATTCATTTCATTTTCAGCCTGGAAAATTAATTATTATTATTAGTAAGAAAACAAAAAAATTATCAGCCGATTATCCACAGAATTAATTATTGTTATTAAATGGTAATTAATTTTTGCGGAACTCGGAAGCCCAAATACAAGATTCTTGAAAGTGGAAATGAAAAATTATCGGTTAAAAATGAGAAATGTGGGATAAAGTGAAAAAAAAAAGGAAAAAGAAAATTGAAATTTTATTGGAAGGCTGGAAATTGATTCCAACGTGTTTGGACCAATTCCACGATGGGTTTCGAGGATTCCCGGGGAAATTTCACTTACCTGGAGAATTTCGATGGCCTCTCGATGTGAAGTGGTAGAATGAAGTGGATAGGGTCGAGTTCCAGCCATTGTTTCCCACGCCAGGACACCCAGGCTCCACCAATCCACCGGGTACCCGTATCCCAGGACTCCGTTTTCGTCGCAGGAGCACATATAAATTTCTGGAGCTGGAAAATCAATTGTTTATAAATATTGCGATTTTTTTCGGATATTTTTTTTTTTTAACCGAAAGAGAAAAATCGATACAATTTTTTCAATTCCTTAAATAATTATGAATTATATCTACAAAAATATTAACTGACTATAACTATTTTTTTAATACAAAAAAAAATATATTTCACGTATGAAAAAAATATATATACCAAATATAAAATTCCCCGATGCGAAAAAAATATTTACAAATTGTATATAAAAACATAGAAACCGAATATAAATTTTTCTGATGCATAAAAAAATAAATATCCAAAATATATTTATTTTTGTTAATGAAAAGACTCATTCTGGAGCGATTCCAGCTGGATTTTTCCAAAACTCACCGATATAGGGTTTGGTGCCGGACATGGAAGTGGCTAGACGGCCTTCCTGGAGAACCGTGGCGATATTGAAGTCGGTAACTCGAGCGTGTCCTGCAAACAAGGGGAAAATAAAAAGATAATGGAAAATCAGAAAGTCCAAGCACAAGGTTCTTATCGGCGCCTAATTATGTGACAGGAGGTGAAACGGGAGGACACGCCTTCTCGCAAAAGGCTCGTGTCAGCTTTATCTGATTAGCGATGGGACTTGAAAGGACTCGGGACTAAAAATAACGGTTCAATCGATGCCCACTTGAGAGAATGTGCGATTCGAGTCCTTTTTCAAGGATCTATCTCTTGAAATCTCCCGGGTACTTTAGAGTTTACCCTCGATTTTGCCCCTTTACCAGGAGCCTGGATGCAGTTCCAGAGATTTTTATGAAGAAACTGCATTTTCTCGAGCGCGCGGGAGTAACTTTTCGCAGCAGGACGAAGGAAAGGGCTTCGGTTTCGCCTCGTAGGCGATAATAGAGTTAGAAAAATATTTTCCTTTTACAAAAACCGCAATTTTACTATTTTCCGCACAGGAATTTTCACGAGTTTCCAATTTTCTTCCCAGAAATTAGTAAATAAAAAATTTGCCCCTTGGGAAAAAATAATTTTATACAATCAATTTTATTTCGAATTTATCAATGTTATTTTTTAATTTACAAATTCGTCAATGGAGTGAAATTTTTGTCGAACAAAATTATGCTTTTGCGGAAAAAAAATATTTTCATTCTACAAAAACCTCAATTTTACATTTTTTCACAGAAATTTTCACGAGTTTCCAATTTTCTCCCCAGAAATTAATTTTAAAAAAATCTGCCCCTTGGGAAAAAATAATTTTATACAATCAATTTTATTTTTTAATTTATAAATTCGTTAATGGAGTGAAATTTTTATCGAAAAAAATTACTCCTTTGCGGAAAAAAAATATTTTCATTCTACAAAAACCTCAATTTTCCATTTTTTCACAGAAATTTTCACGAGTTTCCAATTTTCTCCCCAGAAATTAATTTTAAAAAAATCTGCCCCTTGGGAAAAAATAATTTTATACAATCAATTTTATTTTGTAATTTATAAATTCGTCACTAGAGTGAAATTTTTGTGAAACAAAATTATCCCTTTGCGGAAGAAAAATATTTTCATTCTACAAAAACCTCAATTTTACATTTTTTCACAGAAATTTTCACGAGTTTCCAATTTTCTCCCCAGAAATTAATTTTAAAAAAATCTGCCCCTTGGGAAAAAATAATTTTATACAATCAATTTTATTTTGTAATTTATAAATTCGTCACTAGAGTGAAATTTTTGTCGAACAAAATTATGCTTTTGCGGAAAAAAAATATTTTCATTCTACAAAAACCTCAATTTTCCATTTTTTCACAGAAATTTTCACGAGTTTCCAATTTTCTCCCCAGAAATTAATTTTAAAAAAATCTGCCCCTTGGGAAAAAATAATTTTATACAATCAATTTTATTTTGTAATTTATAAATTCGTCAATGGAGTGAAATTTTTATCGAACAAAATTACTCCTTTGCGGAAAAAAAATATTTTCATTCTACAAAAACCTCAATTTTCCATTTTTTCACAGAAATTTTCACGAGTTTCCAATTTTCTCCCCAGAAATTAATTTTAAAAAAATCTGCCCCTTGGGAAAAAATAATTTTATACAATCAATTTTATTTTGTAATTTATAAATTCGTCAATGGAGTGAAATTTTTATCGAACGAAATTACTCCTTTGCGGAAGAAAAATATTTTCATTCTACAAAAACCTCAATTTTCCATTTTTTCACAGAAATTTTCACGAGTTTTCAATTTTCTCCCCAGAAATTAATTTTAAAAAAATCTGCCCCTTGGGAAAAAATAATTTTATACCATCAATTTCAATTTTTAATTTATAAATTCGTCAATGGAGTGAAATTTTTATCGAATAAAATTATTCCTTGGCGGAAGAAAAAAAATAAAAATTACAAAGTTTGGTTTTACTTTGCAAAAAAATAATAACGATAAATAAATGGGGCGAAACTTGAATTAGGAAAGTGAATCGGCGTATCTTAAATTATTATCACCTCCTCGAACGGTGCCTTCCTTTCATTGCCAAGCGGAAAAAAAAATATATATATATATCTATTACGTAGATTTCCAGGATCATGAGATTTCACGGGTTACAGTTTAAATGGAGGGTAAAAAAAGGTCTTTGCATGTATAAATAATTGAAGGCAGAAGGATCTGCGAGATATTACCGTACGACACGACGGAATCCCCTAAATCATGCAAAGCCAATCTGAAGGTTCAAATAGCCTTAAGGTACCTGTCGTGGGAAATTAGGTTCAGGGTTTCATTTGAATAACGCCTTCTTTTGTATCGCGGAGGTTGTTCAACGCTCCAGCGAGAATTTGAAGAGCAACCGATTTCGAAGGAAATTGGAATAATTCCTAAGAAATTCATCCGATCCGTTCCCGAAGCTTCCGCACTGGAATTCAAGAAATTCGAAAATTATTCATTTTTTTTTCTTCTATGTAAAAAAAGTTCTAATCTTCTAATTTTTTATTAAAATTATTTAATACTTTTTTTTGTGTAAAATTGAGGTTTTTGTAGAATAAAAATATTTTTCTTCCGCAAAGGAATAATTTTATTTCCATAAAAATTCTACTCTATGGAAGAATTTATAAATTAAAAAATAAAATTGATCGTATAAAATGATTTGTTCCCCAAGAACTGATTTTTAAAAAAATAATTTTTGCGGAGAAAAATTGGAAACTCGTGAAAATTTCTGTGTGGAAAAATGTAAAATTGAGGTTTATGTAGAATTAAAATATTTTCCTTTCGCAAAAAAATAATTTGATTCCAGAAAAATTCCATTCCATTGAAAAATTGATGCATCAATAAATTCTAAAATAAAATTGATTGTGCACAATCATTTTTCCCAATGAGATAATTTTTTAAAAATGTATTTCCAGGGAGGAGATTGGAAAATTATGAATATTTCTGTTTATAAAATAATCCGTTTTTTAGTATTTTTGTTTTCAAATGTATTTTATACACCTGGTTTTGCTATTTTCTACGTCTGGTTCTTTATAAATAATTCGGTACGTTCGTGAATGAAATATATTCTATATCGGGTTCAATTCAATTATTTTGCCATTTTATCCGACTGATATTTCTATTATTCGCCCTTGGAATTAAAATCTTAATAGAAATCTATGGTATTCTATATTTTATTCATTTACAAGTAAAAGGCAATTAAGTGTATTCATTTATTATTTGTAGAATCACAATAATAATTAGACTAATCATAATATACTTTATACCGTAATTTCAGTCACTGCAGGAAAAATAATTAAAATATTTTACTTTTGGTAAAAATTGAAATATATTAAAATAGTGTTTCAATAAAATATCACAAAAATTCCAATCACCAATTCGATGAAAAAATTCCCTAGAGAATTTCCCTCGAAATTGAAACTCCGGATTTTAGTGACACAAAGGATTTAGTTCAAAAAAAAACAAATAATAACAAAATTCCACCTCCAACCAAAGTTTCCAATAAATTTTTCCTAAAAAAAATTTCAACAATTGCTCCAGTCTCCTGCGTCCCAAAATATTATAATTTATTCGAGGAAAAAAATATTATAATTTATCGTATCGACGAACAAGAGCGATTACACGAAATTCGACGAATAAGATTTTTTTAATACCCATGTGTGGGCAGCAGCGAGTGCCAAGAGCAAAATTTTTCATCGACACGGGCACTTCTCGCTAATGACATTTTCGTATCAACGTAAGGCGCCATTCCCTTTATCAGAGTCCTGTCACACGTGTATTAAAGTAGATCTCGTGAAACATAACCAGGTATTGTGGGCGTGAAATTACCTTTGGCTCCATTACCTCGAAAATTGCAAAACTTTTCCGAAAACCCTCTACCGCCGAATCGTGTCTCGGATCGTCTTTGAAACATTCGCGAGATACTCTTTTGAAGCTCCGGTCATTATTAATTAGGCAATTAATGAATTATTGGCAGCGACGAAGGGGTGACCGATTTTCAACAGCAAAATTTTCGCATTTTTTACTTAATTAATTTAATGGAAATTCAAATTTAATTAATGGAATTACAGCGGAAGAGTTTTTAATTTTTTTTACCAAAAAATATGGGGAAATTATTAATTACGATAAATATTATGCTGCAGGAATTAGAGGAACCAGATATTTTGGAATAATTTTAAAAATCGAAATTTTCACGTTTTTGAAATTAGTCGAATTTCGGGAAAGGATTTTTTCTTTTTCGGTTCAATTTTTTATCAGAAAATAATCAGATTGATGGATTTCAATATATTATCCGGCAGAAATTAAAGGAACCAGATTTTTTTTAGAATAATTTAAAAACATTGAAATTTTTATATTTTTCAATTAGTAGAATTTTGGGGAAAATGGCTAGAGAAAAATTGATTAATTTTTGTTTATTAGCCGATAGAAATTAAAGAAACCCGATATCTTAGAATAATTTCAAAAATCACAATTTTCGCATTTTTTTTTCAAATTATAATAACAGAATTTCCGGGAAGAATTTTTTTCTATTCAAATTTTTACCAGATCGTGACAGGAATTTTTATTGCTTGCATGTATAATCAATAATTATTGATTTTAATATATTATTCGACAATATTTTGGAATAATTTTCGGGGCCAAAGTTTTCGAAATTATTAGAAATCTAGGGAAAGATTTGATTTTTTTGTTTTAATTTTTATTACTAGGACATGGAGGGAATTTTTATCGCTTGGATGTATAATCAATATTAATTGATTGTAAAATATTATTCGACAATATTTTGGAATAATTTTCGGGGCCAAAGTTTTCGAAATTATTAGAAATCTAGGGAAAGATTTGATTTTTTTGTTTTAATTTTTATTACTAGGACATGGGGGGAATTTTTATTGCTGGGATGTATAATCAATATTAATTGATTGTAAAATATTATTCGACAATATTTTGGAATAATTTTCGGGGCCAAAGTTTTCGAAATTATTAGAAATCTAGGGAAAGATTTGATTTTTTTGTTTTAATTTTTCTCCTAGGACACGGAAGAAATTTTTATTGCTCGGATGTATAATTAAAACGAACGAATTTTAATAAATTCTATGATTCCACGGAAATTCGTGTAGTCGGAAATTTGTCCCTCGCAAATGAAACAAATGTTCTGCAAAATTAGCGCTTTTCTAGTTTCTGTTCCTTTGCCTCCTCCTCTCCAGCGTTTTTATACGGCTGCTGTGGAAAATTTCCACTCTTTGCAACATACGCGTATACAGACACACATATACACATACATATACACATGTGCATTTCACAATGAGCGTAATATCGCATAAGAGTATGAGTGCACGCATACGAACCTCGTATACTTTATTACCAGGGTTCATTAGAACGAAATTATTCTCTTCAGAAGTAAAAAAAAAAGAAGAAATTCCCCGTACATAAAGAGAGAGAAGTACTACACACTCGGTGGAAAGTGCATAGAAGTGTATGTATATGCAACAATAGTGCAACTGCAGATTGGCAGAGGCGAGCCATTGTGAGTGCAATGAAGTGGTGCCGAGAAAACTGGGAATATACGTGAGAGAACGAAGTTGATAAGGACAGCCCGGTCGTGACTGCATAAAGTAGGTGCATCTGCGTAATATATGCACACGCGTGTCTGTATATCTTGTCATTTCCCCCCTTCTTCCCCCCCCCCCCCCCATCTTTATGCAAGTGCGATATAATTCAACCCCCGCTCGACATTCCCGCCACCCCGGGTACGAAGTTGTCAGGGAAATTTCTCGACAGTTTCCAAAAACGCACGAGGGTGGGGGGGATGGGGGGGGGGGGGTGTAATTAAATTTCGCAAAAGTACGGGGCCAATTCGATTCCCTTCAATTATAGAGGGCGTCAGGGGTGGAAGGACGCAAACGCGGGGTGACGATTTATTAAGTATAGCGGATAATCGTCTTTTCTCGGCCCCTTTGGGAATTTCTAAGTTCGGAAACGAGACTCGCGGGGAATTGGAGCTTACCGGCAAAACGGAGCAGAGATTTCAAGCTTCCAAACGAGCTTTCGCGGAAGGCTTTGCGATTCCGTCCCTTTGAGGTATGAATTATCAAAGTCGAGCTCTAAATGTTTCGAGTATGAGAGAAGTGAAATATGTCTTGGAAATTCGTCAATATTCGAGGAAATATTTTGGAAACTTGAAATTTTCAGGGTACAGAGAGGAGATTCCAAGCTTCAAAATAAGCTTTTGCGGAGGTTCCTATGTTTTTTCGTTTTCGAGTTATGAATTTTTTAGATTGAGCTTTTTCATTTATTTTAGTGCAGTGTGAGGGAATGGATCCCGTTTCGCATAAAAATTCGTAAGAATTCGAGGAAATTTTTTAGGAACTTGAAATTTTCAGGGTACAAATTTGAGATTCCAAGCTTCAAAATAAGCTTTTGCGGAGGTTCCTATGTTTTTTCGTTTTCGAGTTATGAATTTTTTAATTTGAGCTTTTTCATTTATTCCAGTCCAGTGTGAGGGAATGGATCCCGTTTCGCATAAAAATTCGTAAGAATTCGAGGAAATTTTTTAGAAACTTGAAATTTTCAGGGTACAAAGTTGAGATTCCAAGCTTCAAAATAAGCTTTTGCGGAGGTTCCTATGTTTTTTCGTTTTCGAGTTATGAATTTTTTAATTTGAGCTTTTTCATTTATTCCAGTCTAGTGTGAAGGAATGGATTCCGCTTCGCTTCAAAATTCGTAAGAATTCGAGGAAATTTTTTAGGAACTTGAAATTTTCAGGGTACAAAGTTGAGATTCCAAGCTTCAAAATAAGCTTTTGCCGAAGTTCCTACATTTTTTCATTCTCGAGTTACGAATTTTTCAATCTGAGCTTTCACTTATTTTTTAATTTCCCCAAAAAAATCGTAACAATTTTGGGAAATCCTCCAAAAACGTATTTCCGATTTTTCCTGAAGAATTCATTGAACCAAAATATCTGAAAAAATCCCCACAACTAGGGGATTCAATTAAAACTTGATCGAATCAATTTCGAACTTTCCAATTGCTAAAGTTTCAGCTAAAATTCTCAGAACCCTCTATTTAATATCCTCTCATTTTCTCAAATTAGAAACTTCCCGTTTCGGGTCGATTTTCATGAATTATCTCTTTTCACGGAAAACCGTGTCAAGGGAAACGTCTCTTTCCAAGGGACAGGTGGGTTGTAGTTGAAGGGAAACTTTGCCCTTCCCAAACTTACCGTCTTCGTCGAGCAGAATATTGTCAGGTTTGATGTCCCTATGAATGATTTTGTGATCCTGGAGGTAATCAAGGGCCAGGGCGATCTCGGCGACGTACAGGACGATGTTTTGCTCGGTAAATTGCACTTGTTGTTGTATATGGTAGCGCAGATCCCCGCCCAACAGCAAATCCGAGACCATGAACAAATCCTCCTCGTCCTGGAAGCTGAACCACAGATTCACGAGGTTCGGATGCTCCAGCTCCGACAGAATTTCAACTTCCCTCACGATGTTCCTCAGGGCACCTCTTTCCGCGCATTCATCTTTGTGGACGTATTTCATAGCGTACATATTTGACGTGCCTCCTCGCTTTTGAACTATGCAAACCTGCGGAAAAGGGGAAATTCTTTTGTAAATTCACGGGAAATGCAAATCCACGATATTTCGAAAAATGGAGAAAATTTGCGTTGTTGCGAATTTCACGGTTTCTCGCGAATATTTGATATTTGAAGGAATTATTGACATTTTTTTTTTTTGGTATTTATTGGAAAAATATGAATTTTTGAAAATGTCGCGTTTCTTTTTTTCCAATTATTTGGAATTTGGAGAAAAGTTGAAATTTGATGTTAACAATTAAAGTGTAATTTTTTTTTTGCACCGTTGGGCGAAAATTCAATGGGAAGGAAATTTTTTTTAAAAAATGAATTGAAATGGAAGGTGGGTATTTGGAAAAATGGGATTGTTAGAAATTTCGATTTTTCTTTTCCTGATAATTTGAAATTTGGAGAAAAATTGAAATTATATATTTGCGGAATTAATAATGAAAGTGTTTTTTTTTTTGAATCGCTGAGCAAAAATTCAGTGCGAAGGAAATTTTATTTTCAAAAAGAATTAAAAAGGAAAGTAGGTATTTGAAAAAAATGGATTTCGATTTTTTTTTCCCTGAAAATTTGAAATTTGGAGAAAAGTCGAAATTATATATTTGCAGAATTAGCAATTAAAGTGTAATTTTTTTTTTGAACCGTTGAGCAAAAATTCAATGCGATGGAAATTTTACTTTCAAAAAGGATTAAAATGAAAGTAGGTTTTTGAAAAAAAGTGGAATTATTAGAAATTTCGATTTTTTTTTCCTGAAAATTTGGAATTAGGAGAAAAATTGAAATTATATATTTGCGGAATTAATAATTTTTTTTTTGAACCGTCGAGCAAAATTTCTATGCGAAGGAAAAAAATTTATCCCGAAAAATAATTAAAATGAAAGTAGATTCTTAAAAAAAATGGGATTATTACAAATTTCGCGCCAAAATTTGGGTAAACGCGAATTTTTCCCTTACAATTTCCTTTACAATTTATTATTTTTTTATATTATACGTTTATTATTTTGAATAAAAAAAAAACACTGATTATATTATCGTTCATTTTTTCTTTCGGTGTAAATTTTTCTCTGTCGTTTTGAAAATTCGTAAGACGAAGAGAAATTCGAAATTATTCTCTCTGCCAAAAATTATACGAGTATTACAGAAATCCCAATATTTATGTCCACTTGAAAAAAACAGCAAAAAATGGTACCAAATTTCTTTTTCGTACGTTGAAACGAATGTCGAGACGACATAAATGAAAGAAAGGAGAAAAACAGCGAACGAGCGAACGTTGTAAAGTAAAAAATAAAATAAAATAAAATAAATTAAAATAAAATAACGAAAATGCTCGTAAAGGAGGGGACGACGTAACGATAATAAACGTTACAGCAACAAGGTATAAAGTACTCCAAGGACCAGTATAACTTCAAAGTGCGGGACGAGAATGGAGATAAAAGAAAGAAAGAAAAAAAAAAGGAAGTACCACTCGGAAAATGAATTTCTTTTTATGATCCCGAGCGAATTTTTATCTCCCTAATCGCTGAGGAAAATTGCGGATTGCGCTGGGGACGGATGATTTTTCGACGTCGCGATAATGCCCCCGGGGTTTGCGATTGCAAAAAGCGAAAAAAAAAAATAAAAATAAATAAATGAATAAAAATATCAATATTTCCTCCTCACCAGGTGAGAAATCGAATCAGAGCTTCTAATGAACCCAATCGAATTTTCCGTCCAAGGGATGTCCCATTAATTTCCAATTGGATTTCTTTTTTTTTTTCTCTCTTTTTCAACTTGATGAAAATTATTATATTTTTTTTTCGAATTTTCGACTCACCTTTCCGAAACTTCCTTTGCCAATCGCTCGTAGGATTTCGAAATGGTCGAAGTTTACTGTAAAATGAAGAAAAAGAAACAAAACAAAAATTAGGAATTTAATCGACCCGCAAAAATTCTGGAAATTCATTCGATTGTAATTATTTATGGGAATTATCATTTCAATGATAATCATTTGAAATTGGATGACAATATTATTTACACACTATTTTTTTTTTTTATTAAAATCAAATTAAAATTGAATTAATTTCGGTTGGAATTAAATAATTACAATTTTTGTTTCATTTGTCCCCATTTGTGGTATTATTATTTTTTTTTAAATAAGATATTTAAATAATAATTGAAGAGACTTTGACTATTACTTTCTGCCTCTAATTGGTTATTTAATTAGCGCTCAGTCAATCGTGGGAAAAAAATTAAAAAATTACAAATTGCCGAAATTTAGGAGTCATTAAAAATAATTAGAAATTAAATTAATGAATAATTAAATTATTAGAAATAACTAGAAACAATAATTTATCTTTTTGTTAGGATTCAATTATTTATTTGTTCAGCAAATCCCCAATGGTGAAAAAAAAATTAAAAAATCACAAATTACAAAAATTTGGGAACCAAAAAAAATGAAAGACAATAGTTTACCATCTTCGTCGAGATCCAATTATTTATTCAATTTGCAAATATCCAGTTGTTAAAAATAAAATTAAGAAACCACAAATTGACAAAATATAGGAGCCAGAAAAAAAATAAAAACTAGAAACAATAGTTTACCATCTTCTTCGGGATCCAATTATTTATTCAATTTGCTAATATCCGCTTGTTTAAAAAAATAAAGAAACCACAAATTGGCAAATTTCGGGAACCAAAAAAAATAAAACTAGAAATAACAGTTTACCATCTTCTTCAGGATCCAATTATTTATTAAATTTGCAAATATCCAATTGTTTCAAAAAATTAAGAAACCACAAATTGGCAAATTTCGGGAACCAAAAAAAAGTAAAACTAGAAACAATAGTTAACCACCTTCTTCAGGATCCAATTATTTATTAAATTTGCAAATATCCAATTCTTTAAAAAAAATTAAGAAACCACAAATTGAGAAAATTCGGGATCCAAAAAAAAAAATGAAAAAAAAAAAAAAAAATAGTTTACCATCTTCGTCAGGATCCGGAAAGCTTCGTTTTGACTGGCCCCAACCCATTATTAGCCGGATGAAAATTGTCAGCGAGCGGACGTGCGGGCTGTTGTTTCTCGCAGGAACCCAGAATTTCGTTCCGAGGCTCGCAAATATCCTTCTGCATTCCGAATTCCGCAGAATTCTATTCCGCGTTTTCCTCTCAAGCCCCTGCGGTGGTAATCCCCTCGGTCATTTCCATAAAAGTATTTTTCGCTCGAATTCAAATATAAGGTCCCTCTTGGCACAAAGCGAAAGCAAACGCAAACGCGGCGCTCGGATATTATGCTCGCCCTCGAGAATTTAATGAGAAACAACACGCCTCTGACGGACTTCAATAACAGCTCCCATTGTTCTCACCCATTTTTGTTTACCGCCGCTTTTCCTTCTCTATTATAATTAATAACGATAATAACAATGACAACAATCACAACAGAAACAATAACAACGAGAGTGACTCTTCTTCTTTTTTTTTTTCTCTTTTTCTTCACCCTCGTCTCGAGAGTCGCGGCCGCTCTCCTTCTTCTTCGTCCTTGTCGGTCTCAAATGGACAAAGAAAGGGGCAAGAGTGTTTACGCGGGGACTAATGTAAGTGATTGCATTTGTTATTCGAGTGAGCCGTGGGAAATTTTATCCTCGCCATAGAAAATCCCAACCGTGGGGATTTTCGAAACCACTTTTTTTTTTTCTTTCTATTTTTTCATTCTTTAACGCGTGAAATTAGCGTGATTCCCTATTCGCGCCGCGTGGGTCGCAAGGGCGTGCGTTGTTGCATTTATCATAACCGGCGCGGCCCGAACGGAAAGTTCGGTGACGCGTAAAAAAAAAGAGATATCGACAATTCGAAGAATAATTATCGTGTTATTTCCGGAAACGTGGTAATTAAGTCGTTGATTAAAAATTGTCCAATATCTATTAGTTTCGCTAAAAGTTATCGTTTGTCAGTAATTCGCGTTACGTTTGCATGTGGGAGGCTGCGTTATAAACGAGCAATTAACCGCCGCTTTTACGTGGATTGCCAAAGCTTCGGGAATATGATAATCAGAATCCAGATATTATTGTCGTTGGCTTTGACCCTATTTAATCGAAAACCCAATAATTCCGCACTCCGTCCTTCATTTTGGTACCGGGGAGTCTCATAAATGAACACTGGAATTCATTATTTTCAAATTTGCACTGCTGAAATTTTATTTAGTTTGTTAATTTTAATTTTTTTAAGAGACTTCATTGTAATTTCTCTTTCAATATTTATTGCAATCAGTTTTTTTAAAAATCCGAAAAATGAAACCACCCGAGGATGACTTTTCAGGATTTGGAATTATTTTAAAATAAATTTTTTAGACCAGAAAATTCTGAAAAATATAATAATTTTAATGCACTTTTATCAGATTCGCAATTAAAATAGAAACAATAATGCAACAGCAGTCGCAACGACTGCAGTTATGATTTTTATTGTTTCGTTCAAATTCCAACGAGCCTTTGTTCGATTTTTATCGTTGGCGCAAATAAAAATTCGTAATTGGAAATGACAAAAAAAAAACCCAACGACTTCCAGGAAAATTTATTTCAAAGCTGGGAGTCTCTACTTTCGTTCCATTAAAAAAAAAAAAATTATCTCTAAAAATTACGAATTTTGAAACAAGATGAATTTTCCCCATTTTCCTTTACCTCAACCAATTTTATTTAATTTCTAACATGTAAAAAAAAATATTCGTAACTCGAAAATAAAAAAAAAATTCGCAACAATTTCGCTCCAGCAAATTTTGAAATAAAAAAAAAAGAATCTCTGAAAATCAGAAATTTTCAACCGAAATAAATTTTCCTCATTGTCATTTACTCCGAAAATCAATAATGATTTTTTGAATTATTTTATTTTTCTTTTAATTTCTAAAAATTCGTAACCCGGGTGATAAAAAAATCGTAACAACTTCCAGGATAATTTATTTCAGAATTTGGAATCTCCAGCGATACCCGATAATTTCTCCATGTGACTGAATTTTCCGTTCATTAAATCCCAAAAATTGGAATCTCGTGTATTCGGATTTTTTTTTCTCGTTATTATATATTATTAAAAAATGTGTGTGTGTGTGTGTGTGTATATTGTATTTTTTTTTCTCTTCACTCCTGCCTCGAATTCCAACCAAACTCAGAAATCTCACTAAATAATGGAAATACGTGAAACATTCCGTTTCGTTAATAACCTCGAGTGCAATTATACTCGGCTAAGTAATTAACGGTATTAAAATCATAGCCGAGCCGTGGAATTAAAAAAAAAAAGGAGATTAATCCATCCTTCCACGAGATGAAAGGCGATAAAAGGAGCGGAATAAAAGCTTCTCGCGGAAAACCATAATGTTATGCCATTTAAATATCAACCCTCGAGGCTCTTCTTCGCGTTACAATTCATCATTTCGTTATTACGACCAAAAAAAAAAAAAGAAAAAAAAAGAATCAATGCCGGGGAAGCGAAACTATCCTTGCGGAAAAAAACCAACTCTAATTGTGAAAATCGCGGTGGTTATTTCCACGCCGATAATCCACGCGAGGAAAAAAATAAAATTGATATTCGAATTTTGAAATTTCGAGAGATTCCACGAAATTTCAATCGACCTCGAATTAGATGGATATTAAAAGTCGCATATTTTATTTTATAGATCCTGGGAATTTGGAAATTTCAAAGAATCCCAAATTGAGAAAAAGAAAAACTCAAAGTTTGAGTGATTTCTGAATTATTAATTATTTTAATGCAAACCCCAAATATTTGAACGGGGTTTGAAATTTGGAATAAACAAAATGTATTTCAAATCCAAAATGTTCGAGAAATTTGATTTGAGGCTGAATCAATTAATTGCCTGATAATTATAATGGAAAATCCAAATACTAATTAATTTTGAACACTAATTTTAAGACTTCTTGTGAATCCTGAAATTGGTATTAAAATCCAAAAGTTAGAAATGACTCCAATTTAATTTAAGACCTTTTCTAACATTTTAATAAACCCCAACTTGATTTTGAAATTCCAAAATTCGAGTGGATCCGAAATCGATCGAAAAAAATCAAAATTTTATATGGATTCTGAAAATTCACAAATTTCAAAGGATTCTAAATTGATTATCAATTATCATAAAATAAAAATTACAATATATAAATTCCAGAGTCATCAAAATACCAAAATTTACCAAAAAATGCATTTTTGATAAATATTAGGATGCAAGAAATTCCAAAAATTCCAAAACGCTGGAAATGCATGTTCAAATTCGTTCAAAGCTTGCACCTGCGGTGTAATTTACGAAACCAACGAAAAAAAAAAACAGAAGAAAGAAATTCGTGACATTTGGCGCAAATGGAAGGTGAGAAAAAGTGCAAGTGGATACTTTTTCGAAGCCGACTACTGAAATGCACGTGACACGATGCAACTGTCTTCGAAGTTCGTGAATTCATAAGGAGGCATGGGAAAAACGGCGCATCTGCCGAACATGTGCATGCGAAAACAAGGACTTTGCAGAGCCGACCGCAGTCTGCTTGCACGTGCACACAAAGTTATGCACTTCTTCGTCTCGCTAATTTCCCCGCTTTGGTTCCACCCCCTCGCACTTATTTATGCACTCCTTTTTTTTTTGTTTAAAAAAAAATATTTTTTTTCTTTCTCGAGAGAAATGACGTATGAAAGAGCGAGAAAAAAAATAACCATAATACAAAGATTGCGTTTTTATGCACACGTACTGCCTACTACCACCTGTACTGATTGCGAGACGTGCATTGTACGTACACAGGTACGTTTCGAGAGACAATCGGACAAAGGACAGACAGCCGTCATCCGTTGTTACTGGATGGACGGACGGACAGAATTATCTAGAAAGAAGACTGGGGAATATCTGTTGTTTTTTTTTATGAACACTCCGGAAAAAAATATATATATATTTAGTTCAGAATTTTTGTTGTTGTTAAAAATCAATTTTTTTATATAGAATTTTTTGTATTTAATAGGATTTCGTATTTAATGTATTTAATAGGACTTCGATCAATTTCCAAATTTCTGAATAAATCTCAAAAAATTTGAAGAAATCCTAAACCTAAAAATCCCCAAAATTTTCACAGATCCTAAATCTAAAAATCCCGAAAATTTGAATAAATCCTAAATCTAAAAATTCTCAAAATTTCCACAGATCCTAAATCCAAAAATCCTGAAAATTTGAATAAAATCCTAAATCTAAAAATCCCAAACCTTTGAATAGATCCTAAACCTAAAAACCCCAAACATTGGAATAAATCCTAAACCTAAAAATCTTAAAAATTAGAATAAATCCTAAACCTAAGAATCCCGAAAATTTGAGTAAAAACTAAACCCAAAAATCCCAAAAATTTCCACAGATCCTAAATCTAAAAATCCCACACATTGGAACAGATCCTAAATCTAAAAATCACGAAAATTTGAATAAATCCTAAATCTAAAAATCCCAAAAATTTGAAGAGATCCTAAACCTAAAAATCCCAAAAATTTCCACAGATCCTAAATCTAAAAATTCCTAAAATTTGAATAAACCCTAAACCTAAAAATTCCAAAAATTAGAATAAATCCTAAACCCAAAAATCCAAAAATTTGAAGAGATCCTAAACCTAAAAATCCCCAAATTTTCCACAGATCCAAAATCTAAAAATCCCCAAAATTTGAATAAATCCTAAACCGAAAAATCCCAAAAATTAGAGTAAATCCTAAACCCAAAAATCCAAAAATTTCCACAGATCCTAAACCTAAAAATCCCCAAAATTTCCACAGATCCTAAATCTAAAAATCCCCCAAATTTGAATAAATCCTAAACCTAAAAATCCCAAAAATTCGAAAAAATCTTAAACCTAAAAATCCCCCAAATTTTCGCAGATCCTAAATCTAAGAATCCCAAAATTTTGAAGCAAGAGATCCTGAACCTAAAAATCCCAAAAATTAGAATAAATCCTAAACCCAAAAATCCCAAAAATTCTTAATAGGTCCTAAACCAACCTTTCGATGGATCTGAATCCCAGGCCCCACGAAACTGCAGAAACTTCGATAAATCCTGCATTAACGGGAGATACCGATCCCGAAATTTCGGAAACACCGTAAATCGGAGGTGAAAGCTACAACTTGCGATATTTCGGGGAAAAAAAAATTGTAATTTATGACGGTCTATCTACTAAACTCCAGCGTCGCCATAAATTCCTACGGGATAGAGTAATAAAGGTCACTAAATTTTGATATCATTCCACTAAAGAATCTTTATATCCCTTATCGGCAAACTTCGCTTCCCCAATTTCTCCCTTTCGCTATTTTCTGGCCGTTAATGGTACCGGGGGATTGATAAATATCGCCATCGGGCGCTCTTCGAACTCGGGCCGTTCGGGTTCGCGCCAAAAACCTTGAGAAAGCGAATTCGAAATTGGGAATTCAAATTCGCCCGGCATAAGTTTCGGGGGAACCGAGGAATTCGAAAAGTTTGTGCCGAGTTATACGAAGTCTCGTGAAATCTTGATAATACCGACCGGCACTTCGTGTAATCACTTATCAGCGGATAAAGAGGTTGGGCTTCGTCCGCGACACTGTCGCACGCGTACGCGTCGCGTATATACATATATATATACGGAAATATCCACTCCAGACGCGGCGTATACATATACTAAACGTTCGCGGTTTAACGTGGAAATGTCACTCTCTCGGATGTGTATATGCCCTATGTAGCTTGGTAACTATTACTCTACAAAAGCTTTTGCCTATTTAGGGCGTCTGCGCGGATAAGCATGGGTGCAGTCTTGCGTAGTGCTTTGCGCGGATACGGACACCCCGTGTGGACTCTCTACATATATATCCACGCAGCTATTCGCAACTCGCGTATCCCACGTATCCCATACCGAGGGAAAATATGGACTGTATGAGTTACGTTCGGTTTATCGAGATATTTAATAAGGAAAATGGATTACTCGCGAAAAAGTACATGGAATAAGGGTCTCCCGAAAGTCCCCGAAGGATTTTTCCGAAAGTCGATTTTTTGAGCATACCTACCGCTTCCTCTAAAATGGGGTAAAAATTAAAGTTTCGAAAATGGGGTTGGACAAGTCATTTTTAGGGGTAATTTTTCCCGTAGAATCGATTCCAAAGGTCAAATTTGACGAAATCCTAGCGGAAGTTGGAAAAAAGTAGGTTTTTTGAGGAAAAATCCTACTTCCCGTGGGATTTCTAGAATTTTAATAACAAAATTGGATTCCCCGGAAAAAAATACATCGGATATGGGTCTCCCGGAAATTCCCCAAAAAAGTTTTCAAAAGTCGATTTTTTTGGGTATGCCTACCCCCCCTTCCCCCAAAAATGGGGTAAAAATTAAAGTTTCGAAAATGGGGTTGGACAAGTCATTTTTAGGGGTAATTTTTCCCGTAGAATCGATTCCAAAGGTCAAATTTGAGGAAATCCGAACGGAAGTTGAAAAAAAGTAGGTTTTTTGAGGAATAATCCTATTTCCCGTGGGATTTCTAGAATTTTAATAACAAAATTGGATTCCTCGGAAAAAAATACATCGGATATGGGTCTCCCGGAAATTCCCAAAAAAAGTTTTCAAAAGTCGATTTTTTTGGGTATGCCTACCCCTTCCCCCAAAAATGGGGTAAAAATTAAAGTTTCGAAAATGGGGTTGGACAAGTCATTTTTAGGGGTAATTTTTCCCGTAGAATCGATTCCAAGGGTCAAATTTGAGGAAATCCGAGCGGAAGTTGGAAAAAAGTAGGTTTTTTGAGGAAAAATCCTACTTCCCGTGGGATTTCTAGAATTTTAATAACAAAATTGGATTCCTCGGAAAAAAATACATCGGATATGGGTCTCCCGGAAATTCCCAAAAAAAGTTTTCAAAAGTCGATTTTTTTGGGTATGCCTACCCCTTCCCCCGAAAATGGGGTAAAAATTAAAGTTTCGAAAATGGGGTTGGACAAGTCATTTTTAGGGGTAATTTTTCCCGTAGAATCGATTCCAAAGGCCAAATTTGACGAAATCCTAGCGGAAGTTGGAATAAAGTAGGTTTTTTGAGGAAAAATCCTACTTCCCGTGGGATTTCTAGAATTTTAATAACAAAATTGGATTCCCCGGAAAAAAATACATCGGATATGGGTCTCCCGGAAATTCCCAAAAAAAGTTTTCAAAAGTCGATTTTTTTGGGTATGCCTACCCCTTCCCCCAAAAATGGGGTAAAAATTAAAATTTCGAAAATGGGGTTGGACAAGTCATTTTTAGGGGTAATTTTTCCCGTAGAATCGATTCCAAAGGTCGAATTTGAGGAAATCCGAGCGGAAGTTGGAAAAAAGTAGGTTTTTTGAGGAAAAATCCTACTTCCGGTGGGATTTCTAGAATTTTAATAATAAAATTGGATTCCTCGGAAAAAAATACATCGGATATGGGTCTCCCGGAAATTCCCAAAAAAAGTTTCCAAAAGTCGATTTTTTTGGGCATGCCTACCTCACCCCCCAAAAATGGGGTAAAAATTCAGATTTCAAAAATAGAATTCTTTTGATCATTTCTTTCGGTCACCCTCTATACATACATACATACATATATATGTTAATCTTAAATGCCATTCATTTCGTATAATGCGTCACTGTACTTTGCAGCGTGTATTCCATTTTAACGGGAGCCGAACTTTTAGAGCTCCATGCTTTACACTTTCTGCCCCGTAGATAGCTGGACTTTAAGATCCCCGAGGGATTTTACAACACGTTTTATTTTATCCCATAAAGTATCTACCTGCGACGTAGTTCCTGTTCCTATACGGCATACATATACCTACCAACCTTCCAAGTAATATATCGTATACCTGGAAAAGGAAATGCTCGGGGAGACGGAGAAAGAGAGGGCGAGAGAGAGAGAGAGAGAGAGAGAAAAAAAGGAATAGAGTAAATCTTTCGTTTTTTCTTTCTTTCTCTCAAAAAAATAGCCACGTAAACGATTTATAGGTATATGGACACGGATACCAGTTTTCTATGCACGTTCCTTTGTTTCAGTCGCAGAAAAAAAAACCTCGAAATTGGAGGAGTGAATGTTTATTTATTGGAGGTAATTTGTTTATTGTGCTGATCTAGATTTCTTGGGGGGAAAAAAATAATCGGGGCAAGATTATTCGTAAAAAGTGGATTTTTGCGAATTTCGAATTTTTAGCGATCTCAAATTGAAAAATTCGAAAGCAGGATTCAAAATTCTAGTGAAAATTCGAAATTTTGATGCGTTCGAATTTTTGCAAATTTCCCAATTCCCAAATTTTAAAGGGAAAATTTCCAAATTTACGACGAATAAATTTGCAATTTCAAAATTCCTAATTACAAACTTCACAATTTCGAAATTTCCAATAAAAAATTTCGCAACCTCAAAAATTGCAAATTTCCAACAATGAATCACACAATTTCCAAATTTTAAAGGGAAAATTTCCAAATTATGACGGAAAAATTTTGCAATTTCCAAACTCTCGATGAAAAATTTCACAATTTCGAAATTCCCAATGAAAAAATTGGCAATATGAAAAATTGCGAATCAAAAAATCCAAAAGTTCCAAAAGAAAGAAAAAAAGAAAACAATCAGCCCATTGTTCTTCCCTCTCACCCCGTATACTCCTCCTTTTCGACGTTGGCACACCCGGTATATAAAAGGAGAGGCATTGTACTCGACCTAACCAACCGTCGAGCGTCGTGTTCCAGGTGCCTCTGGCTCTGGAGAGCCGAGGGAGCAGTCGAGTTCGACGCTCGCGTGAGTCGAAACACACTTTACTTTACTTTGCTTTTCTTCTGCTTCTGCTTCTTCTCTTCCCTCTCTTTACGGTACGAATTGTCTGTTATTTCCAACTACAACGTTCAAAAATAGTCATTTCTCTACAACAATAATAACAATAATCACAAAAGTAACAACACAACAACAACAACAATAATTCATAACTCGGAAATTAATCGTTTCCGGGGAAGAAAAATCCATTGCTCTGCGATTTTAAAGAATCCACGAGTGAGAATTAACTAACCTTAACCTCTCGGGAAAAACAATGCCTCGATAATTAACGAAATCGAATTAAAATCGATAATCAACGAAATCGAATTGAAATGAAATAAATCTGGGAATCGGTATAAAAAAAATATAAATATATATATATATATATACAGTGCAGTGTGAATGCATCCAGCTGGAACCGCACGACGGTCGTATGTAATAATAACAATAGTAGCGATTGGATTACCGGAGGCCCTCTGTCGTAAGTTCCGAAAACTCGCGGTCTAGTAAAATGTATACTTATTTACTTACCGATCTATCAGCCGTGATTTCACCCTGCCGCTGCCTCCTCTCATGCTCCTCTCTCTCTCTCTCTCCGCAGGAAAGTGGCTTTTCCTCGACGGGAATCTGAGAGAGAGAGAGAGAGAGAAAGACAATCGGAGAGATTACGTATAATGGTAACAATGAGAATAATAATGGCAATGATAATGATAATGATAATGGAAGGATGATAGTAGGTTGGATACTGGGGGCTTCCTCGACTAACACTTTTACGAGCATCGAAAGGAGTGTTTGTTATTAATTTATTAATAATCCACGGGATTTTTCAGTGTGTGCTTTGTGCCTTCAATCGATTTTACCGCGAAGCGCAGCAGAGAAGGGTAATATCGTATAATAAGAGTGTACGTGCAGTAACGAAGGAAGACGCAGAGGATAGGGGGGAACGTGGGAGGAAGGGAGATAGATAGAGAGAGATAAATAATGTGGGTTTCCAATGCTTGAATTATCTGCGGATTTTTTTATGGATCGGGTGTAAATTGTTTATTGTTAAAAATTTCGTGAATGTTTTTTTGTTTATCAATATTATTTGTTTTTTAATTCTTGAGTTGGTGTTTTTTTCGCTTCGAAAGGAGTTAATGTATTAGGGTGTCCCATAAGTTTCTTCCCTTTCGACTCCAGGTCATACACAGAATGGCGGAAGAAACTTATGGGACACCCTAATGCAATAACTATATTCTTTTAATAAATTTTTAGATTTTTTTGCTGGTATTTTTATTCTTCGATATTGGACTAATAAAACTCTGAATTAAATATTAGAAATTTATTTGTCGAGAATATTTCCTAAAGAGGATTCTTCTGAAATTTAGCGAATTCTGTATTTCGGTTGAATTCGCAAATGAAGTGATACATTATTATTATTATTACTACTACTACTACTACTACTATTATTGTTTTTAATACTATTATGATTGTTGTTGTTGTTGTTATAAAAACATTTATTAGACTTCGACATCTGGCAAACCAGGAATTTTAATTGGACAAAATTAATTATCGTAATATTGGAATTTCCCAATAAAAGGGGATAAAAATCGAAAATAATAAAACGATCGAACCCAATTCGTACTAATTAATTCCAATTTCCAACTAATTGTATGCGATTCTTATTTCGTTTCGCGTCGTTCCGTAATTTCAAATAACGATAATTTAAATAATCGATTCGATACTGCTCCTGTAACTGCGGCTTTTCCTTCGTAGAATCGCAGCGCCTATAAAAAAAAAATTTATCCTATTGCGACACTACGCTGCATTCCTCGACACTGCAATTCCATTTGCATCCTGCCTCTATTACTATACAAATTGCATTCCCTGCCCACGACTGTTTAACAACAATCATAAACAAATAAACTGACTTATGTACCAACGATATACGAGTGCCACTCGAATAACTATAATTTATTACTATTTGTATTATTTGCTACAGCGAAAACCTTTCGACACGACAAAAGGGACTGATTTGGAGGAACAAGGAACTCATCGACTACACTTCCAAGCTGGATAAGAAGGAAAAGGTGCGGTAATAATAATGTAAGGCGACGAAAAGAGGAATTAATGATCTCGAGAAAGTGCTGAGCGGCAGAAACTAGGATCGGGGAGAAGACCGGAGACGTCTCGTCGGAGAAGGGAGAAATTGAAGAAAATTAACGATTAACACACATAACTTAAGTGATATTATACAATGGCCGGGCTGCTACTTGTTTGTTCCTAAAAGACTGGACGTTGCAATTAGTGGCTGTACTTATCGTCACACTTTTCCTGCAAATTGTCATTGTTTATTATGAGGATTTGAAAAGGGCTTTCCCATGAATACCCTAAAACGCTCCTTTTATACCTTCGGTGACAGTCTACCGCACATAACGACCGGCAACCTGGAGAAACTGGAGCCAGCGAAGGACACGAAACCTAAGTATGTATTTTTTTTTCCTTGCGTTTCGATCAATCGACTGAAAAATTCTTCGGTTTCTTTGTCGAACCTACATCGAACACCGGATTTCAGTGACAATAAAAATAATGGATTCCAATTAAATAATAATAATAGCAATAAAATGCGAGTCTATCAAATTCCAGAATTATCTGAAATTTTCTCAGATTTGAATAACAATAAAAATAGTATTTTTAACATTAAAAATTCCATTTACTTTAAATATCGGATTCAAGATTGATGAGAGTGTTACCAGTTTCAGTAACAATAAAAATGATGGTTTTCAATAAAATAATCACTCCTTTGTTTCCATGGAAAGAAAAAAAAGGAAAGGAAAGAGCTTTCCCTGGTGTTTCTCAAAAGTGTTACGTTATTTCTCACGTCCCTATTTTTCTGTTGCAGAATGGCTCCCACAGGGATGCCCCCGACTGTCCCGCAAATACCAGGGAACACTCTGCCAGGAACCACAACAGTCAGTAATAATAAGAGAACTTGGTGGAGAAGGGTGGCACCCTGCTTGGCCTTCTTAGCTGCCTTTTCCACGGCTATGGCTTTGCTATTATTCTGGAGCGAAGCTGCTGCTCTCAGGTTCGTGTGCGAAACCCACAAGTTGCAGTGATTCTGAGTATACGTGGATGCAATTTTCAGATTTTTATGTTGAGTAACTGATTTTTCAGTGGCGATGCACTTGGAAGGAAAGAAAAATAGTCGAAGATTTTGGAAAAAAAAAAATCGATTTGGGAATTGGTGAAAATCTTGTTTCAGAGAAATTAAAAGTTAAAGTTCAAAAAATTTAAAGGGAATTGAGGGAGGGGATTTGAAATTATAGGAAAAAAGACATTTTTCGAATTTGATTTTTTAAAAATTCAAGTTTTAATTTTAACAATTGAGCCTGCGAATTTTTTATTTAAAGGTATTTTAATTTCTTTATTCGTTATTTCATTTTTTTATTAACAAAAAGAAATTTTCAGGCGAGTATAAAATTCTGGAATTGTGTTGAGAAAAATCTGAAATCAAGTAAATTCAATATTTGGATACAATTTTAAAAAATTTCCTCAAATTTTTTCCTCTGACAATTTTTTTTTTCCTTTGAGAATCAAAGAAAATAATTTACACACAATTTATTAGTAATGAAAAATGTATCAAATTAATTCGGAATCATGTATAACATTAGAAATTTCAAAAATTCGAAGTAGAAAAGATACAATTTACTTTCGAATCAAAAAATTGCAAATTTTTTCCTGAAATGTAACAAATAATAATCAAGATAATAATAATCATAATTTTTCTTTCCGCCAAGTGCACAAAGATAATCATTATTCCTCCAATTATTGCCAAAAATCGAAGACCATAGAGAGAAATTATTTTTAATTCCAGCACTTGTGCTTTCTCAGAGATAAGATTTCAGGTACACACATACTTGAAGTGGCAATTCAGATTTATCGAATCTATCTCACTGGTTTTTTTTTTTTCTCACTTTTCAGGAGACAGGCTTTCGACGCCAACATGTCGAGGGATCACGTTTTGCACAGGGTATCAATGGATAATCCTCAATTAGTGGCGTACATACGAGTGGTGCATTTGAAACCAACTACGCGTCAAGATCCTCTCAATGGGACCCAAACCGTCGAGGAGAAATACGTGTCGAGCTGGTTCTCCGGGAAACGCGAGGGCGTGTATTTGGAATATATTAGCAGAGTAAGTATGGAAATACTTTATTTATTTATTTATTTTTTTTTCTTAACGAGGGTACGCGTTTGCAATCATTATCCAGCTGCGAAGTACACGCGAGTCTCGACGCATCAAACGAGCGCGACTCACGCGAGCGAATCGTACGAGCACCTTATACCATTGTTACGTTTTTTTTTTCCAGCCCGGGGCGATTTCCACGACAACATGGTTGGAGGGAAATCTGAGCTGGAGAGGAGTACTCGTGCTCACGGAACCTCATAGTTTCATTGAAGCGCATAGGAGCTCGAGGAATCCCAAGACTCGAGTGCTCCATGCATGTCTCAGCACGGATAAGGATACCAAAGAAGTATGTTTGCAATTTTAACAAGCACGGGTTTCCAGGAAATTGCCTGGAGCCGTGTTCCTGGAGTATGTGGATGTCAAATTTCGGTCGGATTCCAGCCTAATTATTATTACTGAATAATAATAATAATAATAACACTAACAATAATAATAATAATAATAATAAAAATAATAATAATAATATTAATAATAATAATAACAATAATAATAATAATAATAATAATAATAATAATAATAATAATAATAATAATAATAATAATAATAATAACAATAATAAAATTATTATTATTATTATTATTATAATAGTAATAATAATAGTATTATTATTATTATTATTAACGTATTTAACGCTTTGAAAATTGTAAAGCAAAAAGAAATGCAATTAGAAAATGGATAAAATTGGAAAAAGTATTAAATAAAAATACAAAATTACCGATAAGACGCTTACGAAAATCTTTTGAAAAAAATCGCAATTGCACAAAAGAAAATTTGTAATTAACAAAAAACTATCGCTTGGTTTCAGATCACATATCACCAAGAATCGGAGGTTCGCGTTACGAAAATCAACGGGAGTCCCAACAGCTTATCCTCGGCTGACGAAAATCTGCCAACGGCGAGATTAAAGTGTTTCCCCCTGTACAGCGTGCTTTTGGCGTACAATGCAACGACTTTGGATTACCTGAGTCTCGACAGTTCGGATTACCAGGACGAGCAGGTGAGAAAATTACGAAATTGTTTCCCACGAAAATAAAAATGAGCCAGAGAGAGAGAGAAAATTCGAAATTAAAATATTAAGGTGTCCCATAAGTTTCTTCCTCTCCAGCTCGAGGTCTTACGTAGCGTGGCGCGGAAGGAACTTATGGTACACCCTGATGGATGGATATCGACGATTTAAAGAAAAAAAACCGAGATTCTGCGATGCAATGAATTTTTATTAAAATCCAGCGAATTTTTTTGTTCCAGGTATTGGATACGATTCCGTGGGAGAAAATACGCATATCGGTACTGTCGATACGCTGGGGCGCGCACCACACGGAAGCGGAAACCAGCGCTTTAATATCGAAATTGGCGAACAAACGCTACAAGCTCGTGCAAACAACGGAAACGGGCAAATTAATTTTCACGTACAACCGGTCACTGAAGATATAACGGAGGGATTCCGGGAACAACGCGAACGTGGAAAAATAATTGGGAAAAAGCAATGAAAGGGAAAAATGGAATTATTTTCCAACGATTTTCAATGTTCGTTCGAAACATAAGTTCGCATTTTTCCGGAAACGAAGGAACATTGCTCATATTTTCGTTGCTTCCAAGGGAGGAACCAACAAAAAAAATGGAATTATTTTAATGGAAGCCTTTTTTAGGAGGAGGTTCCATTTGAAAATAATTTTTCATTTTCTTTGTCCCCGAAAGAAAGGCCAATTTCCGTTCCTCGATTTTAACGCGGACTGATGATGAAGGGAAGGAGATTTTTTTTAAATTCATTGAAGGGTATATCCAGGAGAATATTGAATGAACGCAGGAATTGCTCGATGCCTTATTAAAGAAAAAGAAAAAAAAAGCAGCCTCCAATCTAGAGATGAAAGGGAAGAAAGTTAAGAGATGAGAAAAGAAGATATAAATTTAATTTCGTAAAAGAGATTTTTATCGTAGTTAGGTAGTGGTACTCTCGCTTTTTTTTAGTCTTAAGAATAATATTCTATGGAACAAAGGAAGGAAAGAAAGAAGGAAAGAAAGAAAGAAAGAAAGAAAGAATCAATCAAAGGCTGGATGAAAAAGTTCTTCTACTGCGTTTTACGACGTTCGTGAATTTTTTTTTATTTTTACAGATGATAATAATGATAATGATAATGATAATGATAATGTGTGTCTCGTAATCATTTGTTCTAACGCGCGATACGCAAGATGTGTGATATCCAGTGAGCTATAACTCGAACTCTGAATACCTTAAACTAAAGGCCTTATTAGTTAATAAGTCACAATTTTTTTTTCTCTCTCTCTCTCTCTCTCACTCTCCAAACGATCACTTAAGATTTTGCTTCTTTCGGGGGAGGCTCGTATAATTGGATTTTCAAGATTTTATCACTTTGCTCGGATTTTCTCATCCCGGATAAATTCGTAAATTCCCGGAAAATTAGAAATAAAATGAAAACTATTTTTTTCTTTTTCTATACGAAATTAATTTTATCGAATTGCTTTTTGCTCAAGACGAAAATTAAAAATTGCAAAATTGCAAAAATTCTTTGCTATATCCAATATTTTTCCTTTGACACAAAATTCATTAAATCAAATTTAATTTTCCAACGTTTATTAAAATTTATCGAATTTAAATTTCTAAGAAAATGAAATTTTTTCCGCGACTAAGAATTAATGGATATAATTTTAGAAACAATTCCTGAATTTTTTTTTTATACGAAATTAAATTTATCAAATTACTTTTTGCTCAAGACGAAAATTAAAAATTGCAAAATTCTTTGCTATAATATTTATGCAAGCAAATTCTTTGCTTATAATATTTTTCTTTTAATATAAAATTCATTAAATCAAATTTAATTTTTTAAGATCTAGATTTATTCAAATTTATCGAATTTAAATTACTAAGAAAATAGAATTTTTCCAAATTTTCCTGCGACTAAGCATTAATGAGATATTATTTTCGAAAAAATTCGGTATCTAATTAATTTTCATAAAAAAAAAAATTGCGATCCAGAGCAAAGTAGAGAAAATCTTGAAAATGGAAACCCATAACGAAACACTTAATTCCATGGGAAAAGACACAAGCACTTAATTTTCCTTTCTAATTAGCCCGAGAAAATGGAAAGAAGGCGAATCGTTAAAATAAATTGTTTGGAATGAATTCCAAGGAAGAAGGGGACTTAAGAACTGAAGTTCAGTAACTCGAGGATAATTAATTAACTCGTATCAATTAATTTCATTGCCGAACTGTATTACGGAAATTCGTAATACGTACGACTGAGAGATACTTAAAAACGAAACGGATTCAACGTAAGGAAAGCGTGACTCTAGTTTTAGTAGAATATACATAGTAGACATTAAGGACGTATGAACTGTTCTTAAAACGGTCTCGAAAATTTGGAATTGGCAAGGTTCCGTCGGGTCGAAAATGGGAAATGGCACCCGAAACGGGAAAATCCGGGAGATTTTTCCTTTATACTTTGCGGATTTCATGACTTTCGGATAGATATATAAAAAAAAATGCATTTGCGAAAAGGGCGGAAAGAAACAAGTAAAATCTTTATTTCTTCTTTTACTAAAAAACAAAAAAAAATTATATGAATTCTTCGTTTGTATTAATTTCTCGATTTCTATTTTTTTTCCCGCTTTTTAGACTCTTTTGAGTTTCGTTTGATCTCACGACTTGTTTCTTTCCCAATTTTTAGGCGACTGTTGTATTATTTAACATTAGATATATAAATACTGAGTATTTTTTTCTACCGAGAGAAGATTATCGATAAGATTTTTTGTCTTTTCTTTTTTTTTTGTAACCGCTAAGAACCGTCGAATCGTCTTTTTTTTTTTTTAAGTTAAGATTTTAGTGGCGACTTTTCCTCTAAATCTCCACACGGTGACTGAAACAATTGGAAAAAGAAAAAAAAAAAGAAATTCGAATGAAAAAAAATTTTTTTTTTCCCCGAGTAAGAGTCCGTAAATCATTCCATGACTCAAAAAACAAAAAAAAAAATGATACTTTCGAGACTCGCTCGCGGCAACTCGGATTCCTCGTGTGCAGCAACGACAAAAAAATTGTATCGTTAATTATAGGACTGAATTTTTCAATAGGATAAATAAATCTACGCGCGTATTTTATTTACGTCACATATTTACGTCACGAAATCAAATAAATATTCCTGAAATCACTCTTGTCGCTGGCTTTCAGGATTTGCCGTGTAAAAAATTTGAAATTCGAATGATTGTCAATCGAAAGCTCTCTCTTGTAATTAAGTTGTAAAAGACTCGATGTCATTTTTTTCCTTTCTTTTACGAATGAAGCAATAAAAGTGGAGGATATTTTGAAAATTTCTGCTTTTCAATTTCGACGCATTATTTATTTTTTCTTTAATTTTACCGAATCAAATTTTTTATTTTTGGACGTTTCACGTAAATTTGAAATTTTTTGGGGTTTTTTTTTGCATCGGATGTGCTTTTTCTAGAGATACTACTTTTCGTACATGAACTTGTCTCGATTTTTTGCACCTGAGGTGTTTTTTGAGGGGTTTCTTTTTTCTTTAATTTTACGGAATTTTCAGGAAACGGATGAAAAATATTGGGTATTCCGCGAATTCGGGAGAATGAGGATTTTCAATTAGTTATAAATTTTTTTGAAATAAATAATAAAAGAAAAATAAGAATTACAGAAAAGAAGAAGACTCCTACCTATTTAATAAATCATCACTTCTCAGTACCGTCTCAATTATTGCTCATTCTTCACTCAAGGTTTTGTTAAAGGCATTTAATTGGATCATGTTTAACCGAGACATTGAGAATTGTTTCAACTGTTTAATGGGCGACGATGATGGAGATACCAAATTATTACGACAAAGTCGATGTTTGACATAACTCTGCTATTACGGCAAATTTGCATAAGACTCGTGCCCGTTTCCTCCTAACGTACCTAAGACGAGTGCGGTATTATTTATTGTAGATTTTCGAAGCGCCAAAAAATTTGCAAAAATTTTCCCACGAATTTTCCAAATGGATTTGTTGTAAATTAATTAAGTCGTAGTTACTTGTAAATTAATTAATAGTAATATTGTAGTGGCTAATATAAAAATATATCCAATAACTTGTCCCACAAATTACCCAAATTTCGCAGAATCAAAAATAGTAAAAAAAATATATCCACTAAATTGTCCCTCAAATTATCCAAATTTGCAGAAAATATAGAATTTCTTTGCAAACAGAAATTTCTAAAAAAGAAATCAGAATTCTTACAAACTTAAAATTCAACGAATTAAAAAAATTTTTTTCCAATGAAATTAGACAATTACCAAAAAAATAAAATTCTATATAATAAATTACCCAAATTTCGCAGAATCAAAAATAGTAAAAAAAAATATATCCAATAAATTGTCCCACAAAGTATCCGAATTTTCAGAAAATATAGAATTTCTTTGCAAACAGAAATTTCTAAAAAAGTCCGAATTCTTACAAATTTAAAATTCAACGAATTAAAAAATTTTTTTCCAATGAAATTAGACAATTACCAAAAAAATAAAATTCTATATAATAAATTACCCAAATTTCGCAGACTCAAAAATAGTAAAAAAAATATATCCACTAAATTGTCCCTCAAATTATCCAAATTTGCAGAAAATCTAGAATTTCTTTGCAAACAGAAATTTCTAAAAAAAATCAGAATTCTTACAAAATTAAAATTCAACGAATTAAAAAAAGTTTTTCAATGAAACTAGACAATTACCAAAAAAAAAAATTCTTCTACACAATAAATTACCCAAATTTCGCCGAATCAAAAATAGTAAAAGAAAAATATATCCAATAAATTGTCCCACAAAGTATCGGAATTTTCAGAAAACCTAGAATTTCTTTGCAAACGGAAATTTCTAAAAAAAAGTCCGAATTCTTACAAATTAAAAATTCAACGAATTCAAAATTGTACCAATAAAATTCGACTATTACTAAAAAAAAAATGAAATTCTTCTGTATAATAAATTACCCAAATTTCGCAGATCAGCCAAATTACCCGAATTTCTTCGCCGAAGGGCCACTTCAATTTTTCCAGTCACCCCAAACTATTCCTTCCCTCCGTTTCGTACTTCCTACATACAAAAGCCATACACTCGTACGTTTTTTATTTTTCCTCAATTCCCATTTGTCTAATTCTATCAATGAGATACCACACGCGGACTTGACATCCAATATCTATTTTCTATTCGCTCACTATGCACACAAAGTGCATTCCCAATCGTTGCAATCATTTTCACTCGAAATTTCTCCCATATTTTTTTTTTTTTTTTCTTATCCTTCGCCCATGAATTTGTTACTCGTCGTGACTACACCTAGTTCCGAGTAAAAGCGATGTGTCAATTTTCAGTAAATACCTATTTCCTAATCGTGTCCATTTATTTTTTTCTTATTTTTTTTTCGTCTCTCATTTCCTCCATACGCGCGTGCGATAATTATCGCGGCCATTAGTTTCGTATAAATTCCATCTAAACTAAATACGACGTTCATGTAAGTTCCCACATGTGCGCCGATAAGTTGATAATAATGCCACGATAATTGATAATCAAACGTAGATAATAATTCTTCGCCTGATATAATATGGTCCCTTGAGCGGCTCGGACATTTTGTCCGTTACAATCGAAATGACATTTTGCGTCTAGGAGGGATCTTCCGAAGATCTCATTTTTTAAAAATAAATTACCAAGAAACGCGGCAGCCTCCCCCCCGGGGATGATTTTTTAGAAATTCGAGATTTCCTCTTTTCCTTTCTCAAATTACTATCGAATTTTTCTTTTTCTTTTTTTTCTTTTTTCTTTTCTTTCAACGAGTGATCGGGTATCAATCGAGTCATGGAGTCCATGGGGATGATCAATCACACACCTGCCCCACAGGAGGGCAAGAAACTGTGGCAATATCTCTCCAGCTTTTCCGGTAATAATAAAAATATATATTTTTTTTTTCTTCTTACGGAAGTGATTGTGGAAGTGACGTGAGAATTTTTTCTTTGGTCCCCGAACGCCCAAAAATCGAAATTGCCATTTTGGAGGATGTAATTTGCATAAATTAATTACCAAATAATTAGTATTATTTTCCTCAGACGAATTATCGCTGGAATTTGAAATTTGTTCACCAGAAAAAGTTTGAAGATTTATTATAAAAAAAACTGGAACTGGGTAAAATTTATTTATAAAAAATCCTGAAATTTCTAAAAATCCGTAATAAAAAAGAAAACTGGAAAATTTCCGAGAATTTCAAACTCGCGTAACGAAAAAAAATTCTCGATACCCCGGATTCGAGATTTCCGAGGAACGGAATTAAAACGAAATTCGTCGACATTAAAATTCGGCAACAGCCTCGAGCAATTCCTTGGTAATACCCCGAATGCGTAAAATCGCTCGAGGGCAGGATCGAGGAGAAGGTTCATGGGGGATCCCCGGTTCTAGGATTCCCGGTAGAACTTTCACATCATTACCTTTTTGTTGTGTTACGTTTTAGTGGAACGATTTTGGAATTTCTAATTACACGTATGTACGTACACGCGTATACGCACTGTTGACGAATTTTCGGGGTCCAATGATCGCATTCGCGAACGGTATAAACAAATTCGGGGAAATCGAAAACAGGACGACCTTTAATTGTGGGCCTACCCGTCCATGGAATTCGCTTTCATGGATATTTAGAAAGAAAAAAAAAACAAGTTTGTTATAAAAAAAAATATGTATACGCGGTGTAGGTAATTCCCAAAATTACGGTTACATACATATATAGTTACTCGCTAGTTTCGTCATTTTATAAATTCCCAAATAATTAGTCTCCGATTGAACTCACGGAGAAATATTTTTTTAACTGTATATTATTAATAATAATAATAATAATAAAAATAATAATAATAATAGTAGTAGTAATAGTAGTAGTAGTAATAATAATAATAATAATAATAATAATAATATTGCATAAATATAGATTTTCAAATTTCTCTTCTTTTAAAAAAAAAAGACCAGAATCGAAATTCCAAAAATTCCATTTTTTTTTTCCACCAAAACCCCGAAAACAATGAAAAACGATCCCCCGGTGCCGCAAAAACGATTTCCTGCCGGCACAAAAATGCAACTGCAATTGCAACTTTGCAGTTGCAATTGCAACTTTGCAATTGCAACTGCATCTTTGCATTTGCAGTTGCAATTGCAACTTTGTAATTGCAGTTGCAACTGCAACTTTGCAATTGCAGTTGCAACTTTGCAATTGCAGTTGCAACTTTGCAATTGCAGTTGCAATTATTTTGGATTATTTCCACAAAAAAAATCCCTCGATTTGCAGCCTGCCTGCTGGCAATGGGGGTCGGCACGGCTCTGGCCTGGACCTCCCCGGTTCTGCCGAAGCTCACGGCCAAGGACTCCTGGTTGCCGATGACCGAGGACGAGGGATCCTGGGTCGGATCCCTCTTGACCATCGGCGCGGCCATCGGGGCCCTGCCCTCGGGCACCCTGGCCGACAAACTCGGTCGCAAGAGGGCCCTGCTGGTCCTCTCGGCGCCGTTCCTCTTCTCCTGGGCCATGATCCTCCTGGCCCAGCGGGTCTGGCTGCTTTGCGTCGCCAGGTTCCTCGTGGGCGTCGGCGTGGGCGCCTCCTGCGTGCTGGTGCCCGGCTACGTGGCCGAGATCGCCGAGGTGTCCACCAGGGGCACCCTGGGGGCGCTTTTCCAGCTCTTCCTCACGCTCGGCATCGTCTACACCTTCGTCCTGGGCGCTTTGCTCTCCTACACGGCCATCGCCATCTCCTGCGCGCTCGTCGTCGTCCTCTTCATCGGCACCTTCGTCTGGATGCCGGAGTCCCCGGTGTGGCTCGTGGTGAGTGATCCGAATTTTCGTTTCGCGAATTTTTCACGAATTCCTTCGAAATTCCTGCATTTCCGGTCTGCCATTTAGGGCCAAAAACGGAAACCGGAAGCCACGCAAGCGCTGGAGGTCCTTCGAGGCGAGAACTACGACCTGAGCCACGAAATCGCGGGGATGCAGAAGGAGGCCGAGGATTCGGCCTCCAGGAAGTCCTCGGTCTTCGACCTGGTCAAGACTCGAGGGGCCAGAAGGGCCGGATTGGCCTGCCTCGGGGCCATGGCGTTCCAGCAATTGTCGGGCATCAACGCCGTCATGTTTTACACCGTGGCCATTTTCGAAGCAGCCGGAAGCTCGATGAATCCTGACGTAGCTGCCATTGTTATCGCAGTTGTTCAGGTTCGCTGGCTTTTTTTTTTTTCCCCATTAAATTTTAATTGTTTCGATAAGTTTGGCGTTAATATTTGGTATTAAATTAATCGTCTTGGAATTTAGGGGGCGTCTCATAATTAATGAATTTGATTAATTTGGAAATTAATAAAGGGCATCCTTGGATAAACAAATTATGGTATAATATATTTAATTAATTACTTATTTACGTTATATTAATTATGTTAACTATTTATAGATTCCAAGGACCAAGGATTAAATTCCTTTAGAAATATTTAATAGATATTATCATCACACATTCCAATGTGATCCATTTTTAAACAAATTTGGAATTTAGATAAAATCAATTTTAATTATATATTTTTATTTTGCAGTAATAATTTTAAATGATCCCAATTTATTGTTCGTTAATTTTGAAATTTTGGAATTGAACATTTCCAATTAAATTTTTAATTAATTGGGGATACTATTTTTTGTAATTATAATTACAAAAAATGTTTTGGACAAGTTTTAGTTCCGCCAAAAATTCTCCAACTTTAAGGTCAATCTCATGATTCATAATTTTGTATTAATTTGGAAATTAATTTTTTTCTATAATCTGTTAATTTGGAAATTAATAGATTGTAGAATAAAATACTATATTAATTATTTATTTATATTATATCGATTATATATTTTTATTTTGCAGTAATAATTTTAAATGATCCCAATTTATTATTGGTTAATTTCAAAATTTTGGAATTGGACATTTCCAATCAGAATTTTTAAATAACTGGGGATACTATTTTTTGTAATTATAATTACAAAAAATGTTTTGGACAAGTTTTAGTTTCGCCAAAAATTCTCCAACTTTAAGGTCAATCTCATGATTCATAATTTTGTATTAATTTGGAAATTAATTTTTTTCTACAATCTATTAATTTAGAATTAATCTATTAATTCCAAACGCCAGCAAATTAATCTATTAATTTGGAAATTAATAGATTATGGAATAAAATACAATATTAATTATTTATTTCTATTATATCGATTATATTAATTTCTATATAAATTATTTATTGATACCAAGGACCAAGGATTCAATTCCTTTAGAAATTCGATTCCACCACAGAGAAATATAAATAAATATTGATAAACGGATAAGGATCGATAAACGCATGGAAGATTTATCGACCATTATTATCAATGAGACGCTCATTAATCATTAACATATTATACAACAACATAAATATGTAAAAACGTGTGGCACGAAATGAGCAATTTGTCTCTTCTCCAGATGATCATGTCGGGAATCGCAGCGGTGATAGTGGACAAAGCGGGAAGAAGGCCCCTTTTGATGGCCTCCTCGGCGGTGATGTCCGCCAGCCTGGTGGCCCTCGGGCTGTACTTTAAGATCCAGGAACGGAAGGAAGACGTGAGCAATCTGGGCTGGCTGCCGTTGGTGTCGCTGACGCTATTCGTGGTCGCCTTCTCCATCGGGTAAACAACAAAAAAAATCGTAATTCGTTGTCGCCGCTATCAGTCCCGTTGTTACGAGTGCCACCGTCGCGCAATCAGTGTTTGCACAGAAGCGCAACAAACAGATTTTTATCGAATTATCGCTCCTCGTAACTCCTGTCGTCCGTTTCGCGTCCCACGGATCGTTGTGCAATTTATGACATTTAATCGTTTAATGTTCGCTTTGATATTCAATTAACGATCTTTTTTTAATTGCAGCAGGGGTATTTTTTTATTACGAGCTATCGCACCAATTTGATCGATTATTATTAAATATCGATTAAAATCGAAACTCTGATTACTCGAAATTTTTTTATCCTTTGAAAATCTCGAAATTTAAAGGTTTTGGATTTAATTTGTTTTTTCCTGGATCTCCTTTTTTTAAAATTTGCTCCCTTTTTATTATTATTATTATTATTACTACTACTGTTATTGCCATTATTATTATTATTATTATTATTATTATTATTATTATTATTATTATTATATTACTCTAGCCCTTATTATTATTATTATTAATATTATTACCATTTTTGTCAATTTTCTCAAATTTCTTAATTATCTTGAAAATTCCGATAAAATATTGGATCAATTTCTAAAAAAAAAAAATCACAACTCATTTTTTCCTCATTCCTACAGAATTTCAGTTGGATTTTGAAAATTCCTGGCACCGAATTCTTCCTTTTTCTAAATTCTCCCATTTTTCCAATACATTTAAAAAATGTATTTTAATCACTTTGGTACTAAGTAAAAAAAAAAAATTGCTCCCCCACCCCTTTTTTTATTTAATTCCCAAAATTCTGAATCTCGAATCTTTTGGATTCGAAATATTTTTTCCCAATTTTGTCCAAAGGTCAATCCGAAAAATCTCGAAATCTAATAATTTTTTTTAATTTTTTTTTTTTTTTTTTTTCAGAATGGGACCAATCCCATGGATGCTTATGGGAGAATTATTCACCGTGGAGCTGAAAGGCACTGCCTCCAGCTTGGCGGTCATGCTGAATTGGATCCTGGCCTTCTTCGTAACGAAATCCTTCCCCGCGATGCAATTATCCCTGGGCGCGGGGGTCACCTTTTGGATCTTCGCGGCCATAATGGCTGCCGCAACGGCGTTCACGTTTTTCCTCGTCCCGGAGACCAAGGGGAAGACGTTGCAAGCTATCCAGGACGAGCTGAACGGCGTTTCGAATGTCGATTCCAGCCGAGAAGTTTGAATTTTCGAAATTTCGAGAATTTCGAGAATTTCCAAAAAGACTGAAAAAAAAAAAAAATGAAAAAAAATTGTTTCCACGATTTTTCAGCGTCTCCGCGTGCCGCGGATCGGCACGAAAAAACCCCGTATATTTTTCTCAATAAAGAAAATCTCCCTCGTATCCGAAGTTCGTCGACTCTCGATTAATTGGGTAATTATTATTTTTTGTATCGCCGCGAAAAGAGAGAAATGGCGTTTTGTACCGAAAAGCGTAATCGCTTGGAGGAAGGAAATGGAGCCTCGGTGTAGCGGAGCAGTTGGAAGGGAAAAAAAGAAAAATGGAGACAAATGGGGAAAAATGTATTTTTCTTTACCCTGAAAATCCGTATCTGTGACGTTGAAGTATGTCACCCACTTGTGCGTAAGTCCTTGTCCTCCGTTATTGCCGTATGAAAAATGCGCACATGTGTGGGTACGATAGTAACGCAAGAATAGAAGATAAGATTCCGATTTATCGACGCTGGGAGCCGGGTTATCGAGTAAATCGGATTGCCGATAACGGTAATCACGTCGATTGTGTTTCCCATTTCGTCAAGTGGGTTTTTTTCGAAAACCTCGACGCGCAACGTCACGCGGAAGGTGACTGAAAAATTTTCAAAATTTTCCTAACCAAATTTCATTGCTATTATTATTATTATTATTGTTATCACTATTATTATTATTATTATTATTATTATTATTATTATTATTATTATTGTTGTTGTTGTTGTTGTTATTATTGTTATTATTGTTATTATTATTATTATTATTATGGTTATTATTACTATTACTATAAAATTTGAATTAATCGGAATTCCCAAAATTTTCTTTTTTTGCAAAATTTAAAAAAAATCGACGAAAGCATCGACTTCAAAGTTGCACTTTTGTGTCAGTGTCGGTGATTGTTGTCGTCATTGTTGTTGTTGTTGTTGTTGTTGTTATTATTATTATTATTATTATTATTATTATTATTATTATTATTATTATTATTACAGCAAAGACTTGGGGTCACCGCATTAATCCCACTAGTATTACGGTCACGAAAGCCAATCGGGCGAATACCAAAAAGGGGACAAGACCCTGCTTATCATTGAGTCTTTTGCTATAGACTTCCGTGCGACTCCTCTAAATAGGGTTTACAGATTCGTACCGGTATGTATGTACGTATGTATGTATGTATGTACGTACATGCATAGACCGTCAGCCACCCACACAAATATACATATATAAATAAATATACTTTTGCATACGTAGGTATAGATATATATGTATGTATGTATGTATGTATACGCACGTTACCTCGTCTATTTCCTCACATCGCGGCACCGATATCCTCGTGACTTTATTGTTAGACATGAGAATCGGCCGAGCGGTGGGTATATTTTTTTTCTGAAGACTGGAGTCGAATACAAATAAAAATAAATTGACCGCCAAATTATAATTAAAATGATGATAATAATAATAATGACAACAATAATAATAATAATAATTTCTTTTTCTAACGCGGAAGAACAAAATATAGACGCTACTTTATTTTATTGTTAGATCCAAACCTTGACCCTTTCGAAAAAGAAAAATGAAGATGAAAAGGAGAGTGATCAATATTTTTGAAAATAATAATAATAACGATAATAATAATAATAATAATAATAATAATAATAATAATAATAATAACAACAACAACAATAATAATAATAACAATAATAATAATAATAATAATAGTAGTAGTAGTAGTAGTAGTAGTAGTAGTAAAATAATAATAAAATTTTAACGTAAAATAAAAAAAAAATAGATGTTGCTTTATTTTAGACCCACGCCTCAATAAATAAATAAATAAAAAAAATAACCAAGTAAAATAAAATCTAATAAATAAAATACAATAAATAAACGAATAAGTAAACAACCAAAAATTCCCTTTCATTTTTCTTTTTCCTCAATAAACTCGACGTTTTTCACCCATTTGCATCCGAGAGCGGAAGTATATTCCGCGATCCGCTGTAACCGTCCGCTATCACCGAGCGCGGATTATTACGCGAGCCCGCAATCGTCTTTATTACGGAGCGCGGACTCGCGACCGTCTTTCATTTTCGACGCGTGATGCAAATGGGTTAAAATTAACCGCCGCCAATATACCATCGGAACAATGGTCACGTGGTTAATATTTTAAACAATAGATACACCCGATATTCGAATCGTTGCGCAAGAAACGATCCGATCCGATATAGCCGGCAGCAGATGCGACATGCAGATGCATTTTTTTTTTTCGTCATCGATTCACAGTCTTTCGCTCGGCCCGGGGACAAGGAGGCTCTCGGTTGGACTTTTCCTCGTTCGTCGGTCGGAAGCCACTTCGTTATCGGGAATTTTTCTAATCGAGTGAAACCAGGAAGCCGAAATAAGGAAGGAACGCGATAGGGGAAAACCAGGTGCCGCGCGATACGATCGAGGATTCCGATCGGCAAATCAGTGCCCGAGTGTTATAATCGGGGATGATTAACGACACTTCTGCTAATCGGCAATCATAGAAAGCGTTATCTAAGCGATTACGGAAAAAAGAAATTGCTCTACGGTAGGAGCGCGAAAACGCGATAAGATAGATTCCATGTAACGGTAATGCAATCTTAGAGTAGTTGCAAAGTTTGTAAAAATGCAATTTTTTTTTTTTTTTTTTTTTTTTCGTTGCAAACAATGGTGGGAACTGAACTCCACCTTTGGAAAAATTCTGGAATTTACAATTTCATTGATTCTCGAATTATCCATATATTTTTTGAAATTTCGAGTAATCCATAGATTTTGTGAAATTCGGAATAATCGACAGATTTTTTGAATTTCGGAATTGCAATATGTTTTTGGAGTTTCGAAATGGTACATTTTTTTTAATACCAATTGAAAATTTTGTTTTCCATCATTTTTAATTACACGTTTTGATTTTGCAACGATAACTTGAAATTTTAACCAATTTGTTATTCGTCATTTTTGTCATTTTACAATTGGAAATTTTCGAGTAGAATTTTTAATTAATCAGGGTTACGATTTTTTTGCAATTTCAATTACAATGTTTTGGAAAAGTTTCAGTTCCGCCAAAATTACTCACGCTTTTCTAAAAGTTTCCAAAACGTCACCGAAAATTCTCAATTTCTCTGAATAATCATAAATTTTCCTAAAAACTTTTCAAATCTCCTTTATCAGAATTCTATTGAAATTCCTAAACTTTGACTGAAATTTTCAAATTTTCGCCCGAGAATCTCATATTTTCCTTAAAATTTCCAAAATATGGGAAATATTGGAAATCCTCCAATTTTACTTCGAGTCTTCTAAATTTTACACGAAATTTCGAAACTGGCTTGAATTCTCAAAATTTCGCCTAAAATTCCTAAATTCTCGAAAAAAATGTTTCAAAAAGATTCTGAGATTTTTCAAGTTCTCCTAAAATTCGCAAAATTTCTTCAAAATTCAAAAACTTTTCCTAGAACCATCGAATTTCCCTCCTACAAATTTTCACCATTTATTCCAAAATTTCTGACTATTTCAAAATTTCCCTCTCAATTTTCAAACCCTCAAATTTAAATCTCCCAAAATTTAGCTCAAATCTTTTGCAACCCTCAACCCTCATCTTGCCGGGGTACGGATATTCATTTTTTTAAAAAGGGGGGGGGGGGGGAAATAAAAAAAGGAACGAAAAAAAAAATGGATGATTCAATTATCCGGTGCATCAGCCGACTAAAATGCGTTCCCTCGTTGCATAGGACATATATATACACACACACATACACACACGCTCTCACGCACATACGCACGCAACCGTTTACGCACTGCGCGTCCATGCACTCTCTCAGGGCTACAACCTTGTCTGAAGCACGTGCTCGGGATCCTCATGACGATGAATCGATTGAAAGATCATTGATTTTCTTTCTTCTCGTTCCAATTCGGTCAATTTACTCCAGAGTGGACGTGCAACGTGAATGCACTCACTGCCTCCGGGCGGGCCGGAGGGAGGCGAAAATGCACACGCACATACGCACGCGGGCTATTTTTAAGCTCTCGCGGTTACTACAAATTAAATGCAATTCCTATTATTGTCTTTTTATCACGATCTCGACTGCGTTTAACACTTTGCCAACGGCGATCGTGCGTGCATGTGCCGCCACAAGTTGGACTTTCGCACTCTCTCTTCAATGTATTCGCTTATAAATTGCGGAAGCTGCGGATCAATTTTCTCGCCGTTACCCGGTTACGAATTTTTTGCCTTCGGAAAAAATGGTATCGATCTTTTTATAGGCGGGAAGAAACAAAAATTTAATTTCGATTTTGTTTTACCTTTTGGCGAGATTCGGAAAAGTCAAATTTTGGAAAACCTAACGAAGGATCAATGAAATTCTCCAAATGTGGAATTTTTACCTGGAATCTAAAAAGTCATATTTCCAAAAAATTGCAAAATTATGCTTTTTTTTTACCAAAAAGGATAATAAAATTGCAATTTTTTTGCAATTGCAAAATACGATCTTTATGCACTAAAAAAAGGATAATAAAAATGCAATGTTTTGCAATTGCAAAATACGATTTTTGTTTTACCCAAAAAAAGCATAATAATATTGCAATTTTTTGCAATTGCAAAATGCAATTTTTTTTACTAAAAAAACGATAATAAAAATGCAATTTTTTGCAATTGCAAAATACAATTTTTGTTTTACCAAAAAAAGCATAATAAAATTGCAATTTTTGCAATGGCAAAATACACTCTTTTTGTACTAAAAAAAGGATAATAAAAATGCAATGTTTTGCAATTGCAAAACGCAATTTTTGTTTTACCAAAAAAAAGCGTAATAAAATTGCAATTTTTTGCAATTGCAAAATGCAATTTTTTTTTACTAAAAAACGAAAATAAAAATGCAATTTTTGCAATTGCAAAAAATACAATTTTTGTTTTACCAAAAAAGCGTAATAAAATTGCAATTTTTGCAAATGCAAAATACAATTTTTGTTTGACCAAAAAAAGCATAATAAAATTGCAATTTTTTGCAATTGCAAAATACAATTTTTGTTTCACCAAAAAAAGCATAATAAAATTGCAATTTTTTGCAATTGCAAAATACAATTTTTTTCCCACGAAAATCCTAGATTTCCCTCCACCCTAGAAATTCCTGCATCGCTCACATTGTTGAGAATCGCTCGTTATCTGAAGTGATGGAAAAGCGTCGAGGGCACACTTTTTTGTTTAAGTGTTTTCTTCAATTTTCGATTTACTTTATCTGTCACACAATATACAAACAGATTCCACATACACACCTTTCAAGGATAACCATACGAACAAAATCCACACACACACGGATCATACGTCTTGTCTGTATTTAATAACAAAATCCATCTGCTACGAATATTATAAGAATTCGTTCGATGTTTCTACATTATATTTCCGTGCCTCCCCTTTGATATCGTTTGGGTATTTATTTTATCGTCTTTTATAAATATACGCATGGAATAAAAAAACATCTCAGTCGGTCGGATGCTTCCTCGGTCACGCGATCGGTTCATTCAAGAAACTCCAGTTTTCGGGAAAATTTGCTGCCGAATTCCAAAATTCGAAAAACGTCCGCGAAAATGTTTTAAAATTTCATCCGTCAAAAATTTATTTATAGAAAACCAAAAAAATTGGGTTTCTCAAAACTCGTTTGAATTCTTAAAATAACAAAACAAAATCAAAAAAAGTATCGGGTTCGAATTTTGAAAATATTTGTACGAAATACAATCGGTAAAAATGTCCCAAACCCGGAGTTTTCGAAAATTCGACAATAACAAAAATTTCATTGACAATTTAAATAAACATTATAGATATTTCGCTTTCAAAAGGAAAGTTCCTATTAGGCACTTGACGGTTCGAGGGGTTTTATCTAATCGCGATTGGACTTGAAATAATTAAAACGTAATGATCTTTTGACGAACGGTAGCTATGACCGTCGTTTCGTCGTGGAAATATCCCAAATTTCCGAAAAACTAATATATATATGTATATCATGGTTGCCCCCAAAACGTTTTCCAAAAAATTGAGAAAGCCTCGTGCACTCGATTATTATTTTTGTTGATATAAATAGAAAATAGGAAATTTGCATAATTAGATTGGGGGGGGGGGGGGGGGGGGCGAGATTATTTTTGATCAATTCACCTTTTGGAAAAGTGAATATTAATTTCGACGTCGGTGTTCAGAGTTTCCAAAATTCTAGTGACGCCGCTGGTGGTGAAAAAAAAAAAAATAATGAAAAATGACAAAATGCAAAAATTGGATTCAAGTATTATTTTTTAGAAAAACTAAAATAAGGGAAGTATCTTCTCGTTTTTTTTAGAAATGGATTTTTTTAAGAATTATTATTATTATTATCATTATCATTATCATTATTATTATTATTATTATTATTATTATTATTATTATTATTATTATTATTATTATTATTATCATCATTATCATCATTATTATTATTATTATCATCATTATCATCATTATTATTATTATTATTATTATCATTATCATTATTATTATACAATACCAATAATTATTTTTTAATAAATCTGAGAAAGAAATTGCCAAAAATGACGATTTCTATATTTTTTTTATAAAGGGAGTGGGTCTTCTCTTTTTCGGAAACGGAAAAAACAAAAGCTTTGGAATTTTGACTTTCTTTCGGATGAATTTGGAAAATGTAATTTTTGTAAAAGCCAAGTATGGAATCAACACGCATTTCAAGCCAAATTTCATTTGTTTAAATAATTAAAAGAAGAAAAAAAGTCGAAAATTATTAACCAAAAAGAAAAATGCACAAATTCGCTCCGAAACCGATACTTGCAATTCGAAATTCGAAAAATCACGGTACCACCCGAGTTGGCCGTGACCCTGGCTGGTAGAAAAAAAAAAAAAAAACCAAGGGGTTGTTATTCCACCACCCCCATCCCGACCTTAATCACCGAGTTTAAAACTGTCAATATTTGATCGCAGTTTCAGGGGAGAGGCTGAAACCTGAAATTTACGACAGCACATCCACGCGGTGGTATAATTGCGTCCCATCGGAAACCCATAAAAAGGGGGCGAAGGGGGGAAAGAAGCGAGGAAAGAAGAGCGCGACGAGAGTGTGCGGTCGCAAATTGGAGCGTCGGTGTGTAACGGTCAATAATTGAAACGCTTTGCCTAATAGAATCCAGAGTTGTTGGCTTAGAGAGAGAGGGACAGGGGAGAGGGTATAGCACGGCAAGAGGCAAAGAAAGGAGGAAAGAAAGAAAGAAGAGAACGTAATGTACCCCTCCACCGGTCGTAATCGGCAGAAAGAGGAGGGACACGCTACGTATAAAGCGTACGCTTACAGCCCCATTGGCGAGAGTACCACTTCTGCGGTGACCACCCTTGCAATTGGTACCGAACCGAGAGAATCAGAGGAACGGGAAACCAAGTGCATTCTTCCAGGGAAATTAGATTTTCGAGACGAAATGACCGAAAAGGGATCCAAGTTGCTGCAATTCGTGGCCGCAGCAGCCGGTATGTTTGAGTTCCTCTTCTTTTTTTATTTATTTATTTATTCGTTCGTTTAGGTAGTGACGGAAAAAATGCGAAAAATTGCATTCGAAGAGTTTGCAAATTTTTGCGGGAAGAAAAAAAAATGAAACTAAGAGGGGGGAGGGGGGGGGGGGGGGTGAGACTCGCAACTGCAATTTCGGATGAAAAATGCGTTACCTCGCGGTTGGAATTTTGGAATGCCTTTTCGAAATTTTCCAGTGGGGTTCTGGAAATTTTTCCGAATTTTTGGAAATTCCACGAAGATCCAATTTCACTAAGCTAAAATCCATTTTTCAATATTTTTTGGAAAATAAAACAAATTTTTGGGAATTCCACATTATTCAGGAATTTTGATTGTTCAATTTAATTATCGATTTTTACAAAAAAAAAAAAAAATTGTTACGCTAATTTTGGACTTATGGGAATTTCGAAAATTTTGAAAATTTCTCAAAATTGATTCTACGTGTATCCGATATTAATACAAATAATACCTACACCCAAATTAATATTACAATGACAATAAAATAATAATAAAATAATAATAAAATAATAATAAATAAAAAATAAATAAATAATCAAATAAGGTGGGTAATTTGTACCTCGAAATAGATCTGAAAAAATTTACGAGTCCGCGAATCGATAAACAAGTGTATATAAATATACGGAAACGCGGGTTTCGGTTATTTTTAATTAAAAAGTTGGGAAATGGAATTTGGTTGGTGCATTCCTACCTGTCGCCGCTACCTCTATAGAGCAATCGCATACCTGGTGCGCGTACAATGGTGCGGGTGTGGGTACATATACAGACCGCGTAGCTAATTAATTATTTTTCTTAATCCCGTACCAACCGAAAATTGCACAATCGCCAGGATTTTGCCACGATTGACCCACGGAATAAAATAATAAAAAAAGTCTCGTGTTTCACCGCTAAATAATAATGGGCAATCGTACAACGCGGGGATGGCGCGATAATGAGGAAACACTTTGGCACGATTACATCGTCCATCTCTTTCTCTCGCTTCATTTGACGATTGTAATTGCATTCGAAGAGCTTTTTGTGCGCTCGCAGATAACAAAAGATACATTCTCACCGGATGCTGATCCTTTTTTATTGGGATTAATCTCTCCTTGGGCTCGTCCCTTCTTTCATCTCCATTTATAATATATATAGTATAGCACATATAAATTATTTAAATGGAAATATCAGAAATATTGTGGAATATGTAATTTGGAAAAAAATTTTTTTTACCTTTGGTATCATTCCCCCTTGGAATTCTGATGCAGTTTTCATTAAAATAATGAAATTTTCGAAAACCCCCAAAAATTAGTTGAACCAAAAAGCAAAAAAGTAAATTAATAAATTTGAACATTTCCGCAATTTTTCTTTCGAATTAGAAATTTAAAATCCAGATAGAAAATTTTGTAATCGCGATTTGCATTTAGCAAAAAATTGTTATCTAATAATTCAATTTTATTTAATTATATTATTTTATAATTTTGGGAAACTAATTCGAAAATTTTCGATTTTATGCTTTTTTCAAATATTATAAAATAGTACAATTAAATGAAACTAAATTACTTGAATAACAATTATTTTGTTTGTTTACTATTTTACAATATTTCTTCGGTATTCCAAAATAACATAAAATTACAAATTTCCAAATTATCGACTAAAATATAATATTTCAGTCCCGTAACTTTCCAACAACAATTCGGAAATTTCATGGAATTTTTTTTTTGTTACTCTTATCATCAAGTAACACTCCAATCTCTAATCCCCGAATATTTCAAATCGATAAATTCTGATCGACCCGACATTGATCAATAATAATATTTCTAATAAATATAATAAATACCAGCGGTTCAATAATTGTACCACGAAACCAAAAAAAAAAAGATAAAACAAATATTTGTTTTATCGCACATTAGAAAATGCATCAACAAATTTAATATATAGCTGTATACCTATACATACAAAATTTTCAATTTCCCTGCGCTACTTCGACTGAAAAAAAAAAATAAATAAAATAAATAAATAATTTATTTAACGTGACGTCGATATTTTCTAGATTTGCGCGTGTTTACGTTCCCACAAATCTACGCGCGATCATTATCATCGCGAGGCACTACGTCATCGGCATAGCCCACATTATTTATCGCAACTATTCCGTTCGACGGCGATATCGAATCTACTTGGTTGCACAGAATCGCTCGACTTCGAGATGATCCGTATTAATTTTATTTTATTTTATTTTATTTTATTTTACTTTTTTTTTCGAAATACTCGTTGCGGTAACGAGATAAAGCTGAAACGCTCGCGATCGAGTGGTTTGTTTATTATAAACAGCCGATAAGACGAGCCCTCTTCTTCCCATTCATGATTAGTATGCGTTTATTTCGATTCTTGACGCGCATCCTCGTAGTCGCGGGTGCATCGTTGCACCGCGGGGAAAACAAAAACAAAATTCATTGCTGCTCTTGTTGTTGTTGTTGTTGTTATTTTGGTCGATACGCGCAATCGACATGCGCCAGCCGTGGAATTTATTCCTGATAATAAAACAATAATGTTTGGCATTCGACTACGTGCAATGCCATCGGTCTTGTTGATTTCAAGTGCAACGGCGGCAACGTATGCACATTCGTTATACATAGACGCATTTAAATAGATACACATGTAATTCGAACCGAAACAGCTGCGACTATTGTAAATTCAATAATTACGATGTGCAACGTAACAATCGTTACTGCAACTGGTAGAATAATAATAATAATAACAACAACAACAATAATAATAATAATAATAATAATAATAAAAATAATAATAATATAAAAAAGAATCTAATTAACCGAAGAGAAGTATTTTTTTTTTACTAAGAAAAATATTCAATAATAGAAAATTGTATTTTTTTTAAAATACCGCAGTATTTCGGAATTGAATTGAACAAAAATTCGTGGGATTTCAAATTGTCTTGGGGAAACCCGAAAGCCTTGGGACCCCCAGCCACGTGTGAAATTACCCTGACCCTCGTCATCCAACTTCGCATAGTAATTACTATGACAAATGTCCCTGCGATTACATATACATATATAGGTAAATGTTGTTGACACTTTACAACAAAAGTACTGGCGATGCAAAATACGCCCATCTGCGTTATCATCGCCTCTGCAATCTCCGACTGGCGGTAGATAATTTTCCAGCCACTGCTTTCATTTTTTTTTACCCATTTTCTTTTTGCTCTTCATATCCGCCCGTAGAAATTATTGACAATCGCGCCAGTAACTAATTTCTATTTTTATTTCCGTTCCTATTTTAATCTTAATTTTAATTTCAATTTCAATTTTTATTTTGATTTCTATTTTAATCTTAATTTTAATTTCAATTTCAATTTTTATTTCGATTTCTATTTTAATCTTAATTTTAATTTTAATTTCAATTTTTATTTTGATTTCTATTTTAATCTTAATTTTAATTTTAATTTCAATTTTTATTTTGATTTCTATTTGAATCTTAATTTGAATTTAAATTTCAATTTTTATTTTGATTTCTATTTTAATCTTAATTTTAATTTTAATTTCAATTTTTATTTTGATTTCTATTTCAATTTTAATTTTAATTTCAATTTGTATTTATTAATTATTAATTAATTTCAATTTCCTTTTTATCAAATCGTGGGAATTCCTTTTCGAGGAATTTTCACCCCAATTTCGAAGAATTGATGAACAAAAAAATTGAAATTATTCCAAAGACTGGTGATCGAGGAGCAAAAAAAAAATTCAAGAAGATTATCTCGCCTCAATGGAAATTTTCCAAAGTCGAGTGTCTTCTTTTATCAGTCAAAGCCCGATTTCCTACAGATTCGCAGTTTTACTATCTCCCTGAACTTGATTCAACGCTCGCTGACCCCCCCTATCAATAAGTTACAAATACAAGTATTACAAATATATCGCGTCCAAGTGACAAATGATATCGATCCAGCTGAGTTTCGTAATTATCGAATATATTATATTGATATTGAAAATAAACATTTCGGAAAGGAAAAAAACGAAACGATAAAATACTGCATGTGGGACCACGGAACTGCACTGCAGATACTAATTGTCACTAATTATCTATATGTATTCCAATAATCATGCCTTTTTTGTTCGTTACGTAACTTTTGTGGAGTTTTTGTCGCAAAATATTTGCTAACCATTCGCGTGTGATAATTAACAACCCGATGATATATTACCGAAGATTTTTTTTACGGTTCAAATGTGGATAATCATAATCAAGGAATAATCTTTTACGTAATGTCGAATTTCCGGATTTGGTGGAAAATTTATGTTTCGTATCAACTCGTTCTTTGGAATTAATTTAAGGAATTTTTGGAATTTTGGAATTTCCGAATTCTAATTTAAAGAAGTTGAAATTGAAAGAAATCGATTTAGAAGAAAATTCACTTTACGCATCAACTAATTTTCCAATTTTATTTTTTTCCTTCGAATTTTTAAAATCCTAGTTTCAAGAAGAAAATACTCTTGGACGAGTTGATTTTCAGGATTTTTGGAATTTCGTCGGAAAAATTCGCGAAATTGATTGGGAAGAAAAATCGAAAACGAATTTTGAAAATCCGAATATGAAGAAAAAATTATTTTTGGACAAATTGGTTGTTAGAATATTTGTAATTTCGTGGGAGAAATTCGAAAGAATTGATTTAAAAGAAAATTTCTCTTTCCACGCAAACTATTTTTTTCAAAATTCACTTTTGGTTCAAAAAGTTGAATATCAAAAATTCGTACATTGGAGGAAAATTTACTTCCGGATCAACTAATTAATTAGAAATCCCAAAAAAATGAAACCATTCAAAATTATACGAGAAATTAAATTTTTTATCCATATCAGATTCAAAGATAAAAAAATTTCATTTATTCATTTTTCAAAATCAGAGCCATTTCAAACCAACGCTTGGCTGTGGTTTTATTCGCAGTGACTGAAAGAATTTAGTTGTCCGATAAGAGATTCACGAGTCTTGCGAAAGATTGTTGGATTATCATATTAACAAGGTCATGGTTTCCAAGGTGTGCGAATTAGCTTGGAATGCTACATCCTCTCTTTCCCCTGCATTAACGCGATAATTTCAATAAATATATATATATATATAGACTCGCGTAATTATTATAACTATCATTGCGAGCTTGATTTATGTAAGTCTCGTATCCATCGTGATACCGGCGTATAATAAAAGGAGGAAAAAAAAAAGTCGTATTCATCAATCGTCGTTATCCTGCGTCTCATTATACGCGATATCGGATACACGAATAAATTTATTAATCGGATGGAATGTTACAAGAATTGAATTCGCCTACGAGGCGATAATCTAATTGTCCTATTTAATTATCGCGTGAGCAAGAAAAAAAAATAATCACGAGATAAGAAGAGCCCCCCCCCGGAGAAAGTGACCAAATTCCAAGTTTGGGCAATTGGGACTCGTTCGCGGGGTTACTCAACTGGACTTTTTTGTCTTCTTCAGCAAATCTGATTATCGTGGCAACGGGTGCGGCTGTCGGATGGACGAGTCCGATTCTACCGAAGCTGCAGGCGGTACCGGTAGACCCGGACAACCCTTTGGGAGTGAGCATCACCACTGAGCAAAGCTCCTGGATAGGGTCACTCATAGCCTTAGGAGCTGTTTTTGGGGGTTTTATTTCCGGATATTTAGCAGAGACGTGAGTATACGTTCATCCCAAGGTTTTGGAATTTTAAATACGTCATTATTCTAGATTTTTTTTTCGTTTAACTAGCAACAACCCGCCAAATTACCCCTAGAAATGACTTGTCCAACCCTGTTTTCGAAACTTTAATTTTTACCCCATTTTTGGGGGAAGGGGTAGGCATGCCCAAAAAAATCGACTTTTGGAAACTTTTTTTGGGAATTTCCGGGAGACCCATATCCGATGTATTTTTTTCCGAGGAATCCAATTTTCTTATTAAAATTCTAGAAATCCCACGGGAAATAGGATTTTTCCTCAAAAAACCTACTTTTTTCCAACTTCCGCTCGGATTTCCTCAAATTTGACCTTTGGAATCGATTCTACGGGAAAAATTACCCCTAAAAATGCGAAATGTCCTGTCTATCGCGCTCCGCACCAAACTAGTCAGATCCTTAGTATTTCCCCTCCTTGATTACTGCTGCGTTGTCTACAATTCTATCCCTGACATCCTTGACCTCAGGCTGCAAAGATTGATCAACTCGTGCGTCAGGTTTATCTTTGACCTTAGAAGGGATGATCATATTACCCCCCACCGACTTCACCGACTTCGTTGGCTTTCTGTGGCAAACAGAAGAAAGTACTTCCTTGGTTGTTGCCTCTATCAACTCCTCTCAACAGGCAAACCTCCCTATCTAGCCAACCTGTTTTCCACTCTTGATGACCGAACTAGACATTCCCTCAGGGTCGCCCATGATGGCATTAATCTCATTGTTCCACACTTCCGGACTGAATCTTACCGTAGGTCTTTTCTTGTGTCTGGAGCCTATCTTTGGGGTTCACTCCCGACCGAGGTGCGCTCTGCCACCACGATCGAAGTCTTTCGTAACAGACTCCATTCTCACCTACTCGAGTCTGAGCAGTCCGAAAACCCTCAATATTAATATTAATCAATCTATTTATCATCTATCAATCTCATCTCCATGGCACCCTAACTTTGGCTCTTACTTGTTTTGTCATTCGCTCACGTTATCATTAAATCACTTCTAATCACTCTAACTTTTAACTACTCAAGCATTCTCTCAAATTTTCTTTTACAAATTTGAATCAAAACACATACAAAACGTTAATCACCAAATTGTGATATCATTTACACTGTATTCTTTCTTTGCCCCATGGAAACAAGGGCATATGTTGAAATAAATAAATAAATAAATAAATAAAAATGACTTGTCCAACCCCGTTTTCGAAACTTTGATTTTTACCCCATTTTGGGGGAAAGGGTAGGTGTACCCAAAAAGATCGACTTTTGGAAACTTTTTTGGGAATTTTCGGGAGACCCATATCCGATGTATTTTTTTCCGAGGAATCCAATTTTGTTATTAAAATTCTAGAAATCCCATGGGAAACAGGATTTTTCCTCAAAAAACCTACTTTTTTCCAACTTCCGCTCGGATTTCCTCAAATTTGACCTTTGGAATCGATTCTACGGGAAAAATTACCCCTAAAAATGACTTGTCCAACCCTGTTTTCGAAACTTTAATTTTTACCCCATTTTTGGGGGAAGGGGTAGGCATGCCCAAAAAAATCGACTTTTGGAAACTTTTTTTGGGAATTTCCGGGAGACCCATATCCGATGTATTTTTTTCCGAGGAATCCAATTTTCTTATTAAAATTCTAGAAATCCCACGGGAAATAGGATTTTTCCTCAAAAAACCTACTTTTTTCCAACTTCCGCTGGGATTTCGTCAAATTTGACCTTTGGAATCGATTCTGCGGGAAAAATTACCCCTAAAAATGACTTGTCCAACCCCATTTTCGAAACTTTAATTTTTACCCCATTCTTGGGGGCAACGACCTATTCGAACTCCGTCATCGTTTCAGATTCGGACGCAAAAAATCGCTACTCATGAGCGTCGCTGGTTTCCTCCTGGCATGGGTCCTGGTAGCAACTGCCGCAAACGTGGCCCAAATCTACGCAGCGCGTCTGATATTCGGCTTCACCATGGCCACGTCGTTCACGGTGGTACCCATGTACGTGGGAGAAATCGCAGAGGTAAGCCCTAGACCTAAACCTATTTCCTTTTTCTTCTCAATCTCAAAATTCCCCTAATTTCGCTAAATCCTTCCTTCCACAATATATTTTTCAGACTTCGATTCGCGGGGTCCTGGGGTCCTTTCTCCAACTCTTCATCACCGTGGGATTCCTCTACTCCTACTGCATCGGGCCCTACGTCAGCTACATGGCTCTCTGGATAGCCTGCGCTGCGCTTCCGATCGTCTTCTACGCGGTGTTCATGTTCATGCCGGAATCCCCGTACTATCTGCTCAGCAGGGGCCAAAAGGACGAGGCCATCGAGGCTTTGGCCAAGTTGCGGGGCAAAACGGCATCGGGCGTCCAGAAGGAGATCGACGAAATGCAGGTAAATTCCGATCCCCGGCGATCTTTCTTCTCCGTCAAAAAACCAAAGCCGGAGCTGGAACCGGAGCTGGAATTTGCTTTCTTCATTTTCAGGCCGTGATCCATGAAGCTTTCCGCACGGAAACGACCATGATGGACCTGATCAACAGCAAAGCCAATTTCAAAGCTTTGTTGTACACCTCCGCTCTGGTGGCGTTCCAGCAAACGACTGGAATCAACGTGGTGCTGTTCTACACCGAGAGCATCTTCCGCAGCACCGGAAGTTCCATCAACCCGTCCGTGCAGACCATCATCATCGGTATTGTCCAAGTGGCCTCTTCCGCCGTGACTCCCTTGATCGTGGACAGGTTGGGCAGGAGGATTCTTCTCTTGGCGTCCGGAATCGGCACCACCGTGACGATCGTAAGTGCCCCCCCCCCATTAATTTTTATCGGGAAGGATTCCCAATTCACGTACATTCGTTGGCTCCAAGAATACAAGAGCCAGTTCTGGGATTCCCCTAATTCCCTTAAATTGCACCGGAAGCAACATCGGTAAGACGGACGGACAATGCGCGTGTCCCACGACGCAATTGAAAGTCATTACCGGCAGTAATGAGGCTAACGTCGAATCGTAGGTGTGAAATCCAACGGTAATAATTAACACATAACAGACATACCAGAGACATGATGTCAGAAACACACACACACACACACGTATTGTCGTCGCTTTGATCTTTCAATTACGCTGCCGATCTCGGTCGGGTAATTGCATGCAGCGATAACACAGGTGACTTCCTCATGGAGGAACTCGCATCCGAAGGCCACTGGGAGGTGACATACGCGTTGCATCTGCACCTACTCGAGCAAATGGGTTTACAAACCGCACGTAATTGCCTGTCCATCTTGCATTCCTCGTCTAAGAGCTGCAACGACTGATTAAAATTGCGTGTACCACCGGTTACATAAACTGCATTCATTCCATGTCGCTTTTTCCGCGATCATCGAACGTTAATTGCAATGGGCGCATTCTGGAGCCGGAGACTGCCCAATTTTGGCCCAGATCCCGTTACGTCATTGTTTCCCATTGAAAATTCAATTATTTCATTTACGCTCCGATTTCCAATTATTTGTTTTTTGTTTTTTTCCTAATTGCAGACAGCTTTGGGTCTGTTCTTCTACCTGAAGGACCACGAGCAGCAGGACGTGGAGGGAATCTCGTGGCTGCCGGTGGTCTCGCTGGTGGTGTTCATGATCCTCTACTGCATCGGCTGGGGGCCACTGCCCTGGGCCGTGATGGGCGAGATGTTGGCCACCAACGTGAAATCCAAAGTCTCCAGCATCACCGTCTGCACGTGTTGGCTCTTGGCCTTCATCATCACCAAGTTCTTCGACAACATATCGCAGGCTTTCGGCACTTACACGGCTTTCTGGATTTTCGGCTTCTGTTGCATCCTCAACATCCTCTTCACGGTCTTCATCCTGCCCGAGACGAAGGGCAAGAGCCTGCAGCAGATCCAGGACGAGCTCAATGGCATCGTCTCGCCGATGCCCGAGCTCCAGGGCACCAGCAGTTCGATGAAGAAGTTTTGAAGCTCCACTTTCGGTCGAACTCGGTCCGATTCTTTTATTTTTTTTTTTATTTGAAATTCCGAAATTTCGAAACGACGGAAATTGGGGAGGGCTTGAATCAGCCGCGGCTGCAATTTCGGTGCAGTTGGAAGCACGGTATGTGTGGGGCGATGCGAGACTAGTCATTTCACCTATTTTTCACACGAATTCATTTTTTTTTTTTTTAAATCGTCGAAGAAGGAGAATCCACGTTCTTTGAAATTCGGGACGCGCAGAAGAGCGCAAAAGTCGCTGACGAAAATTTCTATGTGATAAATACTGTAATTTCCGTGTTCGTCGTAATTGTTCCTAAAAGTCCATTGACGCGTGAATGTATAGGGATTGAATAATTTGTCGGAGGAGAAAAAAAAAGAGGATAGCCACGAAGGGAAATTTTGGATTTCGGTGGTTTTGCAAGAACGCGTGAAACGGTAATTGTGGAATTGAAAAATGAAACATTCCTAAATCTCGCACGAGACGGGGCAATACCCAAGTAGAACAATTAAACGAGTCAATTAAGTAATTGCTGTATATATATATATGATGAAAATTATAATAATAATTTATAACGTAGAGAAATAGCGCTAGGCGATAATCGGGAGGAGATGAGCGAAGCGGACGACAGTGGAGGGAAAAAAAAAATTAAGTCGGTGCATAATTAACGACGATTATTTTGGTGCGTGGCGTGCAAATAAATCGTCGTTAATTACGCACCAAGCTGGTAGTAGCTAAAAATGCAAACCGGAAATTAAAAAAAATGTATATTTTTATAGAAACCTTGTTTCTCAAAAAAATATTTTTTCTACGGTAACAAGAAATATTCAATTTTTCGAAAGAAATTTTTATAGACATTTTCTATAAATGTCTATTTTTATAGGAAGGAAAAATAGAAATTCCAAAAAATTTCTATTTTTTTATATAAATAGAAATTCCAAAAAATTTCTATTTTTTTTCTTGTTCTCTGCCGTTTGTTTTTTTTTCTTTCGTCATAAATGTATGCGAGTTTTTGAAGATTGAAGTTGGAAACGCTGAAGTTACGTAAGAAAATCGAATTTTCAAATTTTTTAAGGAGAATTGGAATTAACAAAAAAAAAAATGCAAAATTGCAATATTTCGAAATTGAGAGATTTCGTGCACAAGCGTTGCCAACTTCAGCTGCCCCAGTTGTTGGACAATCAAGGGGAATTCTATGGAATTCTGTGGAATTGCGAAAACTGAATTCTGTTCGATCGAGTAACCCAACGAAACGCCATGAATGTGTTGGATTGTTATCAGTATTTATGCGATTAAAGAAAAATCTTTCAAGAGGAATTGAATCCGATATGAGATACGAATAATGATAAGATTAGGAATAGTAGATATACATATAGTCGTAATCTATATCCTACTAGATATTAATTATTATAAAAGTAGTGTAACGATTATATATAATCACAATTGCGTTGAGACACTTGCAAACATTAGAAATTGTCGAATCACTGAATTGCAAAATTTATAAAAATTTAAGGAGAGATTTAATTTTCAATTTAAGTTGGAACATCGCAGTATCAAACAAAACAGACGAATTCTGTAAAAAAATGTATAATTAAAGATTGAGAATTACTATAATAATTAATGTATGTAATTTTCGAGAAGAATTTTGTAAATAAACGTATTTATAATTGAAGAAAATTAATGTACGCGCTGGAAATTCATTTTTGTCCAATCTCCCATTGGTTGCCTCTTCTTTTGTTTGTTGCCAAAGGTGCAACCACGGATTTCAACAAACGTCAACAGTTTTCCCAGGAAATTTAATTGAAAAATATAAAAAGAAAATTCAGTCTTGAATTTTTCAGAAATTCAATTTTGAAATTCCAGAAAAACTGGAAAATGGGCAAGAGAAAAATCGAGGAGGAGGTAAAGCGGATTTAAATATTTATAAAAGAGGAATATAAAAAGGGAAATAAATATACAATATTATCGGATAATTCGCTCTTTTAGGACGAAGACGACAAGAAGCTGGAGGAAGAACTTCTCCAGTTGGTCGAGATTTTGGCTGTAAGTTGGACCCATTACTCCAGAAAAATTCGCTCTTTTTATAAAATATAATTATAAAATTCAACTTAAAATTTAAGAAAAATTCATATTATTTTATAAATGAATAAATGAATTTTACAAATTAATCTCCTTTTTCTCAGACAAGGGATGAGAATTTAGCGGCAGTGACTCTACCCCAACTGAGGCTTCTGATCCAAACGTCCACGACATCCATGACGTCGGTACCGAAACCTCTGAAGTATCTGCGATCCTCCTACGACATCCTGAAGGAGGTTCACTCGAAAATCTCCAACCCGCGAATCAAGAGGGAGCTGGCCGACATTCTGAGCGTCCTGGCCATGGCCTCGGACACGTCCCAGAATCGCGAATGCCTCGAATTCTGCCTTCGCGGTACCATGCTGGACCCCGGGACCTGGGGCCACGAGTACGTGAGGAAACTCGAGACCGAGATAATCGAGCAATGGTCCAACGCTAGCGTGAGGACGGAGGCCGAGCTGTTGCCCCTGATCAGGAAGATCGTCTGCTTCGACATGAAAAACAACACCGAGGTTCAGGCTTGCGACCTCACCCTGGAGATCGACCAACTGAACCTGTTGGACGAGTACCTGGATTCCCGGAATTTCCTCAAAGTCTGCCACTACCTGTCCAATTGCGCGGATTACAGGTAATTCGCGGACGATGAGGGACTTTGGGGGGGGCGAGCGAAACTGAAGGTGGCCAAAAATTTATTTTCAGCGAGGAAACGGAAAGACGTCACATCCTGGAAACGGTCGCTAGCCATTATTTGAGATTCAACGAACACGCGAGGGCCCTTTTGGTGGCTCTGCAACTTTCCAACGCCAATTTGGTGTCCAACTGCTTCTCCAGTTGCTCGGACCCCAGCGTGCGAAAGCAAATGGCCTTGATTCTGTCGCGACAGAAGGTACGAATGGGCCGCTTATTTCGAAAACGGCCCCGGGTCCATTTTTCGTTTAACGCTTTTTTGTGAAACCTTTGTGCACGACACCAACGTGGTGCCACCGGCGCTTGCCCGATAGTTTTTCCATGGCACCAACGCGGTACCACCGGACGGCATAGCGTTAAGAACGGAAAACTCAAAAATGGACCTGGGCCATTTTAAAAATAGGCTCGAAAGTCGAAGAAACCACGAATTCGCGAATTAATAATTGGCACCCAAACGCCAAATATTCTCCGGACCATTTTTTTTCCCTATAAATTCAAACTAAATATTGGGAAATTCGATACCGGCGCAGGATTACACCTTGAACCTGGAGAATTTGGGGGGAGACACGAGCGACATCGAGTCGATATTGAGCAACGGCCACGTCAACCCTCACTTTCAATCTCTAACGCGAGAACTGGACATTCTCGAGCCGAAATCTCCGGAGGACATTTACAAGACGTGGCTGCTGGAAACGGTAACCACGAGTTTCGGGTTTTTCCGAACCCGACCGGAACACGATTCCGCTCGGGCCAATTTAGCCTCCAGCTTCGTCACGGCTTTCGTCCACGCGGCTTTTGGCAAGGACAAGCTCATGTCCGACACCGAGGACTGCTGGGTGTACAAAAATAAGGTACTTGTGGAAGGAAACAAATTTGATCATTGAAAATTTTCCCAGAATTGCGATATTTTTACTGGGATTTCCCCAGAAAAAAAGGAAGTTCCAGTTGGAAAATCTCAAAATATAGGGATTTTTACTGGAAAAGCGAAAAATCTTTCCGCAGGATCACGGGATGCTATCGGCCACAGCGTCACTGGGTCTGATCCACATTTGGGACGTCGATGGTGGGCTGGTGCCGATCGACAAGTAAAGGAGCTTTTGTTACAAAACTATAATTTCCTTAACAATTACAATAAAAATAATTAATAATAAAAACTAATTAAATTTTTGGTTCCTTTCGCACTCGGACCTTGTCTCGCCTAAATCTTTCGCAGTGTTTTGGCCCGTGAGCGCCCGCGAGGACCCACTTCGAGTGCAAGGGGTTAACAAACACGCTCTTAAAAAAAGACACTCAAGCGAATTCGAATTTCCTCCTATTTTATCCCAGGTACCTCTACTCCTCCGAGAGCTACGTGAAATCCGGGGCATTGCTGGCCATCGGCCTGGTCAACTGCGGGATCCGGAACGAATGCGACCCGGCTTTCGCTCTATTGAGCGACTACGCTCGTTCAGAAAATCAGATTCTACAAATAGGCTCGGTTTTAGGCTTGGGACTGGCCTACGCCGGTTCTCAGAGAAGCGACGTCTCGGAATTGCTAATGGGAGTCCTTGTCGAGCAACAAAGTAATTGGAATTGTTTGCATGCACTGGTAGATGAGGAACTCCCGACCCTGGGCCTTCCTCCTCTCAACCAGGCGAAGGCCAATCGATAGAATTTTAACTTTGTCTTCGATCGAGGTAACATGGAGATAACATCCCTGGCCGCGATTTCCCTGGGACTGATAAACGTGGGGTCGTCCAACCCGGAAGTGTCTTCGACGATTTTGCAGAGACTCTTGGACCTTCCGGCTCCAGATTTGAGCTCCACCTATACCAGGTCACCTTGTTCCTTACAATGCGGTCACTTTCGGTTTCCCACGGCGCCAATGATTAACACTGTGCCGTCCGGTGGCACCACGTTGGTGCCGTGCGAAAACTGTCGGGCAAGCGCCGGTGGCAACCGCGTTGGTGTCGTTCGGCAAAGGCCCAATTTCCCTTGGGCCCTTAATTTCAAAATTCACGGTTCGCATTTTTTTTTTCCCCCGTTTCAGGTTCCTACCCTTGGCCCTGGGGATGCTCTACATGGGCAGCCGGGATTCCATAGAAACGCTATCGACCGCCCTCGAGGTCCTACCGGAACCCCATAGGATGTCCTCCCAGACTACGTTACAAGTAGACCCAATTCATGTCCTCCCTCATTTTTTTTTTACTAATTTTCTAATTAAATTCTTATTTTTGCTTGCCCCCCCCCGAAATTCCCTAGATTTGCTCTTACGCCGGAACGGGGGATGTCCTGATGGTCCAGGAACTCTTGCGAACCTGCTCGGAGCCCGCCGAGGGCGACTTGAGCGCCAAGAGCTCCACGATTTCGACGACAATGCCCGGGGGCGGTTGCTGCGACCCTAAATCGCAAATTCTCTCGTTTTTCGCGAACTCCACCCCCGAATTGACACCGAAATCTAGTGGGCCCGGTAAAGACGAGGGAATTTCAAAGTACGGTGATAATTTATTTTCCCTGAATTTGAAGTTTCTCCCTGATACAACGTATTTCTGTATTTTTGAATTTTTTTCCAAGGGAAATAACGGGATTGCCCCAAGCAATGGCGACTTTGGGGGTGGCTTTGGTGGCTTTAGGTGACGGGAGAGAAAATTCCAGGATATTCGGACAGGTAAAGAAATTTCCAGATTTCCCCCCCCAAAAAAAATCCAATCCCTTGATTTTCGACCTTTGCCCAATCATCCCCCTGACCTTTGACCATTTCCCAGTTTTCCCCAAAAAATTCAATCACCCGATTTTTGACCTTTACCCAATCATCCCCTTGACCTTTGACCAGATTCCAGTTTTCTCCCCAAAAAATCACCGATTGTCGACCTTTTGACCTTTGCTAACAATCCTAGATTGGAAGGTACGGTTACATCCAAGCGAGACGAGCCGTGCCATTGGCAATCGCTCTCTCGTCCCTGTCGAACCCGGATTTGGCGTTAATGGACGTGTTGCACAAGTACAGCCACGACAACGACCCTGAGGTGGCCAACAATGCAATTATTGCATTGGGGCTGCTCGGTGCAGGTACCAACAATGCGCGTCTGGCCACGATGTTGCGACAATTGGCCGCCTATCACGCGAAAAACCCCTCGCACCTCTTCCTGATACGAATTTCCCAGGGATTGATTCACCTCGGAAAGGTGGGGACATATAATAATAATAATAATAATAATAATAATAATAATAATAATAATTATGATTATAATAATAATAATAATAATAATAATAATAATAATAATTTTTATTTTTATTTTTTTTTTAAGAAATATAGTTTGACCGTTTAGATTTTGACTTTAGGGCACTTTGTCGCTGAAACCGTTGCATTATGGGTCGAAAATTTTGGACAAAGCCGCATTGGCTGGGCTACTGGTGGTATTGGTTGCATTTTTGGATTGCAAGAATCTGATTCTGGGAAAGTCGCATTATTTGTTGTATTGTTTGGCCGTTGCGATTGAACCCAGGTGGTTGGTGACCCTCGACGAGAATCTCGAGGTTTGTTAATTTATTCAAAATAATTCAAATAAAAAAAAAGAAAAATTCTTTAGGAAAATGGAAAATATTAATAGCACGTGAGTACGACACCAACGTGGTGCCACCGGTGTTTGCTCGACAGTTTTCGCATGGCACCAACGTGGTGCCACCGGACGGCACAGTGTCGATAATAGCAATTTTAGCAATTTTTTTGTATTACTTTAGTTGAACCCCCGACAATTTTCACCGGATTGTTATTATTTTTATAATTATATTTTATAATCATAAATGTATATATTTTGAGAATTACATTAAAAATACAAACAAGCTCCAGATTTAACCATTTTCAATTTTTCAATTTCAATAAATCTCGTTATTTAATTTTGAAAAATTCTATCCGCGTTTAACACCGTCCATTCGGTCACAAAATAAAAATGTGACATAACAAATTCCTTAGCATTAATAATTCGACATAAAACATTTAATTCAAACTATTAATCACACAGTCCTTTTTCCATCTTGTTTTTTTTTTTAATTTTAAAGTCGGTCAAAATTGCTTGCTTTTCAAATTTTAAACCTGATAAAAATAAATCAATAAAAGTTGATTATAATAATGAAAAATTATAATAATAAAAAACCTTTTATTATTACAACATTAAAATTACACTAAAATAAATAATTTTATTATTTATTTTCGTATAATTTTATTCAATTATATCTAATGCCTCTAATATGAACTTTTCAGGCGATTCCGGTATCGGTCCGAATCGGACAATCGGTGGACATCGTTGGAAAAGCGGGTAACCCGAAATCCATAGCGGGTGGTCACGTTAACACCACCCCGGTTTTGATAAACAACGACGAAAAAGCGGAACTGGTGATTCAGGACGAGTACAAAGCCCTTTCGAGCGTACTCGAGGGATTCGTGATCCTTCGTCGTGACGAATAATTCGACTTAATTGTAATTGTTACACTGTAATTTGTAATTTTATTTATATTTTATGCGGACTAGCGAAAAGCAATGTGCTTTATACAACAGAGAAGAAAAGAAAAGAAAGGTAAAGTTAAAGTAGAGGGAAAAAAATCGACTAACTTTACACATACTGATGATACGTTCGCTGTTGACCTTTTTTTTTTTCCTACGCAACGACTAAAAAAGAAATGGTACTTCGGATAATAAATATCGTTATCATGAATTTCGAATTCGTGCGTTGAATTTCAAAGTCCCCTCGATGGGACATTTGAAATTGTCATTACACCATAAATTATGCACACGCGTGTTCAATGGTCTTAAAAAAAAAATCATTCTTTTTTGTTAACATTAAATGAGAAAGTAATAAAAAAAAAAAAGATCAAGAAAAGTAAAGTAGCGAACAAGCGAAATGTAACCGAAGGTTCCGTAGAAGCTTCCGATTGCATTTCACGGTTTCCTCGAGAAGCTACCTAACGAATTCGTATAAATACAACTGTATTGTAAACTCCGAAAGAATTATTGCGATAAGAATTGCATTCGTATTATTAATCCTAAATTAATCTAAAAAAAAAAAAAACGAGAGTTAAATCTTAACTTAAGTCTAACCTAAACTGAACGTTTCTTGTTTCGGGGAGAAGAACAATGTAGTTTTCAAATTTATAATACAATTACCATATATCTATATATATTTTGTTAAAGTTTTCGAAGGCTTTCGACCTTTCCGAGTGGTCTCGATTTGGATTTTGGCGATATTTTGATTTTGTCGAATCGCCAATTTTGAAATCCAAAGCTCGGATAAATAAATAAAAGATAAAAAATCGAGATACTTTCCTTTGATTCATTTATAGAAAAAAAGTTCTATAATTCCGAGGCAAAGTTCCAATTTTTCAAAAACTCGATGACGAGTTTTGCAATTTTTTCATTTTAAAGGAAAAAAGTGCAGTCCAAATTCGAAAATAATTAAATTTCCATGGATAGGAATTACAAAAATTGTCAATATTCCAAAAATGCCACATTTATACTAATTCATAAAATTACTGATTTATAGAAAATCCATTTAAAAATATTTTTATATCGGAAAGTTCGACTTTCAAACGTTCGGTTCGCTCTTGGAACCCGACCCAGAAAAAATATACAAATAAGGAAATTCCACAGCTGCCAATTTTCCTTAAAACTAATAAATATATAATATTTAAAAACAAAATCTAATGAAAACTATAAATCGAGTCCACGTGGAAAGGACGATAACCTTCCCGAGTTCGCTGTGTTCGCATGGAATTCGTCTCGATTCTTATGGTTTATCCTCGTGATATAAAAAATGTTTTTTTGATTGGACTCTCGAGCGAAGAAAAGAAATTTGTCCCTTGCCTTTCCTACTTTCTCGCATTTCAATGGATCTCCTTCCCCTATTTTTCATCCTCTCTTGTAGAATTTCAATCTTTACCTCTATACATATATATTCATTTATATATAATAACTTCTTCTCTTACATGTTAGAACTAAATTTAATAGTAATTCATCATCCTTAAAATCTTAGCAGTTTCCTTATTACTTTTGTTCTCTCGGTAATGATAATAATAATAATCATCATAATCATAATCATAATAATAATCATAAACGTTGCTTTGCATTTCATTAATTAATACAATATCATCGTTATTTCCTTTGAATGGAGGTTAAAAGAGTGTGTCCGTGTAAGTATGCGTATGTGTGTTGCTTAATTTCATTGCGATTCATGTAACTGTGTATGTACGTGTATGTGTGTGTGTGTTTATTTCAAGTATTTCTACCTAAACTACCTATAAATCCTCGTTTCTTCTTTTTATTTATTTATTTATTTATTTATTTATTTCAATATCTTCTATAGCATTTAGCGTCTCTGTTTAATTTTCTGTCTCTTTTTAGCTGCGCGTCTATTCCTTATATATTTCGTCTCGCTTCGATTCAATTCAATTCGTTTTAAATAAAAATTCCTAGTAGGTAATTCACCCCCCTCCCCCCTCCCTTATGAGAACACGAATTTCGTAGGATCGCGATTTTTTTTTTTATATTCATCGGCTCGATCTCTCCCTCTCTCTCTCGCTTTCCCCGTTTTCGAAGTAACTCGTGAGAGGGAGAAGGACGGAAAACCTAACGTGCATTTGAGACGAAGAAATTAAAAAAAAAATGTCTCTCATTCCCTCATTCGCGACGATAATGACATGAATAATAATAATAATAATAATAATAATAATATCGAAAACGCCACTTTTTTTTATCTCGAAATCCCTCGATAATCGAAATTCCAAATTCGAAAAAAGAAAAAAAAACCAAAAGAATTCGATAATAAACGAAAGGGGGAGGAGGTTCATCGTCGTAATGGCGGCCCCTTAATAATAATAATGATACTGAAAAAACGAAACTTGCGAATTTTTTTTTTCTTTTTTTTCAAATTTCCCGATAATCCAATTTCGAAATCCCCGAATAAGGACGCGAAAGAAGACATCGGTACCCGATTCCGTAATTTTTCTCGCAATTATTATCATTAGCGTCATTATCAAAACAAAGAAACGCGAAAAAGGGTCATCGACTTTACGGTTCCTGCAGCAACCGGCATTTTTCGACAGTAGCGGACGCTGCCTCCGTCTACCGAAGGAGAAGAACGTTAATGATTCTCGATGAAAACGATATGGCAGTGATTTAGTTGCTTGCTCCACTTTCTCGGAATTCGCACTTTAAAAACGGTCATAATTAGGTACTCGAGGTTAATACATACGTAATTATGCGAATATGTAAATCTTCGAATTAGCACACGCACGTCCGTTCGATCGGAAAGTCTAGCGGGTACTGGACATTCCCCCTAATCCCCCTCCCCGCCACTTCAAACACGTTCGAACTCGATCGCGGACCAAGTTCGGACCTGTTCGTTCGCGGAATGTGACGTCACGGGAATACGGTTAAAATCGTTTCGTCCATCTCTCTCTCTATCATTCGTCCGTTAGAATATGTACAATATTATATACTATATAATATATATATGTATATATTCCGTTATAATTTAATTTTAAAAGAATTTGGAATAAATTCGTGAGACCTTTATGTATTAGGGTGTCCCATAAGTTTTTTCCGCGCCACGCTGTCTACGACCTCGAGCCGGAAAGGAAGAAACTTATGGGACACCCTAATAATTGTTATCCGACAATTTTCTTTTTTTTTTCTTTCTTTCCGTAGGAGGGGGGGAGGGGTAAAATTTGTTTAAGAAGATATTTTCGAAATATCCACCCTCGTCCTTGCTTTATGGCATTTCCTTACGAATCTAATATAAACCAGAGGACGAAATAATAAAAACCGCGTGAATGTGTGAATGCACGTGTATGTGTGTATGCCTGTCCTTTATGATTATTATGTATGTATGTAAATAGCAAGTGTTTCCTTTCCTTTTCTTTCGCGAGAATGGCAAAATAATGTGTATATTTTCGTACATATCTATATATATATATATAGGATATATATATATAGTTACGATAGTTAAATGATGAATTAATTAAAATAATCTGGCGCGTCGTTTCAATTCGTTACGACGCCATGCTGGTAATCGGTAAAATTCCGCGCGTGTGCAATGCAAATACATTTCGAATTCTGCGTCCGACAGGTGCCGCTGAAATCAGAAATTGCATTATTGTAGATTGTAGATTGTTGTCATCGTTTGGACGCGAGACGGTAAGAAAATTGAGCGAAATAAAAAAAATACCTCGAGATTGCAACGGTCGACATCGGCGGGTAGCCTATAATTACTGGTTTTGAGTAAATGATAAGGGTATAACTTCGGTGGATCCGTTGGTGCTGCACCCATGTCCGGTAAAGAACGCCTCACGTGGTGACCGGCGTGACTTCCAACCACTGACCCCAATCCCCCGGTGTAGGTCGTCGAAGATGGTAAGATTCCACCGTCATTCTAAAGTTACAAAAGTTGCAAGGAAATTTTAGTTTTGTTGTTTTATTGTCGCCTCAATAATTTGACGTCAGTCAGTGGTAGTGCAGATACAAACGCATCGTATATAAATTTTATTTAATTTCATTATTTCCAAATAATCTCACTTTTGTTCCTTAAATTTTCAAGTGTCGAGTTTAATTAATATTAATAATTAATTTGAACAATTCCTACTTGGAATATCGGGTGGAAGTAATACCAATAATCAATACCAATAATCGATATATAAATTATTAAGAATTAACTAAAAAAATATATATATAAATTATTATTTTAAGTGAAGAAGAAAGAATTATGTATTTAATTTTGTTTTTTGCCTCTACTAATTGTAATTTTTTTATCTAATTAGTTAAAAAATATTCTGCGATGTATATTAAATAATTTTATAAAAATGCTCCAAAAATACGATGCGAGATGCACTGCATAATAATTATCATCGAACAATCATATATGACAAAGGTACCAAAGATCGTCGAAATTGGAAACACCAACAAAAAAAAAACAATAATGATAATAATAATAAATGCATAAGGCAAAATCTCGAAATCGTCCAACTTTCATTGACTCCATTCGAAAGAAACATAGACAAATGAAAATAACGTATTAGAAAGTTTAGTGAATTATTAAATTCGGTTTAGTTCATTCCCAAGTACAACAAAATTTGCATTTCTTTTTGCTGAACATTTAGGTATCGGATTTCATTTCTCTCTCAAAGAAATTTCAATCTGTTCAACGCGACTGAAAATACTGAAGTCGATACTAGAAATGAAGAAGAAATTTGATAAACTAATAAAAATAAAAATAAATGAATAAACAAATAAGCTTTTATCTACAGCGTGCATGCAAATGCAGAAATTTACAGTGCTATTTACACTTCGGTATGTGTAGAATATTTATACTGTACTTGTGACACATAAGATTTTTCATACAAGGGTCATATACTTTTCACAGCTTTCTTTTTTTTTATATTATTATAAAAGCTGTGTCCATTTATGGAGAAAACGAGTACCGAGTCGAAGAACTGCATTGGTCGATATTTTCCGTTTCGAAGAGTCTAGAAATCCAGAAATTTACCTACACGATTATTTTCTATTAATTATTTTAATATGAAAATTCAAAATTCTGCAAAATTTTCAAATTTCTGTGCTGAAATGAATTTATAGCAATAATGGAATTTCCTGGAACTTCCGACAGAAAGAAAAATGACCGATCGGTTCTTCGCGCTCTGGGATTTTTGTTCAAGTAACGAATCGAGATAATTCATTTGCATTTGGTTAAAAGCGTAAAGGATGCAAGGTGCAAGCTACAAACCATGCTAATTCTCCGGTAGTATGGGGCTGTGGTACATACCAGTGCCCTTCGATCCACATCCGTGATGCTGCCTGTCGATACTAAAAGTTTGGAGACAAAAAGAAAAAAAAACATAGGAAAGAAAAAACCATGTCAAAAAAACCGTATCGCACAAACCAGTCTCAACAAATATTTATATCGTGTTTATGCATGTGCGTGTAGGTCATTATTATTCATTTTGTTTCCTCATCATTATTACTATTATTATCTTTCATTATTATCAACAATGATGGTCTTGCTTTAAAAAAATTAGCGTTATTTTTTAGACAATTTTTTTCTTGTAAATAATTTTGCACAAAAAAAAGTAAATGTCAATTATTTTTATTATTTTCTATATCGACCTGTTATAAATTAAAAATTAACGAAGAATAATAAAATTGATCATTAAAAGTACAAATTTGATAAATAAATACAAAAGTCGAAGAAAATGTAATTTTCAAAAACGAATGGACAAGATCACCATTGTTATAAATAATAATTGGTTAGTGATTTAATTTGGATATCTCTTAAATCATTATTTGTCAATGGGGTGTAAAGTTTATTAAAAAAATCGTTTTTAAAACAGGGTAAGAGTATTTGTATATAATAATCTTGCGAAATTACAACTTTTTCAAAAACTATCATGATAATAATTGTTACATTTGCACCAATTATTTCCTTTACCCCGTTTTAATTTTTTTTCTTGGAGCTACGATGACTTTCCGACAGATTAAAAAATTACTCTATGAATTTCAACCACTGTTCTTCTATTTCCAATTTATTTTATTCGAATCGATCGTTCTCTAATAGATAAAAAAAAATTATCGAAAAACTCATGGTAGCTCCGGGCAAATTCTTTCTGGTAGAAAAAAATTCTTTCGTATGAATTCTTTCCGGGAAAAATGATTCCGTTTGATTTTGGAAGAGTGCACAAATTATAACGAGTGGTAGTAAAAGAATTAGCAGGCATGCCAGCGATCGTAAAGATTCTCTCAAAAGAGAAAGAAAGAACCAATTTCTTTTTTATACAACTTCAAATTTGGCTGAAAACCATAATTTTTGCTGCATCGCAGCTTCGAGTCTCTCTCGGGATTCGATCGCATCCTCATCGACTATCGGTTACTCGCTCGGAACTCATATCGATTCGATAAAAACCAGATCGAGTCATTTCCTTGCATGTTCGCTCGAAATAACCCAATCCGGTTGGTTGTTGGTTATGGATTGTTTCAGATTTCCAAATTACTGAAAGAATCTTGGCATCGATTGGGGCAAAAACAAGAAATCAGTAAAAATATGTAGTCAAAATTAGGAACTCGAAATACTGTTCGATTCCTTTCGAGGAAGAACCTCATCGATCTGTCGATGAGATGCTTCGGCTCGAAGAATCCTCTCTCTGTAAATAACACTTGGGGGGTGGATTATTAATGATCTCATTAAAAGGAAACAAATCCAGATGATTAGTGAATTAATTCTTCTGCTCTTTACGTCTAAAAATCATTTTGCTCGTTACTCACTGTCAGACTTTCCGGATGAGAAGTCGGTGCTGTGAGTCTTGTCTCCCATTCCGCTGAACGAGTAGTCACCCTGGGGAAAATAAATCGTATGAGAATTATCAGGTCGTAGGTGAATAAAGAAATCGAAGGATTGAAGTTTTAGTATGAAATTAAGATGGAAAAATAAAAATAGAGACTGTTAAGGACCAATTGTACTTCTTCAAAATGGTGAAAGAAAGCAAATGCAAATAAGGTGTTTGAGAAATCTCGTGTGTTTCTTGTTGACTCGGGCGATGATGTAACTTACAGGGAGAGCAGATACAGAACCACCAGTTGAGGAGAAGGTGTGACTTCGCGGTGCCAGACCGTATCCTGGCTTCGGGATGTGCCGAAGGGAGCTCACAACTGGTTTCAAATATACAGTTAATTGTTGAACAATTCTTTTTTCACAATTCCTTCCTCTCCTTTTTCAATTTTCTCTCTTTTCATTCCCATACGAATGCCCAAACGTTCGCCAATCAATTCTAATGCAACGCGGCTTCCTCTCGTCTTCCAGTTTCTTTTATCATCCTACCTTCTTCTCTTAGGATCTCGGGGGTGGGACAATTTTTTCCAAGATTTCCTTGCCTTATTTTTCCAAATTCAAGTCTGAAGGGAGTGTCATTTTCCTGCCTTCAGACTCTCGGGGTGTTCGAGGAACTTTTAGCGGAATTAGTCGGATGGGGTTGTGGCAGGGGATGAAGCGGGTGAGTTTCCTTTGAAAATAGATTTCCGTGCAATTAGAAGGTAAGGGGATGGGGAAGAAATCCAACACCTTTAGCGAAGCGGAGTTTCAAGTTCTATCATGGAAATTTTTGCACAATTCATTTTATATTAGAAATTAATTATTACAGAAATTAATTTTTACAGAATCAGAGGAAACGTTGAATAACAATTTTTTATTTGAAGAAGAATCTTACTTTAGGTAAAAAAAAAAATAATTTTGTAACTGGAGCAGATTCCAGGCTCGCGAAAATTTTCGCCTTTCCCGGATTCGTTGTTGGGGATGAAAGTAAAAAATTCGAAACTCAGGAAATTTGTACAATCGACTCGGAAATTTTGAGTTCCAGAGAAATTTGCAATTCCATGATAGAACGAATGCTTTTCCAATTTTCTTTTCGTTTGTATGGGACTCACCGATTGATAATACCTAATGGCGTTTGGTAACGTGAAGGCTCGTTGTGTACCAAGGGGTGGATAATTTCTGGGAGCCGGGGAACGAGTCGATGATCTCCCAGCTGCCGAGAAATCCGACACAAACACAAAACACAAAAACACAAATAGAGACACAAATTTGTAATACGTACAGCTAAGAAATCGAAGCAATTGTATTTACGATTGATTCATTGATCGATCGGTTAATGATTTCATGAGCTTGGATGATTATATTGGAAGAATCACTAGTTCCAACGATTATTAAGAATTTTACCCGGAGAGAAATTGCAAAATTTTAAATTTGACAATTTTTTTGTTTGCAATTTTTACAGGTAGCTTTTTTTATATCCTATTTTTTTTAACAAACAAGCTAACTTTTATTTACAGCAGTCAAATAAAAATGTATAATTAAATTTCTTTAATATAAAATAAACCGGTTGGTTATACATCTTCCAACATTTTTGGTGAAATCGATGATTTTGGTGAAAAAATGCTGCGAAAATTGCGAATATCAATGAAGATGCATTTTGGAACATTTCTGCATAAATCAGGGATCAGAAAAAATGGTTTGAAATGCGAATGGGAAAATGCCATTATGCAAAAACGTTCCAAAGTTCAGCTTTTATGCAGTTGATTCTTATCATGCAGGATAACGAGAAATTAGTTGACGCTTCTTGTCGAAATCATATGCAAAATTCATTCAAACGAAAATGAAAACGCAAAAAAAAAAGAAGGAAACGAACAGTTAACAAGCCGCTAGAGTTTTGTTATTTGTTTTTTTTTTCTACATGCAACTGCTACGGTTTTTAATACATCACCTGATTAATAGTTGGACTTCGACGTTACGTTTTCAAAGGCGTGGATTTTTTTTTGTTTTTTTCATTTCAAAATGCTTTCAATTAATTTCTTGCTTTCGTGCAGTTATGCAGTTTTTTTTGCTTGTTCTTTGCAACACAACGGATGGAAAAAGAAAAAGGGGGGATGGATCGCGTTTATGGCTTTTGATCCGAATTTATTGACTCTTGATTGAAATAAAACGAAGGCAAAATCGAAACAATAGGGTGCAGCTTCTTTTTTTTTTCCTCTGCGGCTGCTATAAGCCCGGTCGCACCTCGTTCCCTTAAATTCAATTTCTTTTTTTTCATAAATAACAGAAAAATCGAAATCGAAGCTTGTATTTAAGCGAAAGAGGTTCGATTCCTGGCTTCAACTTTTTTTTTTCTTTTCGGTGGAATGTTAAAAAGTGTTATGTGCGAACGTGTGGACATGTATGAGAAATGACAATACTGCTTATGTTAATGATATTGAATTATCAAATTATTAAAAAAAAATATATATAGCATGTCCAAAAGGGGCACGAAACTTACCATTGTAACTGGGCCCTACGCTTGATTTGTAACTGTACCCGTCCTCTTCTTCCCACGGCCTCGCGTGGTCAATATTTCTCGACGGTGCTGTTTTTGAAATTGAAAAAAAAATTTTATTATTTCAATTATTTTAATTAATTTTTAATTCTTAAACTTATTTCTATTTTTTTTATTTGAAATTAGATTATTATTTTTTTTATCATTTTTAGATATATTATTTTTTTTTGTTCTTTATATTGTAAGAACCTCGTCTATTTCATTTCAATTTATTTCAATATATTTTCATTCATATTCGAATTGATATTTTAAAAAATCGATAAAATTCCTTACAAGCACCAACTGGACTCTCGTATCGCAGCCGATAGGCCGGCTCCCGCGCAGCCGATGGAGTTCTCGAGGCGTTCCTGGGATCCACGTTCGCAGCTTTATGCCGCAGATTCTCCCGGTCCTTCTCCCGATCCTGGAGGAACACCTTGGCAATTCCTGTGTCGATTTTGCTCAATTCGTCCTGCTCCTTCTTCAGCTTCTCCTCCACCTCTTTAATGTGATTCGTATTGTCCACCTCGTCCTCGTCGTCCGATGCTGGGACGCCCTGGGAAGAGAAATTCTTCGTTAATATCCACGTTTTAAGGCACAAAATCCAAAACCCAAGGATCAATATATGTTTCATTCGATTTTCGAATTTCGAAAACGTACCTTGTAAGTGTCGGACCATCGCCTGCGTCTCTCGGGGTCGGTGTAAGGATAGGGCGGAGCAGGAAAATCGTCTCTCTCGATCGGTGGCTTCGAACCGGGCGGTGGTTTCATGGCGTCGGGGTAATGGGCCAGTTCGATGGGTTCCTCGTTGTCCACCTGACTGCCAGCAGGTGATTTCGGTCTGGTTTCGCTCAGGGCATCGACCAAGGCCCTCATCCCCGATCTGCTGCTACGTCCTCCGCTGCTTCTTATCGAACGAGAAGCTGAAAAAGATCGCAAACGGTGGTAGAGGAGGCTTCGGAAATCGCCAGTGGGAGTTAACGCGTTAACTGCCTGAACTGAACTTTCCGTTCAGGCCGCGCTGGTCATGGACAAGTGCGATAGCGTATACCCTTGCGACCCACGCGGCGTGAATAGGGATTCATGTACATTTGACAGGTTGGCAGTTAACGCGTTAAGGCTGAGTCGTTGCTTACAACTGGGACGATGAAAGTGTGGGCTAGTAGGTGGCTTATCGTAGGGTTGGATGGGGCGTCTTAAATATCCTTGACTCGGTGTTTCGGTTAAATACGAGTACGTGTAAATTTTCGACACGTCCTCGGAACCCCCGCGGCCGTATTCTCGTAGGATTAGTCCCGGGCTTCCAGTTCGCGGTGGATAGTACTGTGGAAAAGGTACCAGTTGTATAGTAATAAAAGGAACAGAGAAAAATAGAGAGAGAGAGAGAAGTGGAAAATTGTCGTTTCGTGGAAGTGTTTTGCTTATTAACAAAAATGCAACGAAAAATTGACACTTAGTGTACAATCGCAAGAAGTTTTCTTTTTTATGTGTAGTGGATTTTGGAAAAATTCATGGACATTTTTACCTTATCTTCTGGTGTCACCGAAATTCTCAATATTTTGCTTCAAGAATAGCAAAAAAAAATATATTGGGTTGGCAACTAAGTAATTGCCGATTTTGTCATTTATTTGCTTTGAAAAATCGGCAATTACTTAATTGCCAACCCAATAGTTTGCATATATTATTTTCTTTTTATTCTTGTGGTTGATTGGACGACGATTACTAATTTTCGAATAAAATTGAAAAAAAAAAATTTTTAATCATTTGAATAAAATTCTATATCCATAAACTCATTTTTTTAGTTATTATAAATTAATTATTTTGTAGATGACGTTGTCGAAGCTCGATTCGGAGTCGATCGAGTTGCAAATCATTATTACAATAATAATTGTGACTCGATCGACTCCGAATGAAACTTCGACACCAGCAACAAAATAATTCAATTACAATAACACCATTATTAAATTGTTAAATTACGAAACGAAATAAAATTTGCTAGTATTAATAATTATTTTACAATTGAATGATTACAAAATAATTTTATAATACTCACATTTATTATTGTAACTGTTAGAAAAATAATGCAAAATTTCGTGGACACCCTCGATCAAAGGAAAATTTTCTTTCGGTATTCAAAAAAAAAGAAGAAAATCTACGATTTCCAAGCATCGGCACTAAAATTGTTTCTAGCGTTCCAGATTAAACATCAACAACGGCTGGAACGTGAAAACTTCTTGTAAATTGTTTGCAAACGTAAACGTAATGGCATACCTTGCGACTCAAACTGCTGTAAGGGCTGCAGAGCGATCCGTTCAGGCTTGGCGTGCGTGACCGCAATGAAAACTATACACAATGGATTCGTGCGAAACAAATCAAATAAAGAAATTTAATACCGAACGAAAAAAAGCGCAGTAAATAACGAGAAGAAACAAAAAAAATAATAATAATAATAATGAGTAACTAAACGAAACGAAGGAGAGCAAAGTATCAACCGTTCCTCCGAGTCTTCTAAAATCACTTCAATGCACATATTAATACCTAAAACGTGCGTCTCAAAGAGAAAAAAAAATGTACAAAAATTACAAGGGAAACAAAAAAGTACATCGATCGCTAAGTAGTTACAAAAGTTGTACACATCCGAGAGAACATCGATTCCTTTGGAAATAATAATAAAAATAATATACATGTATACACATACGTATATGAATTCAAGCTAAAAAGAAACACGGCGTATTCGTCATAACTGAATTAGGAGTAGCAAAAAAATAGAAGCTTTGCGTGCAGTTTTGTCGAACTATGTAACGTCCGAAGCTAAAGTATAAGAACAAAATAAGCATCTCGAGTGATTTCGATTCGAGCCGAACGAGATTCTCGAGTTTATGAATTTATGTACACTGAGATGAAATCCTCGAAAACGCTCTATGTACTTTCTCCTTTGCGTCCAAACGTAATCTCGTCTTTCCTATTTTCGTTTTCTTGTTTTTTTTTTCTTTCTTTCTTCAATCGGGCGGAAAATAAAAAAGAAGCTTAACTGCCCCGATTGGGAGTGGTGTCTCGGCAGGGATCCCTTCGTACCTGCATTTCCGATGCACTGCTGGAAATCCGCTCGGATTCGCGGTGCTGCGGGGTGTGGGCCTCGGAGTGGCCGTTCACGATGCCATTTGGCCCGGTAGGGCTCGGGCCGCACCTGGGGTGCCAAATCGCCGTTCCCTGGAGGTACATCTCCTCCCCGTCGCCGAAGGGATCGCCGCATTTCGTGCATCTCGCGCAGGTGGGGTGGAAATGGTGGTTGTCCCCGGCCTGCAGCACCTTCCCGCTAATGTACCGGTTGCAGTAGGCGCATTTCACCCCGAATTGTTTCTGGTAGTCCTTCTCGCAGTAAGGCACCCCATCCCTAGGATTAAAAAAAAATGTTATTAGGGGTAAGATCGTTTTATAGAATTATTACGAATTTCAAGGTTGAAAATTTTTTTGGGGAATTTTAGGGGGTTTGTAATTAAAATTTTGCGGAATTATGAATTAGCGTGTGCGAAATTTGAGGGTTTCGTGGTTCAATTTCGTAGAATTCTAATGAAAATAAGATAATTTCGAAAGTTAAAAACTTCGTAGTTTGAATTCGCAAAATTCTGAGTAAATATTTTTGAATTTCGGGGATTTCGCGATTCGAATCAGTAGAATTTGAGTAATAATCCAAGAATTTCGAAATTTCACAGCCGAAACTCGTAGAATTGCATTTTTGGGGGATTTGCGATTTGTGGATCTCAAAATTTGGTCACCGGATTAATTGCGATTTAAAAAAAAAGGGTTCTTCCCTTTCTTTGACCGTTAATTGTTCCAAATTTCCAATTTTTCGTAGGATTCGAGGGTGGGGGGACTCTCAGGGACAACGGGGGTCATTTTTTTGGCGCGTATACGCACTTTCCCATGTACTCTCCGTGCAGGACGGTGTCGCAGGTGTGACATTTGAGGCACCACACGTGCCATTGGCGGTCCAGGGCGACCAAAGCCTGTCCCTCGCGTAGCTGCTGCCTGCACCCAGCGCATGCACCTGGATCGTGAGCACCATCTCCGGAGACTTGGGTGTTGCTGTTACCCACCGGAGTCGAGGCTTCTCGCACGGGGATGCTCACGCACCGATGACACAATGCTTGACCTGAAAGGAGTTTCATTTATTTATTTATTTATTGTCGCTATCAGCGCGGAGCGATCGCTTTTACTTTTATCCGACCGGCCTTGAGCACCTGTCGCCGGCTCTACCTTACGTAATTTCATGACTAACGCCTCGTACCTTGAACCAAAGTCACTTTGGTTCCCTGTCCCAGCAGCGGTTTCCGACATCTCTGGCAATGAAAGCAATTGGGATGGAAAGAGTGCTTGTCACCGGCAGTCACGATGTCACCTTCCACGTACTCGCCACATCCCGAGCACCTCGTTCCCCATCGCTCGCGGTAATCCTGGAATTTGCGATATCCAAAATTTAGAATCTCGATAATAATGGGTTTCAGGGGGGGGGGGGGGGCGTATACGCCCCATCTATTCTAATTTCTAGGGTGTCCCATAAGTTTCTTCCTTTCCGGCTCGGGGTCGTAGATAGCGTGGCGCGGAAGAAACTTATGGGACACCCTAATATATAATAAATTTTCACATTTTTCTAAATATTTTATGCCACAGAATTATTGAAAATAAATGGAAATCGGTCAACGTTGGTGAAATGTATTTAGTATCGATATTAGATACCTTTGTGCAATAATGCAAGCCATCGCGTGTGAAGAACCCACCCTGGACCAGGCTGGAGTTGCATAGAGCGCATTTGAAGCAACCGATGTGGAAGTATTTGTCCTGGACTCGCAGCACCTCGCCGCTGCACTTCTTCTTGCAGGCCTGGCAAAATGTCTTTCCTGGAACAACAAATGGGACAGAAAATTAGACGAAGAAATATTTATCTTTAATTATTCTGAGCACTTTTTCATTCAAATTCTAATTTAATTATATTTAAAAATTTATTTTTTAATTATAAACAATTTTTCTTTTTTGAGAGTAGCAGTTCCAGAAAATCAATCATTATTAAATTATTATTCGACAATATCCTGAGATAAATTCTATTTGAAATTACAAATTTCGTGTGAAAAAGAAAAATAATATTAGGTTGGTGCATAATTAACGACGATTTTTTTAATAGGTACCCATGCAAAATAATCGTCGTTAATTGTGCACCAACCCAATAGAAGATTGTCAAAAAAAATCCTAATAATTGAAGTTCTCTGGAGGAGTACTTGAAAATTATGGAAATTCGATACATCGAACTTGATTTCAATTATTAGAAATTCTACTGTCTATAATTAACGCAAATTAATTATTTTTCAAATATAGAAAATTACGATTATTTTTTTTAAGTTTTAATCATTTTTCAAAACTAAAAATAAAAAATCATTAATTGAAATATATCTTTCTCCCAATTTTGAAAATCTGAGAACTCAAAACCCAGGAATGTAAAATGTATAAAATCGATATTTCCAAATTTCCATTTCCTCCTTTCATCGAATCCCGCTGTTATTAAATTACTCATGAAAAATCCAGCAAATTACAACTCCTCCGACTGACCTGGGGCAATTAGCATTCAATGGGGCATTGTAATAAAAAAATTGTCACACCGAACGTGATTGGATTGGGTCGAATTTCGATTCGCAATCAATTCGATTCGGTTCGGCTTGATTTCATCGAGGAAAAAAATTATTCCAGTCATGTACCACGTCCAGATACAAATACGGCCGGTTACACGTGTTTCCTCCTGTGAGTCTAATTTGCGGCTCTCTGTAGTCACTTTTCTCGGTGCGAAGAGCCGGCAGCAAAAGTTAGAATGCCGTAAAAAAGGAAAATCAGGGAAGGATGTTTACCTGACACGTGTAATAATAATTTATCTCTTTTTTCCTTTTTTTTTTATGTATACATATATATTTTTATCTCCTTTTTCTTCTTCTTCTTTTTCTATATATGTATATATATGTATGTATATATTTTTTTGTTGCTTTCAACCGCTGCATTCATACAAATCGAAATCAGGTGAAGGTAAAACTACTAGGTACTGGAAGTGGTCGCGACACGCGAATAAAATAAACCCATCGTGTGGTTTTTGAAACGCTAGTATTACATATATGCATGTCGATGCAAAGGCTCCTTATGCAAATACATGAGAATTAAATATTGCATGCTTATTACTGCAGGGGAGGCGTTACTATGGAAAAAAAAAAATTTTTGCGCAATTTTAATTAGCCCCCGTCAATTTTGATCGACGGTCTGTCCTCTTGGAAGACTGAAAAAATGGAAAATTTATTTATAAAATGAATTTTATTATTTTACCCACAATTTTGATGAACATTTTTCGAAGATTTGGTATTTGCTTAAAAACTGGACTTTTTTTCGTAATTATATAACTGAGAATATTTGTTAGAATTTTCCCTCTTAATTTACAATTTCGTCCAATTTTTTAGAAAAATAAAAAACATTGAAAAAATTAATTAACAAATTGGATATTATTATTTTTCTCTTAACTCGCGACTTTGTCCAATTTCTCAGAAAGACTAAAAAAATTGTGGAATTTATTTAGAAATTGAATATTATTATTTTTCTCCCGATTTCCAACTTTTTCTCGGACCAAAAAAAAATGTTGGGATTTATTTATAAAATGGTTATTATTATTATTATCATTTTTTTTTCTCATTTTGCGACATCATCCTGATTCCGTCTTTTCTTTCATTCCTTCCCAGAAATTTATCGAATTCTCACGAGGAATTGAATAAGAAGAGGAAAATGCTGGTGAGTTAGCTGCATTTTCTGATTACAACATCGGAATAAATGCACACGGTTTTTATCGAGTCGGATATTGGCTATCGCGTAGGTATCCATTGGCATTCGGAGAAGGAGAGATTTCTATTTTTATAAACGCATTTATAAAAAGAATCGAAGAAAAGTCTTCGATGGAAAAACACGAAGATATCGACGCTCCGAGGAAATTAATAACGCAAATATTTCACCAACTATCGCCATTCGGTCCCCGCATTTTATTCTCGAATGCCCGGTAATTAAAACTAAGTGCCATATTTTTTTCCCTCTAAAAGCCACTAATTAAATTAGCGTCTTTGGACTGTCACTGGCGAGGGAGCATTTTTTGCCCTAGAATGTGGTCTGGTGATTCATGGTTTTTTTTATTTATAAATTTCAAGTTTGAGAACTTGGTGTAAATCGTTTGGAAATTTTGGAGACTCTTGGTTCAAATTTCGGGAATTTTGGGTTGGTATTTTCGAAAATTGAGGATTTCGTGATTCGAATTTGTAAAATTCTAATAATAATCAAATAATTTCGAAATTTCAGGACCTCGTAATTTAAATTTTCAAAATTGTGGGTGGATATTTTTGAAATTTGACTATTTCGAGATTCAATTTTGTAGAATTACAATAACGATCATTAAAATGGAAATTTCAGATTTCGAGGATTTTGTGATTGAAATTTGTGGAAGTCAAATTATTGAAAAAATTCAGAAACTCGTAATTCCGCGGCATGTGGGATAAAAAAAAATCTCCTTAATCTCACTAATTTCTGGCGAGTCTGGTGTAAAACACGCGACCTGCTTAAAAATGACGTCAAAATAGACATTTCAAGGAAATATATGGAAGAGTGGAGTGGGTTATGATGATGAGGATGATGTCACACGTATATTTTTAAAGGCGCGCGTATTTCATACTCTACACGCCTGTAATATCCCAAATACACATACACACATCCACACATACGAAAATACATTCATGCATATATACAATTGTTTGCTCTGAGATCATGTGTATTCTTTCACAGTATGTAAATTGCCAAAACATATTTTTTTTTTTTTTTTCATGTAGGTATAATTTCCAACGTTACGTAGAATAAACGCTCCTTTGTCTTTTTTTAAATGATTTTCAAATTCAAGTGGAATTCAAATTCCAAGAATTCCAAATGGGTTTCTTGGAAATTTCAGAATTTTTTATTTGAAATTCGTGAAATTCTGTAATAAAATTTCCGAAATTTCCAAATTTTCCATTTAAAGTCCAAATAAAAAATTCAAAATAAATGCTTCCAAAATTTCGTATTGGAAATTCGCGGAATTCCAAATGAATGCTCCCGAAATTTCCAAAAATTCGTATTAAAATTTGGCAAATTTAAAATAAACAAATTTCATCTTATCCACCATAAAAATCCAGATTTCCGCTACGAGCGGCAAATATGAAATTTCCAATTTATTAAAAATTGCGAAATTGGAATATTCGCCCTCGAAATTTCGCTTTTCGAGAAATCCGGGGGCAAAGTACTCGAAAGACGCGTGATCTCAATTGAAAGAGAGTCTGAAAAAACCCAATCGATTCGATACTAAAAAAAAAAAATACATAAAATGGCCTCGGGGGCATTGGTGATATTATGAGGATTGAAAGTGAAAAGAATTGATTACGTCTTGGAGATCCAACGGTACGGTGTGTAAGTATCATACTTTCACTGTGAGTGCCCTCGAAAGGCTATAAAGTTTGGAGAGAAGTAAAGTAAATTAAAGTGAAATGAAATGAAAGGAAAGGAAAGAGAGTGAACGAACCAACGAAAAGTCAAGAAACGATGACTTATGGGTCATTGCTGAGGCATGCGATTGTCATTGCTAGACAATTTTGATGACCCAGAGTGCAGTTTGTCTTTACTAGAAGAGCATGATACGTGTAGCCGAGGGTCGTTACATTTGACCCCACTTTGTGACATCCTATTTAAACCACTTTATGAATCGCATTAACATATCTCGCATTAACACGAATACCGCAGAGAGAGACGAATACCTACATACTCCCGTCAACGACACATATTCCATGAGAATGTCCCTAATTGCACGCACGTCCCATTACATTGGTTTCGGAAATAGAAGCTGAAGGTGAGAGTTTCCGGGTGAAACCCGGTCTTTGCAAATTGGTCGTGATTTGAGTTTGCAATTTATAGGATTTTGTGAAAATGGATCTCTGCGATTATCCAGTTACCCTTGGAAATAGAGGTCCCCGACCGCATTTTTGAAACCTCAATTTTTACCTTTTTCTGGGAAAGACCAGAGAATTTCCAAAAAATCGACTTCTGCAAAATCAACGGGAAATGCGATTTTTCCTCAAAAAACCTACTTTTTTCCAACTTCCGCTGGGATTTTCTCAAATTTGACCTTTGGAATCGATTCTACGGGAAAAATTACCCCTAGAAATGACTTGTCCAACCCCGTTTTCGAAACTTTAATTTTTACCCCATTTTTGGGGAAGGGGTAGGCATGCCCAAAAAAATCGACTTTTGGAAACTTTTTTTAGGAATTTCCGGGAGACCCATATCCGATGTATTTTTTTCCGAGGAATCCAATTTTGTTATTAAAATTCTAGAAATCCCACGGGAAATAGGATTTTTCCTCAAAAAACCTACTTTTTTCCAACTTCCGCTAGGATTTCATTAAATTTGACCTTTGGAATCGATTCTACGGGAAAAATTACCCCTAGAAATGACTTGTCCAACCCCATTTTCGAAACTTTAATTTTTACCCCATTTTTGGGGGAAGGGGTAGGCATGCCCAAAAAAATCGACTTTTGAAAAATTTTTTTAGGAATTTCCGGAAGACCCATATCCGATGTATTTTTTTCCGAGGAATCCAATTTTGTTATTAAAATTCTAGAAATCCCACGGGAAATAGGATTTTTCCTCAAAAAACCTACTTTTTTCCAACTTCCGCTGGGATTTCCTCAAATTTGACCCTTGGAATCGATTCTACGGGAAAAATTACCCCTAAAAATGACTTGTCCAACCCCATTTTCGAAACTTTAATTTTTACCCCATTTTTGGGGGAAGGGGTAGGCATGCCCAAAATATCGACTTTTGGAAACTTTTTTGGGGAATTTCCGGGAGACCCATATCCGATGTATTTTTTTCCGAGGAATCCAATTTTGTTATTACAATTCTAAAAATCCCACGGGAAATAGGATTTTTCCTCAAAAAACCTACTTTTTTCCAACTTCCGCTGGGATTTTCTCAAATTTGACCTTTGGAATCGATTCTACGGGAAAAATTACCCCTAGAAATGACTTGTCCAACCCCATTTTCGAAATTTTTATTTTTACCCCATTTTTGGGGGAAGGCACTTCAAAAAATTCGACTTTTGGAACTAACATAATGCGATAACGGAATTACATAAAAACAAAATAACCTTGCAACAACAGTTGGCACGGAAGAAAAAATTGTTTAGCGATTCTCAAGCAAATCTAAATGCAAAATGGAATAGAAAATACAGGTGAAAGGTCGAATGGGACAATCACGGTGAAAAAAAAACGAGTAGCGATAGTGTAAAAAAAGAAGGTGAATTGCAACAGAAAATTTCGGAATTTCAATATCGTACAATTTAAATTGCAAATTTCTGAATGGATATTTTCGAGTGTTCTTACACTATTGAGTAATTTTATAAAAAATAGATCAAAAAAAAAATCAATCTTATTACCAATATTTAAAAAAAAAAGCTTTTCATAAATAATTTTTAAAATCTCGTGTTTTCAGAATTTTTATGAATTATTAGAAGCCCTTAGAAAATAGAACATAGCAAAAAAATATATGTAAAAAAAAAGAATATAGTAAAAAAAAATTTGACAATTTTGCAGAAGCGATGCTGCTTTTAATAAAGTGAAAATAAAAAAAGGGTAAAAAAAATCATCAGGATATTTAAGTTTCAATCAACCCGGAGATTGAAAGAGGGTCTTTTACATACGGTTATAGCTCATTCCTTATCAGCGATTATATAGTCTGTGAATGTTCTGGCTCTTCTCTTATCTCCCACACTCTCGCTAAAAGTAATCTCCTATGAGTACATATAACTAATTAAATTTACTTTAAGTAACTCATCGAAAGAAGTGCGTACGTATTCCAAGGGGAAACCAAGACACGATTCGTTCAAATTATCTCTGGACAATGGGCACGTATTCGTCATCGAAATCCGAAACATATTTTGAGATAGGATAAAAGTCCTCTTTTATGCGATAACAATTTGCGAGGGTAATTTTTAGAAACAGGTAGTAAATCTTAGTTCAATATTTTATCCACAATTTTTTTTGAAATTCCGAATGTTATTTTAGGTTCCATCGGTTCTAAAAAAATTCAGAAATTCTAAAATATAAAAATGTACTGCATTTCCTGCAACTGCAATTAAAATTTTCCTTATAAATGGGAATTTAAATTTATAGGTTTTCGTTTTTTAAAGTGTTTGGATTTTGATTCTGATGAAATTTCTGTTAAGAATTATAATTTGCAAAATATCAAATTTTTAAAAATTCAATTTTCACTGGAATCTAATTTTTCTAATTAAAAAAATGCGTCTTTTATAATTTTCGTGCCTTTAAGTTTTCATTTTTTAGAGAGAAGCGAATTTTTATATACTAATTTTCCCATTTTTCACTTTACCTAAGAGTTTTAATTTCAATTCCAATGAAATATCAACTGGAAATTTCGATTTTCTTGAATTTATAATTTTGAAACTTCAAATTCCACTGGAATTTCATTTTTCCAATGAAAAAATGTATCCTCTTAATTTTGTTGCCTTCAAATTTTCACTTTTTTGAGAGATACAAATTTTTATTTACCAACGTTTGCATTTTTAATTTCACGCAAGTGTTTTAATTTTAATTGCAATGAAATTTACTATTAAAAATGTTAATTTACAAAGTTTCTAATTAAAAATAAAAGCTAAATTTCCGCTGGAATATATTCCTTTCATCAAAAAAAAAAGTATCTTCTTTTTCTACAGACTATGATTAATCCTAAACCAACAAAAATTAGGTCCGACAAATGTAGAAAAAGAAAAGGACTGATTAAAATCTCACCCTGTTTCACCTGTTTGGTACCCGGGGGATTATTCTTGACCCCGTTACTTTCGCTGACGATCAAACTCTCACTCTTCTTCGACTTCATTCTTATATAATTAGCGAATATTTATTTATACGACGCCTTTCTGTTGACGAGGAACAGATTGCGAACACACCCACTTCAGCGTGAACTGGCTTATCACTCGTATTTATCATAAACCCTTTTTTCCTCCTTTTTCTTCTTCTTTTTATTTATTCTCTTAAAAAAGAAAATTCGACTTTCCACGAGTTGCAGAGAGGACCTGACAAATTTTTCACTAAAAGCAGTTTCACCGAGTCACTGTTCCAGTGCCATCGTTGCTCGGCTCGCCAACTTTTTCGAATTAACACACCGTCACGATAACTGATAAGATAACGATAAATCCAACGACTACAAAAAAATAAATAAAACAAAAGAACCTATCGAACCCGATCGATAAAGGCTTCGATGGGAACAGGACCGTGAATCGTAGAAATTCTAAAAGGCTCTGACCGGTATCGAGATACTGGAAAGTAAAAGGGGGAAATTCGATGCCTCTTGATTAAAAGGAATCCGAAACCGAGACCTCGAGAAAAATCCACTAACAGTTCTTTCCAACGACTGCCATCTACTGAAGTGACTCCACTCTCCAGTTATCCAACTGCGAGCCTCCACTCGTTTGGATCACGAAATCTCTCCTCCCTCCCATCGTCTATCAATCTTTTATAATATAATGTATAATGACAGTGACGTCACTCATCCAAAGAAACGATCTTTGTTTCCGGGAACAAGCGACTTTCCAATGGGTACCATTGTTTCACACATGGCTGTAGCGGAAAAAAAATAATAGAAATTTCGGAATTTCTGAAAAAACCTGGAATACTTTGCGCCTTTCTGCCAAATTCGACTTAATTGGAATTCCAGTGGATGAAGGATAGAAATTGTAGCATTTGGAAAAAAGTGTTGTGGGTTCGATGAAGGATTTTAAGCCTCTTCGGAGCCTTCGACTCGAATTGAGAGATTTTGAACAGAAATTGCTCGACCGAGGGGATTTTAGACTGAGATTGGAGATTTTTGGACCTCCAGTTGTTTCAAAATAGAAATTTTGAGATGTTAAAGTTGTTCGTGTTCGACGAAGGATTTGGAATCTGGAAGAGTCGAAGCCTTCGACTCGATTTGGAATATTTTGGAAATTCGAGGATTTGGGAATTTTAAAATTCCAGTAAGTTGGAAATAGAAATTGTGGGACATATTAAAGTTCTTGGGCTTTAATGAAATATTTGGAACCTGAAAGTATCAGAGATTTCAACTCCAATTGGGAGATTTTGGAATTTCAGATCCTGGGCGTCAGAAATTGCTGAACCATGGGAATTTTGAATTCAAATTGGAAAATTTTGGAAATCCAACCTGCCTAAAAGAAAAAAATTGCTTCGATGGAGAATTTCGAATATCACCTCGATAATATTCGATTTCCTGAAAATCCAAGATTTCTGGAAGTCGAGTTGCATCGAGATGAGATACAGCATCTACGATGCTGCTGGATGTTACTGAATTTCCGCTGGAACAGCCGATCGAGTTTCACAGCGGCAAGTAAAAAGCAATAATAAATGCAATAAAAGGCTAATTTTCTTGATGAACTAAACTAACAACTTCCATGCGGCCTTAGATTAACTTCTCTTTTACATTAACGGCCTACACATGTTTTCAGTTATGTACGCTTTAAATTGCTGAAACAGATGGTCTTTATTTATCGTTGAGACAAGTAGTAGCTGTGGCGGTAATAACAGTAATCGCTTGGTAAAATGGGGATAAACTCGCTCGGTGGCCATGCGTGCCATTCGTTGTATTTTTTCGCCAAGTTCAAGTCGAGGAGACCAAAACCGAGCCCGTATCGAGCAAAAATGCAGTTCCATCTGTTCTGGAAATCCGCATTCCAGCGAGGCTGGATAGAAAAAATGCTCGAAGGCACTCCGGCTTTATCTGCGATTATCAGGAGTCACTGCATTTATCAGAAAATTTGATTCGGATACCATCGAATCGAATGCAAACTTATCGCTGTTATTGGAAATTATTATTACCCTTATCTGCGACTTATCGTTTTCATTATATATACATATAGCGATAGCAATTTATTTTAAAAGAACCGTTAGTGTTATCATCGACACACAAACCTTCGAAACTGTCATTTATTAAAAATTCATCATCGACACGATGGGAAATTAGTAGTCGATGATATTTTATTTTTCACATAATTTTACCTGAACCTTTGAAGGCTTGGAAATGAAACAGAATTTATTTAAATTTCTGCACTGTTGTATTTGTATATTACCGGGATATTATTTTTGTATATAAAAAAAATGAGTTAGTAGTCGCACTGATATCGAATTACTTTCGGTGAAACGATCCAGAAAGTAAATGAAATACCTCCTTGTGTGGAATTATAATAAATATAATTTTCAGGTGAAACAAAATACTTTAATCCCACGTGTACGCATGCAAGACTTTGTAAAAATAGAATCTTATCTACCAGAAAGTAAGAAATCTTGCATTCGGAATGACCAAATATCATTTTCTTCGATATCGAATCCAATGAAAAATTTTTTTTGCAAAAAATTATAATAATTGTAATTGCATGGAACTCAATTTTGAGGGTAAATAAAAATTGAAAACTTGCCGCTTTTTTTTTATTTTGTGATTCCAATTCTATAATTACAAATACTAATTTTTATTTTTTAGAAAATAGATAAATTGGAGTAATATAAATATTCTACAAAATCATTTGTCGATACTTCCGAGTATCTTCCACCGAATTTCAAAACTATTTCGACTCGTTAATACATTTTACTGGGCAAAGAAGCGAAGTCGAGTATTTTATTTGCAATCTTATCCGTTGATAGCATGATTATAATATAATACATGTATTCAGTGACACATATAGGAGGACTGTATATATATATATTATGGAGTGCCGGGAGTTACATAAGACTTGCAGTGAGCTTACATGGAATAATTTATCAGTTTTTAATTTACGTTAGTACAGGCAGCCTTAATGGTATTGATTTACAATAGCAATTATCCAATAACAACAACTGCATTTAAGAGACAATCGAAATCTCATTTTAATTTCAATCCACGGTGTACGAAACCGACAGGGATATTATTAGTACTCGCAGTGTTTCTCTCAGGATGCAAGAGAAAAATATTGTTAGGATGAATATTTATGAAGAATGTTAATTTATCATCGTAAGGAGGGACAGCGATAAATGTATCTTCGGTTATACGATTAACGAATGTAACGTCGAGCTAGAAGTTGTGCGTTAACTTGTAGCGGAAGTAGTTTCCGTTTAGAAAAATATCCAATAGGCTGGAGAAAATTATATAGGAAGGGTTGGAATTTTGTTTAGATTTTATGAAATTAAAAAATCTCCCAAAAAAATCACACGGTTTTTTGAATACATTAAATCCAAGTTATTCCAATTCGAGTGATTAAAATTGAAATCCTGTAATTGAAAATTTTCTTTTACAGAAGCGACCCAACAAAATAAAAACAGGGTATAAATATTGTTTACAAGTAAAATCATAATGGTAGTTTCAGTATCGACAAAATTGACAGGCTTTTATTCCAAGCACCCTGGATGTGCTATAAAAAGGGTCGTAAGTTAACGTCCTTTAAGGGGAGGGATTCAATAGATAGGGTAGGATACAAAAATCAATAGCAATTTCGATGCAGTAATTGAGTACAGGATTGATTCACCGAACAACTGATCCTAAACATTTCAAAGCGAAATGAGTAGAACAAAAATTCTTTGAATTAACCTAAAATCGAGATCGAAGACTCGGTCAAAAATTTCGTACAATAATATACATTAATTAATCATTAGTTAATTTCAATACAATTCACAAAAATTGGAATTGGAATTCAAGTTACTAAATTAGAATAGGAATTGAAACTGGAACAAAAGACAAAATTGAAACTGGAACCGAAGTTGGAATCGGAGCTGGAACTGAAACTGAAACTGAAAAGAAAATTGAAACTGGAGCTGAAGTTACAATTGGAGCTGGAATTGAAACTGGAAGTCTAACAAAAAACAAAATTGACGCTAAAACTGGAATTGGAAACTGGAAATAAAAGAAAATCGTTACTAAGATTGGAATTGGAATTCAAGTTACTGAATTAGTTTCAGAAGCGGAACTGGAGCAAAAGACGTAATTGAAACTGGAACCGAAGTTGGAATTGGACCTGGAACTGGAGCCCAACCCAAGAAGGAGCGTGAGGACATAAACGGGTCACGCTTAAATAGCGAGGAGATGCTCGTCTACTCCATTTTCTATGAAACTCGGTCCCGTGGTGGAGAAAAGTCGAAAGTCGAGAGAAAGAAAGGGGGGAAGAAAGAATAAAATCGAAAGGAAAGAGGAGAAAAAAGAAACCATACGAAAAGTATGGGAGACGAGGACGACTCGCCCTAGAAAACGTCAAACCGTTCGTCGCCGACGAAGTGCCTATTTATAGCGAGTGTATGGAGAGCGAAAAGCGAATATGTATTTGCTATCGACATTTCCGAAAACATGAGTCCCCCTTCTGCTCGTTTTTCCGCCTGGAAGCGGCGATTTCGGGCTCGCGTGGACGCTGCCACGGGGAATTTCGTTCCCGGGTCACCGAAAAGTCAGTTTTCATTCAAAAAATCCCTTTCGGGAAAGTCTAAGGCCAGGTAATACCCTAACCGGTATTATCGAGCTGCTGCTCGGCCAAACTCACCCATTCTTCTGGCGACTTTTCCAGGCGATCAGGCAAATCCCGTGAGAGCGCGACTCAAAAGGTCATATCAGCACCGCGCACCGGACAAATTTCCTTCCCTTCGGGGACGGACTTCACTTAGAAATTGACCCGTAGTTGCAAGCGATTACTCGAGGATGGGGAAAAAAAATGCAACTAATGCGACATTACGCGAAACGCGCTACTGCTTCGTCCTTCCTCGTCGGGGGGAGAAGTACCGCTTTAGTTCGGGGATCTACCGCCACGCGGCGACCGTGTCGACAAAAGTTCTGCCCCGTCAGAGAGCGGCACTGTCGGGAAAATTTGTTTTTTCGAATTATTTGATTTTTCGGAATTTCGCAGAAGATTTTATGGTTCCCATAAAATTGAAGAATCTTTATGGGAATTTTGGAGATCCACCGGGTACTTGATGGCCTTGCGTTTTCAGGTTAGAGTTAATTTTTATAAAGCCGTTTTCGAAGATCTAAGCGTGGGTCGGTAATAGAGGGAATTATATTGTATTTTGGAATTACAGGTTTCTGGAATTTTGTGAAATTCAGGTTTTGGATTTTATATAGTTTTGGAATTTTTGTATCTTTTTGGAAATCTAGGACTTTTTTTAAAAGATCTACGGGAATTTTCGTACGCGCGAATGTTGGAAGGTTCCCGAATTTTCAAAATTTGCGGTTTTCAATTTTTCGTGTACTTGGAAACTCAAAATTTGAAATTTTCGTACCAAAAATTTTTAGAATCTTCCATTGCTTAACAAATTGTCAAACAATGAAAATATTCGAAATTTGAAATTCTTCGAATTATAAAATACTTCGAATTTTTCGAAACTGCATATTTACAAAACTTCTCTGATCGAATTTCAATTACTTTCAAGCTTTCTCATCCTCGATAACTATTTTCCATCAAAGTGTCTACAAATTTCCACATCAATTAAAAACCCTACCAATATTTAAATAAAAAAATACGAGTAATTCGGAAACTAATAAACACTTCTATTTACATTCACTCACCCCCCAACAAATATTAATAAATATAAGAAACCTATAAAAGTGCATACAGTACTCCGATACTGCCATCTACCGACACGGTGTCGGCACGAGAGAAGTCCAATTAATGAATAATGGCAGTCGTAATATAACATTAATAAAGATCCAATTCCAAAACCGCAAATAAACAACATGTCGTGAATTACAACTACAACAACAGACCTTCAGCTGGGAACCACTCGACTCCTGAACGTTGAATGTCGGAGCAACAAGAGCTGGTTTCACCGAAACATGTCGTGATCGGTAACAAGATGTTTCACCTCCGCGGCAGAACGACTCTGGTGATCATTTTAACGATCGCCTTCACGCTTTTGATCATAGTCTACCACATTCTGAGCAATGGATTCGAGGAAATCTCACCAAACCGGTTGAGCCCCAGGTTACAGTTCCAGGATGCTTACACAGCCAGGGGGGAGAAATTCCATGAAGTCCAATCTTTGAATCTCGAAAACAATAACAACAACAACAACAACAACAACAATGATGACAACAATACTCCTCTATTTAAAGGCCACAAGATAGTCCATTTCGATCTCAAAGGAGCGCCTCCGAAAATAGCCTATTACCGATACATCTTCCAGCTGCTCCGGGAACTCGGAACCACCGGTATCCTGCTGGAGTACGAGGATATGTTCCCTTTCAAGGGGTCGCTGAGTAACATCAGCGCCAGGAATCACTACTCGAGACAAGACATCCAGACGATTCAGGAATCGGCACGAGAGAACGATCTGATCCTGATCCCGTTGATCCAAACTTTTGGTCACCTGGAGTTCATGCTGAAGCTCGACAAGTACAAGGACTACCGGGAGGTGTTTCGGTACCCGCAGGTCATTTGTCCGACCTTCAACCAAAGCCTGCCGTTGATCTTCGAGATGATAGACCAAATCGTGCAGGCCCACCCCCATATCCGATATATTCACATCGGCGCCGACGAGGTCTACCAGATCGGCGAGTGCCCTCGGTGCCTGGACTTGATGGCCAAGAAGCAGTGGACGAAGCAGCAGCTGTTCCTCAACCACGTCTCCGAGGTCGCCGGCTATATCCGCACGAAATATCCCGCCGTGATGGTTCTCATGTGGGACGACGAGTTCCGAGAGATCTCACCTCGGGAGATCCTCGACAGGAACTTGCATCGACTCGTCCAACCGGTGGTTTGGAAATATACGACGGACCCCGGGAGTTCATTGACCGACCAGCTTTGGGAGAATTACGCGGGTGTCTGGAAGGACATTTGGGTGGCGACGGCTTTCAAGGGCGCGACCGAGCCGGATCGGTACTTCACGGACATCGCCTATCACTTGGAGAATCACCAGCGGTGGATGGAGATCGTGGACAGGTACCCCAGGATCAACTTCCGGGGGGTGATGCTGACCGGCTGGCAGAGATACGATCATTTCTCGGTGTTGTGCGAGCTCTTGCCCTCGGCGGTTCCTTCCTTGGCGCTCAGTCTGTACGTGGTTCGGTCCCCGGTGCTGAACCCCTACGTCCTGGAGGTTCCCAAGCGAGTCCTGGACGTTTTGAAGTGTCCGGAGGAGATTTCGCTGACCATCGGGGAGCCACAGTACGGCTGGACCAAGTGCGACTACTTCGGCTCGGCCATTTACGCCGCTACCTTGCGACTCTTCGTGTTGAACCAGGAGATCGCGAGGATGGAGCAGGACAACACGTTCAAGGGCTGGTTGAAGCCGTATAACGTGAAGTACGCCTTCTCCAGCCCCAGCCACGTGGAGAGGGCCGTCGCCGACCTGGACCGGCACAAAATGGAGCTGCTCTACATCGAGAAGGACATGAGGACGGCGATGGAGGATATTTACGACGAATACACAATCCAGGAGTGGGTCGAGACCTTCCTCTTGCCGGTCAACGAGAAGCTCACCCAACTGTGGGAGGCCAAGGAGAAGATCCTGGAAAGGAATGCCTGGCCCAGGCGACCCCTGGTGAAATCCGAGTTGTAATTTATCTTTTTGAGGGAGAACGAGGATTCCAGTGATACGATTGCAAGGTTTTAGTGGATCGGGGCGATAATTTTTTTCTTTGCATTCGTTTTTATTCGATTGGTTGATATTTAGTTTCATTTCAAGACGAAAGATTTTATACTTGAACCTATAATTCTTGGTGTTTTTATTGTAGAGGTGTTTTGTGTTAAAGAGGAATGGGATTATTAATGTGTCGCTAGAGACTCAGAAAGTGACGTTAAAATACGAATTTGTGCAATACCGGGGAATTTGAAATCGACTGCAGTTGTAATTAAGTTGCCGGAGTTTTCTCGATTTTTGAAAATATATTGAAATGGGAAAGAAAAGTTGAATATTTTACATCTGCGAATCTTCAACTACACGTGTATTATTATTATTATTATTATTGCTACTACTGTTACTATTATTATTAGATAATGATATTATAATTAATAGTGAGAATCAAGTAAATGATAATTTTTATTAATAATTAATAACAATAATAATAGTACAATTGCGAGAGAAAGTGTGCTTCCGAGACGAAAAGAATGTGCCAATGAATACATTTCTGATTTATTTCTCGCGAGCTCCCATACCTTTTTTATTATAATTCTAAACTAATGTGGAATTTATAGTTTGTTGATAGAATTCCCAGCTGGAATGTGAATGAATGAATTATAAATAATCCCTTCGAATAATTCGATTCACGATCTTCCGCAACGTTAATAATTGCAACAACAGTGTTTTGTAATTGTAAATATGAGAATCGGATTTACATTTCAAATGTAAATACAGGAACGCCAAATTTCATGTACGAAAGAAGGAAAGAACTATTTCAGTATATTCGGTACCAAAAAGGGAGAATCCAAGACTTTCCGATATAATCGAAAATCCTATAATTGATTTCAAAGGTTTAAGGTAATTGTAGATTTTGCACTGAATTAAAAAAATCTTCTTACCGCACTCGAAATGACTTACAAACAAATTAATATATACCGAGGATCTCCAAAGAAATGAGATTTCATGAAAATTGAAATTAAGCGAAAGTATGTTATCGGTAAATTAATATTGAGATGAACAGAGAATAAAATTATATATAAAAGATATTTCGAATGCTACTTATTTATTGATACCCTTAATATAAATACAACGAGTTTTGATTTTTTAACAAAATAATTCGTTATTATTTATCAAACGGAAAGGAAATAATTATAATTTTATTCTTCATTTACTCTATTTTATTTTATTTCACTTTATTTGAACTTCTGGTCCCAGTATCGATTAAAAATTGTACATTCTCTAAGGCACTGCGATGATCACCACGTCTTATACTTAAGGAAAATTATTCTCATCCTTCTTATTCTTCTAACATACAAATTTCATAATTATTCAAAAATGCTACCTCACAACAAACTCTAATTATTGAATTGAGCAAACCGTAGATTTCGATGGAAGATGAGGATTCAATGGGATCTGGGTGTTCCTTTTATTCGGATACCTTTTCACGACTTTCTGAATCGTCGCTATATCAACGGTATCGCCGATTTCAGCCGTCACAATCGGTTTGTGATAATCCTGATCGGTTCTCGTTAATCGCACGCCCAAAACTTGGGCTGCCAAATTTGCGATGCTCAGGGACACCTGGAAAAAGGTATATATATATTTTCTTCTAATTATTACAATTTATGTTAACCAATAATTTTCAGTAAAATTTCTAAATTGTATAATTTTTCGTATCTTTTCAGGGAAGAAATCTTACCGATTCCCCGGTTCTCGCGGACATATCGTGATAATGGAAAGCATATTCGGCCGCAAATCGATGGGATCTCTCTCGTTTCACCGTCCTCTGGTGCTCCATGTCGCACTTGTTACCCACAATCGCTATCAGGGGTGAGACGTTATCGTTATCGGTCAAATTTCTTATTTGCGCGATCCACTCCTCCAGTATGTCGAAACTGGAGCTGTTTGTCACATCGTAAACTAAGAGAATGATCTAAAATGTAATTGATTCTGACGTAGAGTTGAATTTTCTCGTGTAGCTCTACCTGAGACTTATATAAATATATAATATTTATATAAATACTCAGAACCCTGATGAGACAATCATTTTCGTTGTTCCATTTAATGGAACAAAATTGTCAATATATTTTCAGAGAAATATTTAATCAAAATTTTTTTTTCAATGACATGAAATTCTATTTAAAAATTTTTTTTATGGATGGAATTCGTCTTGTGACAATAATAATTATAGTGGTAGTGATAATTATTAATAATATTATTAATTGATAGTTGAAACTTACATTAGCTTCAAAAAGATACTTTTCCAGCATCTTCCCATGCAACGCAAGACCGCCGACGTCCCAAATGTGAAGATTAACATTTTTGTAAGATCCTAGACTTAGGTTTTTTAGATAAAAATCAATTCCGGACGTGGGAGTGTACTGCCTTGTAAATTCGTTGTAACAAAATTTTACAGCTATGCTGGTCTGAAATTCAAGAAAAATTAATTAACTTTTTTTTAAGTATGAGATTCAAACGAATTCTATCGAGTATTTGAATTTTCAAAATTCAGAAGTAAAAATTTCCATGTCTTTTGAAAATCAAATTTTTCAAACAACGATTTCGAGAAATTCTTAAGATTCGTCAGAATTTCAAAAATTTGCTATTGAATGATTTTCTCAGAAATTTTCAAAGTCTTCTTATTCAACTTCAATTTCAATGAATTCTTTATACAAATAAATATATAAAAAAATAGATAAATAAATATATAAATTCAAATATTAAATTATATAAACAAATATCAATTTCCGAATTTCTTTTTATCTCACAATCTCTTCCTTTTTGTTCCTACAGATGCAACTTCCTTACTTTACCAGCACCGGAGTCGCCGATGAGGACGACTTTCAGCCTCTTCTCCGCGAATTCCTCTTCCTTCTCGGTCATCGAAACTAGGATCGACGGAACTTTCTTTCAGGCGGAACTGTTCTTCCAGGAGTGCACGTTAAAAGACTTTGTAAGTTTGCACTCCGCTGTGGGCAGTACTGATGAATCGACCGGTGCCACTACAGGACTGTAATGCACAACTTTGGAAGGTGGAGGCTCCAACATGAATAAATTAACAAATAATCGATAGCACCACAAGTTGCGTGGCCAGTTGTGTCAATTCCAAGTTTTCTGCCATACCTTTCAGGTGAGTATACCCAAGTTTTTTATCACACCTCAATAAATGTCAAATCGCGCTTGCGCTCGTTTGCCGATTATTTATGGCTCTTCAAATTAATCTGAAAATTCCCATGGGTGCTATTTTTTGAATAACGCATAAGTTATTAATAATTGTTTCTGGAGAGAAAATTTTATTTGTCCCTAGAATTATCTATTTTTAAAAAATTCAAACGGAAGTTCCTTTTTTTTTAACAAATCCTTGATGAAAATTTATTAATAATATATCAATGTCCCGATTTTTCTTTTCTAATTTGATGCAAAAGTATTGGAAAAGTTGTGAAATTCCTTTTTTATAATTTAAATTCTCTATAAAAAATTTAATATAAAATCTGTCCAAAAGTAATTTCCAATATATTTTTCAATTCACCAATGATTTATTACTAAAATAAATTTTTCATTGAATTTACAAAGAAAAAACAAAATTTATAAATTTCTCAGTAAAAATTCTTTTTTTCTGGAGAGTGATTAATTTATGTAAAAATTATTTTCTCGAAGGAGAACAATTTAAAATATCGTATCTTTTTATTCTGATAAAATATATACATTTTGTCACTTGTACAGAAGGAAGTTGACTTACAATTGCCACAGAATTGAAGTCTCTTTGGTTTTCGAATGTAGAACCGGGCACTGATGTTCTCTTTGCGCAAAATTTCAATCAATAAATAATATATATTTATATACACAGATGAAGATAAAAATTCACTATTCAATTAAATATAAGGTCTTTGTAATTTTGCAGGAGGTAATAGTTGGATACTCGGCAACAAGTTGTCGTACGAACGACAGTCAGTCTATCGGCACGTTCGAAGTTGGCTTTTACGATTTCGTAATATCTTCCATCACTGCAACCAAACGAACTGCGATAGAAACTTATTTATTTATAATTTTTTTCGATTCAATTTAATTGTATATTTTTTTAGAAGAAAAATCGAATCTCGATTGACCTTAATATTTATCATTTTAAACTAATGACAAATTATTTTGATAATGATAATGATAATGGTAAATTTCATTAAAAGAAATAGAAAAAAATTAATTGAAACCCGTCAATTTGTTTCCATTAATTTTTCTTCAATTTATTTTCATTCAGAATGTCAATGAAGACTCTAATTTTTCATTTCTATAAATTACAATTTTATACAAAAACATACCTCAGCACTAAACAGCGCAATTTGATGCATTTCACTCGAAGTATGTCTATAGCCTTTTGACTTTTATCGGAAAACCTCAGATTTTCGGGATCCCACCTTAGTTCCAGTCGTTCCAGATTGGGACAATTATTGGCAATGCCGTCCATTAATTGATCCACGTGTATATTGACTCCCAGTCTTTCCTGGGTTCCCATAACGACGATTCTAGAAAATTGAAAAGTATTATTATTATTTATTTCGCCCCTGTTTTAATTCTTCATTTTTCTGGAAAATCGAGTTACCGAAATTATTCCATGAAAAAATCGAGTCTGATTTTTTGTTTAATTCGTATCGTATCGGATTTAATTTTCAAAATTCGAAATAATAAAAAATTTCACTTTTTTTCCCCAATGAACAAATTTCCAACTGCAACCTGCACTCCTGAATTTGTCGCTTTAATGCAATTTCTTCATTTTTACAGATTCCCCTTACTTGGCGTTGGTGAGGATCGGCAGGACACTCTGCCAGAGCTGATCGGTGATATGTGGCATCCCGGACAAGGCGATGCCCCAGAGTTGATGTCCATGTCGCGACAGGAACTTGTGCAGAGCGTCGTCGGTCAAATTATCGGAGCTGTCCAGGTCCAGGGCAATGAGATTCCGTGGGTTGCCCAATTCCGTCCAGGCTTTCAGGACACTGTCGTTGAAGCCGTTCAATTGACCGGCGCTCAAAAATCGCAGTCCAGGTATCCTCGATAACATGTCTATCAGGCATTCCGTGGATAAATCGGTCGCCGTTACGTCGAGTTCCTGGATACTGGATTTTTCCCATTCGACTTGCATCACATGTTCGCTTTGTAAATCTGAAAGGGTGCACGAAAATGGGTTGAACTGAATGCAATTGCATGGGAAGCAAAAATGTGAATTTAAAGAAAAAAAACAATAATTTTGAAATTGCGCTTAATTTTTCTTTAGGGTAGATAAAAAAAAGGAAGATTCTTACTGGTCCCTTGCATAAGAAGGCATCTCAATCTCCGACTCCTTTGGAACAGAGTCTTCATGGTCGATCCGGTAACTTTGGAACAGAAATTCACAGCCAAGCATTCCAATTGAATGCAATTCGATGAAAACGCGTCGATGTGCGAATCGTCTACGAAATTGATCCCGTATAAATTGATAACTCGTAAATTCGGAGTCGCTGATTTCAGTTTGTGGACATTAATGACTTCGTAAATTTCCTCCTCTTCCTCCTCCACTTTCTCGTACGTTCCTGAAATTATACATTTTTTTTCTTAGTTTTTCCAAAATAAACCTAAATAACACGAAATTACAATTTAAACATTTTGAAAATGGAATAATTGATATTGAAAAAACCAATTTTTGAAATTCCCGAACTTAATTCTTGTGTTTTCCAAAATAAATAAAAATAGGGATTAAAGTTTTGTTAATCCTTCAAATAATTTCAAATAGAAGAATTTCTAGTCCAAAATAATGCTCTTTCCCATTGAAAATAATTATAATAATAATTAAAATAATATAATTATAATTAAAATAAAAAGTGTAATTAAAATAATTATAATAATAATGTATTTTCAAATATATTTTCAGGTTCACCTATGAGGTGCAAAATTTCCAATCCGTTGATGAAGTTGTATATTTTCCTCATGAAACCCTCCATGAAGATCACTTCGGACAGGCAAATGCACATATATTTGAGTTTCGTCGGGAAAGCTTGCATTTCGGAGAAATCGTGCAGTTGCATGGCGGTGGAAAAATCCAAAAGCATGTGGGTCAAATTCGGGCACTTGTTCGCCAGCTCGTGCAGTACCGTGTGCGTTATCAATTCGATCGGCAGCTCGATGTACCTCAAGGAAGCTCCAAAACGAGAGCTGGAGGCAAAAAATGGGATTTTGTAAAGTACAAAATTTATAGAAAATTGCAAAAAATTGAGACAAGTGGTAAATTTTGAATTTTTCAGAAAACCAATGGAAACGGGTGGTTTTACCTGACTAAATGCAAAAGATTGTCCGAAGAGCCGACGTGCAGGCCACTGATTTCTGGTCTTAAGGACACATGTTTCCATAATCGCGTGTCGTAGGCAATTTGTCGCCAGCGTTTGCAGATTCGTGCCATCCTGCAAATTTCTCGATGGGACAGGTAACTGAATATGTTGAGGATCACTTTATCCGGCAATTTTTCAATTGTCTGCGAACAGAAAATAAAAATAGAATTTTTATTCGCAGGCAAATAAGGAATTTACAATCGTGGCAATTAATATTTCTACTCTATAAGATTTCTTCAAAATAAATATTCCACATAATAAATTTCTTTCATCCCTAGAAACTCATTCATCCAATTTTGCTTCGTTTCGGATAAATTTTATTTTCAATTTTTTTTTTCTTCCTTTTTCGCGGATCAGGAAAATATTAAAAATCTATGATTTTGCCATTTCAGGTGCGATTGGACTTACGGTTCCTGCAAATCGACTTTTAACGACACCACCATCGACGTACATCTGAGACGTCTCCAGGGCGATTTGTCCCCAGACATCAACACCTCCCAAATCCATCGCTGTTTTTCTTTCTCTCGGACTTCTTTCGACGTAAAATCAGAGAAGATAGCCAGAAAAACTGGGTTTCCCGGATTCCCGATGAAATTTGCAATTATCTAACTGTGAGTCTCTGTCTTTTATACTTCAACGCAGTATTTACCCACACAATTTTCGGGGGACTCTTTTTGATTTCCAAAAAAGTTGAAGCAAAGTGACCGATCGCAAGAGGAAGGAAAAAAAAGGGAAAAACATTAACCAGGGAATTTATTTTCCAACAAACAAAATGAGATATCCGAAAAGACTCGACAAAGTAAACTGGATTTGAAGGGAAAACTAACAAGTAACTTAGAAGAAATCCTAAGGCTCTGGGCGCAAGCGTACCGTCCTAAATATACACGGAGAGACTCGGTAGAACTTAATTTTAAACACAGACGACCGTCAGTCAGTGCAATTGCAGTTTTCATTTATGCGTTTCTGTCCTTCCCCAAAGGGTCGTCGCTTCCAAAAGCGAGAGAAAGACAGACACGCGCGAATTTCATTGGAAACGTTCCTCGGGATCTTGTAGATCCCATGGATCGTTAATCAAAGTACTTTTACCCGCTCGGGTTCCTTGTTTTACATTGTGTTCGGACACTTTTCTTCATTAGCGCTCTGTCTCCTTATTTAAATGCCATTATTTGTTAGTAAACGAAATTTCTCGCGGAAAATTTCATCCAAAAATGGTTAAAATTTTTCCTGGATTATTTTTGATGGGACAAAATATTCTATGTGATTGGAAATAATTTTTAATTGGCTTTGTCAAATTCGTTATAATAGTTAGACTGAATTTTCATTTTGTAGAATGAATTTTGTAGAAATATTTTGTAGATCAATTAATTCAATAATTACTCCGGATTTTAAAATTATTTTTTTCTATTTTTAGAGTAAAGCAAATTTCTTTTTTATTTGATATTATTTTAATCGAAATAATTTTTTGGTTTATTATCTTGCAAAATAAGAAACTTGCAAATTAAAAATATTGCAAAATGAAAAACATATTAAAATAATATGATTTTCATCAATTTTATTGAAATCACAAGAACAAATTTTCAACAGAAATTGTTGAAGGGTGTTTCAATGTGCGAGAATTTCGTCGGCGATGAAATAACTTATTTTTCCCAACAAACACACCCTATAGCTGACCTGTTGATGTTTCGGTGTCAAAGACTTCACAAGTTTTCATTGCCAATCATGACGTTCCAGTCATCAAGGGTTTCGTTAAAAGCCAATATAGGTTTACTTTCCTAACTATCTTGCAGGTGTAATTTTATGCACTTTTCACACCGAATCGAAATTTTTCATCTCAAATCAAAATATTTTATTCTTATATTTTCCTAAATTTTTAGGAAAATTAGAAACTTCTTACATTTTATAACTATAAAAACAATATTTTTCTTTTTGTTAAATTTCCAATCAATTTATTAAATTATAAAATTTTGAAAATCAATATAATTCTCAATGAAAATTTTGCATTTTTAGAAACTTGTAAAATTCATACATTTTTCTTTTAATCCCACAAATTTTCTCAATATTCCACAGATAATTCCCCCAAAAAACACTTTCTCGTTGAATTTTTTTTTCACATTTTTAATTGCAACAGAAGAAATTGGTAATTAAAATTATGTCTCAAAATTACCGTGAGATTTGTGGTCCCACCACCCCTAGAAAGGGCACTCGTAGCTACGTGTTCGACGTTCAACTGGTTCCAGGTACTCATGATTGTCAAATTCACTGACTCAAATTTGAATAAAAAATTTTTTACGAAATTTTTCTAATTTTCCATCTAAAATATGTCCCGATTTTTTTTTCCAAAAATTACATAGTTTTCGTTAAAAAAGGGGTAATCAAATGGCACAAATATGAATTTCCACCATAAAATGAGTGAACGGGTGCTTTTTCTATGGGATTTCGAAAGCAGCCACGCCTAAGACTGGACAGTTGCAACTGAATGTGGGCTTTAATTAGTTATAAATAAAGGCAGGGAACAGGCAAGTGGCCAAAAAGGGATGGTACTCATATCGACATTTCTTACTAAAGATCTTCGACAAAAAGCCAACGAATTATATTTATATATATAATTTGCCAAGTGCACTAATAACGCATAAAAATCTTCTCCTCCTTTTCCCCCTCTTTCCGTGGAAGGAATATTTTTTTTTAAATTTGTGGATTTTGTTATACAAAAAATTCGTTCACTGAATTGTGGATTTTTATTTTACTTCGTTTTCATTATTTTACTGAATGAAATTTCATTTTATAGTAATTATAATTTTATAATTAATTAATTTAATAATTATATAATTTTATTTTTAGTAGTTACATGAATAAAATCTCATTTAACAAAATAAAAATCCAAAATTTGCTGAAAATCTCATTCAATGATTAAAAAATTATCTATAATTAATTTTTAGGAAAAATTACCAGTTAATAATTATTAATTGCATAGAAGAATTTGTTCATCAAATTCCCGGCATTACGTCGTTGAACTTTCGTGGCTCTGCTACATGGTAGAAATATTTCTTCTGCTACGAAGCTATTTGTTGTTGGCAAAATGCCCCTTTTCTACTATCATTCACTTTCTCTGATTAATTAACAGGTACAGGTGTATATTATTTTTATTCTCATTATTATTTCTACCTGTTCACTCCCAAAAGTATCTTCCAAAAACAATAAATATTTACTCGAATTTCATTTTAAGAAAAAAATATTTAAAAAATCTGGTAACAATTTTTTTTATTTTCAGGGTCAGGGTATTATTATTATTATTATTATTATTATTATTACTGCTACCAATTCACTCCCAAAAGTATATTCTCAAAGTAAAAAAATGTTTAATCGAATTTCATTTTAAGAAAAAAACTTGAAAAAATTATTCACATTAAATTTTTTGATTTTCAGAATTGGAAAAAATTCTCCCGGATCGATTAACGAAGTCTTCGATGAGAAAACCAGGAATTTGAAAATTGGCAATCCCAAAGGCTAGACTCACCGTGTTGGAGCGCAAAATTTGCACTTTTTCGCCGCTCTCGTCATCGTGGGTATTTAATTGCTGAAGGGCAGCCTCCACGCTCAGCACATTCCAATTTGACATTCTTCGCAAATCCATTTTAATTGCGCAGCAATGGTCAGTTTTCGACAATCACACACGAGACACGACAGTTCCCCGGGAATCAGAGAAAAAAAGTAGCATCGATCTTAAAAATTTGATCAATACACTCATCGAGCGACTGAGGAAAGGGGAATGAAAAATTGGCAACGAAAAAAAAAAAGAAAAAAAATCGAGATTAAATCCAGGAAACTCCCTCGCAGCGATTTCACACAGATACTAATTTCTCACTCAACCGGGAGCAATGTGTGCTGGGAAATGAATGAAAAAAATAAAAACGTCACTCAAGGGGTCGGAATTAATTTTGAGTTACAGGGGGAAGATAAATTACGATCTTACTCGACCATCCTGTAAATGATGTGGGTGCAATTCACTTTGAGAATAAGTTCGCTTCTTCTCTTCTCAAGCGGAGCAGAAAAATGAAACCGAAATAAACACGTAAGATGATTTCTCTGGCCAGGGAATAAAAATAGAATTTTACTGGAAAGAATCTCACAGTCTTCCTGGGTCTCGGGGAATTCGTGAAAAAAAAAAATTCGTTTCATTTTTTTCTCGCAAATAAATTTACAATTTTGTTTATTTTTTCTTTTTAAGAAATTTTGATTTTCTCAAAGAATCGTGAAACGTCAAACGGTATTTTAATTTATTTTTATTGGCAATTCTTAAAACACGAGATTAGGATTTTTATGTAAGGTTAAAATTTCCAAAAAAAATATGCGTCGTCAAATATCATTTTTGAATTTATTGTAGCGAAAAGGGGATTCTATAAAATAGTTAAAAAAATATTGAAAATAATTGCCAAGTTTCTGATATTATTTTTAATTAAGTTTTTCAATAATTTCTCAGAAATTATTGGAAATGGTAGAATTTGCAAAAAAAGAAAGGAAATTTCAAATATTATCTTCGATTACGTCGATTCATTTAATTACCCATTCCAGGATAAAAAGACTCTGCCGAGTTTGATCTTCGGACACCTGCAATCAATTATCAGAAGAAAAAGGAGTAAATTCTTTGACGATGATCCGGACGTTTCCTTCTACGTTTGACGACCAGCCAAGGAATAGACGGAGAAGTCAAAAGCGATGGCAAGAGGGACGATTTTTGGCACCATGCCATCTTGCAATTTTGATTAATTACAAACTCATTTGAAATTCCGAGTGCATTACTCAGGTACGCCTGCATCTAAGTATCTAAACTCTACTTTCAGCAATTATTTATTATTCAATATATATTTTTCAGTCCAAAAAAAAAATATCTATGTCCCTGAATTTTATTTACTTTTAGCAATTATTAATACTTATTTTCTCAAACAAAAATATCAATATTTCTAAATTGTAATTTTAGAAATTATCATTAATAATATTATTAATAATATTTTTAGAAACCAATCAAAATTTGCCATTTGGTGGAAAATCTATTCCGATTTTTTGTGAGGAAAGAAAAAAGAAAGACCACGAATTTTCAGATATTCAAATAAATAAGCATTTTATTATTTTCATGTCAAATATTAATAGTAACGTTAACGTTTGTGAAAAAACAAATACAAGCACCCTTACAGCTAATAATTATGTACAATTCGAGATTTTCTTTTCAATCATTTCTCGTGGAAGAAAATGATGAGAATCGACCCCGACAATCTCGTTATTTGCCCCTTCTTCATTATTCCAATTTTTTTTATCAGTGTCCGAATGATGAAAAAGTCGTTAAAAAATTTCCTTTTTTTTTTCTTCAGCAGGTGCAAATTTAAGTCCTTGAGTTGAGGATGACCTGAGGTTCGGCACCCGTACTCAAAGGATTTCTGGGCTTTGCCGGGACGGAGGCCGAAGTCGAAGAAGGCGCTGGTTTCGGTGGTCCTTGGAACATGCAGGTCTTCGCGGTCTTCAGAAGACGCCCGTCCTTGGCCGTTCTCCAGTAGACCGTGCGAACGGCTTGTCTTCCAGCGACGTAACTGACTGCTCCTCCAATCAACATCTGGAATGAGAAAAAAAATTTCGAAATTAGGTTTCTATTTTTATTTTTTTTTTTCGGGGAGAATATTTTGAACAGAGAATTCATTTATATTTATTTAATTATTTCTTGGAAGTTTGAAACCGAAAGAATCCGAAATTCGCCCTTCAAATTTTCTTTGGGAAAGAAAAAAAAATGGAATTCCATCAGACCAAATTTAGTTTGATTTAATTTTTTTGGTTTTTTTTTAAATGTCGATAGAAATCTTTGAAACCGGATCCTTTGAATTTTGGATACTAGTTCGAATTTGATTTTTTCTTCTAAATTTTCCTGGAAATTCTTATTTTAAAAAATCATAGAAATTTGAATTTTCTCCATTGACATAATAATTTTAAAACTTCAATTTCATTTGCAAAATTAATTCAATATCCAAAATTTTAAAAATATCCAAGATTTTGGGTACGAAAATATCCAGAATTTTCTTTTAAATTTCTCTCGAGTTTCTAGTTGAAAAAAAAAATCGTAGAATTTTTTGAAATTTGTCTATCCCCCAAAATTATGCAATTTGACACAATTGTTCGAATCGCACATGTATAAATTCAACTGACCTTTGCGTTTTTGTTGTTTTTGAAATGGGATGAACTCGAAAATAAATAAATGACTAGATTCGGTTTGTAGGTTGGTGGAAAGTGAAGGAAGAAAACTTTCAACGAAGAACTCTCATTTGTGTCTTCAGCCACTTCTGTTGGATACGAGGAGCAGTCGATTACTGGTTGAAACTTACAAGCTTCCCATAATTTATACGATTCTAATGCGTCACGATAACGCTGATAAGAGGGTACCACGTCACTCGACTCCTCCCTCGTATCTTTTTCTCTTCACCCCTCCTCTTGTTCTTTCGTTTTACAAATGAAAGGAGAAAGAAAAGAGCGAATTGCGGATTTTTTTCTCTCTCTCTTTGAACTTCAAATGCAATGATCCCCGATAACGATGTGCCCCCCGATTGTATAGAAAAAAACCTAAATAGGAATTAGAGGAATCTAGAAAAGTCACTCTATGATAAAATATATTTTCCGTACATTCTAATTGAATTTTATGAATGACAATAATTTTTTAGAAGAAGAATAGGGTTAAAATAAATGTTTAAAAGCAATTTTCTGGAATTCCTTTTTTTATAAGCAATAATTAATAATTTTTTGGGCACAACGAAGGGATAAAAATATTGTTTAGAAGCAATTTCCTGGAAAATTTATTTTAAAAGCGAAAATTGGTAATTCTGTGAAAGAACAAAAGAGGAAAAAATATTGTATGGAATTAATTTCTTGGAACATTAACTTTTTTTTTCTGAGCGATAATTAATAATTGGCTGGAAGAAAAAAAAAAGAGGGTAGGGATATTATTTAGCAAAAGATTACATCAGTATTATTATAATTATTAGATCCACCGAAGAAGAGTTCATTGCTTTTTGCTGGACAATGCGATAAACAATTTGCGACGTTGATGCTTTTCATAAAAATCCCCGTCCGTGTGTGTGTGCATGGATTTTGTTTATATGTTTATATGTCGGAAAGTTTGCGTCACTCGCTGCAAAAGTATCTATGTGTAATACATAAACAGCGTTTGCATGATTTTTTTTGTCGAAGGTACCGTGGACAGACTTTGTACCAACCAAGTTCACTCCGTGAGAAACTTTCCATGTGTCTGAAACATTACCGACGAGAAATCTTACCGATGCGATGGAAACTTTATCGACTTGTTCTCATGAGGAAAAAGAAAGTTCCTTAAACTTGTCAGCTTTGTAATCGAAAATTTTAGCAATTTCAAGAACGGTGCCATTCAGATAATGAAGAATTCTTGGAACGAATTCGAATTTTTCTGGTTGAAAATTAAATAGTTATTTATTTATTTGTTGAGAAAAATTCGCATTCGATTCTATGAAAAAAGGGACAAATTTAGCAAATTCCCTTTGTTAAATAAAAAATTCGATATTTTTTTAGAGAAAATCTGAAGAGATTGGGGTTTTCAGAAAAAATCTAGAATTTTTGGGGATTCCTTGTAAACTAAATTTTAGTAAAATTTGGAAATATTAGAAGTTTTAAAACCACGTTAATATTTTTTAAAAATGATGGATTTTCCACAGACAATTTAAAAATATAAGGATTTTTCTTGAAAAAATGCTGGAAATATGGGGATTTAAAAAATGCTACAAATTCTAAGATTTTGATAAAAATTCGAAAATTATTGTATTTTTCATAGAAAATTTAAAAATATTAGGCTTTCCAGAGAATTGCTCGAAATATTAAGAATTTAAAAAAGAACTACAATTTTTGGGACTCGTAGATAATCTGAAAAAAATCTGAAATTCTAGGAAAGCAAAAACCTGAAAATATCGGTACCTTGAGTCTGGCAAAAATTTTTCCTAAAAGGTGGATTTGGGCGATAAGTCGAAAGGAGTTAAGCTAATCCACTGTTCTTTGGATTTCAGGTCCGATCCTTCAACATTTCCACTTTGGCAAAATACGAAAAATTCCACTCCACGACTTATCTACGACAGGGAATTCGTTCATTCATCCTCGACGTGGATTTGATATTTACGACAAAGGGGACCCGTATTTTCGGAATATTTTGGCGAACGTCATCAAAAGGTAGCAATAACGACAAGATATCAATACAATTGCTTATCGGTTGCCTTATTATTGCCGCTGTTTATTATTATTTTCTTTCAGTTCCTCTCTCTGCAGAGTGCAGCTTCTTCCAGATAATGATAAATTGCACATCATTGTCATCGATGTTCTGCATTTCTCCGCACCCCTTTGACGTCATTGTAGCATTTATCATCAGAAAAATTCAATATCAAATGCACCATGGTACGTAATTCATTTCTATTTCCTTTTCCAGGGCAAAGATTAATTCCAGTTTCAGCTGGAATTCGTCCCATTTTCGATATCTTCGTTTATATAATTTGAGACCAGATGCAATTTTTAATCCTAATATTTATTTATATTATTTGAAACCTTGCTACTTAATTACGGATTTTAATAATTATATTTTCCTGTAGAATTTTCGAATTCCTTTTAATTATATTATTTTAATTATAATTATAATTATATTCTTTTTAATTATATATCCTCTAATTATTATACGTAAACTTATCTCTTTAAATTAATTTGTAGAATTGACAATTTCAAAATTGTAATTTTATTTTTCAGGTCTTCCACCGAAACAGGATTCTTTAAAAATCCTAAAATTTGCAATTTTCTTCTAAACAAAAATCCCAAAATTGTTCAATTGTATTTTCAAATTTTCAATTTCGTCAATTCTGAAAATTTTCAATCTTTCTCTGGAAATCTCAACATTTCCAGGATCTCCTAGAATTTCATTTCTCTGGAATTTCCTAATATTCCTAAATTTTTTTTTGAACGCTCCGAAACTTTCCATTTTTTTTTCTCTGAAATCCCCATAATTTTTCGGGTTTCCTTTGGGACCCCAAAACTGCCCAAATTTTCTCTGGAATTGCCAAAAATAATAATATTCATTCTGTAAAATTCCAGGACCGTCTGATCCGGAGGCTTTCGAGCATTGACTTTTCGACGGAAATTACATCACTCTCGACGATCCCATCAAAAGTTTTGAGCAACCGTTACATCACGTTATCAGGGTAGACGATAAGGGAAGGAACAGCAGACCTACTGGCACCAGTCATGCAAGACATCGCTCTTTTTTTCATAGCCATAACAACATCCGTATCTGCGGAATAGGAGGTTTCTGTAATTTCCATGATTCGCAGATACATTGACTTCTAATTCCCCTCTGAAGTAAGACCCACTTGAGTGGAGAGTGCACACGCCGAGATAGTGGCTGATAAGGAAAGTCCGCGACTCCGCTCGGCTCCAATGAGTGGCTTCAATCATCTGCTCGAAGCGTGTCTCGAGCAAGGTAATAACCATCGCGATTGGTGTAATTATATTTATCGCACAGACATTCCTCATTGCCTGGCGCATATATATTTTCAGATCCACATTTCCTGCCTGCCTGCCTGCCTGCTGTCTCTTGCATGTCTTGTCTTTTATTAGAAAGAACAAGTCATCAAAATTTACAAGCAGCCAGCCCGGATTTTATCGCGTCCCTGTTGTAAATTAATTACTTGACGTGTCGTTTTCAGGAGAGAACAAAAAAAAAATGAACACGTGGAAGGAAATCCTCCAGGTGTGAAATCAAGATATTTCTGGAAATAAACTGAAATGAGCTTTGTTTTTCTATCGTTCGAGGTTTTGCGATTTTTTGGAATTATTGGAATTAAGAGATTTTCAATTGTTTCATTTTATTTTTGTCATTTCAGAGATTGTAATTTTGTTGAAAATCCTAAGAATGTTATTTCATTATTAATTTTTCTAAAATATTTTGAATTATTGGAATCAAGAGAGAGTCAATTGTTTCATTTAATTTTTGTAAGTTCAGAGATTTGAATTTTTTTGAAAATCCTAAGAACGTTGTTTTTAATGATTTTTCAATTACTTTTTGTGATTGAAAAAACAAAATTTGAAAAATTTGTTAATTTTGGATATTTTTCTGAATTATTTTGAGAGATTGCTTCAATTTACCTTTCAATTGCAAATTCTAATTATTCTACAATATTTGCAAAATTTAGAGTATCCAACTGATAAAAAATATAATCCCAAATTTCTACTTTTCAATTTCAAATTCCAATAATTCCACTCTACAATTGAATCTTTATAATCAAATGTCAAATTATTTTTGTACTAATGTAAAATCATTGTACTTTTATGACGAAATGATCGTATCTTTTTAATCGGATTATTAATTATTGTCCCGATAGGTACGACCAATCGTAATCGCTTTGATATTTTCCTTTAAAAAAAAAAAAGGAAAAGTTAAATACAAAAATAATCATATAATTCATATTTTAATTGGAATGGATCATAAGTTCTGAAGATTTTTATAAAGGCCTACTTTTCTATCAACTTTTATGACTCAACATTCTAGAAGAACATAGAAAATTAGAATTATTGTTCAAATAAATATAGAGCAAAATATGGTTACAGGAAAAACAATTTCGTGGAAAAGGTATCAGAGAGATGTTTATCGCACCCACTGCAGTTCGCGATTACGATGCTTTTTTGAGAGCTGACGCTATTATTGCACCTACTGGAAAACTGATACAGATTTTTATCTTTCTATTTGAAGATGACATCGATAAGGAAAGTGCATTCTGCGAGGTGGCTTATCGAGTCTTTCCTGTCGACTGAGAGTCTACCTGATGTCGATGAGTGATAGAAATGTATTCTATATTTTTTTGGTGACAAAACCATTTTTTTATAACATTTGATACATTTAATATACAAAATAAATTCGATTTTATCGAATTTCGCCACCAAAAATATATAATATTATTATTTCAACTACTTTCTTGATCAATCCAACATAATTATGTATTTATTTTTTTTCATATTAAATTATATACTTTATTATATTTCTTTTTTGGTACAGACTCATACTCAAACTGTAACCTTTTTTTCTTTTCAGCGCAATTCAAAGGATTCCACCCCATAAAAAATAAAATTCCTGGAGGAAACCTCAGCGAACGAGTTTGCATGTGCAATTTGGCTGCAAATTGGCTGATTCACTGGGAATCCGCTGAACATCTGGTATTCTTGGTGGTTCTCTCATCGGCTTGACCCCAAAAGCAGATACTCACTATTAAACCACTACAGTGAGTAAACAATTAATTAAAAGAGAGGCTTTTCTCGTGGTCAGTCAAAACAACTTTTTCTTTCCTCTCCATTAATTGTCATAATCTTGCAAAGTTATCTTATTTAACTCTATTATCGCCTCCTCCTGCTGCTTCTTCTTTTTTCTCCCGAAGATAAGGTGCGAAAAGAAGAAATAAAAAAATGACGGAAAGGAGTGCACATATAAGATTTACCCCCCGGATCGCATACTTCGTTTTATCGCTGAACTTCAGCGTCGAAATTATCTGTGAAAGACACTCGCCGAAGAATACACATGTTTGTAGAATTTTCAGAGAATCGGAGACTCTTCGGTCTCGCGTATCTGCAGTTTCTTGTTTTTGCAATTGCGAGTATTTTATTTTTCTTCGGTGACTCTGTTCCAAAGCAGGAAGAGCATTCGTTTAAAAATTAACTGAAATTCTTTCGAAGAAACCTTTCGACATTCGTTTCGGAACGCTCGGGCCGAGTAATCTTACTCGAAACACCTATCGGACCGAGTCAAATTTCACTCGATTGGATAAATTAATAATATAGATTATATCTCCCATTCTTTAAAAATTAACTAAAATTCTTTCGAAGAAACCTTTCGACATTCGTTTCGGAACACTCGGGCCGAGCAATCTAACTCGAAACACCTGTCGGACCGAGTAAAATTTCACTCGATTGGTTTAATTAATGGTACAGATTATATCTCCCATTATTAAATAATCACACTAATTGAACTGCAATTTGGATGAATTAAATCTAGAAATATTTCAAACCGATGCCATGGAATCTACGATTAACCTCGACCGATCCCATCGATCCTAATCGATTAAATCTGTTCAAGGGCTTCGTCGATCGATCACCGAAACCAGGATGGCCTGTTGCATGTTCCAATTGCACTTTATCGCTATCATTTCCTATTACGTATTTGGATTTCTTTTTATCAGGGATCGAAGAACATTTTTCAATGACCCTCGACTGGCTCGGTAACAAATTCAATAGGAGTGAAATAAATTCATCGTATCGCTTAGCGGTCATGCCGACTGATAAGAGTCTCCTTGCCTACCAGTGCATCCGTTTGAAAGAAGATGCGATACGATAGTGTCATTATTTTTTTCAATGCGAGTCTTTCTCTCAATAGCAGTCGCGAATCCAAAGGTACCTCGTTACGTCCACTCGGGTAGTATTGGAGATTAGATAATCGTTGTAAAACATTGAAACCTTTGATCTCAGTCATCGTATCATGTATATAATGACTTCGCATAGAAAACTTCAGATTAAACGCCACATTTACTTTTTTTTTTCCTATTACAGATGAATTCCGCTGTCGCATGGAGGAAAATCTCTCTTTTTCTCTCCCTTCTCGGATTTCCCCAGCGAAATTGGAATTGAAACTTGGAGATATAATTTATTTCAATGGAAAATCCTAGCGATTACAGAGTATGGGAAATTATGGGTTTTTTCTCTTTTACCGGAAAAATGTGGAAATAAGGAATTCCCCAGAAAACAATAGGTAATTAATTATTTGAACTCGATCGATGATTGTATTTTTATAAATTGCTTTGAGTTATTTTTCGAAATCAGAAACTATTAAAAATTATTAAAATTAAAATTATTGAACTTAGAAATTATTAAAAATTATTTCGATCTATGAAAATAATTCAAGAATTTTGAGGAACTGTTGTCAATTATTATTTTCACAATTTCGAGTCTCGAAGACATAAAAATGTAATTATATAATTCTACGAAATTTCGATTCGAACCAATTTTTCCTAAAAATCGTAAATCGACTGTTCCATTTTAATTACATTAAAATTTCAGTTTCTATTAATTACTGTAACGATCGATTCGAAATTTCTATTTCAAAATTATTTCAATTCACCAAACTAATTTAATAATTCGGAGCAATTACTCTTAGTTATACATTTGTTTATTAAAAATTAGAAATTTTAATTTATCACGCTGGAATTCAAAATTTCCAATTACGAATTCAATATTTTTCAATTTTAGCTTTCAAGTTGAAAAGTCAAATATTAATTTTTCAATTTTTTACGTTTGAAATTTGCATTTAAAATAATAATAATAAAATAATATTTTTAACTGTATAGTCATTTTCAATTTCTAAGAATTGTGAGATTTAGTGGAAAGATCGTCTATCGGATATAGGGATTAGTTGTCGCTAAAGCGAACGAGTGAGAGAGATACGAATGTGAATTGCATTGAAAACAATGTACGACGTTAAGACGTAGAAAATCATCGCTTCAGTTGCCATTCACGTGAAAATCTCGTGACCCTTTAATACGCGAGGAAATGATACGAATGAAACGAAATGACGTCCCGTTATCGCATGTGTACGTAGAAGCACGCCAATGTGCTGTATTTATGCCGAACTTCTTTGCTTGTAATGTAATCTCACAAATCTCGAATCTCGTTTCTCTAGTTCAAATTTTATCTGGTTTAGTTCGTGGAATGGAAATTATTTTTCAAACGGGGTTTCCTTCTTTGGAAGAAATTTCAAGGAAATGTTGCCGCGATCGTCGATGAATGTGAGGAGGAAAATATTTTTCAATTGTAAATTTTGTAATATCAAGTTTCCAATTTTAAACTGAACATTATTTTAAATTTTTGAATTTTAATTTCAATTTTTCAATTGTTTATAGTTTATACATTGCAAATTTTTAACTTTTCATATTTCGGAGACATTCATGAATTTTTTTTCATATATTCACATTTATGTGAATATTATTATATATATTATTATTATTATTATATATATATTATATACTAATTATTATATATATTATTATTCCAATATTTCATTATTACGATTTTTCCACTAATTCCCATTAATTAAATATCATTTCTTTCAATAATTGCATTAAATATACATTTTTTGAAGAAGGCTTGTGCCATAAGGGCGTATCTTGACGCTCTTTTTGAAACTCCCCTACTTGAATTCGAATTTAAACGCGATTCGATATATATCGTTTAAGTTTCCATCATTCACTCATTTTCTCTCTCTCTCTCTCTCTCTCTCTCTCCTTCTCTGTCTTTTTCTGATAAGAAATCATTCAGACAAGAGAGGAACTGAGGGAGAGAGAGAGAGACAATATTATCAATCTGTCCTTTTTTATCACTGGATAAACACACGCATTAAAAAAGAGACGGCGAACATAACCTCTCGAAAAGTATCACTTTTCGAAAGTCGAAACAGAAATATAAAAGAAAAAAGAGAAAAAGTGGCTAAATATAGAAAAAGAGAAACAGAGAAAAAATTTCTCTCTGCCCCAATTTCGACTTTTTCAATTCCAGACCCATTTCTCCAGCTCGAAAATTCGAATCCTGATAATCCAGTGAATTCAGAAAATTCATGAAATTCCTGGATTCTATAAAATTCTGAAAAATCTCGGAACCCGTAAATTCCAAAAAAATCCATAAAATTCACAAGATTCAGAAAATCCATGAAATTCTTGGAATCTATAAAATTCGGAAAAATCTCAAAACCCATGAAATCTTAAAGATCCATAAAATTCCCCAAAATCCATAAATTCCACAAAAAAAAATCCATAAAATTCGCAAGATTCAGAAAATTGACGAAATTTCGAAAATCCAAAATTCGCTTCTGTTTCCCCCCGTCGACCTGAATTCCACCCAGTGTCCGAGATGTCGGCGTGTTTCTTTTACACGCTCTTCTACTTCTTGATGTCGGCGTGCATGATTTACCCTCCCACGGAATTCGTGTCCGCGGGGCTGACGATCAAGGACATCTTCGGCAACTGGCTCGGAAGCGAGAATGAGTTCTTCGTCCAATACCAAATTCGCAGGAGCATCGCCACGATGTTGATCCATTCGATGCTTCCGTTCGGTAATAAAATATTGTTCGGTGTATTATTATATTTCCGTGTCCTTAAGAGTCCGATCGGAATCCAAATGCAAATCGGAACAAGAATTTCAAACGTAAAAAATTGGAAAATTAATTTTTGACTTCTTATCTAAATGGAAAACTAAAAATGAAAAATATTGAATTCGTAATAGAAAATTATGAATTCCAGCCTGGTAAATTAAAATTTCAAATTTGTAACTTGAAAAAAAATTCAGAATCTCAAATCTTTTGAGAATTGGTGTTACGTTATTGGCGACTCGCAGGATACATCCTCGGACTGGTGCTATTCGGACACGTGGAAGCCGCGAGAATGTTCCTGGGACAGGAGAACTCCCTGTGGCAGTCGCTAGCTGTATGTTCCATGATCGGACCTTTATACGCTTTCTACAACATATTGCGATGGTCGTCGGATAACAACTGGTCCACACATCCGATCGCCCGGAGTCTGGCTGTTTACGCTAGCAACAACTCTTCCTGGTTTTCGGTGGCTGCGGATATCAACACGGAATACAGAAGGTTGTTCCAGTTATCGACGTACTTAAAATTCGTAGATATAATTATCTACAAGTATCTTGCATATTTAATTACACTAATTATTTTTAAATGGACACTAATTATTTAAAAATGGATGGATCTGTTTTTTTAAATCCATCCATTTTTTAAAAAAATTGTTTAAAAAATTTCTTCGGGTTATTTTTTTCACTTTCGGGGCTTTTTGCAATTTGTACCTTACGTTTTTGGCGTTTTTTTTTAATCTTTCAGGGTAGACAAAATCGTGATAGACACGAACAGCATCAACCGGGTGATCGTCATGGACAATTGGATAATAAAAGTGACTCCTTATAAAATACACGTGGCGCATCAGAGTGACACGGCTTTGATAGTCAACAGGAGCGATACCCATGCAATGTCCCCGTTGACAAGAGGAGAAGTTCAGTACATCAATATCGAAGTGCGTTACCAATTACAATTATAATTGTAATTACAGTAACAATTATTTTTACTATAATTACAATAATAATAATAATAATAATAATCTGTATCTTTTTTTTTATCATTTAGGTAAAACCTACCAGACCGGGAGCCGTGTCTTTCGATATCAGACTGAACGCTTTAGATTTCAAAGACTTCCAGGACAAAGTGTCCCGGCCGATCACGGTTTTACAAAACGTGACGTTTCACAAAACGATACTCGATAGGTTTATCGATAGTTTTAAGGAACAAGTGGCCAGTAATCCTCATTACGAGACTGCACAGGTATCGAGGTCGATGCTAATTATAATTTTTTTTTTAATTAGCCTGATGAGGAATTTTAATTTTTTTAATTGGGCCAATGACGAATTTTAATTGAAATTTTTTTTAATTGGCCAAATAAGGAATTTTAATTTTTTTAAATTGGTCTAATAACTAATAATTTTTTTTTCTTTTTAGAATAATGGCTTATTATAGGAATTGTTGTTTCTATTCCTCGTCCCGCACGAATTGCATTGCGAATTTTAATTGTTTTTTTCTTCTAAATTTACTCCTTTAGGAACTCGAATTATGCATCGGATGCATGCAAGTTCCCTCCAATGTGAAGTTAAACAAATCGTGCGAAAACGTAACGGAGGAAAGGGGAGCCAACGAATGCGTAACTTGTCATTGTCGACCTATGTGGTGCATAGACTGCATGGCAAAGTGGTGAGCTATTTTTTTTTCAAAATTAATAGAAAATAAAAGAATTCAAGGTCCTTATTCGCAAAAATCCATCAAAAAGAAGAAAAACGTACCTCCAAGTGTTCAAACTCGAAATTTGCCTCGAATTTGAACACAATGTACTTTACAATTTCAAACAAAATTATGAAAAATCGAAATTCCACTCTAAACAATTGGGGAACTTTCAAATTCTTTATTACGATTTAATTAATAAAAATTCCTTTTTTGCCCGAATTTGGTGTTTCGAAATTTCCTGATAAATTCCAAAAATTTCTCGAAATTCCATATTCGAGGCTTCGATTTCGCCTAATTTCCCTTTGGAACCGTTTTCAGGTTTGCATCCAGACAAGACGACAACCCACCGGAAACGTGGATGTCCTCGAAATGCACGTGTCCGGTCTGCAGGGCGAAATTTTGTCTCTTGGACGTCTGTCTGGTGAGACAAACCCCCGTGGTGTCTTAATTAGCGAAGGTACGAATGAGATTTTAGCAGAGATATAATTTTGTATTTAAAAAAAAAAAACGCAGTCGCGTCCGAGAACGCGACTGAGGACGACGTTCGGACCGATATCGAGACCCACGACTTCTGATATTGAGAAATCCTGACTCTTTAACAGCGAGACGATTAAGACTGTGTTTGAATTCATTCAAAGAATTTTTACGTTTATCGATTTCATACTGATTTTCGATTTTCTTTTCATTCAAAACCTGACAAGTTTTCAATTGTCACGTGATTATTGGAAATACGCTAATTATTAAAAAGAAAACGCGCGACTTTTGGTGCCTTAAATGCGGAATTATTTCACGAGTTTCCTCAGAAACTGCATTTTTGTACATAAATACTTGTATTTTAAAATCAATTATTTTCTGAAAATCGAATTTCAGCCGCTTGGATCTTAATTAATTCATCGCTCTCGAAACTAATTTCATTTCCCTGGAATTGATTTTCACTCGAACTCCCGCTACTTCGAAAAATTAAAAAATTCCTTTTTTTTTATTAACAATGTGAGAAAAAAAATCGTGGGGAAAAAAAGAGTCCATTTATCATCAAATCTTTTTCTTCTCCCCCTCCTCCTCCGATCGCGATTCCATAATATCGTCCTTTTTGTTGCTGGACACGTTGTTCTGGTATTCCAGTGGCACGAAAGTGTCCTGCCGAATTTCCATGCGCCGCATATTTTTCTGCCGAAATCTGCCGGAATTCGATACGGAAACTCGTCGTTTGTTTTCCTCGATTTCCGTGGTAATTTCCACCTGGTTTTTGCTGCCGAACAACTCCGCGAAAAATTTGCGTGCCGCCATCCTGGAAATCTAATAAATTCGATCATTAATCGCTGAAATTGATTCGAGAATTATTCCATTTTTTTTTCGATTCCAACGGTAAAAGTAGGGAAAGTTTTTTGAAAATTTATTAATTGCAATTTTCGAGGATAATAATAAATATTTCTTTGTTCTATTTTCCAGCGAAATTTCCAAGTCGGTTTCAAAAATTTCGAAATTTTTTTTACATTTCGATTCTTGAAAATAGGATTTATTCCTATTATTTTAATGGGATTGAAAAAAATACGATTTATTTCGAAACGAATTTTTTTTCTCAATATTTGAGAGGGAACAAATTTATAATAACGAAATATTTTTATATACAGCAGCAAGGTTTTCTTAAAATCAGGAATAAATTAATTATTAAAAATTCGCAGAATTAATTTTGAAAAAGATAAACAATTCGCTGTTCCTAATTATAGATCGAATTTTTTTTTTCCTTAACCCTTAACGTTCACCCTGGGGTCAGATTGACCCCAGAGAATTGTAACATCGGTTTACTCTCACTCAAACATTTAATATAATTCTTTTAAAAAAATACTCTACAAACTCTAAATTTAAATAATAAAAATAAACAAACGTAAAAATAAATTATAAATAAACTACTGCTCTAATTTAAATTTTCACCTTCGTAAAGAATTTTGTTTCATAAAAAAATAGCTTATAATTATTCTGTAAAAATTCCAAATCCAAATTTCCAACAAATTTGTTGCAGCAAACATTTTTATCGTCGGGGTCGGATTGACCCCAGCAAGAACGTTACGTGATTCCGATGAAGTGTGAACATTAAGGGTGAAACATGAAAAAAAAAATATCAAACATTTATAATCACCTGTAAGGAAAAGAATCCTAATCACAGAATTAAAACATCGACAGCCTTTTTCGTTTTCTCCGAAAGATCGAAATCGTCAACGTTCGGTGTGCAATCTAATCATCGAATATCTATACGTTCGTTTGATAAAAAGTTAAGACGCGGATGTGGAAGGAGAAGAAGCCACAATGTTGTGCAGTTGTGAAACGCTATCGCACCGAAATCGGGCAACAACCACTTTACGTACTGTCTGGTGCTTGGAAGAATAGAAACTTTTTTTTTGTTGTTACCGGTGCCACTTGAAAATGAGATTTCGATTTTTCACTATTTCGCCAGGAATCATGGAGAATATTATTAGACAACGAATTGCAAAATTGCAACTCTGCAATTATCGGCTTCGTTTCCTTCGCTTTCTCCAGAAAAACTGCTGTCTGATATGAAACCGTAAAATTTTATCCTTTGGTAATCGTTATCAACTCGACCGGAGATTTTATATAGTTGTTTCCTGATAAACCGAGCGCGGCTTTAGGTATTTTATTGTATTGGAAAGAAACGTAAGGCTATCGATTGTTGTTGATGTTGACATTATTGTCATTGTTGTCGATTTCGAATTTTTTATCTTTTTCGGGACGATTCCTGGAATTAAAAATCGATTTATTTCGAAACGAATTTTATTTTCTCAATATTTCAAAGGGGCACTTCCTTTTTTTCGAATTTTTTCTCGACATTTCTCGAATAATTTATTATAATGAAATATTCTTATATGTAGCAACAATATTTTCTTAAAATCGGGAATAAATTAATTATTAAAATTCATAGAATTAATAATTAATTTTGAAAAAGATAAACAATTCTCCGTTCCTAATTATTATAATACTTAAAAAAAAATAAATTCCAAATCATTAAATCTCGAGACTCCAAGTTCCAGTGACATTTGCAAAGATAAGTTGCTATTAAATGTTAATATCTTCGATTACTCGAATTTCTTATCAGTAAAAGTCATATCGGGGCCAAAACAGAACCAAGAATAAAATTACAAAATTTCGCAAAAAATTTCCTTCCATAGATCGAATTTCTTTTGATTTTTAAAAAATTGTCCGAGTAACCAAATTTAGAGTGAAAATTGAAATCTCGACGAAAGATCCTGGAAAAATAGTGAATAGTATGAAAATTCGAAATTTCGAGAGGTTCAAAAAAATTCATGGGATCGAAATTACCACAGTTCGCCAAAAATTCACGACACCATCAGCCTGGGCGCGATGTTCATGGCCATGAGCTCCTGGAACAGCAGTTTCGCGGCATAGGGAAGCCGGATCTGCGAGATTTGCGTTTTGTTTTTGCACCCTCGGCACTCGAAGGTGTTGTTCCGCAGATTCGCGATGGCTATCAACCCGCAGAAGTTGCAAACGTGTATCCGGTACGGATCGGAAACTTCGAAGAGACGCTCCCGCAGAAACTGAGCGGCTCCGTGGGAAATCTGACAATCGCGTTCCATTTCACCGAACCGCAGACCCCCGTCTCTGAAAAATTGGAAAGAGAAAATTAGGGTTACCTGGAATTTATTTCGACAATATTCTGGAAACAGAAAAATTCATGTAATTATTTATATTCTTTTTCCAATTTTTTTTTTCAATTCGTACATTTTCTGTTTGATTTTTTCCTCAAATTTTCAGATTATTTAATTTTCCATTTCTTTAAATACCTTTTTTTTTTAAATTTTTTGTTTAACATTTTCTACATAATTCCATTTCTACGTAAAAATTGGGATAAGAAAAAATATAATTTAAGAGATCGTACCTCGCTCGACCCTCCATGGGTTGCCTCACTAGGATTTGCACGGGCCCCCGGGCCCTGCTATGGATCTTATCGTCCACCATGTGCTTCAAACGCTGATAATAAGTGGGTCCCAAGAATACCTGGGCATTGATCTTCCGCCCGGTGTGTCCGTTGTACATGACCTCGTTGCCACGAAGTTGGTACCCGTATTCCTGGAGGAGTGTGGAAATTTTTTGTACGTTCACGGCGTCGTTGAAGGGCGTTGCGTCACCGATTTCACCTGTAAAATCATCCCAGAAATTCCAAAAAATATATATTTCTAACCCTAAAAACTGTAATTAAAATAATTAATATAAATAATCTAACAATAATGAAATTTAAATAAACTTAATCCAGATAAAATCATTAAAAATAAAATTCATAAACTTCATAAAATCAAACCTTTAGAATAATTATCGATTATAAATAATTCCTCCGAAAAATTCCATCAAGTTTCAATACTTGCGTAATTACTGGAAAAAAAAAATTACCCTTATTGGCGGAAACCTTTCCCTGGATGCACTCGATCAAGTGACCGATTGTCATACGAGAGGGAACAGCGTGAGGGTTGATGATAATGTCCGGGGTGAGACCTTCGCAGGAGAAGGGCATGTCTTCTTGTCGGTACTGGATCCCGCAGGTACCCTTTTGCCCGTGCCTCGAGGCAAATTTGTCGCCGATTTGTGGAATTCGGACGCTTCTCACGCGGATCTTGCAGAATTTGTAGCCCTCGCTGTTCAACGTCAGCATCACCTGGTCCACGATTCCGGTTTCGCTGTTCCTCAGGAACGTCGAGGCGTCTCGTTTCGTGAAACGCTTTGTCGTACTATCCAGCTAATTAACAAAAAATCACATGATTTTATTTTTTTGCTAAATTATATTTCATAATGTTATACAAATTTTTTTTATTTGATTAAAATTTTTTACCGTATTAAATTAAATTTTAATGAAAATAATTTTTATAATCTATAGATATAAATATAATTAAAAATTAAAAAAAATTAAGATTCTTAGAATATTTATTTTTCATAAAAACAATTAAAATTTTATTAAATGAAAAAAAAAGAGCAAGAATTTCTGGGGAAAAAAATACTTTATTTACCTCGTCCTCATTTTCCGGGAGGGTGATGGTTTTCCCAATAACAACGTCATCTCCAGAGACGCGAATTCCTGGAGCGATAATTCCATCGTCGTCAAGTTTATCGTAAATAGCATTTCTCATCCCCTGGCAAGTCTGTCTGGTGGGTTTCTCAAACTGTTCCTCCTGATCCCCGATCCTCTTGGACTCGGAGTCTTTGTAGGACCGGTAAAACACCGACCGGAAGAATCCCCTTTCCACCGCACTGGCGTTCAGGATAACGCTGTCCTCCTGGTTGTACCCGGTGTAGCACAAAATCGCGACTATACTGTTGATTCCTGCCGGTAGTTCTCGGAACCGCAAGTATTCCATGGACCTGGTGGTCACCAGGGGTTTGTGGGGATAATATAAGACGTGAGCCAAGGTGTCCATTCGCACGTGGAAGTTCGTGATGTAAACACCCATGGCTTGTTTACCCATAGCGCTCTGAAACATTTTTTCGGAGAAATTTATTAGTCGTTATTTTATATTTAGATAATTGAGCGAGTGTCGAATTAAAAAGTGAATGGGAATTATTAATTTACAAAAATTTACTTCATTATTAATTTAAAATATATTTGTAATAATTAATTTAAAAAATAAATGGGAATTAATAAAATTATTAATTCAACAAACAAATTATTAAAAAACATTTTCGTGAATTTGATATTTCTTCAAACGAAGAAATGCTAAAAATACGATATTTTTTTTGAACGAAGAAACTCTGAAAATTTTTTAATTTCTCTGAAATTCAACAGGTGAAATTTTCTTTTGAGGAAATTCTCAAAAAAATCCAATTTAAATTCCTATTGGCCAGTCGACTCACTTGATAGGTATTCCTAGGACTTTGGTTGTGATCCGGGAAGGGGATGATGGAGGCGCATACTCCCAGGATCATCGCCGGGTGAATCTCACAGTGCGTGTAAGTGGTACAATACGCGTATTCCTTCTCTTGCCTCAAATCATCGGGAGACATGGCGATCATCACGGTTTCTTCCTCGAGGGTATCGATGTATTCGACTACTCCGCTTCCCACTAATTCCTGCCAGCTGGAAAAATGTTCAAATTCCTTATAGAAACATATTCCAAAAGTATTTAATTTTTTGAAACAAAGAGATTCGTAAAATCTCGAAACTGCTTATAAAATATTAGGGTGTCCCGTAAGTTTCTTCCTTCCGGCTCGAGGTGATACATAGCCTGGCGCGGAAAGAACTTATGGGACAGCCTAATAAAATCGGAAATTTCTCAAAATTTCGCCAAACAAGGAAACTCCGAAACATGAAAATCTTGTAAACGTCCAAATTCCGAAATTTAGAATTTCTTAAACATCAATTTAAAAAGAAAAAAATCTTGTAATTTTTCCGAATGTAGAGATTCTTAAAAAAAATTGTAAATCCCAAAACCCTACCCATCGTTGTTGTAATCCCTCTCCTTCAACATATCGATGTGTCGTTTCTTCAGCAACAAACTCTGATTCTCCACGATCAGCAAAGGTCTGCTGATCCTGCCGGCATCCGTATAAATCCTGATCTCGCGATCCCGGATATCCCGGATCATGGACACCTCCGAGACGATGATGTCCATCTGCCTGCGCAGTTTCCTGAGCGTAGCCATGAGCTGGTCGGGGTCCCGGTGGATTCCCACCCAGCAGCCGTTGACGAATATCTTGGTAGCGTCGGCGATGGCGCTGGGGGCGATTTCCTCCAGGTTCTCCATGGACCACTCCTCCAAGAACTCGAGAATGGGCGAGGGCTGCGAGCCGACGCTGATGTAGGCCATCAGGGCGAGGTTCTTCACCAGCCCCACGGCCGCTCCTTCGGGGGTTTCCGCGGGACAGAGCATCCCCCAGAGGGTGTTGTGCAGTTGGCGAGGTTTCGCGAGTTTCCCGTCCCGACCAATCGGAGAATTGACTCGTCGCAAGTGAGACAAGGTCGACGCGAACGTGAGTCGGTTCAAGACCTGGGAGACCCCGGCTCTCGCTTGATGGGCCTTCTTCTGGTCGCCCCAGTTCCCGGTGGCCAGGGAGTACCTGAGCCCGTCGGTGATGATCTTCGTCTTGATGGCCAGCTCCAGGTTGAAGTCCTTACCGCGGTCGATGAACTTCTGCGCGTACAGACGCACCTCCTTCATCAGGTTCTTGAACAAGCCGCGGAAGAGGAAGGCCAACAAGGGCCCGGCCAAGTCGAGGCGTTTGTTGCCGTAGTGATCCCGGTCGTCGAGTTCCCGTCGGCCGAGGGAGGCCGAGAGCAGCCGGTGCACCATGTACCCGAGGAAGTAGGCCTTCTTGGTCTCGCAGAAGTCGCTTATACCCACGTGGGGCAGCATCTCCTTCTGGAGGATTTCCCGGGCGTATTTGATACGTTTCTCCTTGGTGACACCGGGTCGGGCGCCGCGGGTACCGATGAAATTCAGCGCCACGTTTTGCTCCTGGATGACGAAGGCCTCGTCCAGGGAGGGTTTCACCATTTCCATCATCTCCGGGTCGTCGAAGTCGTAGATGATGTGCTCCAGGATGTCCCGATCCGCCACGAAACCGAGTGCCCGGAAGACGATCATTATCGGAATCTCCTGTTTGATGTACGGCAGGATCGCGATGATTCTCTGGCCGATCGCCGATTTCTTGATGCTCTGCGGGACAATTTCAAGATGGAAATTCGCAGGAGAACAATTTTTGGGAATGTATTTGTATTTCCGAAGAAATGTGACTTACGGCTCCGCTTTTGGCCATCATGTTGATCCACAGAGTGGAAGTCGGACGCGAGCTGTGTTCCAGGCAGGAGCGGATTTCCGCTTTGTAGGCGTACTTTCCGTCTTTCATGCTGAAGACGTATACCGTGTTTGTAGCCATTTTTTCTTGAGCGATCAGTACCTGGTATAAGAAATATATATTTCTCAAATATTTGCTTTCGCTAAATTCCGAATCCAGAAAATTTTCGCATTCGCTTTAAATCCTTGTAATAAAATTTCGGTTCCTCACCTTTTCCGATCCGTTAATGATGAAATATCCCCCAGGATCTAGCGGGCATTCGTTCAATTCCGTTAAATCACGATCGGACAATCCAGACAGGAGACAATATTTGGATCTCAACATAATTGGAATTTTTCCAATGAACGTCTTTTGATGTTGAGTTTCTGTGAATTCATCAATTTTCTATTGCAAACTTCGTCTTTGTAAAGTATAACAATTACAATAAATGATACAGCGATAATAGTAATAAAATTCATTTAGAAAAAATAACGATACAATTATTGTATCAATGGCAAATTACAAATTGTTAATTATCAATCAATAATGAATAACAAATTTTGCTTCGTCCATACCTACTGAATCTTCGCCGTCTTTGACGATGGTTTTTGTGATGTCGACGTACAAGGGCGCGGAATAGGTCAAATTTCTGAGCCTCGCTTCGTTAGGCATCATAGGCGAAGGAGCGCCGTCCTTCTCCCAATGGGTGGGTTTCGACAGATAAATTTGCTCGAATCTCAATAAATGCCTAACGGGATTCTCGATTTCTCCGGAAGTGTGTTGAGCTTCGGCTTGGAGGTCGATCTGTGGGGAATCCTCCACGATCCTTTGCACCGACATTTCGATGAATTCATCGAAACTGTCCAACTGCTGACGCACCAGACCTTTTTCATCGAAATACGCGTTGATGACGATCCAACAGGCCTCCTGCCATAATTTCGAGGAGATCTCTTCCGCATCTTCGTCCTCGTAACCCTCTTGAATAATTATTTATTCTTTCATTAATTATTAATCATAAAAAAACTGTATGTTTATAGTAGAAATTTTGTTCGAATTTGTATTTCAACAGATTGAAGGAAATTAAGAATTAGAAAATTATAATAAGATAAAATAATCATAATAATAGCAACAATAATAATAGTTAGATCATGTTTTAGGTTATGTTTTATAGTACATATAAATACAAAACAATGGATTTCTCTGTTCTCACCCTCCTCGATGGCGTACATCCTGGCGATTGATTAATCCCTTAATGACGATTTCGAGATCGATAGAAAGTTAATTAACGAACAATAACAACACTTTTAATTAGATCGAAATCCAACGTAAATTCGTCACAACAATTTTACGTCGCGGCACCGGCGGCCATTTCGATTTTTCCACATGACGTCGGTTGCGTTTTAATTCGAATTAGAATTAAACCCCCAGCGGCGCCTGTGGCGAGTTGTCGAACTATCTTACCCGCTTCCGAATCCGTCAAATGTACAATTAAAAGTTTTATCATTTTTTCAGATTGATGCGATTCTTTTTGGTTTTGGAAATTGCTGGAGATTCAATAAAAAAACGTTATTCTTGATAAAAAAATATATAATAAATTGAAAAATAGTAATTTTTTAGGTGAAATTTCGCGCGCAAAGCCGAAATTGAAGGCGACGAAAATGGCGGATGAAAGTCCGAGAAACGGGACGCCGGTCTATTGTTCGCCGGTACCCGGGAGACCGGTATAGAAAATAATTTCTTTCTCGTTGCGGTTAAATTTGCGCCTTTTTCGTTAATAAGTTTGATAAAGCGACCGAGGCTGTAATTTTCTTTCTTTTTTGGAAAATCGAGCTGATAGGTAGAGTTTCAAGATGAGCAAAGCACATCCGCCGGAGTTGAAAAAGTACGTAAATATATAAGCGTTGTACTGTTTGGTAATACAATAATTGTTTTTTGTATTTTTTAGGTTATCTTTTATGTGTATATACATATACACGAAATACGATTTTTGTATATACACAAAATCAACTATTCTAGAAACAACAATAGGCAAATTTTAATACCTTGTTTCCTATTTGTTTTTTTCAGATACATGGACAAGAAATTATCACGTGAGCTTGGAATTAAAAAATAATTTTTTTTTTTAAGAAAGATTTTAAAAATTGCTTGAGAAAAATTTCAGTTTATCAGTAACTTGTCAAAATCTAAATTACAAATAACAAAAATATCCTTTCTTAATTACCTTCTCGATAATTCAAATATTATAAAAATAATTTCCCATAATTTGTTTATAATTTTACGATAATCAAAGTAATTCCTAATACCATTCTTTACATATAATTACAGTAAAATTAAATGGTGGCCGACAAGTGGTTGGCATCTTACGAGGATTCGATCCTTTCATGAATATGGTCATTGATGAAAGCATCGAAGAAGACAAAGACGGTACAAAAACTAGTATCGGCATGGTGGTAAGAAACCTCTTTTCGAAATTGAATATTCCTATATAAATATTTCCATATTGTATATAAAATTCTTGTTTCAGGTTATTCGAGGGAACAGCGTGATTATGCTGGAGGCACTGGATCGAATATGAAAGGCGAAGCCTGAAATACCTAAATTAATTTTTTTTTTTTTTCATTCAAACGTACCTGTAACTTTCTTGTGGCTGAAATATGAATAAAAACGAGATCATTTCATAAATAGGCGAAAATTTATTTGCCTATAGATTACAGGAAAGAAAAACGTAGTCGAGTCGAATCGTCAGAGTAAAACCCGTTATAAACATCATTCTGCCTCATCAATTGGAAAAATGCTATAATACACTATGAGAATCATCCAAAAAAGATATTTTTTTTCTTTCTTATGTATCAAATATGGTGTAGTCGTCGATCATTATTATAACGATTATTATCTATCAAATGTACAAGTATTATCAAGCTGTAGATTCACTTTGAAAAAAAAAAGGAAAAGGAATCATCATCGTCAAAAGTTTACAATATGTTCCTTAAGTTCGGATTGGAAAACTTTCCGTTCGAGTCGAAGATAGAATTTCACCTACGCGGGGATCCTCCGGAGCTCCGACGAGGTATCGACTATAAAATAAGTTCCCGAATGTGTCAAAGTTCCATTAAAATACAGAAATTCTTTCTTCGACCGATCGATCCTCGAAAAGCAGTTTCGTGCATAAAAGAAAAAAGAAATAAAAAAAAATCCACACGATCCAATCGAGAGACTCTCGAGTTCACGTATTAAAATACTTTTTATATACAAAAAGAGGAAAAAAAGGAATAAAGTCACTCCTTATCGGAACCAACGATAATTTCCCACACGGGAACGTATTCCGCTCGTTGTTACGTGTCCATCTCCGAGTCCAGATACTCCACCGTATCGTTGACGTCCCCCAGAGGATCCTCGTCTTCGTCGGCATCCTCCTCCTCGTTTTCATTCTCGTTCTCTTCGTTCCCCAAAGGATCGGCGTGATTCTCCTGGTTGTTCTCGTACGTCTCGTCCCCCTCCAGGTACTCGGCCTTCAAGTACTCGCTGGCGTCGACGTCCATGTCCTCCAGGTACTCCACCGCGTTTGGATTATTCTCGGAGTCTTCGAGGTACTCCGCGTGGTTCTCCTCGTCCAGGTACTCGATCTTCATGTTACTCTCGTCCTCCAGGTACTCCGCGGTCTCGTCGTAGTCGTTGATGTCCTCTTCCTCCTCCGCCTTGATCTGCACCGGATGGTGATTGTGTTTCTGCTTCGGCGCCTTTTTGCACTTGTGCACCTGTTGATCCTCCCGCGTGTTGAAGGCTTCCCCGCAGTGGTCGCACTTCAGGGCATTTTGGTGCTTCTTCAAATGCGTCTTGAAGTACCAGCTGGTGATGAACCGCTTCGGACAGTAAGTGCACTTGAAAGTCTTTCTCCGAGCCCTCTTTATCTCCAGTTTCGTTTTCTTCCTCGCCTTCTCGTCCTTGCGATTGTTCAGCATGATTTGCTTCTGCTCCAGGTTCCGCTGGTTCTCTATGAACATGGGGCTGTTCATCGAGTTATCGGCCACGATGCAGAACCTGGGGACACCCTGGGTCTGGTGCAACAGCGAGGGCTGGGTTATTAAGTTCGTGATCGGAACCACTCGGATCGGGGTCAACAGTGGCTTCGGTTGAATGGGGTTTGGAACTAACTGTGCCTGCGACAACCAATTTCCAATATTACTGATGGTCACCGGTTGCATGATACCGGTGACGTTCAGGATTGGCTGGTTCGGCACCTTAGGTGCTATCGGAGGGCCTTTAATTTGTAGCGTTTCCACACTGGTTTTCGACTGTTTGGCAGCCGGTTGGTTCGCTACAGACTCCACTGTGGCTCCTCTCTTTCCCAGGATCGTACCCTGTCGAGGTAGAACCACTGGAAGGAGCTTTCCGATGACCGCAGGCTGGGTCGGTTGATCACTGGCCACTCGGTTATTCGTCGAAAGGTTCTGCTGCTGTTGCTGTTGCTGTTGTTGTTGTTGCTGCTGCTGAAGCTGCTGCTGCTGCTGCGGCTGTTGCTGCTGCTGACAGTTCTTGGGGATGATGATGAGCTCGTCGTTCTTCTTCAGGGTTTCAAAGGCTCGCGAGAACCCCGTAAGAGGATCCGAGTAGTCGTTTCGCTTCGCCTTTGCAGCTTCCAACATCTGGATCTCCCGTTCGCGCATCCTCTCCTTCAAGATCTGGGCCCCGTCGTGCTGGTTGTGCCTGTAAACGTCCTTCCGGACGCACACCCTGTGGCAGACGCGGTTCTTCCGAGTCTTGAAGGTGACCCCACAGATGTCGCAGCATTGTTTTTTCGTGCAATCGTGGAGTTTTATGAGACCCCTTCGACAACGATCGTGATCGATGCTCAGGGCGTCGCATTTCTCGTTCGAACAGTGTTTCGATACCGGAGCCGAAATCTCGTCCTCGTCGATGTTCAGCGCCAGCATCGGCGACACCCCCTCGGTGTCGACGTATTGCTGGATCACCACGTCGCAGACCACATTCTCGCACTGTTCCGAGTGACCACAGGATTTTTTCTCCCGTTTCAATGGTACCAAGGTGATCTCGGACTTACCATCCAACTTCGAGGGTAATAAGGTGCAATCCTCGTTCTCGTTTATTCGAGAGCAGGTAATCGATATCGTCGGAGCTTCGGGCTTGAACGGAGATCTGTCGGATTTCTTGAGTATTTTAGGAGCAGCGCGAGTGGTGTGTTCCTTCGAACTGTTGTCATTGTTCCCGATTGGAATCGCTTTGATCACCAAGTTTGGTTGACTAAACAGTCGTTTGACTGGGGGAGACTGTAACACCTGAACAAATTTTTTTCTTGATAAATGGGTCTTGTAGAGATTATAATTTTTAGCGATTTAAACAATTTAGTATTAAACAATTAGAAAAAATTCGAATTTTCTTGTGAAACTAAATTCAAATGAAGAAAGTATTCAGAAGTTCTCATACGCAAAATTTGAAAAACATTTTTGTTCTACTGAAATATCGAAATTACAATTTTTAGAGGACAATAACAAATATCCATATTGCAAATTCCATTACTCGATAAATAATGAAGTCTTATGTCAGTCGTATATAATAAATATATTTCGCGATTATTTTGGTTGCCAACGACTCTTATTAATTATAAACTTCTTTCCGCATAACTTTTCGGCTTGAATTTTTCTAAAGCCTTCTTCGGATGTTTCTGTATAAACATAACATTAAATTAGGTTTTGAAATTGAAGAAAATTTTGTTTATATAAATACTTTTAATAAAAATTTGTAACTACTGGAATATTATTGTAGACCCTAAGTTTTGAAGTAAACAATTGATTTACTTTCAAAGATAAACAAGTAAATACACTTCTTTCATGTGAAAATAATTTCAAGATACAAATATTATCCGTTTCCAATCGAATTCGGAACAACTCGAAGAATCCAAATCCCATAATAAGCATAAACTATTCGTAAACAGCTAGGAAACATTTAAACAAACAAAAGCAGAGCGAACCGAATCTTTTGCGTGTCTCCGATCGAGATAATAACAAATAATTGAAAAATTTCACTTACATCGGATAAACTTCCATTCGTCGAATCCTTCGGAGACATTTTCAGGGAATTTATCGGGATGAGTTTCATTGTCAATTTATCCGATGACACATCCGAAAGTCGAGACTCTGCCTGTTTACAATCCTGCGAATCCTCACATCCTCCCAGAGCGAAACCTGCAAAACCAGCTGATGAGCCCTAACTTCGCACCAAAATGGGCCTGGCTACCATTCTTGCATTTCCGCACACACACGTACACTTCAACACACGCAAACGAAATTTCGGGCTCACCTTTTGCAGCAACTGGTTGGAGGATAGCACGTCGGCGGGAAATTCCCGCATTGATCGAACCCAAATTTCGCTTTGTCGCGCTCAAGGCTCAAAATGGAGACATGATTGGCCTTTTTGGGGCGCAAAAGTTTCGCGACGGGAAAAATGGGGGGAAAAAAATGCTCAAACAATTTTTCGGCCTCTAGGTTAAGTGCGCAAACACTTTCGAAATATCGGCCGCGGTCGCGGCCGAAAAAGGCCGATGGCAAAATCGGCCGAAATTCGCGCGTTGAAATCCCCGAGATTCTCGAAATTTCGCTCGCGGGCAAAAAGGGGGGAAAAAAAACTCTCGGGAATAAGTATATATATTTTGCTTTCGGTTGCTGGACAGCGTTTTTTTTTTGTAGACGAGCGGCCAGCGGCGAGCCGCGAAATGCGAAACCCATTTATCCCCTGTGTTGGAAATGTGCCCTAACCCATCCGAAATTTCACGTGGGAATTTCAAATTTTGAGTCGGCCCGTGACGAACGCGGCCCCTTTTGGTATCAATTGCCCTGCTTCCTGATTTGTGATCAAAGATTCACGTTTTATCTTGTTATTACAATGTTTGTCGGGAAACTTATAATTCCTAGAATGAGCATTTTCCGACTTTGCTTCTATCCAACCCAGGAAATCCAAAATATCATTTCATAAGACGTAAGTCAATATAGAGTTACTATTGTCGCTTGATTCGCGTAGTAGATCTGGCAACGCCGCGTTTCATGTAGATATATAGATATACTTGTCCGTGGAAAGAACTATGGTCTGCGACACGAAAAAAAATCGAAAAAAATCAGGAAAATCGTGCGAAATTCTTTTGGAAAGGCAAAAGAGTAACAGAAAAAGTATATAAAAGGTGTTTGGATCAAAAGTTAGGTAAAAATTTGAGATATATTTATGGTACGAAAAGAGGTACTTGCAACCTCAAGAAGGATAACCTCGAAAACGTGGAAATTGTCGTATATTTATCGTAATTTGGTATATAACAAAAAAAATTATGTTAAACATTGATTTTCAGTCGTTATTATATCTATTATATTTATATTGGATCATAAAGCAATCTAAATCAATTATTTTCAAACTGCAGTACCGCTAGTATTTGAACGCGCGTTTTCTAACCTCTCGTACAGCGTTGCCAGATCTCTCATTCCATGTCAATAGCGGAAGACAAAAGGTATTATTTATCATTAATACTACAAGTACCCTCGGAGTATTTTGTAAATCAATATATGATCTTTAGATATTTTTCTATTATGCATAAAATTTTCGATCCAATCTCGGCGTCAATTACTTTGTAGCACGTAATCGAGTGCGTTGAAAACGTATTTTCCCATAAGAGCCCACGTTAAAAAGTGAAAAATTGAAAATTTATTTCTTAGCTTTTAGGTACCCTAGCCTTCCCAAAATTTGTGTGGGTGTATTTGGGATAAAATCTAACCCGTATACAAATTTTTATAATTTCCTTTATTATTTAATTATTTTCATAATATATTGTTTAAAAAAAATCGAGAATTAGATCAATTTTTTTGAGTCGCTTGATGTTTGTAGCCCCTCAATAGGTAATTGCTGAAATAACTGAAATAACAGTTGAGGCGAAAATGTCTAAAACTAATCTAAAGTTCAATAAAAACTGATAATCGGGTTTGCTTTTGTTGATGGTGTTATTATTAGTCGTTGATAAACTTAATTGTATAAAAGAATAAATTCATCCGAAAAAAAATCCCCATGAGGTAGAGCTAAACGCTAACGATTTACATATACTTTTTCTTGCTTCGCATTCAATAATAATAAAATACTCGGGCGATTCGTATGCGTTTGGTCCGCGTCTGTTTTTTTTTTGGATACACTAAATCAAGAAAACTAAATCAATTCTTTAAAGCTTTGTGCCCATTTTTCGAAGAATTCCGCGACGAGCTGCTTCCTAAATACATCCGCAGGTTTCCAATTTCATTTTCGTAGTCTTTGGCTCCTTCAACAATTCTTTCTTTTCAATAATTCATTTTCAGTGCACTTCGATATTTTAAACGAGAGGTCATCTGAATTCAATCTTCTAAAAAATCGCGCGATAATTTCAAATGCCACCGAAAAATAAATAATTTTCTTTATCAAATTCATATCATATAATTTCAAATCAACAACAAATAAATATAAAAAATCCGAACAGTAATCTTATTTCCTACAATGTACGTCTAACTTAAATTAAATTAAATTTCAAGATCTAAAAAATTGCTGTTTGGATTTTTTTTCTTTCCTTAATTAGAAGAACTACAGTTTTAGAAATGTGCTATCGCTAAATTATTAAATAACTCCTTCGAGCTGAAAATATATTAATAAACTTTAGACGCATAGACTTCGATTTCGTTCACTGATTTTAAATATTGAACAAACATTTTCTTTTTTATAAACTAACCTCTGTTCAAACATAAGCAATTTTTTTTTATACATTTATCATTTAAACCCTCATCTAGAAAATTCGTTAAAAAATCTTACAATTGTGCTCGTCTCTCAAATGTCTGAGATAACTTGATAACTCGGTATAACGAAGGAAGAAAATAGTTCAATAATTTGAATCAATACAATGTCCACAACTCCTTTAAAAACTGGAATGCTCCGTACGTTTTTGTTCCTTCTTAATACAATTCAGCTGGTCTCGCCGTTATATTCCAACAGGCATCCCACTGCGCCGAAGTAACCCTGCATAGAATAAATTTCTAGTATTAGTTTGGTGTCAATAATAATTTTATCATCAATGGCAATGGCTTTGATGACCGTAATACAAATAATAGTAATAGTAATAGCAATAATAAAAATACAGCAGTCCTATAAAAAAACTATATTCGCAATAGCAATATTTTCTAATATTAGCAAAAAAACTGCCGATGTTCTAGTATTTTAATAGTTCCATAATTTAGGCGTGGAAAAAAAAAATTTTAAATGAATGTCACTTGATGTTACAATTTTATAAATTATATTATAGCTTGAATGACCGTCTTTGCCCTGTTCTATCTTAATATTCCTATATTTGCCACTGAGATTTTCGAAATTAATAATTTTGCGATAAGCATCTTAAATCTATTATAAGAACGTTACAATTTTCAAGGTAAAATATAACGTATATTTACAATCTTACCTCGTGCTCTAAAAATAAAGCTTTGAGTGTCCCCTTAGACCAATAATCCATAGCGGAAGCTAACAGTTTCATTGATATGCGATTTACTCTTAGAAAATTACCAACAAATACCACCTGTAACAATTGCAAACACGTGTTCTTAATCTCAATAACAAATATTACAAATTTACACTTATCTAAAATCACGGTTCCGGGTTGCATAAAAACATTTAATTGCTATTTTATTGGTTTTTTTTTTCACTCAACCGTTCTTTCTTGAGATACTGACATAATAGCCCTTAGCGGACAAATGATTATAATATAAATGATTACTGATTGATCGCAAAAAGTATTGTATTGTTTGCACCGCGAATTTCTGGATCTTCCAAATTAACAATTAATTACTCAATTCATAAGTCCTTACCCTTTCGATTTTCTCATTGACGGCACACATGCGCGCGATGGAACCAATATTATTGGTAATAGTAACTAGCGTAGCTCTTGCCAGGTCTTCCTTGCTGACAGCATTTCGCCGATCCTTCGAATTCATCTGTCCAAAACTGTACACACCGAGAAAACTTAACAATTGAACGATAAATAAGTAAAAAGGTTACTAAGGACCATCTATAAGAAACTAATTAGTAAACAAAAGTCCGATTGAAAAGAAAAGCGGTTCCAGCAACTTGCACCAAACATACACACATGAAGCTTAGGATTAATATTTTCCCATAATTTTAGTTTCTTCTAAAATTGCCAATTTTTGTTCTTCAGCTGTGTTGGAAATTACAATTAAAATTTGAAATTTTGAATTTATAGCTTAGATCTAACATATTTCTTGAAACTCGGTTGGTTTCAAAGTTCCAAACTTCAATTTTGGTTTCCGAGTTTTTTTGGTTCTGTCCCTTGGAGACAAACGGAAAAAATTTCATTTTTTTTTGCAAATTTTAATTTACTATCCAAAGTTTACATATAAAAATAAGTTTCGTGAAAGAGTAAAGTCTATTTGGAGAAAACAAGAATCTTGGGTTAATTCCCTGGAGTAAACAGAAAATTTGCGTTGACGCCGGAAATTGGATACCAGCCAGATTCACAGATCTAAGTGATTTCCAGACACATACTTAAAAAAACGTCGCGTACTTTCACGAAACGTTGGCTGTTCGAAAAAAGAAAGACTTCCCATGCAAGTTAGTATAAATAAGGAATGCGAAGAATTAACGAAAGCGTGCAAATGGAGGAAGGAATTCAATGAAACATTCACAAAATCAGATGGACAAGCAGATATCTGTGACAGAATAAAAAGTAAAAGACGAAAGTCGACTATTTAAGGTGTGCGAGTCTCACTCTGATTTATACAGAAAAGATTCTTCTGCACTGTTGTACGAATTAAATTTAATTCCACTTAAGTGGTATTTTCGCTAGAAATATGTAAAATTTTGGAATGTTCATGACTTTTGACGAAGTCTATGCCACGTATAACGTTGTCTTTGTTAATTATACATTATTTTAATACTTTTTAGTATCCATGCACCTTTAACAACTATTTCTACCGTGCTAATTATACGTAATAAAATTCAAAATCAAAAGTATAGAATTATAATAAAAATAAATTTTCTCAATTCATGCTAAATTTTTTACAGACGCATAATCGCTCTACTGAGCACCTCCCGTTTGTGGATTTCAAAAAAGATTAAATTAAACCTCGAAAATAATTCGAATTAAAAATTCTAAAAAAAAATTCTTTGGTGTGCTCATATTACCACCATATTTCCTTAGAGCGTAATATCTAAGACGTGCAGGGAACACTCATTCTGAAGAATTACCTGCTTGCAACAAGGTCACCAGGTAGTTCGAACCGCCCATAATCGCCTCCGTAAATATCTCGAACTAATCTATCAACTCTAGTGTTATCTCCACAGGTAGCTAACTCTATTGCTTCTTCAAAACTGTTACACCCGGTTAAGAGGCAACAGAGGCCTAAAAATGTCCCGCCTCCTAAACTATGAAATTAAAAAATACATGTGTCAGCGGATGCCTTTAAAGTCACTTTCTGGTATTTGTGGAAGAATTTTGCAATGACTACCTCGTTCCGGATATTCGTTTATAGTTGTCAGGTCCATATACCGCAAGGATGCTTACACCGGAGCCTATATTTACAAGCTGGAAAAGAAAATTGACAAATTCAAATTCTATTACTTTTTATTTGCAATTAAAAAATTACAAAATTTTAAGTTTCTTTCGTTATTGTTGTTAAAAGATTTGTCAGTAACCATTTTCAATTTTCTCCATCTTTTCCAATTGAATCATAATGAAATTATTATTTTTTTTTAAAACTAATTGAGGTTTTATCCTAAGGGGAAAAAATATATGATCCCTTTGATTACATATTTCCTTGAGCGAAAAATTTATTTGATTTAAGTAGTTCTTTTGTGCAAACATTTGGGTGCAGATTTTTTTTTTCTGGAAATAAATAGTATAATTTTTGTTACATACCAAAAAAGGATAAGGCTCTGAGAAATCGTAAGGTACTTTTTGGCATTTACTTTCATCCGTGGGATCTGACCAATAATAGCATTCACGTGGGTTCGTAGTCTCTATGTAGAGCATTCCACGAATTAAACTAGCTAACTCATCGAACTTTGCGAGATTCATATTAACTTCCTGAAAACAGAGAAACCGGTTATGATTAGAAGAGTGTGAAAATGCAAGTAGATAATAATAGCAGAGATCACATCCGAAGGCTGTTTTGTCATATTCAATTCACTGTCGAGCAGAAAAGACTAATTATATATTTTTTAGCGACAAATGGTGGAGGAAAGTATGTTTATCTTTTGCAAAATTGCAATATCGATACAAGGGGTTTCGCTTATTTTTTAAAATTTAATTCCTTCAAATATTATATTTTTTTCTTAATTTTATTCATATACATATTTTTTAACAGTGGGACGAAATCATCCATTTGGTATTAATTGATTGTAATTTACGTTAAAATTTGTGTTTCTTTCCTTTGCTTCAGGCACTGAGCTAAATCGTTAATTCATTTAAACAAAATGATTCGTACATTGCAAAACGCAAATAAATCAACCAATTATAGAAGAATCGTTTGCTTCAAAAAAAAATTTGCATTATCCAAACTTTCATTCTACCCTATTGGAATTTTCAATTTACGAAGACAAGTGTTATAAATATTTTCTGAAACGCTACAAAAATCTTCGTACAGTTTATCTCATTATTAAGACCTTACTAAATTAACATGCCCAGACCGTATTATTAGATATCTTTTAAATTGCGTAAAAGAGATTATCGAAGTAAGTCAAAGAACAGTTCAATCTTGAGCAACATTTCGATACATTCGGATCATAGATTCTACGAAAATCGAGAATTTATAACTGGAACTTCTCCGATTACGAATTTTTATCGTAATTATTACGACAGGGATCGATTATAAAAAGCGTCGTTTATTATAAATAAATAGCGTACCTTCTTGAAGTTTTCTTCGAATTTGAAAGCACCACCTCCTGTTGCACATACGGTGGTAACAAGAGTTGCCATGCCCTTGGATTTTGCTAAAGCAAGGAAATTGCCCATTTCGCTGGTAGGAAAGCGAATAAAATGTAAGGTCCCTTTCCGGCCTCTTATACAGACGTTATCCATCTGGAAAATATATTATAGATTTTTTTAAAATAACGTATTACATTTTGCGATTAAATTAATTGAATAGAATTTTCTTTATTTTTCAATTTTCTCTCTTCTATACAGAAGCGTCTAAATTAATTATACATTAACATGTGTAAAAATGCAATTAGCTGGAACGTGCAATTAAATAAAATTTGAATTTTTGATCAACTTTCAATTTTATTTGAACTAATTTACGCCAGGGTCTTGGATTTTACCGATTGTAAGATTTCGAAGTTGGGATTTTTATTTTAATAATTGATTATCATATTAAATTATTTCAATTTCAATTATTGTAACGATTGAAATTTTAGGGGAATGATTATTTTATTGTAATAAACTTTCTGGAATGCATTTTCAAATTTAATTACAATAAAATTTCTTATATATGATTGACGATTAAGATGAATGATTATAAAATTAGTACGTACTAGTTTTTTTTTTTTACTAAATTACACTACGGACTCTTTTTCGAAATTTACAAAATGTTCTACCTGCAAATGAGTGTCGCGGTGACCAGTTTTCCCATAAGCTGAGTTTTTTGTGAGATATCTGCGAATGTTTTTCAAAGTTTCAACTTCCGCGTCCGCTTCATCCCTGGTAATATCCTTTGGCTCGAAATACACCAATTTGCAAAGGGTTCCCCCGATATCCATTCCGAACCATGGCATTGCTGTTGGGAAGAAAGCACACATTTTTTATTACCAAATAAAAAAAACCACAGAATTTTCTAGAGAACAAAAATGACTAAATTGGAAAGATTATTTCCAAACTTCAATAAGGACAAACACATTTGTTGTTTATTTACATTTAAATAGCAACAACAAAATGATAAACAAAAAGACAGGGAAAAATACGCTTAACATGGACCACAAGGGGAAGTAATTTTAAATTATCTGAAAGAAAATAAGAATTTGCATTTTTAAATCAAAAACTAATTGATGGAGTATACTTATGGTTTCAAAAAACGACGTAAGAATATTTAACGGGTTTGTTAATATCTATAATATGGTTTTAATTAATATCAATTAATTCAACAACAACTTCAAAACAAACAGAACCAAAATAAATTATCGATCATGCTTTTTTTGCAATTGATAAAATAGGATTCGATTGCATACAAGTTTTTTTTTGGATAAAAGTATCAATTGCATTTTTCGAAGAAGGGATTCCTTTCACCAATTTTTTATAACAAGAAAATTGAGTTTTACTGATAATAACAATAATTAATATTTGACAATGATTAGTAGCAGCTACGAACATTTTTCAAATCATAATTGCCACACAACGAAGGAATTACTATTAATTAATCATCGTAACGACCATAATTAGTATTCGACTTATTTAATTTTCTGTATTTTTATAAGAAGTGATCGAATCCTACGTAAAAATGCATCTCGGGAAGAGTTCTATGGAAAGCAAGATAACTCCAAACCTCTGGGGATTTAAAAAACACAATCTAAGGTGTTAATTATTGATTCATTATACGGTAGTTACTAATATTGTTAAAAAAAAATTCCATTGCGTCTACTAGAACAGCTTTCAAAAAGTAACGTAACGACTTATTACATAATTAATTAAACTCTCTCTTTCTTACATATCACATCTCTACTTCAAACGTCATCAACAAAAGCATCACAAAGTTACTGGTGAGAAAATATCACGGCACACACTAATTTTTTTGAATTTCTATGGAAGAAATATTTCTCAAAAATACTCTTCTGGAATGAGGTGTTATTACGTCAGTGCAATAATAAAATGCAGTATTCAAATACCACTTTAAACATCCCGTACCTGACACCAGAATGGAATTGTGTCAAAGTGGGAAAACCGGTGACTTCTTAATTATTTACAAATAAAATAAAACAAAACTAGTCTAAGCACACATACAATTCACAGACTCACAGGGTGATGAGTGGTTTTTCGGGTCCTTCATTGTTTTTGTAGGTACCGTGTTGGAAAAACCATTGAATGCCATGGTGATTTTATGGTTTGGACGGTTCTTACAAGTTCGCGGAGACATCGCTGCTTTGGAAACGATATTTTGGGGAATTCTTGGACATGTATTCGGGAGATGTTTTTACTGAAACAGAAAGACAAATATCGCAATCAGTTGAGAGAAAATTTTGACGGACCCACAAATTCGGTCGGTTTTTTTTTTGTAGATGGAATCATGCACCCAAGTGGTGTTATTTATTCACTGTTCGCCCAGTCGATGGGAATTTTTTTTTTGTGTATCACACCGTTCGCGATAACGGAAGAAAACAGTTAGGAGAACCTTGATTTTTTATCGACTTTGACGTGCTCTTTTCGGCCTCGGCTCAAACGGCTCGTGGCTCACAAAAACAAGCGTATACGTGATCTTGACAAACGGTCATTTCCGAAGACTCGTTGCAACATTTCGGTGGTTTTAGAGCGGCTAATTTGAATCGTAATGGACGATTTAGTGCAAATTCTTTGCCAGACAAATTTACACAGGATGGAAATAAATTGCTCGATGCTTGAATCTCATTTTGAAATCTGGAACAATCTTATTTTCCGCAAAATTCGTTCTTTATTGTTGCCAATCTGTACAAAACGATCGTCGAATTGAATCAAATATGGAATTGAATAAAAATTGACATTTTTTTTTCAACACAAGATCGACGAATAAAAACATGAATTTTTTATTAATATTAATTTTATTAATATTAACATATAAATTTAACTGATTTGAATGAAGACCAGAATCTTTTATTTATTATAAAAAATACTATCGAGTAATAGTTTACTGATTATTACCACCTCCATCCAATAATTAGAACAATAATAATAATAATAATAATAATAATAATAATAATAATAATAATAATAGTTGCTTTTTCGTTTCAATGTTCACTTACTACTATTATTTTGCCAATTTGAGATAATTATGATAAAAAAATAATATAGAAAAAAATACAGGAAAAAGGAGGCTGTCGAATTTCTTATTGTTAGTGAGAAAGAAGGGACACTCGACACCTCCTTCAGCATCTCAGAAATATTTCTTGTCTTGAAAAATAATGAAGTCTAAAAATCCAATAACAGCACGAGAAGACTCTGACTCACAGTCAATGAATTACGTAACCGTGAATATTCATAAGACACTTTCTAAAATGGAGAGTTTCAAAATATTCTTGATGAAACAACGGATGCATAAAATTTGTCTTTTTCTTTATTCGAGCAATTATTACAGATAACAAATTCTTCAGGGAACCTGCGGTTTTTAACGTTTCATTTGTCGCCTCTGTGAAATTGGCAATTTACTTGGCATTATCACGGGCTGCCTCGAACATATGATGGTTATTCTATCTTTTGTTACAGAAGTAATGAAAAATTCCACAAAATCCCTTGGACCCTTGGACGACCTTCTTTTTAAGCCTTTTTTAAGCCAAAACTAACATTAAACTGAAATCGAGGCAGAGTCAAAATTAGATAATTTCTCCATTTTCGATTCAAGGTCACCCGAAGGTCCTGCTCTTATCACAAACCGTTGAATTAGTTCTTTATCAGCTGCAAAGTCGTATCGAAGGCGATAGATCGCTTAGATTAAAAAAAAAACGCCTTTTTAGACTTCGCAGTCTTGTAAAATTCGGTCATTTAACACTTTTTCTTACAGTAACGTTTTCCCCTGAATGGGAAGAAATTCACCCTAACGCATTTTCGACTGGTGCAAAGAAAACGGGATTTGTCAGATGCTCACGTTAGATAACACCCACTGTATAATACTGCAATTAATTTATAGCTTAACAGTGATAAGGAAAAGATTGATGATACTCGTTTACTTCCGAATATAAGCAACTTGCGAACGACATACTTTATGAAGGATGGATGGACTTGAAATACCGAAGAAACCGACTTGGCAATCGGTATATTTACAAACGTAGAAATACGCAAAGAAGGCAAAGGTTACTTTTTAATTATGCATACCATGAGAAGAACTCGTGAATAGATATTACCATAGAGGAAATGGTATTCCTTGACGTATTCTTTTACTGGCTGTGTTTCCTGGTCGCAACAAACTTTTCTATCTACCGTTCGTTGAATTTGTTTAATTTACGTAACAAAATTTGTGATTTATTTGGTAATCTTGACCTGTCGTTCCTCCGGAAGTCAGTTAACAAAATTCTATTAGGCTGTTGTATATAGGAAATACAAGATTTTTTGTTTTTCTTCTTTTCTATCGCTTTTTAACCCCTCGGTTGCCACGAACAAAGACCTTTAGTCGGAATCTTGACTCGACGGTCCCCGGAATTCAATTAGCATAATTGTATTAGTAAAATTTGGAAATATCTCTTCTTTCACTGTAGGTTTTAAATAAATATATGTTACTTCTTCGGTCGTTCGGTCTTAAAATGATTTATTTCAATATTGTGTTGATGTTTTCACAACTATTACGTTGTGAACTTTGGAACACTGAATTGAATTATTATTACAATTTCATATCTTAATTTCTCAAAAGCTGAAATGACTTAATTATTTTAACTGTACATCGTAAAGATGTTTTCCATTGCATTGTTCTGCAAGTGACGATCACTAATAACCTAATACAAACTAATACAAAATTGTATTAAGTTGTTGCATAAAAAAATGTGGGATTTTTTTACCTTAGAAAATCTAACAACGACAGCAGCGATATTACATCACATAAAAGTTACAAAACCAAATCATGAATGTCAACAACAAAGATCAGGAAATGATTTTCTCCACGAATTTACTTACATTACACGAACGCATTAAGTAATGAATAAATGAAAAAAAAAGAGGAAACCAAAGTTTATTCGAAACTATTTAGAAATTTTACCTCCTGTTTCATAATTTGTCGAATAATATTAATAAATCGGCAAATGACAAATTTGCTTTGGGTTGTTTCCTTAAGTTGCGGTGTTATTATTTACTTTGCTTTGTGTAACTAAACAATAACACCTAAAAATCTCATAAATAACAAATTTGTCAATGAAGATTTCAAAAGCTGCACAAAGGTAATCGCTACTTTCTCCTTGTGTGTTTTATAAATTAGTTTCGTCGAGTAATTCTAGTTACCAATAAATCAATGTTTCTAAATGAAAATTAACATACTTCCGTTTACTCTATATTGGAGACGCTTCTAAACTCAATATTAGTTTATTCCATAAACACCAGAACTAGTTTTTGCGAACGACAATGCAAATTTCTGCAGCTTTGAAATTGTTTCCCTGTCGAGAGTCCTTCCTATTCATTTTCTCTATCTTTTTTATCTCAGATAATCCGACAATGACAGCAGCTATGTCGCATTACATAAAAGTTACAAAATGGTCAACAAATTATAAATGTCAACAACAAAGCTTATGTAGCGCTTTTCTACACGAATCTATCTACGTTGCATGAATAGATTAAATAACGAACAAAAAAAAGAAGGAACTCGAGTTATAAAAAATGAAGAAAATGAAATTATAATTAAAAAGAAGGAAACCAAAGTTCCTTCAATCGAAAAATTCCAAATTAATTTAACATCAGCACTTTTGAATTTTGGCTCCTGTTTCATAATTTGTCGAATAATATTGCTTAAACAAACAAATTTCTCACCACTTTTTCCTATTTTCTTTTATAAATTAGTTTCATCGAGTGACTTAAATAAATAATTAATCAATTTTCACAAATGAAAATTAACATACTTTAGTCGACACTTGTGGACACAAAATCAGTTCACTTCACAAACACCATTACTATACATATAGTCTTTGCCAACAACAATGCAACTATGTGAACTTTTGTTTCAGAGTCCAAAGTTCTTCCTATATTACTTTCCGTATCGTTTTTATCTCAGAAAATCCAACAATGACAGCGACAATATTTGACATTCCATAAAAGTGACAAAACCAGATCGTAAATATCAACAACAAAGATAGGGAAGTGATTTCCCACACAAATTGGCCTCACGTGTATACATAAATTACCAAACTAAAATAAAAACGAAACCAAAGTTCCTCGGATGAAGAAACTTTCAATTAAAGGTTATGTCTCTCTCTGGTAAATATTACAAGTTACACAATGCGACTAGCTACTTTTCTTTACGTAACGACAAAAATATTGTAATTATTGTTTAACGGTAATTGCCATCCGACAGTGTCTCCTTCGACCGCATCTCGGGACACCGCTTTGGGTGTCGCGAGTCCTCGAGTCTGCGACCCAAACTTGTGTACGTACGTACACTAATAAGTCAGTCGTCGCCGAATAAGAGAGCGCAATACTATCGCACGTGTTGGTTCGTAATCGCAAGGTGTTACAAAAACGTCCGACTACTCTTTCGGGGGGACGTCGGTTGATGACACGACCAACGGAGTCCTAACAGTACTGGAAACGGTAAAAATGAGAGCGCTAAGGCGACTACTTTGCGGAGGACTTACCAGAAGTCATCGTGATCACTGATACCAAGCCCAGGGGAATTTTTGTCACTCATGAGAAATCACCCGATCACTTTGCATGTATTTATTTCTCTTTGTATATTCTTTTACACACACGACACACGACCGTGATTATCTATCGCGTGATATCAACTGATGTCGACTGGCGACTTTATGCATGCGCCTGCCCGCTCGCCCGCCTGGTCATCCCCTATTTTATCACTAGACTCTAGCGCTCCGGTACTCTGCCGTGTGCCGTATTACCGTGTGTTTGTCTATGTATGTATGTATCCCGAGCATCTTCTTCCTTCGTCATTTCTCTTTTTTGCAGTCGTTTCAAGTATGTTCTTGAATTTATATACCGCCGAGAGCCGAGGAACAGATCATCCATCGGCACTTGAATAAGGCAAGGCCGTGCCGACAGCCGTACTCCTTCCCCACTCCATGGCAGCCGTTTCTGCCGCTATGTCACGCTCACACGGATTGTATTTCTCGCCCGTAAGCAATTTCGCAAAGAATTAATGTAAGATATGGAATATGTTTGTGAAGGAATTCTCAGCAGTGTATTCCAATTCGTTTTTGAGACCGATTGTGACTTTCAGGTATCAGGTGTAACTTGTTCTTGTCATTTGTTTGATAAAATAGAGTTATGATGAGACAGAATGGCTCAGATTTATAAAGGAATTATAACTTTTATCACGAAATTGAAAAATTACGATCATGAATTCTCAATTCCATTCCATTTTAATCGAAAGAAATACACATGGCTCCAGTGATGAGGACTAAATAGCGTGGTAATTTAATTTTAATTGAAAAAAGTGATGCCTTGCAAATATTTGTTGTTTTACTTTGATAATAAAAATTTAAGATAAAACGTTCTTTCAAAATTAATTTAAAAAATAATTTGAATCATGTAAAACAAAGTTTCTTACAAGTGTTTATCAATATTCATCAAAAAAGTCAAGAATAGTCAGAGGATTAAATCTAAAATCATTACATTATTTTATTTATGAATTAAAATTCCATTTTAATCTAATATTTTACTATTACTAATAATTTCAATTTATATCTTGAATATAGTTTATCTGTAGTTTTGTTTTAGTTGTATACGACTTTTTTTATATAGTATAAAAATTAATTTGACATGACAATTGACATTGATCTGACAATGAGCCTTAAACAAATGGTTCTATTTGCGTTTCCCGCTGTTTATGCGTTTGCTGCCATCTGTTGGAGCTCAAGACGTAACGCGTAACACTCACCTTGTCGGTACATACAAACAGTTATCACCCAGATATATATTTATTTATATGAACTTTCAGTCAATACGTATCACTTACGGTTCAGATTATAGATTAATGATGGTCGTGGTAAAATTAACTCCACATGGTTCAGGATGTGACTTATATTTATACCTATTTCGTGACACAACCGAAAAGAGAAAACTGGAGGGCATAAGTTAGAACTAAAACTCCAGGAAAAATGAAAATTATAATATAAAAGACAGATATTGTGGATAATGTTGAATTAACTGAATTGTGTAGGGTTACTGTATGGTACAGTAGATGCTGATTAATTATTGTTGTATAATAGTTCAAACAGAGTAAATCTGTGACAGAGGACAACTTGTCGTACGCTCTGCTTTTGCACTTTTAGAATAACTCTGACAAAATGTTGTATTTATTAAGTAACACTTTATTTAAAACGAACAACATGAATATATATCTAGAACAGAGGGCAATTCGTCATAGGCTCTGTTATTCCCTCAGATTTGCACTTTATTTAAATTAACAAAACGGGAGTAGTCTGGAACAGATGACGGTTCGTCATATTATAAATAAAAGAACAATTTTGGGTTAACAAAATTATATATATGTATATATACCACTAAATTGAATTATTATTATTTCATATTTTAAATTCCTTTAATTAAAAATATGTTATCTTATTGTTAGTTAATAATAAATGCATAAACATAATACAATACATAATAATAGATACATAAAAAAAGATAAAGAAACTTAATTAATTTATAAGTAAATCGTTAAGATGTTTTCGACTACTTTGTTCCAGTTTTAGTGGTGCTTATATAATTATTATTATGGAAGGCTTACAATTAGTGTTTTCGTCTTATGTAAGACTGTTACCGTTTGTTGAGACGAATTTTCTGTATATTTATTTACAAATATAAAAAACTTATACTACGAAATGTAACAAATGAAATGTGTATCGACATGATACCTAGCGACAACAAAATAAAAGTTAACAATAAAATTATATAATCATCTCATCTCCAGCAGGAACTTAAAATGAACCTTTTAGACCTAAGATCGAAATCAGTATATTCCCGGAAAATGGAAAATCGTCTGCTCTTGAAATTTCCAGTTAATTAAAAATTCTAATTTTTATATTCCCAGAAAATAAAAAAAAAGCGTCTGCGAAAATTGTTAAAATTTCCAAAGAAATGAAAAATTCGTACTATCGTACCACCAAAATTTTTAAAATTGTCTGCGACAGCTCTTGAAATTTCCAGTTAATTAAAAATTCTTATTCTCATATTTCCAAAAACTGAAAGTGTCTCCAAAAGTTCTTAAGATTTCGAGTAAATCAAAAATTCGTATTTTGATACATTCAAGATCGATATCCAGAGTGCGGTGTTTTAACTGCTTTGACTGCGGCGTGACCTGGGGCTCTTCCAACACTAGAACCGATACTGGGCGGACATAAATGATTAATTACTGAAACATTGATATCGTTGTAATTATAATATGAACACGTATTTAAATGGAATGAGCGAAACAGCGGAATATAGTATTCCACTTTTATCACTCGTAACGGCAAGTGCATGTACGTGCAGATAACGGTTCCGAGGTAGATTAGACCGATGCTGGGATCGACCGAGAAGTGAACTTACGTTACGGGAGGAATCAAAACAAAGCGTCGCTCGAGAATAGAAATCGTTATCTCCGATTGAAAGACTAATGACTCACAATCAGACGAATGTCTAATTGTTAGAACGAAGTTAGCATTCCTTAATTAACCTTTCATTAAGTCGTCCCGGAGCGCAATGAAAAAAGATTAATCAAATGAGACGTGGCTTCGACTAATACCCCATTAGAATAAATCGTCAATTAAAATTTGCATTACGGCCGACATATATATATAATCGGTGCGGTAGCTGGATTCGCTGATCTACCGCCAGATAGCACTGGGTACTTGGCCGTTGTTCGCTCGATCCTTATCTTTTAGTTCATTGTAAGAGAACTGTGTTGCTGCTTTTGCTCCTACAAGTTTCATGATCGAGTTTTTGAACCGCGTTTAGATTTTGCGCTACTTTTGGTCTTTAAAACTTTTTTGGTCTTAAGTTTCTTTTTGTTCCAACGGGAACAAATTATTTCCAGGCCAAAGACACTTTGCGCTTAAAAGTATGACAGAATCATTGAATCTCTGCTGTTTAACGGAAGAGGAAAGAGAATTCGCGGCTAATTATTTGAAAGAGGAGCCTCACACAAGGTCAGAGAAAATCATAGAGATAAGAGAGTGGATTTTAAGTAACAATGAATTACGTGCACGCACTGGTAAGTGGTAGCACTTTTTTTACAGTTAATTAATATTTTATGTTAATGTTGTATTCTAAGTATTGGGTATATTGTATTCTTATAATTAGCGGTTAAAAAGATAAGTAGGAATATAATATATATTTGTTATTTATGTGGCTAGGTGACGTCACGGTGGGGTTAGCGTTAATTAAGAAATTCACATATTTAAATAAGTAAAACTATTACAGGACCAATTAAGAATTGTGTAAAATATTGTAATTAGGTGCATTAAAATGTGTTGTTGTTGTTGTGAGAAAATAATTATTATCTTTTTTCAGGTCGAAATTGGTTTTTTCATAAATTAGTAAGATACAATAAATTGAATTATTAATTTTTAATTGTAATTTATAAATTTTTTTATTTTTATTTAAAAGCTTTGTCTCAGGGGTGAGATAAAGCTTTTAAATGATATTCTAATTGTTGATTACGACTATAAAACGAATTTATAAATAAAAATAAGAAATTTACCAAAAACAATTAAAACAATGCCGCTGGCATTGGCTGGCGGGGCACCATTACGTCACATTCAAATTTCGCGCGGAAAAAATGAGCCGAAAGTGGGCGTTGCCAATGTCAAAACGCTTGAATGAGAAATGTTAAAAGGTTTGAAGACAAATGGTTTAGAAGTCGAGTAAACTTAGACTCGACTTATATATGTAATTTCAACTCATTGCGAATAATTTTATTTTCGAAAGTATATTGATTTATCATATATATTTTTTATAAATAATAAATTTTAATAAACAAGTCGGTATAAAAAGTATATATAAATATCAATAAATCTTGTTTTCCCCTTGTCTCGAGAAAATATATATTAAAATATATATTAAAATGTACAAATAATGAGTCGACAATCAATTTATTTGTAATTGTTTAAATGTAAAGGCAAAGGTTGCTTTTTTATCATTGTAATTACCGCGAGATGAATTGGCGAATAAATATCGCTATAAGGAAACTCGAACTCTTCGATATGCACATTTCATGACAATATTTCCTGGAGAAGTTATTATTCATAAACATTTCATTGTTTAAAAAGGGAAATGTGAACCAGGATATACTTAACATTTGCAATTGTTAGTATTTGCATATGCAATCAAGAAAATTTGTCAAAAGTAAGGATTACTTTTGATAAATTTTCTAAATTCTAAATAAAATATTTTCTAAAACTAAAACTTTTTAAATTAGTAACTTTAATATATCAAATTTAGGTAGATACATAAATTACCAATAATAAATAATATGCACTAATTTCAGATGGAAAAATACGTTTCGAAAATGACTCCAATTTCAAATTTCTTTTTTATTTCTTAGTTTGTTAGCGATTAATTCTCAGTTTCGTTAATTTTGCGATTTTAATTAATTTCAGATGACTTCTCTATACTCCGGTTCCTGAGAGCGTGTAAATTTGACATCGAAAAAACGAAAAGAAAAATTCACAATTTTCACAAACTAAGACACACGATACCGCAATGGTTCGGCAACAGGGATCCATTATTACCAGAAATACGAGAGTTACTGGAACTCGGGTAAATTTTCCAGTTTAGAAAAAATAACTTCTAAATCCCTTTTGTTCATTTGGTGGCATTAGGAAACACACCCTGTAGATATTTTAAAAATTCTTTTTTTTCCCTGGATTTTCCGTTCTTGTAGGATTTGTTTTTGCTAAAAATATAAATATTATTACACACTAAAAATATAAATATTATATCACACTAAAAATATTATTGAAGTTCGTGACACTGTTTTTTTAGTATTTTTTTACCACTTTTGAAGAGAGATAAGGACGGAAAAATGGTCGTCTTAATTCGAGCGACCATTCACGATACTCGAAAACACAAACATCCAGATACAGTGAAGGTATATTAAAAATATATTTGTTGATATCAATACATGAATTTGTGTTAGGCAGTATTTGTAAAAAAACCTCTCCAAAAATTATTAAAATTTCCGGAAAATGAAGAACTCTTGTTTTTGTGTTCCAAAAGTTGGAAAAATGTCTCTAAAAATTCTGATAGTTCAGTAAATTAAAAATTCTTATTTTTATATACCAGGAAGTTGGAAAATCGTCTGCAGAAACTTTTGCAATTTCCAGTAAATTAAGAATTCTTATTTTTTATATATCAGGAAATTGGAAAATCCCCTGAAAAAATTTTTGCAATTTCCAGTAAATTAAAAATTCTTCTTTTTATAAATCAGGAAATTGGAAAATCTTCTGTAGAAATTTTTGCAGTTTCCAGTAAATTAAAATTTCTTGTTTTTATATACCAGGAAATTGGAAAATCGTCTGCAGAAATTTTTGCAATTTCCAAAAAATAAGAATTCTTATTTTTTATATATCAGGAAATTGGAAAATCGTCTGCAGCAATTTTTTTAATTTCCAGTAAATTAAAAATTCTTGTTTTTATATACCAGGAAATTGGAAAATCGTCTGCAGAAATTTTTGCAATTTTCAATAAATTAAAAATTCTTGTTTTTATATACCAAGAAATTAGAAAATCGTCTGCAAAAATTTTTGCAATTTCCAGTAAATTGAAAATTCTTATTTTTATATACCAGGAAATTGGAAAATCGTCTGCAGAAATTTTTGCAATTTTTGCAATTTATTGGCCAAGATATATTCTTTTTTTTCTGCAACATATTAATACATTATTGAAATTCGAATTTCAGTTAGGAATGATGATACTGGATTTCGCAATCAGGGAATGCAAACTGACCAGTCTTTACGGGATATCAGCAATTTTGGACCTAAATCATGCGACTTTGGAACACGCTCTCCAGTTAACGCCATCAGTTGTGAGGAAATTGGTGCACTCTTGGCAGGATTGTTATCCTTTAAGGATAAAATCCATAGACTTCATAAACGCGCCTTCTTACGTCAATGTCGTTCTGAACATTTTCCGTCAGTTCATGAATCAGAAGCTGAAACAAAGAATGCACGTCCATCGCCATGGTGTGAAATCACTTTTGAAAAAAGTACCCGCTGAAATTTTACCGGTTGAATACGGAGGGACCGATGGAACGTTGGCGGAATTGATTGGTACATTAAAAATGATTATTTTTTTTTCATTTTTAAATTTAGTATTTTTAATTTTACATCCCTGGAAATTCGAAAATTGTCTTCGAGAATTCTGAAAATTTCGAAAAAATTAAATATTCATATTTTCGTACCACCGAAATTTGGAAAAGCGTCTGCCACAGCTCTGGAAATTTCCAGCTAATCAAAAATTCTAATTTTTATATTTCCAAAAATTCAAAAAGTGTCTGCAAAAATTTTCAAGAATTTCGAGTAAATGAAAAATTCTTATTTTGACATTCACGGAAATTGAAAAATCGTCCGCGAGAATTCGTAAAATTTCCAAAAAAATTAAAAATTCGTTATTTATTATTCTCAAAAATTGGAAAAATAAAAAAAAAGTATACATACAAACTACGTTCGGAAAATTAATGATCATCACTTTTGCCTTTCGACAGATTATTGGAAAAGAACAGCGGAGGAGCATGCGAGTTGGTACGCTGAGGAGGAAAAATATAAATTAATTGACGAAAACTGTGCCAAAGAAGACGAAGAGGAGGAAGAAGCAATAGTAGAAGCAAAGGAAGACGATAGCACCTAGTATAATTTTTTTTACGTGACCGTGAAATTTTTTTAAATTTTTTATACGTTATATGTTATTATTGTAGTGTACTGAAAGTATACAGTTACGTTTTGTACAGTTAATCAAACTATATTTACCAAATAGCTGCTGATGTGACCGTTAATATCGTGAAATTTGAGAATTGACTCAAAAATGAAAATTTCATGGAACCCATGAATACGTTTATTGATTCAATAAAATTCGCACGCTCAAGTCGCTCCATTATTTTACAATATATTGCTGTACATTTTTTGGTACTTTCCTGTCATTAGGATCTGTTATCATAATGAAAAAAAAAGAAAATGACACTCCTTTGGTTCTTTGGGGTACTTGGAACACTTCCAATTTCAAAAAAGCACCCCAAAGAATGTAGATAATTACCAAGATTTCTTTTTAAAATTTTAAATTACCCTCATCAGGAAAGTACTCCTTTTTAATTCTTAAAATATTATATCCAACGAACGTCGTTTATTTTCATAGCGATCGCGCAAAGAAATCGTCGTTAATTGTGCACCAAAATGGTATGTATTATGTTGGTGCATAATTAACGACGTTTATTTTCGTAGCGATCGCGCAATGAAATCGTCGTTAATTGTGCACCAAAATGTATGTATCGCGTCGGTGCATAATTAACGTCGTTTATTTTCGTAGCGATCGCGCAAAGATATCGTCTTTAATTGTGCACCAAAATGGTATGTATCGCGTCGGTGCATAATTAACGTCGTTTATTTTCATAGTGAAAGCGCAAAGAAATCGTCGTTAATTGTGCATCGAAATGGTGTGTATCGCGTTGGTGCATAATTAACGTCGTTTATTTTCGTAGCGATCGCGCAATGAAATCGTCGTTAATTGTGCACCAAAATGGTATGTATCGCGTTGGTGCATAATTAACGACGTTTATTTTCATAGCGATCCTGCAAAGAAATCGTCGTTAATTGTGCATCGAAATGGTGTGTATCGCGTTGGTGCATAATTAAAGTCGTTTATTTTCACAGCGATCATGCAAAGAAATCGTCGTTAATTGTGCACCAACAATGGTATGTATCGCGTTTGTGCATAATTAACGACGTTGATTTTCGTAGCGATCGTGTAAAGAAATCGTCTTTAATTGTGCACCAAAATGGTATGTATTGTGTTGGTGCATAATTTAAATTTCTCAATCTTTGAAAAATGAAAGAAAATTAAATACATAAATTTATATCCCGAAAATCGAATATTTCCGAAAATTGCTTGTACAAGCAATAAATAATAATAATAATAATTCATTTTCTTTAATTTATTCGCCGTTTAAAATCTAATAAGGGAAGAGAGGTTACTATCCAAAATAAATTAAAAGTGACACAAAAGGCCACGGTTTAACCCAGTTTGCTTCGTTATCTTCGAACTTTTTTATTCCAGATCCTTTATTTTCGCTGAGAAAACGATTCTTTCCTTGAAAAATGGGTCCATTTTTCAAGGAGACGTTTTTTTTCTTCAGTTTCCATATTTCTGGAAGGTGGACGAAGAACCCAAAACGCCCAAATTCATCTTACGTCTCTATCAAAAATTGGGATAAAATAATTCACCTCTTTTTTTTTTATTTCTTTACACTTCTTATTCTTTTTTTCCCTGAATAAAAATATCCTATAATCTAAGGTTTCTTCTTTTTCCGCTCTTTGCAAATTCGTGCCGTTCTCCTTCTCTCTCTTTCTCTCCCTCTCTCTTTCTTTTTTACAAGTTTGTTAAAAGGCACTTCTTAAATCGAAAAAGAAATATACACGCACTCGCACGCACACACACACGCACCAAACGAATCACGTACATCAAATTATACACAATAAAAGCAACACACTCTCGATTCGAAACTCTCGGGGGTGGAAAAACAAATTAAAAAAGGATTAAAATTCATAGAAAAAAAAAAAATCCGGTAAAACGATCGCAAGGGAGGGACGATCGTGCGTGAAATCGGACGGGAATCGGTAAAATCTGGCGAATGGTCCACCCGGCTGGAGAATTTCGAAATCCGTAAAAAATATCCTAAAACATCCTTTCTCACTCCAACGCAATTATTTATATGTATAGGTGTATATTATGTATATATGTATAAATTTGTCGTTGCTCGGGTTTTGCTGTGATTTGCGCTTAACCACGTTTGAATTTCAGAACCAGCATGCTTATCGTCAAGAAAACCACTATCCAAACGATGGTCGATATGAAACCATTGTAAACGTCCGGTTCCGTGATGGTCCAGCCTCGGGTCAGCATGGACCGTAAGGACGTCGTTGCCATCGTTAAGGGAAGCCCTTGAGAGACGTATCGCAAGATCGTTGGCATCCCCTCGACCGGCCAGATTACACCTGCAACGCGAGAGGTGTAAATGAAAAATTGGATTGAAAAAAAAGTCAAAACGAGGGGGGTGGGGTTTCTTTTTTTTTCGAAAAAATCTTTTTTTCTTTCCTTTTTTTTTGAGAATAGTAAAATGTATGACCTATGCCGTTAAATTACGTACCACTGAGAAGAAGTGTCGGGTAGAAACTCCCCAGAGCCAGCTGGATGGCGTTTCTTTCCAATTCACAAATTGCCGAGATGACGAAACCTGAAACGTAACAGGGATTAATCTGTAATTGATATTTATAACAACATAAATAACGATAACGATAACGATAACGATAATAATAATAATAACAATAACGATACTGACAATGAGTTTCAGATTTGAACTGAATTTGAGCTCAAAATTTAATTTCGCGTTACAATAAGACTGGATTTGAGTTTTAGGGTGAGTTCGAAATTGAGTTAGAGATTTGATCCGAATTTGAGGTCCAAATTGACATTAATGTGTGATTTTAGCTTGAAATTGAATGTGAGCTCATAATTCAATTGTAGAACACAATAAGACTGAATTGAAGTTTGAGCTTGAGATTGAGCATAAGCCTGATTCTTTTTCTTAAAAATTAACACGAAAGGTATGACATGAACGACAAACGGTAGCTGCGAGAGTGCATAGTGCAATTTCGAAACGTCCTCTCCGGAGTATCGCAAAAATGCAATTTATTCGAATGAATTGCTTCGCGAGAATGCAACGAAGATGCTTGACACGGTTTCTCGGGCTGACGTTGAGTGACGTTAATGCCGCGCTATGATAGATCGTTTTGAGTAAATATGTACGTGTGTACTTGTCGCGAAAATGAATGCAAATTGGAAGTATAATACCACTTCATCGTTGGATTGGGCATTTCATTTAGACGTCAAGAATTATGCAATTCTAGTTACGCGCTATGAAATTACAGGAATTACACGTTTTTTTTTTTGTCGCCATGGAGCGAGAAGTAACGATATACGCTCGAGATTGAGCTACACTTGGAAATTGAGTTTCAGATTTCGACTGAGAATTTGAGCTACAAATCGAATTCGGGGTGTTCGAGATTGAGCTGCAGCTGAAAAGTTTGATTGCCGATTTATTATAAGTCGCCGCTGCCGGTTTGCAACTTTCGAACTGGCACGAGAAAAGCACGGGACTGTGCCTGTACGCGACGTTCGATTAACGCAAAAAAAAAAAAAACGATCGTAATCGAGACCTCGATTACTTGCGTAAGATAGACATTTTTTTTTTAATACGAACGCACGTATCTCCGCAAGACGCAGGAGCCGGTGCAAATGCATGCATATTTGCGAATTGCATCTGGTTTCTTTTCTTTTTTTTCTTCTCTCCACTCTCGTGTCCTAGCTCTCCATTTCTCGGAGGTATAATTATTATCACGCTGTATCTAGAAAAGATTGCGACACCAAAAAAAAAAAAAAGACTTCTCTCGTAAGGCTACCGGGGAACGTATTTCTGATTGTGAGATGCATGAGAAATAGACAGCGGGCAAAAAATGTCTTATATAAAATAGGGTTTTATGTAAAGACACTGTTTTTTTTTTTTTATAATGTGGAAAACCAGAACACTGGAGGAAAAACCTTGTTTTACCGGTACGACCGAGAAGATTAGTCATTTTTTGTATATTCACATTATCATTTTTTTATGCCGTAAAAAACGGAAATTTGAAAAAATGCCATAAAATTTGGAGAACAAAAAAAAAAAAAAATAAATCGAAAATCCAAAAAATTATACGCATTATTTATTTCCCAATGTGGAGTTGATCGATTGGGCCCGTAAATGGGCCCGGTCGCGGCGACCTTCTTGGAGATTAGAACCGCGCTACCCCATTCGTTGAATTGGAAGAGACACTCACCGAAGCACATGCCGCAAAGTCCTTGAAGAATCGTTAAAATAATGACCCATCCAATGTCTCCTTTGCATTCCACGCGAAATACCAGTATCATGAAGATCAGTACCAAAGCCGTTTGACCGCACATTACGACGAACTGCGTGACGACATGCGAAAAGAGAATTTCTCCGGGTGAAACTCCGGCCACCCAACTTCTGTCCAGCAAACCTTCCATTCTTTCGATGATCAATGCCGATGAAGTTAGCGCCACTGCTAAGAAGAAAACGATCCTGGAATGGAAGGAAAAGGTGTAAAAAAAAAATAACCTTGGAAGGGTGTGAAAAATGAGGAAAATTGGGTTGATGCATAATTAACGACGATTTTTTTCATAGCAATCGTGCAAAGAAATCGTCGTTAATTGTGCGCCAACAATGGTATGTATCGCGTTGGTGCATAATTAACGTCGTTTATTTTCATAGCGATCCTGCAAAGAAATCGTCGTTAATTGTGCATCGAAATGGTATGTATTATGTTGGTGCATAATTAACGACGTTTATTTTCGTAGCGATCCCGCAAAGAAATCGTCGTTAATTGTGCACCAAAATGGTGTGTATTATGTTGGTGCATAATTAACGTCGTTTATTTTCGTAGCGATCGTGCGAAGAAATCGTCGTTAATTGTGCACCAAAATGATATGTATCGCGTTGGTGCATAATTAAAGTCGTTTATTTTCGTAGCGATCGTGCGAAGAAATCGTCGTTAATTGTGCATCGAAATGGTATGTATTATGTTGGTGCATAATTAACGTCGTTTATTTTCGTAGCGATCGTGCGAAGAAATCGTCGTTAATTGTGCATCGAAATGGTGTGTATTATGTTGGTGCATAATTAACGACCACTTACGTAAGAATGACTCCAGGGGCAACGAAATCCGTGAAACTCGGTTCGTTGGAGCCGTAAATGGGTTTTTGAAATTGTATCGGGACGTCCGCCAGTTTCGTATTTTGTTCGCACTTCGACAGCAAGTCCTTCGCGAAATCACGATAAGAGTACTGTAAGTTCCTCGCCAGCATCAAACCAATCTGTTGATCTGAAAAACACGGTTGATCGTTAATTTTCTGGTACCGAGGGAAAATATTCTAATTTTAAAAAAGTGACGAAATGTATCTAAGATATTCGTATCAAAATAAAATTTCCTTCATATTACATTTTAATTTTCAAATGTAACTTAATAAAAATTTCAAGGAGTAAAATGAAATTTGAAATTTGAAAATAAAAATTTCAAGGAGTAAAATGAAATTTGAAATTGTAATTTTCATTAAAATTTCCATTTTCATTTTCTCCTTGAAATTTTTATTAAGTTAAATTTCAAGGAATAAAATGAAAACTGAAATTTTCATGAAAATTAAAATACAAATAAAAATTGAAATTTTTAATTGAGTTACATTTTCTTTCATATATTCCAAGAAAATGTAACATTATTCCCTGCTGTCAATAAAGCAATATGACATCTCAGGGAACGTGTGGGCAACTCACTCGACATATCCAGCCAAACTCGAATTTCACTTTGATCGAGAGTCTCATCGTCAGCCTCCCTTCCGAGTGCCATTCGAGCAACCAAAGCATCCGTGAAGTTCTCGGTGAAGTACAAAGTACCCCAAGCGTTCCCTCGCCGAACTGCTTCCATAGCTGAATCTGGATCCTCATAATATTCCTGTTTTTTTTTTGGGAGGGAAAAAGAAAAAGATATTTCAAATTCGAAGATTTTTTTGTTATTTAACAAAACTTTGTGTGGCGAAAACGGTGAAATTGGTAAATTTTAGCCAACGGGGGCACAAAACAGGAGACTTACGCACGTGTCGGGTTTGTCGCCCCAACGAAGCGAGGGCGACAAACGAGACGAGTGCGAAAATTACATATTTTTTTTTTGGTGTTCGAGGTCGCGAAATATCCAATTTAGCACCTACCATGTACCAGTAGTTGACCGTTTTCTAAAAAAAAAACAATAAAAAATAAGATTTTTCACATCTTATAAAAATCTTATTTTTTATGGTTTTTTTATAGAAAATGGTCAACTACCGGTACACGGTCAGCTACTGCTACCTTTACCTTATTCATTTACCATTTTTTTTCTTGTTTTACATGACTTACTTTTATCATAGTTTCGTTATCGAGGAATTTGAGATATCGGCAACTGAGGTAGGAAAAGTCACAGTCTTCTGATACGGGGCAGGACATGTTCTCGAAATTCATCTCGTGGTTCACTATCGCAAGTTTAAGACCCGTGGGATCTCTTCCGATCGCAAGGCAAAACAGAATTACTTGCATTACTGGCAATGCGAAAATAAATAGCATCACTCTGGAAAAAGAGAAAGAAAGAGGCTCATTATTTGAGAATTTAAATTTGAGGATTTTGAAATAACATTAAATATGTTTTATGAAAATATATAGAATATATGTGTATATATGTATATATTGAATAATATCTAATACAGGTAATTTGGTATATTTATTATTATTTTACATTTTTTTACACTTTACGTTAATCGAGACAAAATTATCCCTGAAATAATGAGAATTGCAACAAAAATAACAAAAAAATAATCCATTACTTTCTCAGTAATTATTCCATTTCCAGTTTATAAATTTATTATTTCATGCATTCATTTTGCAAAAATATTTTCGTTTAATGATATAATACAAACCCAACGTTTCTCCACATTCGTAGGAAGTTCTTTTGCAAAAGAGCCCTAATTTTTCCTGTACTCGTTAAATTGTAACAATCCGAAAAATCACAATTGTCACATTCAACCGACGAATCGGGTTTGACGCCTGGTAGGGGTTTCCCATTTAACTGTTTTATAAAACAAAAAACACATTCGACACATTATTAAACAAATCCTTAAAAATTTAATGAAATCCAGAAGAAAGTCTACTAGGTTTCCATAGCGTTCGGAATAATTATCATCGCTATCCGGCAATAATTAAAATTCGAAAATTACCGTATTTATTAACTATCAAAGTCGAAAACCAATTATTTCCACTAACTACATAAATTAACATCGAGACTGAAGTTAATTAGTGACATTGAATAGCAAATACAGGAAAAATCCTGTATTGCTTTTAATTACACCAGTTGCAAAAAAAAAAATTATTAAAAATTGTAAATTATTATTAACTGGGGAATCAATCCAGTAAAAAAAGCAAAACTACGAGAATATCTTGGTTTCAATAATAACAATTTTTATCGGTGTCTATTTTTCAGTAACAATTTATTGCATCGCTTGCCGAATTATTTTAAGCAACAATTCCTTTATGTTTTTTTTTTCCGGATTTTAATTTGTTTAATTTTTCTATGCGATTTCAATGGGTCTAAAATAAAAATTGTGGTAGAATTTCGGCGCCCTATGAATTTTGAATTTTTTCAAAATTGAAATTTTGGATTTTTTCCAAAACTACAAAAAAAAAAAAACTTTGCGTATTCTTACATCGTAGTGGCTCCCAACACCATTCGTCGTATCGTGAATAAGAACTTCTTTACTTTGATGGAAATTAAGACCGACGACACCCGATTCCTCTGTCACATAAACGGGTTCGTCTTTTTTGTTCCAATTCAAAGACGCCTGAAACAGAAAAATAGAAAAGTTGGGAATTGAAATTTTGTAAAATAATCTTGAAACATAAGAACAAAAAGAAATATTGTTGCTCGAATGGAAATTTGGAGTTATAGTATAGGAATTGGGTAGGAAAAATATTTATTAGCACGAAAATACATTTTTTGGAAGACTCCATTAATTATGAATTCATGAAATTATGAATTAAAAAGAGAATTTTAGGATTCTATCGATTATGAATTATTATGTAACACATTTTATAAATAAATTGTATGTAGTTTTTGAATTTGAAGCAATTTCTTGATTTTATTCTTCATTTTTATTTAATATATATTCACAATTTGAAATTCATTAGGCGAGATTTTGAGGCACAATTTCGGATTTTTTCGGAAGGAAAAAAATAAAAACAACAATTTTTGAGTCAATATTTTCAATGACTCTTCCAAAAGAGTTGAGAAAAATTCGATTTCTAATTTCCAAACATTAGTTACCAAAAAAGCATATTTATGAACGTCAATAACTTCTTCATCGAACGGCTCATCAATCAAATGCGGCCTTCGATTACGTTTACGTCCTTCCGGGATAAAAAATTTCTTGAAGCAAAGGGACTTTTTTAATCGAGATTCTTGGATTCACTAGTATCTTTTTCTAACGCATTTACATATAACATAAGTGTGTTTGAGGACACTCGTGACGTCACGATTGACATAATAAATATTCTTTTTTTTTTGTTATGAAACCTTCCAATCAATTTTTATCATTACGCCTCGTTTTTGTGCCGGAAAGTCCCTTCAATAAATGGCAAAATGTCGGGACGTTATGTCAAAGTTCTTTTTTTTTTTACTAGCGAAGAAGATGTCAAAAGATACAATTTATCATTTTTATTGTGAATTACCTTTGAAGTTTATTTTGACCCTTACCTGGCACACAGGGGTCATATGCGCAGCAATCACAAAAATCGTTACAATAAATAAACCATTCAATATTGCAATTAATAAATAATAAAATAGACTATTTTTTAAGTTACCTCGAATTTTTTTTTATTGGAATTTCTAAAACCTCCAAATTCTCTCCAACCTCTGCGATTTCTGATTTCAACTTATTTAACGATTTCTAATTTTAAAGCTCACATTTTTGAGTTTTGTTAACTAACAATTTCCATTTTTAGTATTAGTGACTATTAAAATTACAATTTATATTTATACAGAAAGGTCATTCTATTTTATTATTATTAAAGTGTCATGGGGACACGACATTTTAATAATAATAATAGTAATAATAATAATAATAATAATAATAATAATATAAAATGACATTTTTGCATAGATATATGTAAATTGTAAATTTAAGTAGTCACTAATTAAATTTTGGGATGAATCCGGAAATGCGATTTTTCGAGATTGATTTTTGAAATGGATTGATTGAAAATCGATCTCCATTTTTCCAAAATTCGTCAGTAACAGTCACAAAGATGAAATAATTACAATTCTCTCGTCCAATGATTAATTAGGAAAATTATAATAATGCCATTTTAAAAAACCAACGATATTTGTTTATTTAAAATGTTTTTAAAAAAATAATGTAATTACCAGGCTGATATTATTCGAAATGTTTAATTCCGTTGGTGGTTGAGCGTATTGTCCCTGCTTCCTGGACAGTTTCAAAAAAACTTCCTCGAGTGTTGAACAATTGTATATCGTTAAGAGAGCTCTAGGTGATTCTTCTGCTAATAGTCTGCCACTCCTCATTAGCCCAATCTGTGTGCCAAAAAAAAAAAATACATTAATCTTCATCGGTGGGGTCTGAAAAGCCCCGGTGTATCAACTACGTTATTCCGGTGAAAGCCAAGGGTTCAGAACGATTCCATTAAAAGATAAGTTTTGTTGGCACCAATTCGGGAATATCAATTAGATGAATAGTTACGTTATTAATTAATTATATTAATAATCCTGGAGATTAATTATATTGGGTTGGCAAATAAGTTCGTTCGGGTTTTAACAGTGGAATAAATCAGAAAAACCGAACGAACTTATTTGCCAACCCAATAATAATTAATTATAAATAGAGAAATTAAGAATAATTAATTCCAAAAATATTCTGAAAATTATCAGTTTTATTTTTCTAATTTTCAGAAATTATGTTTCAATTAAATTACTCTCAATTATTCCGTTTCTAATTAATTATTATCAATTTCCAGGATTATTAATATAATTAATTAATAACGTAACTATTAATTTCATTGATAATCCTGAAAATATGTTGCTCCATCTTTACCCATTACACTTTTCACGTCAATTGTAAAATCGTACGATTTCTGAAAATCTTTTGGGAGGAAAAAATCTTTGATACGTAAAAGAAAAACAAAAACAGATAAAAATTATTCCAAATAAGACGTGAAGGAAATCTTCAATACAAAATTGCATGCACATTGATATGAAAAATTTGTATTGACATTTTCGCATCAAATTGCATTTGCAATAATCGCTTTTGTTGATCGTAAAGAAACGAACGCGTCGCACGATAAAAATCGAGCGTCAGTTTTATCAACGAGAAATTTTGAGAAATTATCATTACAACGAGATACGACACGTATTTTCAAGATCAACTCATGCGTCAATTCCAACAGCGGTGCATTTTCTCAGGTTACGATCTGGAGCAATCGAAGTAAAAGATATGATATATATTTTTTTGGAAAAATATAATGATAAAAAATCATTTAGCAGTTACGGTAATTTTTTTTTTTTTCAAAACTTCAACAGTCCCTGGCTGCCAAAGACATTAAATAGTTGTTTTACCTAATTAACAAAGTTTCAGCCAATAACAAAATTTTGTAAATGAGTCTATCCAATATTTGACCCATGGTTGTTGCTATTGAATCAATTTTGAATTTTTCAATCAGGCTGAAGTAGTTGAAAAATCCGGAGAATTGTTTTTTTTTTTTTTCAGTGTAGGTTATTTATGTTTGTGTGAAAATAAAGAAAATATTTGATGGTGTTGAAATGTACATGATATAAAATATTTGAAAAAACTTTGTTCAGATTTTTTTATGACCATGACCTTCCACAATTACCGGCACTGATATTATTTTTATATAAAGAAAAAAAAAACGAGAAACCATAAACACTCCCATGCGGAATATTTGTTTATAAAAGAATCCCGTGTAACAAATTATTACATTACAATTATCTTGTAACATAGTAATTTTTAATATGGGATTCTTTTATAAATAAACATTTCGGTCGGGGATCATTTATCGATAAATGTTCCCGTTAAAAATTCCTATTGTAAATATTATTTATATATTTACAATGAAAATATTACAAATTTTCGCTATATTTTCATTTTCCGGGTCTTTATTCGTCGTTTCCAGCAAAACAATTATTTGCAATTACCGTATGCGCTTGTCGGGCTTCCTCGATGTAATGCGTCGTGATAATAACGGTTTTGTTTCCATCTTTTGTAATTTGCACTAAATGGTTCCAGATGCTGAAATCAAACGAGCGTACGAAAACCATTAGTTGATTGATAGATCATCAGACACTCGATTATAACAATTACAATTACAATTACAATTACAATTACAATTACAATTACAATTACAATTACAATTACAATTACAATTACAATTACAATTACAATTACAATTACAATTACAATTACAATTACAATTACAATTACAATTACAATCACGATAATGATCATGAAGGTGATGATGATGAGAAGCTGTATCTCTTTTTATTCCAATGAGAAAATTTTAATATCCCCTGAAATCGCGAAATTTCTCAATTACGATCAATAAAAGCTCTATTGATAGAATTGTTTGTCATTAATTGGGACATTCAACTTTTACGGAAAAAATTGTTGTATCAGAAAATTTATTTAGGGGCGGTAACAATAATTTATTTCATTCACAAGCTTATTATTATTATTATTATTATTATTATTATTGTTGTTATTGTTATTGTTGTTGTTATTATTATTATTATTTTTACTATTCTTGTGATCCTGCAATTCTTTTTTTCGCTTTTTTACGTTTAAGTAAAAATTATTGAACAAAAAGAAGTTTACCACTGGAAACGAAACGAAATTTCCAAAAATCAAGAAAAAAAAAAAATTTGTAATTTTCAATTCTTCAAATTACACGTACATTTATTTTTTAAAAAAGTCATTTTTTTTAATTCACAAAAAAAGAAACATTTCCAGGACAGAAAAACTACTTTTGCAATTTTAATTCGAGTTCCCTCTGTAACACGAAATTCGCTCGCTTTGTGACTTTCTCCAACCAACTGTAATTTATTGAAAAAGTAAATTTATAAATTTCTCCAGAAATGTAGAAGAGAATAACAATATTTCGGCGCCCTCGTTAAAAATAATAATAACAATTATTTCAGCATCTTCATTATCATCATCATCATCATCATCATCATCATCAGTATGATGCAAGAATCTTCGGTAAACTTTTGACGCAGTCATGCTTGTTTGCGTAAAGGGAACGTAAGCACGCGTGGACTCTCAATTAATATTTAATATGAATGCGTCTTTTTATAATAAATAACGTGGAAAATACGCCTCCTTGACCTTCTAGCGACCAAAGGATTAATATGTTAATCGGGATGTCGATTATCATGGTAATGAGAGTAAAAAGCAAAATACCTTCTGTTGTTTTTTTTTTTACGAATCAATATTTTTGCATCAACCGGGATTTTGAAATTTCTTGGTCATTGTCGGTACACAGTGTACGAATAAAAAAAAAAAAAACCTTTGTCATGTACCTTCACCTTACGTAGGACATATCTTACGCTTATCACCCAAGGTTTGCTCGGGGGCAGTTGGGGTGATTGTGTTTAATGACACTGATGAAAAAAAAAAAAGAAAAAAAAATATTCATTTGGATTTTCATTCTTGACCGTTATATAGCTTTCGTTAATTTGACATTTTACTAATTTCCAAGCAATGACTTTTCGTATAAAAAAATGTTATGATTATTACATTGTTATTAATCTATAATCTTGCTGTTATAATAATAAGAATAATTATAACAGCAATAATAGTAATAATAATAATAATTATAATTCATAAATTTAGGATTATGATAATAATAATATTGATTATTATTATTACTATTATTACTACTACTACTACTACTACTACTACTACTACTACTACTACTACTACTACTACTACTACTACTACTACTACTACTACTACTACTATTATTATTATTATTATTATTATTATTTTACTCCTACTATAACTGGTATAATAATAATAATAACAATAATAATAATAATAATAATAATAATAATAATAATAATAATAATAATAACAATTATTCTTATTATCTTAAATTTATTATATTATTATTATACATTATTATACTATTATTATTCCTGCTATTACCGTTAAAGTTCTTATTATCATTATTATCGTTGGACGGATAACGCCTTAATTTTCTGCATAAGAAATTGCGTCTGGGAGACCTCGTTATTTTTTAGCGATGCAATGATTAACATATATCACAGCCGAGACACGGGAAAAATATCGACTCGTACCGATCTTGATGATAAATGTACGCACAGAAAATGATCGTGGATCGTAAAATTCAATAATGCAACTTTTTATAACACACACACACACACACACACACACGCACGCACGCACTTATTTACACTCGTGGAATAATCGCCACTTTGGCAACATGCGTGACGATTTTTTATTATTTATTTATTTATTTTCTTTTTTTTTTTTGGCACTCGGGACGGGTGTTAAACCTCGAACGCAAATGGAAAGGTGGGGATATTCATGAAGATTTATGAATTATGGAAACTGTTGTTATGTCTCGAGCATTATGCGCTTTTTTTTGTCAGGTATCGGATCGAGGTATGAAGTTGCAGGTAAGATTTTTTTTTTTTGTAATTTATGCATCAAAGAAAACGTGGGTATGCGTTTGTCTTTTCTTTTTTTGCATTTGTCGTTAATTGCGTGTACCTGTCCCGGCGTTGTATCGTTCCCCAGGGTTCGTGAAAGATGTCAGCGGGGTCTGAAGTGTCCCTTTTTTTTTGCTTCTATTTTGCAAAATTTTTATTTTGCGCTTTCGGAGGTTTAAATAAAAACTGGGTCTGGGGGAATCGGAGTTATTCGTTCGATCCCTCGAGGAGCGCATTTTTTTTAGGGAAAAAAAATGAGGCTTTTTTTTTTTTTGAGAGAGTGGCCCGAGTCCAGTTTTTCGTTCAGTTTTCCAAAATATTTTTTGCGACAACTATCTTCAAGTGGCACCTGTTACTACAGTTAACGACAAAAAACTAAAAAAGGGACTCAGGCTCAAATATGGTTTTTTAAACTTTTGGGATAAAAATGGATTTTTTTTTGTTAAAAAAGCGACCCTCGAAGGGTTAAATAAATAAAATATAAAAATTAAAAAAATAAATAACATATGTGATACAGAAAAAAAAAATATATATAAAAAGTTGAAGAAATATAGGTTGCCCCGCTGAGACAAGGAATCACCAATAAATTCAATTAATACATTACTAATAATATACAACAATTAATTCAAGTCTATCGATATATGATAATAAACTTGCTAATGAAGTATAACAATTAGTAATAAACAGCAATTAAAATTTAATCCAATACTTTATAACACACAGGGAAAAATGTCTCCTTCCAAGGCGAGTTTTAAGGCGATTTCAATAAATGTTTTCTTAATGAGTTTCCTTGTTTGCCTTGGCTCTCGCGATATTTTTTAACCCTTAGCTGACCTATTACACCAAAGTACGATACTTGGTCCACTGGGGCTTTCACTGGGGGGATTACTATGTCGAATCAATTTTTGAAGGATTTTTCTCTTTTCTTTTTTTGAAAAAAAAAAAAAAAAAAAAAACAATATTCTTGTTATTAATAAAATTCGAATTTTTTTTTCATTGCGTTGGTGTTGAAAAATTGAAATTCTTTGATTAGTGGATTTTTTAAAACTTTTTTCTTCTATTTCTTAATTAATTTTCAAAATTATTTCGAACATCAGTACATCGTTTGGTACATTACGATATAAATAAATGGAAATACGATACATTATTTAATTAATCAATTTCCTTTCTTTTAAAATTTCCAAGTTTACAAATGAATTATTATTATTATTGTTACTACTACTACTACTACTACTACTACTACTACTACTACTATTATTATAATTATTATTACTGTTATTATTATTATTATTATTATTATTATTATTAATATTACTATTATTATTATTATTGTTTTTGCAATTATTATTTTTATAGAAAGTATCCAATTTCTAAGTTTACAAATTAATTATTATTATTGTTACTACTACTACTACTGTTATTATTATTATTATTATTATTATTATTATTACTGTTATTATTACTGTTATTATTATTATTATTAATATTACTATTATTATTATTATTCTTTCTGCAATTATTATTTTTATAGAAAATATCCAATTTTGCAACATTCCATTTATAATTCTATCGCGTGCTCCTGTGCAATAAACAAATAACCATTCGGACTTCGATTTCAAGCCACTTAATTTTTTCCCTTCGCCAATAACGTCGCGATAATAATTACCAAAAAATAGCGAAAAAAAAAAAAAAATTCAACAAGAACAAATTGCGTTAACAGCAAAAATATTGTTAATGTGACGGAAAGGAATGTATCATTCTTGAATAAATTACTCGAATGACGGAATCGTACCGAGGGAAAAGCGTCATTGCACATACCACCTTTGGGGCCACGGATAAAGAAAAGGAATGAGACAAGACAACATTGAAATCGGAAAACTGTCGTTGCTTGAGAAAATCCTTGTACTTCGATCGAAGCGACGGGACCGATCTTTGGCTTATCCGCGTCACGGAAAAGCCTAACACCGTGTCTCGCGTTAATTCGTGTTTGGTAAAATTCAACGACGTCAATGGTCCACGCAGCATCCGCTCGAAAAAAAAAGGGGACCGAGATACAGATTTTTCTCGGGTTCCGTTTTCTCTCCCGTTGCTTTTCCGGGGTCGTTTTTGCGACTCGCGCCGAGACCCTAAAACCGCGGAGTCGCGATTCGTCGAGGAAAAGTTTCGAAGCGGGAAACCGGTTTCGGATAATCATCGAGGGAAAACCTGAGTGTGAAAGATCGGAAAGGAATTTCGCAGCCGAGAAATAGCGTAGCGCTCGGATTTATCCATTTCACTTATACGGGGTGACAATTTGATTCGTTGAAATGGCGAATTTCGAAAAAAAAAATTGAATTTTACGAGACTTGGATGTTGCTTTTTTTTTTATTTTTTGGTGCAAATTATATTTTTTTTGATATTCATATATTTTTTTGATATCAAATTAAAATATTTTTGCAATATTTCTCTTTAATTATAGAATTTTAAAATATAAAAAAAAAATATTGATCTTCGAGAAATGAATAAATTTCATTATTGGTAATTTGGTTTCGAAATTTTCAGGAATCGAAAATCAACAGAAAATTTTCGAATAATGTAACGCAATAAAAAATTTATTAATTAATTTTATCTTCGTCAAGGGCCATTTTTGTCCAATAGAAAAAAAAATGAAAAAAGAAAAAAAATTCGAGGCCTTTTTATTTTTGGTGCAAATTATATTTTTATTTATATTTTTTTCATATTTATATATTTTTTTGATATCAAATTAAAATATTTTTGCAATATTTCTGTTTAATTATAGAATTTTAAAATATAAAAAAAAAATATTGATCTTCGAGAAATAAATAAATTTCATTATTGGCAATTTGGTTTGGAAATTTTCTGGAATCGAAAATCTACAGAAAATTTTCGAATAATGTAACGCAATAAAAAATTTATTAATTAATTTTACCTTCATCAAGGGCCATTTTTGTCCAATAGAAAAAAAAATGAAAAAAGAAAAAAAATTCCAGCCCTTTTTATTTTTGGTGCAAATTATATTTTTATTTATATTTTTTTCATATTTATATATTTTTTTGATATCAAATTAAAATATTTTTGCAATATTTCTGTTTAATTATAGAATTTTCAAATATAAAAAAAAAATATTGATCTTCGAGAAATAAATAAATTTCATTATTGGCAATTTGGTTTCGAAATTTTCTGGAATCGAAAATCAACAGAAAATTTTCGAATAATGTAACGCAATGAAAAATTTATTAATTAATTTTACCTTCATCAAGGGCCATTTTTGTCCAATAGAAAAAAAAATGAAAAAAGAAAAAAAATTCCAGGCCTTTTTATTTTTGGTGCAAATTATATTTTTTTCATATTTATATATTTTTTTGATATCAAATTAAAATATTTTTGCAATATTTCTGTTTAATTATAGAATTTTAAAATATAAAAAAAAAATATTGATCTTCGAGAAATAAATAAATTTCATTATTGGCAATTTGGTTTCGAAATTTTCAGGAATCGAAAATCAACAGAAAATTTTCGAATAATGTAACGCAATAAAAAATTTATTAATTAATTTTACCTTCATCAAGGGCCATTTTTGTCCAATAGAAAAAAAAATGAAAAAAGAAAAAAAAAATTCGAGGCCACCTTGTATATTTACTTTAAATCACTTCAATTAAAGTCTCCTTAATTAAAATACGACGGCAACAATTGTTTTGTTCGAATCCGTACCCTTAAAACGTTTTTATTGTTCCAACAAAGAGAACAAATGAAATATGTACATTTATTCCATTCCGATGACCGTGCATTGACGACAATGAAGAAATTCGTTGGAAAACAAAAGGCGACACTCTCTTTGATATGATTTTCGGAAAAAGTTCTAAGGTGAAAATAATTACAAATATAAGTGGAAAATGACAAAAATGCTCTCCTACCTTTGTCTTAACAGCGGATCTACGCCTACGGTTGGCTCGTCGAGGATTAAAAGTTCCGGATCGTGCATGAGAGCCACTGCGAAGGACACTCTTCTTTGTTGTCCGCCACTAATGAAAAAAAAAAAAATAAATAAATAAATAAATAAATTTTATTGTTAAAAAAAAATATTTCAGTGTTATTGTTACAAAAAATTCCAATTTAAAGGACTTTCTTGCGGTGTAACAATAAATAAATATTTTGCTTTATAATTTCGCTGTTATATATTTTAAATTATTATTCGATGAAGCTATTTTCAATTATTATAGATTTTAATAATTTCTGAAAATTCCAAGAAAAAAAAATTAAAATAAAATTAATCGTTTAGTTTAATAAAGTAAATTTTTATAAAAATAAATTAATACTAAAGTAAAGTTTCCTTTGGTAAACTTGATAGAAATGCCTGCGAGGAAAATATTGTTAAATAGTGAATTTTATTGTCATTTTTTTTTTGGAATTACTAAAAATCCAAGTTAAAAAAATTTAAAAATTGACTTTAGTAAACTTTTTTACAGTAACATCCATTGCTAGAAATTTCGTTTGTTATAATTTCTTCCTCTATAAATTTAATATAATAAAATAAATTTAATATAATAAAAAATTCAATATTCTAAAAATTCAATATAATAAAAAATTGAAATATCGAATATTGGGAAAGTAACACTTCCCCTCGGTTTCGTAAAAGTTACAACAACGTTGTAATATTTACAATGACGACGCATATTCCTTTCACCTCCCAAAAAAAAAAAAAATTGAAAACATTAATTATATAATTTCTAAATGACTCGATCAGAAAAATAATTAGAGTAACAAAAAGTGTAGTTAAAATTACTAGAAATACGTTACCAATTTCACATTTAATTTAATTGCAAGTGCATTTTTCTTTTTTTGAGGTTCATTTTCTTCGAAGGTGTTTGTAATTAATTACCTGAGATTTTTGACGAGTCGATTTTGCGAGGGTAAATCTAAGAACTGTAATAAAAATCGTAGCCTTTCGACGATTTCCGCGGTGCACATGCCAAATATCCAACCGAAGTACATCATAGTCTCGCGTATCGTGAATTCGCCGTACAACGCTATTTCTTGTGGCATATAACCCACCCTTTTACCGGGTACACCGGAACCCTTGGTACCGGGTTTTCCACCGAGTACCCATATTTCCCCCGAATTGAGCCTTCGGCGACCCACGATGCACGAGAGGAGGGTGGTTTTGCCACAACCACTGGCACCCAAGAGTCCGTATCTGGAACACATCGAAAATATAAAAAAAAACGTTTTTTTTATAATTATTTCTAATTAATTAATTATTTACTATTTATTATTATTATTATTATTATTTAATCTTTATTAATTATTATTAATGTATGTACAATTAATTATAATTTTTCAGGAAAATATGGAATTTCAAATATTACATTTTCGCGAATAAATTTAATAATTAATAAATTGAAATTTGAAAAAAAAAAAAAAAAAATTTTCAAAACCGAGAAAGTTAAGTCCAAAATAAAAATCCGATCCATGATTCTTTCGATTGAGGCCAAGCGGCAATAAAATGTTCCTTGATTTTGATACACGCGTTCCCGTGCACCTGCAGGTCACGCATGCTATTAAAAATATATCACCGTGGCGATTGGAGCAACGAGTCCGAGAAAATCTTCTGTTACATAAACGTGAACATAAATCAAGTGCTCTTATGTGACCACAAAAGTCCGTCGAAAGTAGAGTAAGTACGTGTGTGTGTGTGTGTGTGTGTGTGTGTGTGTGTGTGTGTGTGTGTGTGTGTGTGTGTGTGTGTGTGTGTGTGTGGAGGTATAAGTGCACACATGCGTGTGTTATGCGTGCATCTGCTCTATACGAGCGGGGCATAAGTGCGCGTAGAGTGGAAGTTACGTCAAAATCGCAGTATAAGACTATGCGATAAGAGCAACATATTTCGATTTCCTGTTACTTTTCTCTTTGGTGTAATAACTCGATACCGGCTTTATAGAAACTCCATCGTTATGGAATACTATCGCGATTCCATTTATATTGAACGCGGATTCGTATAAACCCAGAATTAGTCACCGTATTAACTTTTCTTTGCTGTACACGCGTTTATCCGTATCTCGGTGCCTTTGTAACAACTGCATTCCAATTTCAACGTTATTTCTAAATGTCAAGTAGGAAATTCGAGGTAACTTTTAATATAAAATAAATTAAAATTTTTATTTTTAATTGTTGAATGATCGAAAAATTATTTATTAAATTGACGCTTGATTTATTGGATTGTTTCAACTATATATGATTAATATGACAATAATAATAATAATAATAATAATAATAATAATAATAATAATAATATATTGTACCAATTCTACCAAAAAAAAAATGAAATTTAAAAATGTAGTTTTGAAATTTGGGCAAATATAATTAAGAATAATATTTTTTCTTATATTATTGGTTAATGGCAAATTATAATTATATACTCGATTAATAATAAACTAATCTCTTTTTCAATAGCCGAGAGGGAAACTAGAAGTAATGTTATTTTCGACAAATTTGAAATTTATTTTTTAATTATTTAGTCATTGAAAAATTGTTCATAAGAGTTAAGTTATTGCTTACTAAACCAAACGCCATTCATGTAATAATAATAATAATAATAATAATAATAATAATAATAATAATAATAATAATAATAATAATAATAATAATAATAATAATAATTGATTGATTCTACAAAAAAAGACCAAATTTCAAAATATCATTTGACATTTGGATAAATACGTGTATTTAGGAATTATATTTTTACTTATATTTATAGGTAATCAATGAAAACTTCTAATCACATTCTCGATTAATATCAAAACCATTTATTTTTATTGAACCAATTTCTTTTTTAATATTCCAGAGGGAAACTAAAAGTAATGTTTAACGCCACAAATTGAAATTCTAATTTTAAACAATTTAATCATTGGAATATTTAGTCGATGCAAAATTGTTTATTAACTACAAATTTAATTTATCAATTATTTAAATCAATCATCATTAATGCAACAATAACAACAACAACAACAACAACAACAACAACAATAATAATAATAATAATAATAATAATAATAATAATAATAATAATAATAATAATAAATTATATTCCAAAGCGAAAAAATAAAAATTCATAATTATAATTTTCAAATTTCTACAAATATTATTAAAAATATAATTTTCAATAATATTTTTTTTTTAGGTAATCAATGAAAAATTGTAATTATACGCTCAATTAAAAAACCCTTATTTCGTTGTCATCGCATATAATCTCGTATTGAATCAATATAAAAAATTAAAAAAAAAAAGAAACAATAGCAACGGAGAAACAAACTCACATGGATCCCTTTGCAACGGTCATGCTGAGATTTTGTATGACATGGTTGGGATTTTTGCTGCTACCGTACGTTTTGAATGCATGTCGTACGCTGACGGCTTGTTGACGGTTCCACGCGGAATTATTGTACCCCGGCGTGGACAAAATCGAGTTTGTCGTTACCGTGGTTCCGTCCATGTTGCTGTTCACTTCGGAGTTCGCCACCGAGTTGTTCATGATTCTGGTATTTGTCGGGTCTCCACCGTCCCCTATTGCACCGTCACTGGAAATCGAAATGCATCGAGATAAGGAAAGAAACTTTTGAAATTCGGCACAATTGAAATTCGGCTTGATCCAGCCCGGGACGAGATAACGCGAGGTATATAATGCAACGGCATCGCGGACCGGGCGCATACGACGGTGGCCTTGTCGCACTTATCCCAAATTAAGTGCTAATCGCGGTACCAATTCGTAACTTGCGAATTAGTAGCGGTACTGATCGTAAGACTGACTCTACCGCGCCGATCCGTTTTTTATATATTTAATATATTATTTATATGTGCGCGCGCGCGCACATATAAATAATATATTATAGTACAGGTGTGTGTGTGTGTGTATAATACGTTCAAGAAAGAGCCAGGAGTAGCAGAGGGATTACGTAAGATCATACACGGCTTTCTTTTCGCTGACGCTCACTTGCCGCAGTAGTACATGGATTTCGTTGGGCAAGAACGTGGAAGGTTTACACACATTTCTCGTGACAAGGAGATAGTCGTTGCACATGCTGCATGTATCACTCTCTGACCGTCATGCATACCGTGCATGAACTCTCCTCCACACATTTTTACCTTGTACCGATCACGGGTAATTTCGCATTTTCACTCGTGCAGTAACGCTCCACCAGGTATAATGAGAGTCCGAAGAAGAAGAAGAAGAAGGACGAAGAATTTACAATAAGCTCGCACTTAAGGGGTTATACCTAGTCAGGATTTTGAAAAAAAAAATCGATTTTTTTTAAATTATATTTTCTTAATGTACAACTATTATAAAAGTGTACACATGAAATTTCAGGTCGATCCGACCGATACTTTCGGAGTTACGGGCGTATTTGTAAGGACGCCTCGGTGCGTTCGTAAGTATAGGTTTCAAACTTTGAACGCGTTTTTCTCAAAACCATGTTTTTGAAGTCGGTGTACGCGCCATCTCAAAAACGGCTTCGTCGATCGGTCTGAAATTTTTCTACAATCTTTTTTCATATATTTTTTAGTAATCGATCGAAGGATTTATCGTTTGGATTTTTTTTTCTCATTTTATAAATAAATAAAGGCCGAAATTTTGATGAAAAATGGAAAAATTTTTTTGACATGCCGCCATTTTGTCAAAAATCAATATTTTTATTATTCCTTCGATCAATTACTAGATGATCTATTATATTAACGAAATCTGTTTGATTTTTTGCTTTAAGATAATCCAGTCTTGAGTTACAGCGTACGCCGCAAAACATCTTTTTTTGGAGAAGGGCCCGAAGATCGCCTGCTACGGCCCTTATTACGAATCTTTTTATAAATAACAAATTTTTTTATAATCTTCAATACTCGCATTATAAGCACAAAAAACTTCAATTGAATATCTTAAAAAACTCTCTTCAAGAAAAATCTTTAAAAAAAAGCGTTTTTTTTTCGGCCTCCTGACTAGGTATAACCCCTTAACCCTAGAACAGCACATGGGGTCAATATGACCCCAGGCGATTTTCGAGCTCCATCGTCCAAAATCGATAATTGCCCGAACTCCAAATCTGTAATTATCTGCGATATTACGAAAATCAGTAATTCTCTAAAAATCACGTGAATCCCTATTCAGGCCGCGTGGGTCGCAAGGGTATAACGCTATTGCGGCATTTGTCATAACCGGCGCGGCCTGAACGGAAAGTTTGGTGTCATTTCAATGCAGTGCCTTTCGATCCTATTCGATTGGGATCGATTTCACGCGATCGACTTGGAACCTATTCGATTCGATTCGATTCGATTCCACTCGATCCGGCTAAAATCGTTTCCATGCATTTCTATTTTCCGTTTAACTCGATTTCCTTGTGCAACGAAATTCCATTGGTTCGCAAATTTACAATAAAAATGTCCACGGAATTGAAAAATGGCGTTAATAAAGAAAAAAAAAGAAAAGATCACGGGTCATGACAAATTTTTAGCAAAACGTGGCAACTTCGATTGCGAAAAAAGTTTCCTCGTACGACGAATAATTCGAATAATTTGCATACGTGCAATTTTGCGGAGCTTGCATCCGACTCGCATCGGTGACATAAAAATTATACCGATCTTGCAGAAAAATGTGGATCGTTACGTTGGAAACGCGCGTCAAGGTTTGCGTAACCGTCGTCGACGCTGAAAAAATGCTTTGTGTGTGTACACGAGGAAATTGCTTTCGCGCGTCTTGGAAATAATAATAAAAAAAAAAAAAAGAGAAGGAAAAAAAGAAAACGAGGAAGAATTTTGTAAATAGGATGCAAATTCAACAAAGAAAGTGTGCCGACGCCAAAATTGCGCGTGTTGACGACCCCGAATGGCGTGACCACGCAAAAGTGACCGTAGGAAGTCTTGGATGCACTTTGGTGACATATATATATAGGTCTATAAAATTATCGAGCAATACAAAGTAAATTTTAATTTTGACTAAAAAAAAATTTCAATAAAATTGTCATTTTTTTTTCTTCCAATTGAATGTTTGACACAAACACGGAAGTGAATTAATTAATGCAAATTTTCCGAAAAATTGCATCAATTGGAGTCCCAAGAATCCGAAAAAAGTGTTCGTACGCAATTGTAAGAAATTGCGAATTCGTTAGAAATTGTAAAATAGCTCGGGATTCGTATTTGTTTAATAGAAATATGCAATTTTAATTAACTATCAATTAATTGGCCGATTAATTTAACTTTACAATCAATTGGACTTCCAAGATCCTAAAAATTGCCGATAAGCACTTAAGGATTCGAAAATATATGAGAAATGTAAGAAAATGCTGAGAAATAAGTATATGGGGCGTATACGCCCCACTGCCCCCTGAAACGGTTCAATCGAATGCTCTTGGAGCCGAGCAACTTAATTCGAAACGCGAAATTTCGTCAGATCCTTCATCGCAAAGCGGAACACTCGCGTTAACGTTTCTGAAGAAATCACACGTATATGTGACATATGTATGTATCTATGCTTCGAGATATTTACACAGATCAGCGTGTTCTTGAGTACACGTGTACTTCCGCGCCTCTAAATTCCTCGTATTCCAAAGTGAGAGGGATCGCCTTTCCTCCTCTACTTTTACAAAAACTGTCGAACCCGTTACCCGTCAATTGGGCGATTTCTAATTCGCTGATTTCTATTGGAATATTTTTTTTTTGTAACTACTGATTACTCCTATCGCCAACCTTCCCGCCAATCACGCGCTTGCTTACGTCACTATTGCTGGAGAAAACGATCAAAAATATATAGATACAGACCAACTCAGATCCTCGGAATTACATATTGGAGCCTAAATCAATTCCGAACCAGTGTAATAGCATTTGGGTCATTACCGGATCGAGATGAAACGTATCTGTACCAGTACTGGACCGAAAAGTGATGATCACAACGATTTGGACCCATGCATTCTCAAAATATTAGCATCCCGAGCCAAGATGATACCATTTGGGTCAGTACTGAATCGAGATAAAAACTCTGTGTGTGTGTATGTGTGTGTGTAGCCAAGAGTGACTCAAGTCACATTATCCCGGCCCAGTACCGGTCCAGATTGCATTATCTCCGTCCAACGCTGACTCGGATCATTTTATGTATGTGGGTTCGGTAGTCGCCGAGGCAACGATACGTCTGCCTAATACTGACCTAGACCGTATCTTCTTATCTCGGTCAACTATTGGTCTAGGTCGCGTTTGTGAACCTATTCCTGACCCAGACTGTATCATTTTGACTGTGTACGGCGCTAATCTGTACTTTATTGACTCGGTACCCGGCTCCGATCGTCATTTTCCGATACGCTGCCACTTCGAATCGTCTGTTATCGGTCAGGTACTGGTACAGATTCTGTTGATTTGAGTTCGCTCAACTGTAGCTGACCCAAATGGTATTGTCTTGGCTCGGGATGCTAATACTTTGAGAATGCATGGGTCCAAATCCTTCCGATCATCGTTTCTCGATCCGGTACCAATTATCGGTCAAGTACCGGTACACATTCTTTTTATCTCGATTCGGTATTGACCCAAAGGGTATTATCTCGACTCGGCATGGCCTTAGATGCTAAGACTTCGTGTTATCTTCGGCTCAGGAGCAAAACCCTGTCCCCTTACCGATTAAAACCGATTTATTTGGTTCCAGTTTTGGTCCAGTTCTGGTCCAGCTTTGGTCCAGATCTGGTCCAGCTTTGGTTTTCTTTCATCTCGAATCTCTATCAAGCCAGGGATTGATAATTCGGAAGATTACCGATGCAAGTGCTATTACCTTGGGCAAAAATTGACCCAGACTGCGTCGTTCCAGGTCGTAATCGGCATTGAACCGAATTGGAACCAGGTGATTTCTTATGGGGTCCTCCCATTGTTTAAGACCGTGGGTTGATCTGGGGATTTGTGCAACACGTGGAGTTTTGCTTTCTGCAGCGCGAGGTGTCGACTCGGCCAGGCGTTTGCCAATATCAATGTCGATGTGTGTGTGTGTGTGTGTGTGTGTGTGTGTAATGGTGGTGTTTAGTATTCGAAAATCGAAGTCCAAGATGGCCAAGTATGAAGTGACCGAGCGGTGCTAATGGTTGCGTAAGTGAAACATTCCTTCTCGACGTACCGTGAGGAAATATACGTCGATACACGCGTGCATGTACGTATGTACGTATGCGTATGTGGAAAGACCAGCTTCTCGGTTCTTTTTTTTATTTCTGGGCCATGGTCGACTTCAAATTCTCACAACTAAAATCACGCCTTTTCGCTCTTTTTCGATTTCGTCTTATTCCTTCCACGAACAACCGTCACGGCTCTTGTGGCTTCTCTTTCACGGACTCCGAACTTTCCAACTTCCTCGATTATGCGATCTTTTATTTAACTTTTCGCAATATGTTTGGTTTCTTCTTTAGCGCTCCGCAAACTGTTCCTTCCTTCCTTCCTTCAAACATCCTCCTTCATCCTCGCTCGACCGCAAAACAAATATCGCTGAGTTGCAAGATCGAATTCTACTTATATACGTAATGAGTTTGCGAATTTTGGCTTTGCGGTTATTTTAACACTTCGACAAAAAACAACTTGGGGTTAAAAGTTACGAAACATTGCAATAACACCATTTGTGGCTATTGCTTTTACTAAAAAAATGATAACACTGGATTATCATTGTTATTATTACCCGGTGTTATTTGCTAATAACACCAGGTGTTTACCTGGTGTTATTAGCAAATAACATCGGGAAAATAAATTACCGGTAAAATAAATTATTACCCGGTGTTATTTGCTAATAACACCAGGTGTTTACCTGGTGTTATTAGCAAATAACACCGGGTAATAATAACAATGACAATCCAGTGTTACAACACCTGGTGTTATTTGCTAATAACACCAGGTAGAAGTGCAATCTTCGGCGATAACTGTACCTTTCTTTGGTGTTATTAACACCAAAGAAAGGTACCCATTGGGTCGAGATTGGTCTAATGGACGGAGATTTGGATTCGTAAGTCGTAGGTCCTGGGTTTGAATAACACCAAAAGGTGTTAATTTATAACCACTGTGTATCAATTCCAGCGGTGGATGATTAAAATAATTTAATTGTTTTAAATTAATTTAACACCAATTCGAATAAACAAGAAAGCTTGAAACACAGAATCCAAAAAAAAAACTACGGTATCACAGGTAGTCGATAAAGTTTTCTCGGTATAACAAACCCGTACCAGATTACATTATACAGCACCGTAACTCAAGTCCATCGTCACGGATTGGATTACGTACTCAGACTTTTGATGGTACGTGCGATGATTGCAATGATTACCAAAGTGTTTCGTTTCCAAGTATGTATATCAATCGACCTGGGTAACACGACCTTGACACTATGCTAGTAACGACATTCTTACGAAAACCATGCGTACATGGTACACGTACTGAGGAACCTCGTTACAACAATCTCTCTGGGATCGCGCAAACTCCTTATAACGATCTTCCCCTCAACTTCCACCCCGCCTGGCTGCGCGCGACCGCGAGGGGTCCAGAAATAGGGGTATCCGACTCCTATTCCGATGAGATTGTTATAACGAGGTTCTTCTGCGAAGCTGATTCGGCGCCTCTTTCCACTCGTTTTCCACATTTTCTTTTTTGCATTATTTATTATAATTTATGTAATTTCAGTAATTATTCTAATTCTGTGCAAATATAACTCAGTAATTGCTAATTATCCACTGGTTGCGACGCTATTTTTTGTGGGACTCATTTAATGAAATCTTGTCGCACGTAATTTTTTGCTTTTCGAATTTGTCACCGCATCTTCTGCGTTTCCTTCCTTGGGATGAGAATTCAGAGAGAAGATTTGCACTTTGGAGCGTGACTGCTGATTTTTTTTTTGTTTCTCGTAACGCAGTCGTTTGCTTGTCCACTGACGCACAACACAGTGAGACGACACGGTCATCAAATTTGCATTCTTGGTAATTAAAAAAAAATGTCCGAAAATGACGGTTTCCAGGATACGTGTTCACGTATATGTATCTGTGTATCGACTACTTTGAGGACAGTTCTCAAAAGTTTTGTGTATCAATCGTCAGCTCTGAGACGAAAATTCAATTTCGAGATACAAGTTTTCTACACATACTTGGACAAAACCCGAGCGAAACACGTGGAAACCTTTGCGTGTAGACCAGATGGAACGGACCCCTTTTGCGTCCTCAAAGTAACCATTAGAAAAATATTATCCGTACGCGCGGAAAAATTCAAAAAATATTTTTGTTTCATACTCAAAATATTATATTTCTACGACACCCGAATATTTTTGTAAATTAAAAAGGCCGATAGCCTTTGTGCAGTACAAATTTTTATCGGTGGGGTCTGGCGATCCCCAGTGTGCCGACTACGTTAGTCCGAATGAAACGAACTAGCTGGGGATTAAAAATTGAAAATCACAAATAAATGCAATGGATCGTTAACAGTAATTTTCCAATTTCAATAAACAATTACCGGTACACTTCGTGCACACAAATACAATTTAACGAGTCTTCCACTTGAGAAATCAAAGCTGACCTCCAAGTGACCTTGAAAATGCCAGTCCATACGGATTGGTCAAGCTATTGGTCAAAACCTATTGATTTTCGTTCCGAAAATTTCACCATACGTGAAACAGTTCAGGAGTGTTTCAAGGTGGACGCTCACTCCGCCCCACCCTGTATAAATACGCACACCTGAGCCGTGGTTTCTCTTAAGAGACTGTCGAAACTGTCATTATCGCAACGCATTAACATTTGCATTTCGGTCGTGATGAAACAAGATTCAACGAATTCCTCCGTTCCCTTTCAACCGTTCCAATCGGCATTCGCGTCAGGCGCCGCATTTGAAAAGCAGCGCCACGCAAATCGACACGAACCGTCGGGGTTCGGGGTAACGGCGTGAAAAAAAAAAAAAACGCTAATGAGCCACCACCGAAATCATTTTCGACGTGTGCATTTTTTTATTCGGCAGTTGCACGTCACCAAACCTGTCGGGGTTATCACCTACAGCGTTTCGTTAACGGTAACTCATGGGTAATTCTCCAAAAGGAAGGCTGCACACCTGAGCGATCGTCAACCCGGGCCAGAATTCGATTGTGAAGCAAGATAAGCCTCTGTATCGGTTTGCAGTTGCAGTTTCAGCGATAGTCTACCGGCATTAGGATCTCGAAAGTGCATTTTTGCAACCCCATGAGCTCGCCAACCCCCCCCCCCCCCCCCCCCCAATGGGGCTCAAAAAAGTCCTACTGCAAAAGAAAATGCATTTTGCTCCTCGAGAAGTGTTTTTGAGAGAAGGTGGGGCGTATACGACCCACCCACTTATTTTCAGTTTTTTTGGATTTTCACTTTCTCATTTATTTTGCAATTTCCAAGACGTTGGCGTTAGATCTGTAAAATCTTTCTTTTTTATTTCCATTATTTTGAAAATTTGGTATTTTATAAAATTTGGTAATTTATTTTCTAAAATTAGCAATATTATTTTGAAAAATTGGTAACATTATTTTTTAAAATTAGCAATATTATTTTTTTGTTTCTCATAATTTATTGTAATTTTTTTACGAATGCCACGAGGAAATGGACAATTAGCGTCGAGTTAGAACGTACGCGATGAGCATCGAAACCTGAGAAAATGAGAAAACTGTATCGCACCGGCATGGAGAGAATCGGTGATTACAGTGTATCGTTCCGAGAAATTGCAAATGAATCACCTGTCAAACAGATGAATACAAAAATTTCAGTACCAGTAATTATGCTAAATACTTTATTCAGTCATCTTGGCCCTTCGACTGTTTGTGTGAACGATACAGGGTGAGTCACCTAACTCGACCACCTTGAGTATCTCGTAAACCAGAATTTGTATGTCATCCGAGCCTCGGTCGTGTAGCGAATGTTTAACAATTCACGATCTGTTGTCCACTTGACAATATTTTTTAAACAACAAATCGGGTGGATTCATAAATTCCTTCCGTTTTTAGCGTTAGACAGCACGACAGAATCGGAAAGAACTTTTGAATCAACCTCCTGGATGTGAGATTTTTCAAAAAATTTAATACTTTTTTGGTCTCCGTTATCCAAAATTAAGAGCATTTTACTTAATTCAGTTATCCAAATTTTTTATATTATTTTCATATTATTTAAATTTATTTATTTATATTATTACATTCTTTTTTTTTTTAATATCCAAATTTTCCACTTTTTTTCCATTTTTCCACTAAATTCGAATGGTATTTTTTCCGTTTATTTGTAAACAACACTATTTAGTTAATTGACAAGAATTTCATTTTAAAAAATAATGACAATTTTTATTTTTTTGCAATTTTTGCCGATTCGACTCTTTTATTTTCTCGAATGGAAATCAGAAGAACGTTTGAAATTCACGGATCACGATTTTCATCGAACCCGAGCCTCGAAATTATTGACGCACCTGGCAACGAATTAGCAGGTGTAACTTCCAGAAAGATCGAGTCAATACTTCTGCAGCGGTCGAGGTGCAACTTGCATTTTCCTTTGTAACGTCTAGAAAGTATATTTCACTAGATCTTTCATGACGTACATGATTATAACTCTTCCTTTACGATTTCTTTACAGTTCGGCGGCGAAGCTTGGAATTCAGATAGCGCAGGAGTTGCATTTGTGCAGGGTTGGAGCCAACAAAGTGCCAGGCATTGTTGGAGCATCGTTCCATTTTTCTCAAAATATCATACTTCTTCAATTTTCGGGGAATGACTTGCATTTTTCATTTGTATAATTATATTTTGTATAAATTATAATCGAAATAATTTTAATAACAATATATTGAAATAATAAGAATTTTGTAATTATCGCGAATAAAATTATTACGAAATTATGATTATTTAAATTTTATTATTATTATTATTATTATTATTATTATTATTATTATTATTATTATTATTCAAATGATCAGTGCAATATTTTCATTGACGATAACAATTAATATTAACGTTAACGTAGGGGGGGTCTATTGACCCAAAAATTCTTTAACAATTGTTTTTTAATAGAATTATAAAAAGTTGATAACGATTTTTTTTCGAAATTAGTAGCTGGCTATTCGCGTTACGATTTTCGATAGATGAATTAGTAGCTAAGTGACTATATTTTAGGAAAAAAATATCATTTATAATATAAATAATTTTAATAATAATAAATTCGAGTAATAATAATTTTATAATTGGCGCATCTAAAATTATTACGAAATTATGATTATTTCAATTTTATTATTATTATTATTATTATTCAAATGATCAGTGCAATATTTTCATTGACGATAACAATTAATATTAACATTAACGTGGGGAAGAGAGGGGGTCTATTGACCCAAAAATTCCTTAATAATTGTTTTTTAATACAATTATAAAAAGTTGATAACGATTTTTTTTCGAAATTAGTAGCTGGCTATTCGCTTTACGATTTTCGATAGATGAATTAGTAGCTAAGTGACTATATTTTAGGAGAAAAATATCATTTATAATATAAATAATTTTAATAATCATAAATTCGAGTAACAATAATTTCATAATTGGCGCATCTAAAATTATTACGAAATTATGATTATTTAAATTTTATTATTATTCAAATTATTATTGCAAAATTATTTAGAGTTCGGCGGAGAATTTTGAAATTTACATTTCGTTCGTGCAAGGCTGGAGCCAACAAAGTGCAGGCATTGCTGGCAATAAGAGCGGTTCGCACGCGGAGGAAGAGGAAACGTCCGGGTCGACAAACTGCAATTGAGCAATTGCAACTTTGCTGATGGAATTCTCAATTGCTGCAGAAACGTACTTTTATTCGCGTTACAAAGAAATTTCAGCCAATTTGCGTTAAATGCAAAATCCCATCACGAGATTGCAATTTTTATTGCAAAAACGTCCGCTGGCGATTGCGACAAATTATCGCGTCACTTTTACGTGAAAGATTTTGCGCTTGGGGATGAAAATTCCCTAGATTAACAAAAAAAATGATAGGACGCGTTGACGCTACAATAAATTGTTTTTTATGATTTGCGTTAAAAAATTTCCTTCGAAAATTTACGTAACGTCTCTAAGAAATTTGATAAACACGCGTTACATCAAATTTGTGGTACATTCGCGTGTCAAATTCAGTGGAGGCTGTGCCAGTTCCAGTCCCAGCGCAACCGTGGGGGAATGAAACCAGGAGAAAGTCTCTAGCAGACTCCGATGTCTCGCCTAGGACCGTTTCCGAGATTATGTGGAGTCTCTCTGAGGTCCATGACAGACTTCTACGATATTTCCACGAATTTTAACACCGAATTCCCGGGTTTCAAATTTTGTCCAATTCGAACGCTATTTTTCGAATTGTCCCAAATTAACGCAATTTGTTGTCCAGAAAAACCCAACCCAGGAATTCGGTGTTTTGCCTTTCAATTAAAAAAATAGTATTTTTCTGTTTATTCGAAAATAACAAAATTTGATTGTTATGGAAAATTTCCGCGAAATACTTTAATGGACACGGCGCGAAGCAACTTTAACACCGAATTCCCGGGTTTCAAATTTTGTCCAATTCGAACGCTATTTTTCGAATTGTCCCAAATTAACGCAATTTGTTGTCCAGAAAAACCCAACCCAGGAATTCGGTGTTTTGCCTTTCAATTAAAAATAATATTTTTTTATTTATTCGAAATTAACACTATTTACTTTCCAGCAAGCCAATTCAGTGTTAAATTGCCTCTACGTTATAAATAATATTTTTCGCCCTCTGACTTCGTACCTATTTAATATATGCAAAAATTCGACTACACATTTATTCATTCAAATTATTCAACTTATAACATATTCTAGCGACATCTTTAAAAATAAATGAAAAAAAAAAAAAAAAAAACACTGACAATGAATAGCCGAGTACCTCGAAAACCCGGATTTCGAGGTACCGAAGCGAATTCCTAGAATTCCAGAATAATGTAAAAAAACATTCTAACGACAGAATCAGCTCGAACCGTAATTTCACAACAATGAGGTAATCGGTTCCAGCGTCATTTCATATTCCACGGTGCTTACACGGCTGGACATCAAAGGAATTTGTAATTTCGACGTACGCGTGTATACTCCTTTTTTTTGCAAAAGAGAAAAAAAAAAGGTCTTCGTCAAAAAGTAAAAATCTGGATTTCGCGAATCCCTGCCCCGTCTGTTATTCTCTCGTTTCTGTGTGATCTTAAAGTGATCTTCTGCTTTGCAGTCTGCACGCGGTTGCTCGCTCGATGCATACAAAGTGGTTAAGTAACGTCCCAATGGTACTTAGGAGAAATGATAATGAGCAAAAACATGTTTCCATCTACGTATATGTGATATCGTATATATATCATACCATAACAATGACGAATTTCAATGCGTGGCTTTGAAAAAAAAAAAAAAAGATCTTGTTTCAACATTCATTTTTATATAAGACAATTTCGAATCGTATTCCAGTTGCAACTGTCGCTTGTATTATGCTGCCGCGGAGAAAAGGAGAAATCGAGGGACAGAGACAATTTTAACATTTTGCAGGAATTATTTATTTTTTTTTTTTTTCTAAAAGATATTTTGTAAATTTGCAATGCCAATTTCACGGTGATTGGCTTGTGTGATATATTGTATTATTATTAACATTAATTTTAGTATTAATTATTAAATGCAATATAATGGTATAATATTATTTTGTAGTATTATATATTAATTTATATGTATTTTGATTATAATATTTTTCGGCATTCTTTCAAAATATTCGATTTTCAAAAGACAACGTGTACTATTTATTAAACAACATTTAACAATTGTTATACAATTTTTTCCAAGTTGAAAATGTTAATAGCCTCCACGAGGTATAAATTTCTATCAATGGGGTCAGGAAAGCCCCGGTGTGGCAACCAGGTTGTTCGGCTGAAGTTGATCAGGTAAGAGGTTGAAAATGATATATTACAAGTAAATAAAAACGATGAATAACAGGGTCTTTTATTATTACGAATTAATAAATCTATTATTAAAAAATTAAATTAATCAATTATGAAATTTAAAAAAAAAATAAATTTTGTTTTATATTAAATATTGTATTTTCATTATTGTTAAAACAATTTTTAACGACTAACTAAAAGGGTCGATAACCTCCGAGCAATTACAATTTCTATCCTTGGGGTCTGGAAATCCCCAATGTGCCAACTATGTTATTCCGATGAAATTGGGTCAGCTGAGGTTGAAAACTTGAATATTATAAATAAATAGAAATAGTAAATGGGAACTCGTGTAAAATAATTGATTGTTGTCTAGACCAGTAGTTTTCCTGTCTCGATAAACAATTATTTAACGTATTGTGTTTACACAAATACAATATAATACGTCTGCGAGTCGATTATTGATCGGAAGAGAAGAACAATTATTGTATTAATAATCGATTGCTTAATGCCACCTATTTATAGGTTACTTTTGCTCCCAACAAGGAAAATTTCAGGAAATTGTTATTGTGTTTACAAACGGTTCGGTAGTCGAAGATATAATTTTATTATGATTATTATATAGATTGCTACTAAATTAAAAATATATTTTTATACACACATACACGCGTAGAAAAATTAGAAATGTTTTCTTTTCTAGTTATTAATTTTTTTCTTATTCAATTGTTTTTATTTTAGTTTTATTTAATTGCTGTTTGATAATTCAAATAATGAAGCAATTAAATATTTTTTTTATTTTTCTTGAATTGCATTCAATACTGGGGTAATATTTGTAATTGGAATAAAAAAATTGCAATTAATAAAATTATAAAAATTACAATTATACAATTATAAAAATTACAATTATAAAATTATAAAAATTACAATTATAAAATTATAATTTTTCAATTACAAATATTACCCTACCATTAAATACAATTTAAGAACGGTAATAATTAATTCAATTCAAGAAAATTAATAATCAATACAATTCAAGAACAGCAATAATTTAATCAGAAGTATAATTAGTAATTAGCAGTATTTAATTGGATATTAAATATTAGTGGTTAGGTATTAAATATTAAATAACAGCGATGTTAAATAATTCACGATTATTTACCTAAATAAAAATTATTTACAAAAAGTGCTTCGATCAAATATCAAATAATCAAAATTCGAACCCGGTATAAAATAATCATTTGAATCGAGCCGAAATTACAATTATTGCCCGACCTTAGAATTTCTCTGATTTCTGTGTAATTTATGAAAATGGAAATTTTGTGGATTTGAAATTATAGCCACGAATTTGCATAGACATACAACGTTAGAACTTGAAGAAATTGCCTCCGGTATCAGGAAATTTGAACATGGACTTTTAACTGATTTAACATTAACAGTGTGTTCCTTTACTTTTTCAGGCCATGACATTTTGGATGGACGCGAAACGTAATAATATACTTATTTAAATAAAATCTCTCGATTTCCCAACTGGTTTGGACCGATATTATGAAAGATATTTGAACTTGTCTCGTATTACCGGATTTCGTTACTTGTTGATAAGCGGATGACTCTCAAAATATATTGCAAAACTATTTTATTCGAAAAGTAATGTTTTTTTTTTTTTGGCGAGACGCGAATATATTTTTTCAAAAGAATTATCGATACAACACAAGAATTTCTGGAATTTTTTTTGTAAACAAGATATTGTTTTTCAGACCCATTTTATTTTTTTTTTGGTTCGTAACAATTCCATTTTATAACAATCCCTCTCTAAAAGACGCAAAATTACCTCCCGAATTTTTTGTTACACAAGATATTGTTTTTTAGACACATTTTGTTTTTTTTTTTCCATAACAATTCCATTTTATAAATATCCCTCTCTATACGACGCAAAGTTACCTCCCGAATTTTTTGTTACACAAGATATTGTTTTTTTAGACACATTTTATTTTTTTTTTTTCATAACAATTCCATTTTATAACAATCCCTCTCTATAAGACGCAAAATTACCTTCCGAATTTTTTGTTAAACAAGATATCGTTTTTTAGACACATTTTGTTTTTATTTTTCTTACCCAGATATTTTTGAAACCAATAAAAATTTACAAATTGTCATTCGAATGGATTACGTCTGTCAAAATAAATAGTTGCAATATGGAAATACTTTCTTCGATTACAGATTTCTTCAAAATCATTAACTATTACTAACCCATTGTTTGCAAACGATGCATCGATGCACTACCAGGAATTGTTGTGATAAACATTTGCATGTAACATCAATTTTGTTAATAAAAAAAGAAACATTTTGCCTTAAACAGTATTTCTATTACTATTATTAATAGTTACCAAACCATTAGCATATCCTAATTGCATAGTATATATATATAGTTAAGTACGCCATTAAATACTTTTACAATCTGTATGCAAATGGTACCCCCAGAAATTGTTTGGAAAAGATCGTATATTTACAACTATACTATTTTCCATAATTATGGTTAAAATTCAATTTTCTTACAATTGTTTATTTATTTAACGAGGTTTATCGAGGTTTTACTGTAGTTTAAGAAAAAACTGAAACCATCACTGAAACGAGTATAATAAAAAGAAAAATGCCATTTGTAAAAAATTTTTTTTCAGGTCATCTCAGACCCAGAGTACCCTTTGAGGGTTAAACTACCACACCGGAGTACCATGGACCTCTGTCAGTCTTTGCCAACAAGATTCTCGAATTTCTTTGAAGTCACTCAACATTTCTAACCCAATTTGGACCGAACCGGCGTTCTGATAATCCAATTTGGAGCAGTTCTGTGCCATTTTAATCCAATTTGGAGCAGTTCTGTGCCATTTCAATCCAATTTGGAGCAATTCTGTGCCATTTCAATCCAATTTGGAGCAATTCTGTGCCAGTTTAATCCAATTTGGAGCAATTCTGTGCCAGTTTAATCCAATTTGGAGCAGGTCCGTGCCATTTCAATCCTATTTGGAGCAGTTCTGTGCCATTTTAATCCAATTTGGAGCAGTTCTGTGCCAGTTTAATCCAATTTGGAGCAGGTCTGTGCCATTTCAATCCAATTTGGAGCAGTTCTGTGCCATTTTAATCCAATTTGGAGCAGTTCTGTGCCATTTCAATCCAATTTGGAGCAATTCTGTGCCAGTTTAATCCAATTTGGAGCAATTCTGTGCCATGTTAATCCAATTTGGGGCAATTCTGTGCCAGTTTAATCCAATTTGGAGCAATTCTGTGCCATTTCAACCCAATTTGGAGCAGTTCTGTGCCATTTCAATCCAATTTGGAGCAGTTCTGTGCCATTTCAACCCAATTTGGAGCAGTTCTGTGCCATTTCAATCCAATTTGGAGCAGTTCTGTGCCATTTCAATCCAATTTGGAGCAGTTTTGTGACATTCTACACTAATTTGTAACAATATTGTGCCGTTTTAATCCAATTTGGAGCCATTTTGCTCCGTCCTAATCCAATTTGGAGCCATTTTCCTCTGTCCTAATCCAGCTTGGAGTCGTTTGGCTCCGTCCAAATCCAATTTGGAGCCATTTTGCTCCGTCCTAACCCAACTTGGAGCCATTTTTCTCCGTTCTAATCCAATTTTGAGCCATTTCGCTCCGTCCTAATCCAATTTGACGCCATTTTCCTCTGTCCTAATCCAGCTTGGAGTCGTTTGGCTCCGTCCTAATCCAACTTGGAGCCATTTTGCTCCGTCCTAACCCAACTTGGAGCCATTTTTCTCCATCCTAATCCAATTTTGAGCCATTTCGCTCCGTCCTAATCCAATTTGCAGCCATCCTACCTCGTGCTCGTTAAATTTGGAACAATCCCGGACAATACTGATCCAATTTGGAGCGATCCCTAGACTTTGTGGATCCTCTTTGCCCCCGTCAAGAGCAATTTGAGAAATCTCGATACAAAGCAGCAAAGCGTTGACAAATATAAACCCCCCTTCGGTCGAATCTTGAAAAGAGCACGCACACAAAAGGTCTGACAGCATGTTCTCTTCGAGAAAGTTTGAGCGTTCCGGCGAAACCCAGCAAACGATCGCTCGTACTTTTTACTTCGCAATTGCGTCAAATGTCCCTCCACTTGTAATCGGTTTTACTTTGTTACCGAAAGAACTCATGTAGAAATAAAAGCCTGACGAGAAAATGGCAGGCATTGCACGCGATCTTTGGCAATTCTAGCGAAATCCTGCCCGGATAATGCTGCAAACTTTGCCAAAGATCCTTTCTACGCTGGGACAGGAAGTCGCTACTCGTGTCCCAGATGGTTTTCCTAATTACCCAATAAATTGCCCGATATGACTTAATACCGAGGCGCAGTCGAGGCCGGTAACGCATCGTCAAAGACCTCCAATAAATTCCCAGGTCATAAGTGATTACGTGGAGACAAAAAATAAATAAATCTTCGGCAAAAGGTACCGAACTTGCATAATCGCACTCTTCCAAGGAGCGAGTGAAAGCCGACGCTCTGAAATGTGCATTGTATATATATATGTATTATGGGGAATTTTACGCCATGGGAAGAAATCCGGGGGTTTCCCCGGAGTAGAAATTCGTGTCGGAGCGGATAATTAATACTGGGTCTCTATTCATGACATTTTATGGTTATTTTTATTTTTTATTTTTCATGAATAAATAATGTTTCGAGTGTCTCCAAATTGTCACGTGATTATTGCCAATTTTTGTTACACATTTTTTGGTCGATTCCAGCATCAGCTGACAGAGAAACTGATTTTTTTTTTCTTTGGTTGCGATGGATAAGAAAGCAAGCGTGGAAAATTAATTATGGAAAATTAATTACAAATAAAAACTCTACGTAAAAAATTGATTATAAATAAAATTGATTCTATGGGGAATTTAATGAATTGGAAATTAATGAATTATTGAATATTAGGAATTGAGTTTATGATATGTAATTTCTTATAAATTTTATTCGGAAAGTGAATCTTAAAATAACAATTAATAATATTATTAAACAAACAATTTTAATGAAACAATTAAATAAACAATTTTAATTAAACAATTAAACAAACAATTTTTATTAAACAATTAAAAATATTCTTTGCTACCCTTTTCTTCTAAGTTTACAAAAATGGGGTCTTCTTAAGGGCAGACTAAACTGAAAAAGTTTATTTTGACTTTTCCATAAATATCAACATTTCCACTAAAACTGTATCGAAGTTCCAACGAAATTCGAGAAAATATCGCATAAAAGGGACAAAGCAATGTACAACGAACACCTGAACGAAAGTTGCTTTTCAAACCAGCAACCTTGCGGCTGAAATGCTCAACCTGCACAAATTCGACTTCTTCGAGACCTCTCACTACACCTTTTAGTCGCGTTTACGTGACCTCATGTGCCATTTGAGACCCGTTTCGGTACCAGTTTCCCGACAATTCACACAAAGGGTACCCTTTCTCGACTCTAATAAGGTCGAAACCCTAAATAAAAGTAAATCCCCAGACCCACAAAATCCTAATTACACCGATACCATACCAATTATTCTACCAATTGAAGCCACCACGCGGACTCGTAATAATTTCTCGTACCTAGAAATTTAGTATCGGAGCGAGAGGATTATGTCGGTTAGCGACCGGTCGTCCGGGAACTTTCGTTTCCGTCACTTTTTCTTCTTGGATCCTTTTCCTCCTGAAACTGGAGCCCGATGTCGCTCCGATCGTTCGGCGATTCAATGACAGCGTGAACCCACTCGAGTCATTAATCCACCAAAGACATTTTTTTTTGTTTTTTTGTTTTTTTTTTTTCGTTTCCGACGAGAATCGAACTGGAGTCACCACACCAAAAAAAAAAAAAAAGAGAAACGGCCGATTCAACCAAAAAGGACTTCTAACTCCACATCACGCACACCACCAGAGTACTTCGTAACGAGATTCTTTTTTTTTTTGAGAAATTGGCATCGGCGACGAAAAAAAAAAAAAGTTCGACGGGTACCCGGAGCAAAGGCGATATATGTTCTTCTGGGACCGGATCGAAGAATCCTCCGCGACTTTCGAGTCTTACCGCGAGACTGTCGGACTCGCGAATCGGCCGACGAGGTTCAACCTGTTGCGCTGGAGAGTGATTCCCTCCTCTCGTCTGGTCCGAAAGATCGTTATACTCATTTATTTTGCCCCCCCCCCCCCTCCCCCTCCTCCCCAAAAGCGTCTTTTACTCGAATCGAAACCTTTCCCTCTTTACGTTTCTTTCTGTTACACGTCCGAGCCTCCGTTTCTTCCCGTAAGACCGGCCGCCTATGAGCAAACGGCTTTGGAAAAATTCCAGGCATGACTCGGACCTAGGCCTTTTTGCCAGCGTAAGGTGGCTCGACAATAGCGGCTCTTTATCTCGCCGTGAAATCGGCAGGAGTTATTGATTTTGTATGTGGATGCCAAAAGAGAGAGAGAGAGAGAGAGAGAGAGAATAGTATCAATTGACCGCAACTATTGTTGATCAAAATTGAAAAAAATTTGAATGGGATGAAGCGACCAGTGAATGACCCAATTTTTGAGTTTAGGGACGATCGAGGTTGCATTCGAAGATATTTGATTACAGGGGAATCTGTTTTTGTGCGGTCTTTTTTTATGCGTTTTTCTTTTGGGCCATTTTATTTTTGTGCGATTTTATTTATTGCGGGATTTTATCTTTGTGCGATTTTATTTATTGCGTGATTTTATTTTTGTGCGATTTTATTTATTGCGTGATTTTATTTTTGCGCGATTTTATTTATTGCGTGATTTTATTTCTGTGCGATTTTTTTTTCTGCGGTATGTGAATATCGAGGAAAAAATCGCACGAAAGAAAAACTTTTTCATGCGTTTTTCTTTCGGGCCATTTTATTTTTGTGCGATTTTATTTATTGCGTGATTTTATTTCTGTGCGATTTTATTTATTGCGTGATTTTATTTCTGTGCGATTTTATTTATTGCGAGATTTTATTTTCGTGCGATTTTATTTATTGCGTGATTTTATTTTTGTGCCATTTTATTTATTGCGTGATTTTATTTTCGTGCGATTTTATTTATTGCGTGATTTTATTTTTGTGCGATTTTATTTATTGCGTGATTTTATTTTTGCGCGATTTTATTTATTGCGTGATTTTATTTCTGTGCGATTTTGTTTTCTGCGGTTTGTGAATATCGGAGGAAAAAATCGCACAAATGAAAATCTTTTTTATGCGTTTTTCTTTCGGGCCATTTTATTTTTGTGCGATTTTATTTATTGCGTGATTTCATTTTTGTGCGATTTTATTAATTGCGTGATTTTATTTTTGTGCGGTTTTTTGTTCCGCGGTATGCGAATATGGAGGAAAAAAACGCACAAATGAAAATCTTTTTTATGCGTTTTTCTTTCGGGCCATTTTATTTTTGCGCGATTTTATTGATTGCGTGCGATTTTATTTTTGCGCGAAATTTATTTATTGCGTGATTTTATTTTCGTGCGATTTTATTTATTGCGTGATTTTATTTCTGTGCGAAATTTATTTATTGCGTGATTTTATTTTTGTGCGATTTCTTTTTCTGCGGTATGTGAATATCGAGAAAAAAAAAATCGCACAAAAGAAAAACGAATAAAAAAAAACGGCACAAAAACACAATTCGACCGTATAATAATGGAGTAATTATCAAAATTGCAAGGAGGAACAAATACTTCGATAAGTATTTGCAAAAATTATTCAATTGTTCGTGTTTTTATATTTTTCAATTAAAAATATTTCTTTTCGAAAAATTACTTAATTTTTCATATTATCCATTATAAATTATAAAAATGATTCGATCACACGTATTTCTACAAATTGTTGTTTTTCGTTAACGCAATCGCATTTGAGTCAATTACAAAGCGCAACAGGTGTAAAAGCCCGTCTTCCTTTTCTGTCATTTCCGAGTTCATCGCGGAAATTTGTTTATACGAAAAGATGAGAAATTTGAAAAATAACCATTTCGTATATTTCCGCTGGATACTTTTTTCGAAACCCACGATTCTCACGTTATTGGAAATCGAGGTACGCAAAAAGGACATTCCTGAGAAGCAATGTTCTCTTCATCCTTTTTCAACGAGAAGTAAAAAATTTGTTCATATGTATGTATTCAATCGACATGTACGTATACACACGACCTCGAAGTTTCAACTCGAGTAATATGACTATCTTAGCGTCCCTCGTGAAAGAATAAATTGAGAGAGCAATTTTACATGCAAAACAGCGTGTCACGCGTCACGGAAATATTTGTCCCCCGGTTGATAAATAAATAAAGGAACGCAGTACACTTATACATGCGCTATGATTGAAGTCAACTCGAGTTCTTGCAATTGCCGAAGTTGATCCGTTTCTCGTGTTATTTTCCTCCTCCAGTCATTTGGGAAAAGACATTTTCTCTAAATGTGCGATGCATCGAGATTATTGACACGAAAAAAAAAAAAAAAAAAAAAAAAACGCGGACAAAAATGCATTACACCAAATTCCACATTTTTCTAAACAATCACCAATTTCTTTGGTAAATATTTCATTTCACTTACAAAGTTCGAAATTTAATTTTCCCTGAGAAAATTTGCATTTAAAAATTTTTTTAGTTGTTAGTATTTCCTTATAAAAATTAAAACTCAAAATCGAGGTTATTAGCACAAAAAAAAGTGAACAAAAAATGCATTACACCAAATTCCATATTTTTCTAAAAAATCAAAATTGTCTTTAGTAAATATTAATTTCACTTACAAAGTTCGAAATTTAATTTTCCCTGAGAAAATTTGCAATTCAACATTTTTTTAGCCTTAGTATTTCCTTATAAAACTTGAAACCCAAAATCGAGGTTATTAGCACAAAAAAGTGAACAAAAAATGCATTACACCAAATTCCATATTTTTCTAAAAAATCAAAAATGTCTTTAGTAAATAGTAATTTCACTTACAAAGCTCGTAATTTAATTTTCCCTGAGAAAATTTGCATTTACAAATTTTTTTAGTCTTGGCATTTTCTTGTAAAACTTGAAACCCAAAATTTCCTTCAAAAATGCAAACCTCGACATTCTCTTAAAAAAATTCAAAACTGACCTAGAAAATTCCAGATTTAACATCTCCCTTGAAAATTGCGGATTTCAATTTCCCTTACAAAACCGAAAATTCCAAACTTCACAAAAAATTCGTTACACCAAATTCCATATTTTTCTAAAAAATCCAAAATTTCTTTAGCAAATATATTACTTTCACTTACGAGGTCGAAATTGAATTTTCTCTCATTGTCAGAAAATTTGAAATTTAAAATTTCTTTTAGTCTTGGCATTTCCTTGTAAAACTTGAAACCCAAAATTTCCTTCGAATATGCAAATCTCGACATTCTCTTAAAAAAATTCAAAACTGACCTAGAAAATTCCAAATTGAACATCTCCCTTGAAAATTGCGGATTTCAATTTCCCTTACAAAACCGAAAATTCCAAACTTCACAAAAAATTCGTTACACCAAATTCCATATTTTTCTAAAAAATCCAAAATTTCTTTAGCAAATGTATTAAATTCTCACTTACGAGGTCGAAATTGAATTTTCTCTCATTGTCAGAAAATTTGAAATTTAAAATTTCTTTTAGTCTTGGCATTTCCTTGTAAAACTTGAAACCCAAAATTTCCTTCGAATATGCAAATCTCGACATTCTCTTAAAAAAATTCCAAATTGACCTAGAAAATTCCAAATTTAACGTCTCCCTTGAAAATTGAACACTCGTACTTGTAAATCTTTACATTAACCTTCTACTTTTTTTTTTTTTACATCAGGTTACACAGGTGAAGGAAATACTGCACGTCATGACAAAAATATATTGTTTAATGGAACTCCTATGCTATGGCATTTAGTTGATGCAAATGAATAAACTTTTGGTTTGTCTGTAACTCGGTGGTTTTCTGACCGTGATAAATTTCCGAGGAATTTCTTATTTATTTACGCTGATCCGATGAGATGATAAATAAGAGTAATAACGATCTTGACGGTAACCACCTAATTAATGGAAAAAAAAAAAAAAAAAAAATGACACGACGGTAGACGCAGCGTCCGGACGGTAGACGATCCTCGGGTGTGTGGTGAAAAAAAGACCTATGATCAAATGGACTCGGAGATGAATTAAAAGGCGAGGATCAAAGTGTATAATGATAATGAGGTTTTACAATTCGAAGAAACTAGTTTTTGTAACTGTAATGTATCCACAAAAAGCCGTGATTGATATTCAAACAATTTTACAAAAAAGTACGTACGCGTGTTCTTTCCTTGAAAATATGTTCACGCGTTTGACGGTGACTCGCATAAATTGTCAAAATATTTTTATTTGAAGTTACAACATAATTGTTGCTCCCCAAAAAAAAAAAAAAATCCTTAGATAATACAAGTACTTCACGGCATAAATAAATAGTTGAACTTTGACGCCCATTAGATTCCATTCAAAAGATGAATTTTTCAAAATATCGTATTTATCTGGTGACTTTTCTCAATTTTTTTTTTTTTTTTGTTAATTGAAACTGTGGGACCCTTGCATTTTCGATTGAAATAGTTTGAAATTGATTAAATTCCAATTATCGTTTTTGAGAATTAATTTATATGAAAAGACCATTTTGGTTCGAAATATTTTCAAAATGACCCGATTCCAATTTTTGCCACAAAATAATTGAAACCAAATTGCCCCGAAACTTGAATATTTCTAATTATTATTATTATTTTTTTTTTGAAGTATTACACGAATTCCAGCATTTCTTTGGAAAACAAGTTTTAACATTCCATGTATCAGTCGAACGTTGAATTTATCGATCCCCACGATAATTCCTAAAAACAATGTCTTTTTTTAATTGAGAATTTCGATCAATTTGAAAATTCGGGATTTGTCCTTCCAAGGATATTTTATTATTTTTGAAAATCACTAAGAATAAAATTAAGACTGCTTTGGTCGCAAATATTTGAAAAATGGCCCAATTCCAAGAATAATCCCAATTTCTCCAACATTTTCAATCATTTTTCATATTTTTTTTTTAGAAAATAAAATGAATTCTTGCAGAAGCATCTATAAAAAAAAAAAACATTTGATAGTTCCTTACCAATTAAATTCTTAAAAATTATATTTATTTTTAATTGAGAATTTCCAAAAACTTGAAAATTCAGGATTCGTTCAGCCAAAAAATATTTTATTTTCTTAAAAAATCCTGTTTTGCAAAAAATTAAATGACTTGACATTTTAAAAAGAAATATTTCAAAACTCTTGTAATTAACAATTGTTGCTACAGTTAACGACAAAAAATACACAAATGGACTTGGGCCACTTTCAAAATAAGCTTCTCAATTTTGAATAATTTTATTCGAAAAGTAATTTAATAAAATAACTTTTGAATTTCCAAAAATAAATTTTGAAAATTCACCGAACAAGCCGGTTTCCAAATGCACTCGAAAAATTTGCATCGACGTTTTGAGGAAAATGAAAAGAATATTGATGAGTCGCATGGCAAACGATAGTTTTCATTTCAGGTCAAGACTTACGCTATGGCAACCATAACAGCGGCCAAAGGCGGACCTTCCACACTTTCCCTAAGCGTTGCGTAAGCTCGCTACAGGTAGTGACGTAATGTAAACTCGATTAAATAACGGCGAATTATGCATTTCATGTTGAAAAAAAAAAAAAAGTAAAAACAATCACGAAGAAAGGAAGAGAACAAAATTTCTTGGCGGCAGGAGTAAGTTCTTCAATCCTGGGATGACGAACAATTCTTTGACATCGCGAACGTCCTAGAAAAAAAGTTTTGTCACGTAGAGCTCATAAACTTTGTTTACGGTAGCATTTTTCCTTCGGATTCGATTAATGCTTGATTCGCCAAGGGGATAAATCTTTTTATACAGTTCCTCGTGTGGCAAATGTAAACGCTCTGACATATTTTGAAAATTTTCCGGGGAGACGCATAAGATTTCTGAGAAATGGGACCACCATATGATCAGCATCGACCCAATAATGGACCACCATATGATCAGCATCGACCCAAAAATGGACCACTATATAAATAACATGGATCCAACAATGGACCACCATGTGATCAACATCGACCCAAAAATGGACCACCATATGATCAGCATCGACCCAAAAATGGACCACCATATAAATAACATGGACCCAACCATGGAGCACCATATAAACAGCATGGACCCAACAATGGACCACCGTGTGATCAGCATGGACCCAACAATGGACCACCATGTGATCAGCATCGACCCAACAATGGACCACCATACGATCAGCATCGACCCAAAAATGGACCACCATATAAATAACATGGACCCAACAATGGACCAGCATATAAACAGCATGGACCCAACAACGGACCACCATATCATCAGGATCGACCCAATACTGGACTATCGGAACCAATATAGGTCCACAATAAACGCGTGGAACTACTCGATCCCTCCAATGGCTCGTTTACGGCTGCAATGACGTCGATAAAAATCTAATACGCTGCAACTGCATGTTACACGCGTACAAAGACAGCACAAAACAGAATTTACACCGAGGCTTATAAGTAGGTCGCGACGGTTTTGCAAGCGATGAATAATAACAGAGGAATATGTACGCACGCATAAATTGCCTTATATTGCTGACAAGATCAAGATGGTGCCATTTCGTCTACTTGGCGGTCGTTAACCAATCCACGGTATTTGAAAACTTTTTATTTCAAAATGGCAAGCAACGTGAGAGGCCTAATCGTAAATTATCGCAATCTCCCTTTCCGACGATGCTGCTGCAGGTAAAATCGGTATAAGAGGGGATGGCATTTATGGTACTTCATTCAGAAGAATCTCATCCAGCGAGATTTCATCTTGCATATTTTTGCCTCCATGACAGACTCTTGCATTTTAGCTGCTCATGGGGGAAAAAAAAAAAATTTATGCAAAATGATTTGTAAAAATATCTGCACGGGATGTGTATTTACCAAAATATTTCCCAAAATAGATACGAATTTACGCAAGGTTTGTATTTTTTTCCCTAAAATATATACGTTGTCAGTGTATCTGTGTTATTTAATGGGAATAAATATACAGGGTGAGGCATTTAAAATGTCCCTTTTCCCTCCGGGACCCAATCCCTATACACTAACTGTCTCGGAACCCCGCGTTTCAATTGTTCCCAATCTTTCCTACACTCGACTTCTGAACCTTTTGACAAGTCAAGACCAGAAACGTATCCAACTCACGACCGACTGACGATGAGTATGATTATACATTCGAGACCCTGGGGTCAAAAAAATTTAAAAAAAAAATAAATAAAAATGTCGAAAAATATGGAACATGGCAATAGCACCTGGGTTTTGCTAGGGTTTTTCTAGGGTTTTCCTGGGGATTCTTGAAGTTCCTTTGCTCGCGAACATTTGCAAGAACGCTTCCATTTTTGTGACCAGTGACAATAGTCGCAATTCTCGCCATGACTCGATTTAAATACAGAAGCCGATTAATCGGGACGTACGGACAAATAGGGACGCTTACCCTAGTTCTAAGCAAACAGTTTACACTAAATTAAACACAAATTACGTAACGTCTCGTTATTGTTAAAATTGGACTTACGCCACTTTCAAAATAAACGATCCAAACAATGGAGGAGAAGAAGACGTGGACGATAACCCAAATGGGGCCGTTTATCCTCCTTCGTATAAATTCGTGTACCCGCGGTCCGCGGTCGCCCGCGACAGAGGCTGAGCCTTTATCCTTACGAAAATTAGTTATTCCATAAGTGTACAAATCTCTGACAGAAATGACTGTAAAAAATGGAGGAAAAAAAAAAAAAAATAAATAAGCGGTTGTACTTGAGATCCAAGAATAACGACTACGAGCCACGGCACGGCTTTATCATTTGACAGGGAAAGGGTTCAAACTCGTAAGTATGCTAATCCGTATACGTTTAGCATTGTACGCGCGAGTGTGCGTGCGCGCGTACGTGAAACCCCCCGAAAAAAAAAAAAAAAAATACCAAAAGTTGGTAAAATCTTCCAAAGCCGAAGTTCAATTACCACGGGTTTGAAATTTCACGTGGGCTAAAGGTCACCCACGATTGTCCGAGCGCCGTTTGGGATTTTTTCCAGATCCAACGGAAGCGGGAATTGTTCAACTCGTGGCCGTGAAAAAAAATTTTATTTTTTTTTTTCTTTGCTATTTTATATATTTTTATTTCTTTATTTGGATCATCCAATTCTCAAGACCATTTTTTTTGCATTTTGATTCAAATACTTCTAAACCTTTTGACGAGTCGAGACGGAAAACGAAAAGCTCGAAGCTTTTGACAAAGAAAATCACGACCACGGGCCGCTGTCTTTGGCTGCCGAGGCAGTGGGTGTTCGCCTCAAGCTCGCGCGCAGTGGAGACTCGCCTTTGTGCCTTTCATTACTTCTTTTTTTTATATTATAATATCGCATTTAAATTTCCCGCAAAGAATTGACAGAAAAGTGTCAAAAGATTCGAGTCGATAAAAAAAGCCGAGAAAAAAAAAAAAAAGATGATGGATCGAGGATTCGAACCCACGCCAAAAAGTTCGCAGCGATTCAACGTCCGAATGCTTACCGACTGCGCCACCGACGCCGTTGAAAGGTAACGTACGAGTTAAGGTATAAAGCTTGCCGCGTGGTTCTGGCTAATCACGTTTGGTTAGTTTCGTTTATTTCTTATGCAATTTCATTAAATGTTGATACGTCGAAAATATCATAAATCACTTGTTTCGTTGAGAAAAGTTTTGAAATTAAAGTTTTCATGTAAATATTTAATTTGAAAACGCGAAATTCGACGTAAATATTGGTTTTTATTTTTTTTTTAACTATGGCGCACCGAACCAAAAAATCTGAAAAAATTCATGAACAATAGTAATAAGAATATGCGTTTCCTATTAAAATATGATTATAGTTCCGCGACTTCCTCAATTCGAAATGGGCATTTTTCGAAATTTTTTCACGTTTTTGATTTTTCACGACTTCAATTTTCGGTTAGAAAATCTGTAAAAATTCTGTAACATGTGTCCCTGTAACCGAAATGTCTCCGATTTTTTCCGATTTTTTCTCACCATAGCATGGGCCAAATTGAGCAAAAACAAGATTTTCGAATTTTGGCCATTACTGGCCCTCAGGTTAAGATACAGAGCTGAAATTTGGCACAAAAGAATCTTTTTCGAAAAGCTATCGAATGACCCACGTCCAATGGTCGCCGATGCCATCGTCGAGGTGCCAAACGAAAGAAAGGACGTCCCCTCGTTTTCCGCTTGGAGTATACCTTTCCAGGTGTGTCCAGCGACGCTTTATCATTTTCTCGAAACGATGAAAAGCACAAAATAACGAGGCTGAACTGAACGCAGGTGATAAAGAAAAAGAAAATTGTTTTCCCATTCCAGCGGACGTGTCATTCGTTTTCTCACGTACCGGTGGAACGAGAGAGCGATAAGCGGATCGCGCTCTTAGAAAATATCCACCGAGACCCTCGAACCACGGGCTGTTGTTGTTATAAATACCGTAAGATTTTCACGATCACCGACAATGGCAATGGCAGGCATGGATTGTTATGACAGGAGAAAGTCTCTTTACGGAATCGCTACGTTTTTTTTTTATCCCCAACGCATTATCAGTTTGACGACGGTCTTGCAACACCGAGACCTGTCTCCCAGGAGCGAATTATCGCCATTCCAATGACGCCAGTGGTCTTTTATAACCCTTGGCCAAAAAAGGGCGTCCGGCAGGAATAAGGCCTGGCGAGAATTAAGGCCCACGTTGAAAAATCGTGTTCGATTTGGGGCCACCATGACCTTGACGAGAAAAAAATGTAATTAATGGTGCTCGAATAATTACTGAAAATTTGGTATTCTGTTGGACGATATGGTGACCGAAAGGGAGCGCTATGGTTATTTTTCGAAATTCTCGAATTTGACAATTTGGAATTTGCGGTTTGACATCACGAGATTAGATTTTGGTCGAAAAAACACCAACGCGGTGCCACCGGCGCGGCGCTTGCCCGAAGACCTTAGTACGCGGTAATTAATGAAATTGCCCAATCGGGAGAGGCTCTGTCGTATTTTCGAAAGCGTATGATTTTGAAGAAGTATGTGTATACTTTATCGCAGTAACGCAAATTGGTGGGTTCCAATCAATTGAGAAAAATGTCATCGGATGATTATAAAACGAGGTCGCTAACGCGACGAAGATCCCGTGTGGACGTGAAAGCGGTCAATCCAGCTAAGTTACTACTTACTACATACGATATATGTACATTACGTAAATCCCAGGAAGAACGGATCGAAGAGATTGTCTTTTATTGATGAATTTAAAATATATGTGTGTATGTGTATATGTGTAAATGTATATATGTGTATATGGGTATATGTGTATATGTATATATGTGCATATGTGTATATGTATATATGTGTGTATGTGTATATGTGTATATGTGTATGTGTATATATGTATATGTGTATATACACCATCGACCAAAAGTTTGGAAGAAATCGTTTTTTTTTTCTTTTGGGAATGGAAAATGGAAATTTAATCATCTAAGATATTATTTTGTTTTTATTAGTTTCAATAGGATATTTCATTACTATTTATTAAGTTTGAGATTTTAATAAATAAATTATTTACGTGAATTTTAGTTTTTTCTTATTTTTTACGCGTTTCCAAACTTTTTAATGGCTGCGTGTGTGTATGTGTGGAAGTTTGGAAATTTTCACTGATATACGGAAAGTGACAAACTTAAAAAATCGAGGTACAGAAAATAATTTGGAAAAATTGCAATTTTTTTTTCTCCTTAATGAGTTCCCAAACTTGTAGAAATTCAAAATTGTGCGATTTCGAAAAAAAAGAAGTAATTTGATTTTCTCGAATAGAGCAAATTTACATCGAGAATCAATGAATTCATTGATTATTCATGAAAGTTGTGATAAAAATAGAGACTTTCCGCTAAAGCTCTAACTTAAGAGTCTCAAGTTACGAATGCGACTCTTTCTGTTTCAAATGAATTTTTTAATTTGTTGGAATTTAAAACTGCGTTATTATAACGAAAAAAAATTTGATTTTTGGAAAAAAGCGACATTTCCTATCTTGGGAATTCCAAATTCTAAATTAAGAACCCAGAAGATTTTCGTGAGCTTCCTCAAAAGCCCCAAATTTCGAAATTTCTACAAAAAAAAAGGAAAGATATCTCTTTACGTTTTATATCAGGTCACTTATTCTTCTTGTTGCATCGATTTTATGAAAGGTAGTGCCATCTTTTAGACGATCGACACACTCAACGACTGACCGATCTTTCCTTCCCTTTTCCGATACGACGTTGGAGAGTCAGGTTTCTCGCGCTGTTCGATTTGAATGTCCAAGTATTATTGCAACTTTTTCTGCTCCTTCGAGCGTTGTGAAAATTGCAATTGCAATTGTAAAAGAAAAAATCGAAAAAATACTCATAAAAAATATATATATATTTATTTCTTGGTACACTGAAATCACTAATTACTAAAGCAAATTCAAAAATTCTAAGTAACCGGACGTATTGGATTTTCCATTTCGAATTTGAAAATTTTCAGTTCCAATTTGCTTTCAGATTCAACACCAGCGCTCCTAAAATCACGTTGGCACCAAAGAGACCGATATCAAATCGCAATTGCATCAATATGTTTTTTCTGTTCTTTTTTTTTTTTTTCAAAATGCGCATATATGCGTCACGAAGCTAAACCGGAACGACCTCTTTTTTTTTCTTTTTTGCAAAGTCAGGGAAGGGGTTAATAACGCAAATGACGTAGAAGTTACGTTTTTTTTTTTTTTTGAACTTCGGCACTCACTCCGAGTATCGACCACAATTATTTCGTTGGTATTTGATTAAAAACGACATGTTTTGACTCCATCGAGTCCTTTCACTGTACAAATCGGAACGGTTATATACGTACATACGCATTATCAAGCACATACGTCGGCTGTTATGAGCAAGAGACCACTTTCACGTACGGTTGCGAACTCGAGTTCGTTATTCCAAAGCCACAAGGCAACCTTGCAAAATTTGACTCGTGTGCACGCACACGAATACAACACACACGCGTGTCCTGATCCTTTCATAATTTTCAAGCAATGGAAGTATGGCGAAGGTCTGGAACAGACTCTTCGAAGCCACCAATTGCAAGGATCTCAATTATTATTATTTTTTTTTTCGAATTATACTCGAGACTCGAACCTTTTGACGAGTCGGGACCGGAAGCTTCAAACCTTTTGACAAAATAAACCGCGCTCAGCGGCTGTCATTGGCTGCCGGGGGAGGCAGTGTCCATTCGTCTCTGGCGCACGCGCGCTCGGCATTGGAAATTCGCGGAGCAAATGGCAACCGGAAGTGGGCGTTGCCTGCGCCAATGGACTCGAAGTAAAAGTGTCAAAAGGTGCGAGGGGCAAAAGATTTCAAGCTCGGAGGTATTACAAAACGTGTTTGCACAAAGTTTGTCCTCGTCAGGTGGCATTGCAAAATTGGTGGTTAGCGTAAACAAGGGGAGAGGAAGATATCGCATTCCTCGTTTGTGATCCTGCCGAAATGTCATGCGGATTTTGGGTCTCGAACTCGTTCCGCGACGTTACGTCTAAATTGTGTAAATTTCGGAACGTGGAATCGGGCCATTAGCAAACCCGACGCCGCTCGTATCCCGGTCGGATCCCGTCCAAGCACCTCCGAATGACTTGCGCGTTTCATTTTCTCAAACTGGTTTCTCGCTGTTGCAAAGTCGACGCGAGCGCATGAAACGGTTTGGCAGGAAAATTGCGTGTAACGCGCGGACAAAAGCGACTGTCCTGACTCAACCGATGGTGATTGCAAACCGCTAGAGTTTCTCCGGTACGCGAGTAACTGGAGCGGGTATTGATTGTCCATTAGCTTCAATAACAAAATATTGTTGCTAATAACAACATTAATAAAAATAGTTGCAAATTGAGCTGGCGGGGGTCCTTGTATGGGCTCCGATGGGGATACCCTGCCCACCCTGATTCAAACTCTTAGTTTCTTTCGACCCCAAAAAAAATTGTACATTTTAAATTCGCGCTTCAGGTGACGCGTCCCAGAGCGTCAATTAAATAAATAACTCCAACTCCAAAAAAAAGCAGGTTGTAAAAATCCAATGAAAATACTCACTCGAGTGCTTTGCTCCAGCTGAACATCCTTCGGATCCTCTCCTGCTGCGTCTCTTCCTTGACGTTTGCCATTTTCTCAAATTCCTTGGGGAATTTTAATCAGAGACGGGGGATCACAGCACGGACTGTGCAATTTCCCGGGTGACGAGGAACCAAACGGATCGAATAAAATTGCTTTTCCCTGCCTCCCGTCTCAGTGTGGCGACTATTACTATTGTTACTGTACCTTTGCGAGCAGTTTAACGTAACCGGACGGGTGATTTTTCGTTGAGAGCTACGTCACTAGGCGCTGCGCATTTTTTTGAATGGCCCCGTTTTCCTTCTTCTCGCCGCTGAAAGTGAAAACGATTGCTCGTTTCGTTAATGCGTCTGGAAATGCGGCTCTGCACTTACGCTATTATACGTGGCGAGCGAACACGAATTTGTCGCCTACACGCTCCGGAATTTCCTTAACAGTATCGCTCCTAATTGAACTTTAAATTAAAATCGTCGTTTCCCTTTCCATGAAATGCTAAGCAATTATCTCGTTCTGCTGTTTTTCATTGTTATGCACTTTCTTCGAGATAAACGTTATGGTTTCTAAGCCGTGCAACTGGAAATTGCAATTAACCCGTTCACTCTAAATGTTCAGTATCCTGGATATAAACAATCACACGTTTTAAAAATAACGCGCTGGTCACACACGGGGTCAGAATGACCCCAGCCACGTTCAAACAATTGCCGCGTTGCTAATATCATTCCGAACGACTCACAAAAATTCAGGATATTAGTTTGAACCTTTTAGAATGAGGATATCGTGGCAAAAATTTTTTATCAAATTTTCAAAATGGCGAAAAAAATATGCATAAAAAATACCTTTTTTCTTTAAGTTGCGCTTGGGGTCATTTTGACCCCTAATAGCCTCTAAGGGTTAATAGACTCTTTTACAAAAGGTAACTCGGTCGGTTTTGGTCACGCCTGCCGCCGAAACGGTCAATGTGTCCCCTTAATTTATTATTAATCCTACAACTACCCTCGGAGTATTTTGTAAATCAATATACGTTCTTTAGATATTTTTCTATCACGCATAAAATTTTCGATCCAATCTCGGCGTCAATTACTTCGTAGTGCGTATTCGAGTGCGTTGAAAACGCATTTTCAAACGTAAGAGCCCGCGTTAAAAAGTGAAAAAACTGAAACATTTATTTCTTAGCCTTTGGGTACCCTAGCCTTCCCAAAATTTGCGTGGGTGTTTTTTTTTGGGGGATAAAATCTAACCCGTATCCAAATTTTTATAATTTTCTTGGCGTTATTTCCATTTTTCACTAGAGCCTCCTTAATAATTATATTCACAAAGAAGACGCTGTCGAGCGAGCAGACTTTGCAACAAACGTTACATTCGGATTCATCGAGGTCCGGGAATCACGGATAAACAAAGAAAACAAATGGAGTTTTAAACCTTTGACACCTCTTCGGTTTTTTTCCCACGCGTATTGCAAATTCTCATTACCATTAATTACGTTGAATTCAACGTCGATTATAGGAAGAAAAAAAGGATAATGATCCTTACAATTCATACGTAAATTAACGCATTAGAAAATACGCAAGGCACGGTTCGTGTCACACACCGACAATTGCGTCCAAGGCGCGCGACAAATCGCAGGGATTAAGAAAAATGTTCGCATGTGTTCGTCCCATAGCCCATGACCACAGGACGACTGGCCTACAATAGTTTAGGTCATTATTCAAGAGATCATTAAATTAGATTTCAACACCAACGAACGGTGAAGCCGAATCGGGTGTATCCTCAAAAAAGACGCTGGCATCCATCTCACTGCTCTTAAGACCTTATCGCCAACCTAAAATTGCAGTCGGATGCGGCGAAGACCTGGTACGTGGAAAATCTTTGAACACTGAATGCTTAAGGGAGGACACCACTGTGACGTAGCGTTTTCAAGTGCTTTATTCGGTATTTTTTTTTTTTTTTTTGAGGAATTGGTTTGGTCAAGGGAAAAAAAACTTTTAGGCTATATTGGACACATATTAAGGTATAAAAAACAATTTTTTTATTTAAAAAAAAATACAAAACGGCGGCGTGACAGTAACTTGAATATAAGTGATTTTTACTAGAGTTGCTCCACTGCAAGCACTAGAAGTGTCTAAAATTTGTTCGTGGAACAAAAAATGTAATATTTTCATGAAACATAGTAGTTTTAGCGTGGAAGTACCTGGGGAAATTAAAAAATTAAAAAAAATTAAAAATAGAGACGAGTTTGAAAAAAAAGTTTCATTTTTTAACAAAAATTTTCGTACAAAAAGTTGAATAACTCTTGAAATTTTCAATAAATCGAAAAAAACTCGGGTACTTCTCTTTGAAATCTATCCAAGAAGCTACAGTTAAAATTTCAAGTCGATTCAACAAAAATTGATTGAGTTCCGCCGCTTGCAGATTTGCAAAATACCATTTTGAGGTAATCGCGTTTAAAGTTTTCGGTATCAATAACTTCTCAATAAAAACTTCTTAAAAAAAATGCTTAAAACCCACCTAAAAAAATTTTTTTCGACTATAAACGAAATTGCATCATATTTTTGAGGGTTTGTAGGATTTTTTTAAGTGACCAAAAAAAAAATCGATTTTTTCAAAATTTCACGGTGGTGTTCTCCCTTGAAAGCCCGAAGGAAAATCTTTGAGCAAAAAAAAAAAATATAGAAAATTACCTCATCAATGGCATTCAAATTCACACGCATTGTAAATTAAAATTGCAAAGGAATGAGTAGCAGAATTCGCTCGTACGTTCCAACGAGATTTGAATAATTTGAATAGCAAACATTCTTCTCTTCTAGGCAAAGCAAACGTGGACAAAGAACTTGCGGGAAAACGTGTAAGAAAAATAGCGTTGAATCCGGGAACCTATGAAAGGAGTTTAAAGCCTTCGGAGAAACATGAGGTAACGCGAGGCGCGTTTGACGAAGGCAACAATAAACAATTGACGATTGACGTGGTTTTTCTCACATTTTAATGATTTTACCAGGCTTTTTTCCGCGTGGAATTTCTCTCGGGTCTCGGCTGAGGCGGAAGCCTTGCGAATCTCCACAATGAGAGTGTTACATATACTAGAAAGTGTGTTGTAAATAATAAGACGCTCGGTTGGAAAAATTCTCAATAGACGAAACTTTTACTGGTTTCGGTTAATGCTCGGGAACAGCGGCAGGTGCATCGATATGCGTGGAATAGGTAAACGCAATGTTAAAAACACGCGTGGAGTGAAAAAGTCTGTATTGGGATTTGAATCCAGGAGTCTTTGCCGCCCCGGAAGCAGATGGCGCGGCTGCATGGGCAGAAACGTAGTTCTTATCGTTGCCTTTCTAGGCAATTTTCACCCAATGGCTACTTTCATGGGCGCCTTTTAGTTGGGACTTAAGATTTTCCTACATCAAGGAAACGGGCGTTTACTTTCGGTAATTTACAAATTATCTATAATTGCCGTGGTAACAAATGATAACAAGCAAAAAGCGCTAGTGTCGATTCAAGGACTTCGCGCTAATGTTTAAATAAAGAAAGTTCCTAGCATGGTATGCATCGTCCCTAATCACGTGACCAAAACCATAGATATACTGATGACACAGAAGGGCTGACATCTGGTGTTCGAACCCGGAATCGCCCTAAGTGGGGTCTACGCGAACTGTTCAAAAGAAAAACAAAAAGAATCTTTTGGACTCGAGAAGTGTGAAAACATGCGCCGTCATAAAGCTCCGATCGGTTTCGTAATTTTCACGCTAAACAAGTGTATGAAAAAAGGCATTATACATATTCAGAATGAATATTTAAGAGGCACTTCTTTAGGCCTTTGTTTTTTTTTTATTAATGACGGAGGTTAAAGTAAGAGATTAAAATTCATTAAACATACTCTCGGTACGATAAAATTGCGTCTGCATTTTTTGTTTTACGTTTGCGAAGAAAAAGTCCGAGTGAGGTTTATGCATCTACCCCTGGGTTAAACTTTGTCTTGGGGGCCCAGAAATTTTAGGTTAGAACTTATCACATCTTGCAGTTTTTGACCGGAAAAGTTCGAAAATACGAGTTAAAAGTTTAGGAAATCAATAGCTTTAAAGATATAAGTAAATAAAAATGTGCATTCTTGGCGTACTTTGGCGGGTCTGTACGACGCCATATTGCTTCTACCCATTCTCTGATTGGTTCGCACGCATGACCATTCAATTCGCGCATGACATGTAGAAAAACCTAACTATCGTTCCTGTGTCCGTGTTCCAACTTATAATCGCGGGAATTACAAATTTACCAAGCGTTGCCGGTCTCCTAGCGGCGGCCGGGTTTACAATACCAGCAACACCCTGGCAAAATCCATGCAACGGTCAATTCTTTTACAGCGGGCAAGCTGCACAAATCATATTAAAATAGGCAAAGTTTTCACGTGTTTCGGAATGAGTCCTTGTCTCCGCAGAAGGTTAGGATGTTCTCCACACTTTCCTCATAGAGCGCCACCTTGCTGAAGGTTCTACTACTCAACCACTTCCGTCGGTACCCCGTTAAGTCGGGGCACAAGATGTGATAATTTTTAACCAAAAATTTTTCGGCCCCCCAAAACAAAGTTCTACCCAAACACTCGTCAACAATTACCAAAGAATTTTGTTTATTAAAAAATTGCTTGAAAAGGTCACAGTTAAATAGAAATACCCCCGTTACTATTTTATATAAAAAAAAATTCAATTAATGATTATTTGAGGATCTGTATTCTCGCGGAGTTAAAATTAATTGAATCAATTTTCGCGCGCTTGATATTTTACCGTTGATCGATCCAACGACCGTCGATCCAACTTAATCTGGGAGACTAATTTTTTTCGGGGAAATTGGCACGCCTAATTTAAGCTTATTACTTTTCGTTGGGCAAAAGCCACATAATGCAAACTACAATGGCAATAATCAACAAAAACGTAATACATTTATTTCTAAAAAGTTATTACTAAAAATAGTGATTTGCGTTAATGGTAGATTTCAACTCAATATAACTCACTCACAGTTGGTGGGTACTGTTATCCGTCGGTAAGGTAGAAACCTTCCAGTAATGGTAAAGTCAATTGCCAAATATCTTCTTATTTTTTTCAATTCTTCAGAGTGTGATATTGCATTATTATAATTTTCATTATTCCCGAATTAAAAAATATTTAATAATAAATTTTCAATAGGACATATTTCTGGAAAAAAAGCTACAAATGGAGCAACTTCGAACGAGGAATCTACCATTCCATTGAAGAGTCTACCGGTTGGAATGTTTGACATGCTGTGATAGAGAGAGAGAGAGAGAGAGAGAGAGAGAGAGAGAAGTATCGTATCGGCCCCACTCTAGTATCCATGGACTAGGTCTCTCCGTGGCAGAATGATCTTAAGGTGAACGTTTTCTTCCCGTGTTACCTACTTTTGTCGGCTTTACATACTTTTCCCAGTTCACACATTGACACGTGTGACGACAAATTCATGTTGCAAACGCCAATTGTCATTTAAATGTCACCCCAGTGCACGAATTCACAAAAATGTATAATTGAAATATGGAAATAATACTACAGCAAGGTGCAAATGATAAGTTGGTCTCCTATGACTTCCTGGAGCAATCTTAGAGCCGGTTCGACCATTTAAATTCGATTTGACTGATACATAGTTGCCGTCACAGGAATTTCTGATGCATCTGAGAAGTCACTTTGCCTTATATTAGGTCGTCCCATAAGTTTCTTCCGCGCCATCCTATATATGACCTCGAGCGGAAAGGAAGAAACTTATGGGTCAACTTAATACACGTAGGATTGGCATTTTTATTTACGGGATTTACATAAATCCATAGTTTCGAAGATACAACAAATACTTATGGGAATTTTTATATTATAGTGTTGTAAAATTTAACTCTGAGAACACATAATTTTTAATACAGGGTCCATCGGACGTAATATAATTAATTTTATAGAAGAACCACTTCAGGTCATGAATTAAATTAATAATCACAAAATTATAGAAATATATAAATTAGGTGTAAAAAAAACTAAAATAAATACAGTTTAATTATATGTGTTAACTTGTAACAGAACCTGAGGATGGGCACCGAAACGTAGAGTAAATGAATTAATAAAATGGTTCATAAAAAATTAAAAATGGATAATTAGCATTAATGGTACAAATAAAAATTGTACGATTCTCTTATCACAAAGATGCCGAAAATGGAAGGTCTTAGACCCCAGTGGGTGAGCTATGGGTTAACGATATTATAATTAATACATTAATAAACTCAATATATCATCCTCGAAATCACTCTAAAATCCCGGTTAAGGTTCCTCCTCTCTTTTTCAATTTATATAATCTCCCTTCCAAGATAGTCACCATAAAAAAAAATACCATATCGACATGGTTGATCGCCATTTTCAAATTCATTTAATACCAGTACACCATACCATAGTAATACCGTGTCACTTATTGTTAGATTCTTCAACACAAATTCCATAAACTAAAAAAAAAGAAAAGAAAACGCTTTTTTCCAACTTCCCCCGGTGACATTTGCATGAAAAATGTAGTAAAACGAAAAAATAGTAAAATTCAAGGAAACAATCCAGCACCTGTTGCTCATTTAATGTCGGTCTCCAGAGACGGTCTCATATCAAATCGGTCATAAAACAATAACAACATCGGAATCGGCTCCATACAAATACGACCACCACATAACTGACGTACCACGGTCGGTGGTTTTGCGTCTCTCCGGTTACACTCGCTACGTGTCTACGTACGATCGAGGTTTACCGTTTAAACGTACCGCGAGTAACGAGTTTATTCATTGCCGGAGAAGAACCGGTAAATATTTTGAATGAACGCGAGAATTCGACGAGTCTCGAGTCGGAGCAAGAGCGCGGCCGATGTGCCGATTTCGATATTTGGCGCAGCGCGATTCGGCAGAGACTCGACGATGGGTCGCTCCGAGGTGCCTTAATTTTGCCGAAGGCCACGCGGAAGGAGGGAAATAGGCACTTCCAAGGAGCGCACGCTTACTTTTGGCCACGACCGAGAGGATACGATACAATCGTCGATTTGTGTTCGACGCCCGATTCGTCCGAACGTGATGCCCGCACTGAGAGGGACGAGTCCGGTTGAGCAATACCACCATACACACTTACCTCCGGGAACGAAGTGTCCGTACAGAACCGAGCTCACCACGACCAACTACTTTTCAAAGATGTATTCTTTAAGTAAGCCACCCATGTTGGACACCCATCCGACGAAATACAGTCTCGGTATGAAATTGTGACCTCGTGGTATGGAAGCAGGTTTTGAGCGATGGCGGTTCTTTGGATCCTTTTTTTTCGGAGGTTTTCTGGAATTGCTGAAGGAGAGAGAGAGAGAGAGATATTAGATTCCATGGGGGAAGGTTATTGGTTTGAAATTATGTGGAACCGATGTTAAGGATTTTTTTTTTTCTTTGGACAAATTGTGGAATTATTTTGAGAGATTTTATGGGAAACGTTGGACCCAAATGGTGGGACGATTTTGAAGAGATTTTTTTAGTTTGTTTTTTCTTTTTCAACCATTTTGGGGTTGTCAATGATGATTGGGCTGAAACGTTACAGTGATTTTGAGGAAATCTTCCAATTAACCGGTTGACTGGTACTGGATCATATATGTACAAAAAACAAAGGTGACAATCCTGGTAATGGATCATATATGTACATATTTGAATGACTCGCAAGAATTTGGATTGATTTAAACGAAAATTGGCATACAACCGTTTTTTTGGGGTGCTCCATCCGAATAAATGATCATATTTCAGAGATTTTCGGTCCTAACCTCAAAATTATAACGATTCGGGCATAGAATCTTTTGTCTTCCGATGTAAATACTGTTTGAGCCGTCAAATGGTTGTGAAAAGTGACAATTTTACTCTCGATCCTTGTTTTTCACATCTTTGGGGATATGTACAGTGGAATCTAGGTTCGGAAATGAAATCAGCAGTATAAAAAACCCTCGGATAAAAATTTTTTGAAAAACTGAAATTTTCACCCCACACCCTTATTTTTCACCCCTCTAGGGGGTTGTAAGAAGAGAATTGAGCTCGTCAATGACACTAGAAGCGCAATAATCCCCTAGATATTGTTTTTCATGTATTCTCGCGAAGAACTGCTTCGTACCAGAATTGGCACGAAAACTGGAAAGAGCTCCACCAGTCAACCGGTTAAAATTTATTTTCCAAAATGTACACTACCGGTCAAAAGTTTGGGTCCACTTCACAATGTTAATGAAAAGCAAGTGGACCCAAACTTTTGACCGGTAGTGTATTTCCATGAAAATTTCCTGATTATTCGTTATCCTTATTGTTTATCAAATCTCTCTCTCTATTTTTCAAAGAAACTTGACGGACTTTGCCTTGGGAACTATTTCAACAGTTTACACCTCGTCCATTTTCTCAGAACCTGACTATACTCCGGCAAAACACATTACTTACGGCTTTCATTTCACCGTAGTTGACTATGTGCGTATTCACACGTATGTATGTACGTACACGGATTATATGTATGTACGTACGTACGCACTTTCCTGACGGAATGGATATACACTATATGAATGTGTTGCAAACGAAAGTGCAGCATTGCCTGCAGCCTAACTGATCTTCCGCGTCCAAGGCCCGCTTACACTTTCTTCCACGTCTGTTGCATGTTTTTAGACAGAAACAGGTTTTTGTTCTTTCGTCCATTGGTACTTTTCCTCTGAAATCCGCTACCAAACATCACAGTTGGACACGCCAACGTTCCAATATGTGAACCATTATTGAACAATTTTTTGTATTATTGCAAAATTCTTGTAAATGAATATTCAAAAGAGGATTGGTTTTTTACTGGACATTTTTTTTGGAACCAAGCAGGAATTTTTTTACATAAATGTCTGAGAAAAGGGGACACCGAAGATATTGGTAAATGTTAAATAAAAGTTCCGGATTTTTCGAATTAATAGAATTTTGGTATTTTGATATTTTCATTTTAAAAAAAAGTAAAATATTAGATAATAAATAAAAATATATTATATAATAAATGAAAATATACCAAATAAGAATTTTTTTAATACGGATCTTTGAAAAAAAGGGGCACCGAAGTTATCGGCAATTTTTAATTGCCAAGGAACCTAATAAAAAAAAAATAATTTGATTTATTTAAATTATATTTAATTAAAATTTAATGAAATTATATTTAATTCATATTTTTGAAACCTGTAAATTAATTTTTTTTTTGCAAACTACAAAATGGAAGCATAAAGTTTAGGATAAATGTGACAATTCTGAAAATGGTACATATTAAAAAGAATCGCTGTCTTAAAAAAGAAATTTTTAGCTGAAATATTTTTCAAAAATTCGAAGATGTTCATCTTCTTCAAAAAAAAATGTTTCACGTTTCCGGAAAAATCTTTACTTTAATTTTCAAAACAAATCCATTTCTCATCGTCCTTACTTATCAAATTCCTCTATTTTTCAAGTAAACGTTTACAGGAACCCATTGAAAAACAAAATTTCATTTCTTTAAACAATAACGACTTATTCATACTTTAAAAAGCTGTTAACTAATTTTTGCGGCAAACTGAAAAATATTTTCTCAAATTCCAGAACGGATTTCTGAAAATTCCGAAAATGGTACATATCAGAATCCAATTTCTGATTTTTGCAGCGAACTGAAAAATATTTTCTCGAATTCCAGGACGGATTTCTGAAAATTCCGAGAATGGTACACACCAGAATCCAATTTCTGACAAGAATTTTCCTAGAAACGCGAAATGAGTGATTCAAAACGAAGCGAACTTTGCTTTCGTTTATTATTATTCAATAAACGTACATACGCACGATAAGACGCAACAATTATTTATTGAAGCCTTCTATCAGAGGGTATTCAATAATATTACGTCTATGTGTAGGTATGTATGGTACGTATTATGACACATCGAGATTGCCGTCTGTAATATCATTTTCGACGGTACTTTTACTCTTCCGTTCGGTCTTACACGAAGTGAAAGTTTTACATCAGCCGTGAAATTAACTGTAAGTACATCAAATCACCTTTTCCATCTTTTCCTTAAATTTTTCGAATATTTTTATGTACGCGAACGGTTGTTACGAACCTGAGGGACTCAAAGTTTCACTAAACGGCCCCAAATTCGCACCCTAGAGATACCGCCATCCGGTGCTATTGTGACTTTGACGTGGCTCACTGGACCATTCCAGAGCAGGTCCGTAAAGAGAAATTCCTTATCCGCTGAAAGCTGGAACAGGAGGTTCAATAATAAATTGTCATTTTTTTTCGTTTTTATGGAAAACGGATTCCTAGGGTGTGACTTGCCCAGAATTGACAATAAATTATTAGTGTAAATATAATAAAATTATAATTATAAGACTGTAATTATAAATTATAATTATAAGTATAACGCTTGGCTCACCCAGTGCACCAGAACAACACAATTAGTATACTGGGGTCTTTCGGACCTCACCGATAAAAAGTGAATTTACTTAACAAGGAGCCACTTACACCTAGTTACTTAACAAATTCACCATTTTCCCCTTTTTTTAAATATAAAAACCTAATTTATGCAATTCCACCTAGTTTTCCCCTAGGGAATCCCCTATTCGTGCATTGAAGTCACCAAATTTCCAACTGTCCAACGACAGTTACATTTTTGTCTCCCGAGTATCCACCTGTTGCTACATTACTCATGGAAACCCGATTTCTTTTACGACCATTAGACCATCTATTCAGCGATCGTTAGGCACCTAATGGTTCTAATAAGCCACAGTAGCCGGTTGTTCACTGTTTTCTCCTTGTGTCCTCCTCGGTGGAATATCGCAATTGTCTTCTCGTACTTGACAATCATAATTTCCTCGTTTCACGGTTTCCGCTTTGCTTACTTCGCTCGTTTTTATTATTTTTTTTTTTCATTCCATGTATTTATTTAATGGCTTGGTTAAAGGCACGAGAGAGAAACCTACTCACTTTCATAGTTCCCAGGAGGATCTTCCATTGGCTGCTTTTCAGGTCTTCGTTCAATTTAATTAACGTTCCCTCGACTTTGATGTTATCCGGATAATTCCCTTTGAAATGTTTCGTGTCAATTACAATGTAATTAACGGTTCCCGGGTGACCTAATTTGAATATCGCCCACTCGCTTCCAGGAACCTGCAAAAAAGTCTCGGGAGCGTTAATGAAATTGCAAAAAAAAAGGAGAGTTAATTGAATTTTCCTGTTAATTGAGTTCAGGAGGGACCGTCAAGCTTAAATATTCCGTACCGCAACTTCCACAAATGAAGTTAAGGGGAAGATCGTTATAAGGAGTTTGCTCGGTCCGGAAGAGATTGTTATAACGAGGCACTACTGGCATAGCCATGCAAAGTGGGAATTGAAGGGAAGATTGTTTTAACGAGGTACTACTGGATAGCCATGCGAAGTGGCAATTGAAGGGAAGATTGTTATAAGGAGTTTGTTAGGAGGGGTAGGTTGTTATAAGGAGTTTGTTAGGAAGAGTAGATTGTTATAGGGAGTTTGTTAGGAAGGGTAGATTTTTATAAGGAATTTGTTCGTTCTGGAACAGATTGCTATATCGAGGTCCCACTATACAGCCACGCAGGGTGGGAATTGAAGGAAAGATTGTTATATGGCGTTTGTCCACCTGGAGAATCCCATTGGGGTCCAGTTGAATGATCGGTGGCCGGTCGAGTCTCCTTGCAGTTTCCCAACCATCCGCCATATTAATACCTCTGCCGGCTCTAATTAAATTCTTAGGATGCCCATAATGCGCGTTACTGAATCCAACGCAGACCCCACCGTTGTCTTTGCTGATGAGATCTAGGCATTCGTTATCGTTCAATTGCCTGTCATCTAATACCGTCCAACCGTAAACCCTTAATCTCGCGACTCCGCCGTCCGGGTAAATATTGAACCTCAAGTGGGTCCATATTTTGTTCGTATTTGCCTCAAAGTAGTTCTTCCTTGTCCCTGGATAACCGGGTCTCAAGTCACTCATTGGCACTACGGTATCCCAATTCTGCAAATTTATTAGTCTCAACCAAATCCTTTTTTTAGCGTAAAGGGATAATTCATCAATTAAATTTATGCTGGCCTGTACAAAAATATTCAAAGATATATTTCCAGTACCTACCTCCGATTTTAGAAACGATATTTTACGTTGGGATTCCATATCCGCGGCAGCTCCTATACGACACGTTCTCTTTGCGTACATGCTGGCCTCTGAAAAATGAATATACACTCGAGACTCGAAAAGATTGTTATAACGAGGTACTACTGCATAGCCATGCAGAGTGGGAATTGAGGGGGAGATTGTTATAAGGAGTTTGTCAGGAGGCGAAGATTGTTTTGAGGAGTTTGTTAGAAAGGATAGATTGTTATATGGAGGTTACAGGCCAAAGGGTTAACCGCACCTGTTTGTGGATTTCCAAAAAAGAATGAAATTAAAGCTAGAAAATAATTCGAAATTCAAATTTTCAAAAGGTTTCTTTCAACACCTTCGGTAGAAATAGTGTTAAATTGCTAAAAACGAAAAATTTGCGATTAAACCGGTGGTGGAATAATTTCTCAAAGACAGGAGGTTATTGAAAATGGAAGAAACCGAAAACAAAGGAAGGACAACAACGATGACGACAGTAATAATTATAATAATAATAATAATATCATTAATATGGATAATAAAATATCGATAAAAGTAACAAGAAAGCGAAGACTAGGCGAGTAAAAAATTGATGGTACCGCTAATATGGGACGAGGATTGTATGGCATAAAATCATTGTCGTCAGTATCTCCGACAGACAATGGATAATTAATTAATGTACGTCGATATTGCACACATGCGATACACGACGTATGTATGTGACGTGGAAATGAGGCTTTTTGTGCAACCGGTGACAATGACATTGTCTATGTTATGAATTTTCAATTTGACTCAATTTATTTTTGCCTTTTTTTGCTGGAATATTTATTCTCTTGTTTGTAAATTGTTATTTATTTATTAATTATTTTTGCACTTCTTTTTCATATCGTTTTTTTCATTATTATTTATTTTTGACTGTTTAAGTTTGGACCTTTTATATTTTTTATTATTTATCTTATGGAGTCCACCAATTTGCTGTATTTGTATTGGATTTATTATTATTATTAATTAATATTATCAAAAGTGTATTAATACTTTACACAAAATGTTTACCACGCAAACGTAGTAAAATTTAATACAAACAACTTCGACTACATCAAAATCTCCTCAATGTCTGGCACAGGGGTAAGAAAGTATAAATATTCAGTTTCTGCAGGTGTATGCAACCAACAATAGGAATTACCGGAAGGAAAAAATGACTTTCATTTTTGCATCATTTTTGCGTCACAGCAGATCACGTCACACGTTAACGGTGTGCGGATCTTATGGAAGGCAGCGAAATCTACAAAAACCTCAATAAAATAGGGACAACGTATAGGGAATAAATGAGTCGCAGCATTTTTGTCAGTTCATTTAATTTTTCAGTTCAGTTTCTTTAATTTTTTTAAAATTGGTAGCTTTAGTTTCATTTTTTCAACTTTATTCTCTTGAATTTCGAAAACTCAGAATTTAGAATTTCCAAATTTCTAAATTTCGCGTTTTTTAAATTTTAAAATAAGATAAGTTGAAAGCTTTCCTTTCAAACCAATAATTTATTAAAGTCAAGCTCAAAAAAAAGTGTAGCTTTTCAATTACTTGGAAATTGGTCGTTTTGTCTTTATTTTCAACTTTATTTTCTTGAATTTCTAAATTCCTAAATTTGGCGTTTCTTAATTTTAAAACAGGGTGAGGTAAAAATATCTATAAATTTTAAAATTAAGCTAAAAAAAGTGGAGCTATTCAATTTTTTAAAAATTGCTAGCTTTAGTTTCATTTTTCAAACTTTATTTTCTTGAATTTCTAAAATTCAGATTAAAAAATGTCCAAATTTCTAAATTTCGCGTTTTTTTTTTAAATTTTAAAATAAGGTAGGCTAAAAATGGCAATAAACTTTCCCTTCGAACCACTGAATTTTAAAGTCCAACTAAAGAAGGCAAATTCTCCAATCCTGTAACAACAAATCATTGGCAGATACCGTGAAGATATTCTCACGTTTTCAAAAAATTCTCTTATCTTTCATCCCAATCAAATTACATATCTACCATTTTAACAATTCTGAGAAACTATAGTGAGTCATAAACTCATATGTGAAACGAAGAAAAATGAAAAAAAAACAAAAAACCTTCGTCCGTCAAGTGAGCAGCTTGAATGGAAAATCTTGGCGCATAGTTTCCTGTAAAAAAGCAAGTATCGACACAGAATCCTTTGACGACAGAGGCCTTGCCCAAAGCTATAATTGTCCAATCGTGACCGGCGATTCTTTTCCTCCTGGTTTCCCAACCGTCCATCCAGGCCCCACAGTCCGTGAAAACATTTTCTTTCCGAATCGGTTCCTCTTCCTACAAAAGTTACACATTTCGTAAATCTTATTTTTTTTTTTTATTGTACCGGCAAACTTGGCCCCGCATTACCCTGAGACGAACACGCTCGACTTCTAAGCCTTTTGACGAGTCGGGACTCGAAACGCTCGAACCTTTTGACGAAATAGAAGGTTCCGGTTCGTGATTTTAATTATTTTTCGTGTGTTACGTCGCAATTAAATATCGCGCGAAAAATATTAGCCGGAAGTGTGGGCGTTGCCAATGTCAAAACGCTTGGAAGAAAAATGTCAAGAGGTTTGGTGACAAAAGGTTTAGAAGTCGAACCTACTTTTGTGCGATTTTTCTTTTGTGCGATTTTATTTTAAAAAAAAATAAAATAAAATATTTAAATGTAACTTCATATTTATCGAATGCACATAAATAAACTGCAAGAAATCTCTGTTTCTTGAGTCTCGCCTGCTAGCGGCTCTTAATTTAATTTTATGTTATTTTATTTAAAGCGGCTTACCTTGAGAAGGTTTTCAGCAACCGCAAACCAGTCGTCGGTAGCAAAAAGAATTTCTCCGCCGTTCTAGAATTTTTGAAAGATTCGACATTTCGTATGAATTTTATAAATTATTACATAAATCCTCAAGTTCTAAGAGAAAAAAAAGTGGAAAAAAAATATTGTTTTGGTAAAACTGGTTATTGAAAAATATTACATGAAAGGGGAAGGCTTTAATTTTTATTTAATATTAATTAATAATTAATATATTGATTTCAATTCATTCATAAATAAATATAATAATGTAATTTCGTTTGTGCAAAATCTATATTTTAGAAAATTAATTTTCTTTTAATTAACACTTTTTTCCGTTTTATACATTATGAAAATTATTTTCATTTAAATTCCATTTAATATGATAAAAAATTGTATTTAAATAAAAACATTTAATTTCCATTATAAAATTTGATCTTGTAAAATATTTTGAATATTAAAATATTTGATTAAAAATATTTTAATTTGCATTATAAAAGTTGATTTTATAATGCAAATTAAAATTTGTAACATAATTCAAAATTATATGTATAATAATTTTAATTTATTCCACTTGGTATCTCCTATATAAAATATAGTTTAATACGGAATCGAATATTAGTTGAATTACCCTTTGGATTAATTTGTTCTAATGAAATATAAAAATTTATATTGTCCAACATTAGTTTCATTTCATATCAGGTTTAAAAACAATTAAATATAAGTTTTATGGAATCCAAAATAAAAAAAGAATCGTCTCATTGTGATAGTGATACTTGGTAGTTATTTATATTTATATAATTATACAGCTACTCTTCCGAGTAGTTGTAAAATTAGTTAGAGCCTCTAGCTTTGTTATGAGATTGTCCAATGAACAGTGTTTGTTATGTTAATACTACTTATTAGCAGAAGCGTCGAACGGAGGGACAAAATTTAACAATGCTTGTGAAACTCTTAAGTACATACGAATATATTAAAATAATTTGCAAAATTTGTTTTAAAAAAATATGAAAACGTTTGAAATTCTTGCAATATCGTGCAAGTGACCAAGATTCGTACCTAAGTCGATCGCTTCTGTCTTATCATTTTTATTTTTGTATCACTTTTATCATTTATCTAGTCAATGGCCCTTTGCTTTCGAAGCAGCCCAGGTTTCACCATTAGAGGACCGGCAATTTGGTCCTTGAAAAATTGTAAGATCCCATTATTTACACTGATATGAATTCCAGGGCCCCCTAATTAGGACCGAGCCTTAGACGGATGCTGACGAGTCAGACCCTGACGCTTTAATGGGTGCCATGCCGGTACCATAAGGCCCTAATGGTCAAACTACGATACTATTAAACAATTTGTTGCTTTTCATGAAAACAACCGCGACACTTCAAAAATAAAAAGGTACCTTCTCGGATGCTACCTCGTTCAATTCAACAAAACTCGGCGTGGTACCTTCACTGTTCACCGCCATGACAAGTACAGGAAATAAACTGTATTCGATAATGAGCCGAATTGAGCAAAAGCACTTCACATAAAGTAATATCGAGAAACGCTGCTTCTTATCGACTGTATTCACAACACTGACATACCACGGAGTTCGTTAAAGCGTACGACTGCACGAACCGATTCTTTTTATCAATACCCAACATATTTATTGTTGATTCTATTTGCATCTTTTGCAAAAGGGGAAAAAGTGTCAATTACTATTTCTACCTTTTTTCAACGTCGATAACCACCACATTTCTCATTCTTGGCAGTTGTTTCGTTCGATGATAAGTTTCCCAACGAGAAGACGGTTAATGACTCTTGTGGCAAAACATTTTTTACTAGATCATTGAGATTAATTGCGCCCATAATTATGAAAGTGGTCCAAGTCAAGATTTGAAAAAGATGAGATTTTTCGGTTATCTCGCGCCAATTTTATCTTGCAATACATTTTTTTCTTTATTAATCAAGACCAACAAAACTCCAACTTTCAATGTTGCAGAATGTAAAGACATTTTTTATTTTATTTAAAACAAATCCTTAAAATTAAATCAACACAAAGAAAAATATGACTTAGACCACTTTCATAATTATGGGCACAATTGTCTGACGCTATTTGATTTCGGTTCCCCTGTTTTCTTTTCGCCCTGGTGTTTTTCTTTGTTTCGCAAGTTCCTATCGTTTTAGTGAATATATTGGAGCTTTGTTGCTTTCTTGTACAAGGGCTCTCAGTGAAACGCATCCATTTTATGCAAAAACATGAATATCTTATGTTTGTCCCCAGTTATCTTGGTCACCCTATTATTATTATTATTACTAATTGAATAAAGATGGGATGGTTGTCAGGGCCACCCCTTAATGCCTAGGGTCTTTGCATCCCCAATCTGAGGTCGAAGGGGCCAAAGCTTGACTGATCGTGGGTTCCCAACGAGGGTTGCTATTATTCAACCCTGAATTTTACCCCTTCAACGTCCTTCTGTATAGGGACAAAATAGTCCCAATGCCCAAATCGCGGAGCTCGTAGGGATCGCAAGCACCACTGCCGCAAATGTGCCAATTATCGACTTCAACCAATGTCGCTATAAAAGGCATCCGAACTCTAATTAAGTAGACTTTTATCTTATCACTGAACCGCGTTACATCAGACATTGATATCAGAATGTACGCATCCAAAACTTACTTTACTGAACAAAATAGTAGCAATAAGTATAGTAGCAAAAAAGAAGGGAAACGTGCTCTCACAGATCGCAATAATCTTATCTACAGTTCTTTACAATGTAAGCTAATTCCTTAACAAGCTCTTCATCGGTTACCATTACAAAGGTATCGTCTTCGTTAGCCCCGATTCTAACATTCCCCCGCAAGGGTTTAGCTAAGACATGTGTCTTTTTCTTCTTAGCAGAGGCATGAAACTCTTTAGCATCCGTTTCAGTCTTAATTTTTAGAAGATTGTCTCTTGTTATCCCGGCACCTGGCATTACGATAATTTCGTTCTTTGCCTCCTTCATCAATTTCTTAATTAAATCCAATCCGTATTCTACGGAACTCTTTTGTCCCGAAGTTAAGATTCTCTTGAACCCAAGATTCTTGATCACTCGGATCGCATTCATTGGATCTGCCGTTTGGTCGAAAGCGCGATGAAAAGTGGTAGGCAGAGGCTCGGCCATTGAAATAACTTGTCGACAATAACCCTCGTGAACTCGATTGTCTTCCGTCAAAGCTCCAAACACAAAACCGTCGACTCCTAGGTCTTTCATCGTTTCGACATCGTAGAGCATCGCGTCCATTTCCTCTCGAGTGTACACAAAATTTCCACCTCGGATTCGTATCATTACAAATAAAGGTACTTCCGAAGAAATTTTCTTCAACGTTTTCACGAAGCCTGGAGTTGGCGTTAGCCCACCTTCCGATAAGGAAGAACAAACTTCCAAGCGATCCGCTCCACCCTTGAGGGCGCTGTGAGCCGATTCCAGAGAATCTATGCAAATTTCCAGCATCTGAAACGTTCAGAGACATGGTTTCAAAATATAGGGTGTGTAGAGAAAAAAAGTTGAGCAATAATCTCGTCATCCGTCAAGAGTTCCCCAGCAAAACCCTAGCAAAACCCTAGGAAAATCCTAATTTTAAACTCTTTTGCATGGTATCTTATTCGAAGAACGAGAGTTCTAACCCCTGCTTCGGCGTAGCAGGCCGCTGAGTGGGGGAACGGTAATTCTCGGAATCATATTCCCCTTCGGTCCCTTGTGGTATCTTATACGGAGAATCGACTGTACCATCATTATATTATAACTTGTTTCATATAAGTATTAATGAAATGGTGTAATTTTTATGTTTTTCAAGAATATTTATTTTGTTGTTTGTCTACTTTATAGGATTTTTATCCGCGCATTGGAAGATTCGTTCTAAAAGGGACAAATATAAATAATCTGCGGAGTTTAGAGTCTTTGACTTCTTTAGTTCGTGGCCGTTGAATACCGACACATGTTAAAGCCGCAAACAAACAATATATATATATATGTATATTCAATAACTGAATCTACTGACCTTTAGAGTCCTTATCGGAGACTGTGAAGTTTGACCGACGGGAAAGGTTGTGAATTATGTTCAATTATATAGTTATAGGTTATCTCCAACAAGAAGTTTTTTTCAGAGATACATGTAAGGGTAATACAAATGCAGAAATCACGCGTGCCTATCTTGCGAACGTGAATAAGACGCGGCTATAGCGCTGAGCGGGAAAGTTCCACTACGTTATTGTAGATGGAGCAACGGGTGTAGTAGTGGTTGAAACCCTTCTCGAGCATCACGAACCTTTGTATTTATTATTGCGTATGATTATTATGTATTATTATCTACTATAAAATTGTATACGCAATAAATGAACAACGGATGATACTAATCGTGAAGCCATAGAGCTCTGTTTTTTTTTTCGCGTGCAAAGATGGCAGCACTCTACAGATGCAAGGTTCCGCCGAACAAAATTTTCTGTAATTACCGACTGCTGATTTTTGCAACACTTTAGTCTCGAATTTTAATAACACAAACAGGATTGTTTGTTCCGTTTACGGGGTTGAAAAGAAATATAAAAAAAAGTGTAAAAAAAAATATATATATATACATATAATAGTATTATTGGCTTAGTGCCACCATTAGCCGGTAAAATTTACTCCGGAATCTACTTTACCAACAGTAAGTGTCTTATCTTTAGCCATCATCGTTTATATTATTATTATTTTTAAATAATGGCAAAATATTAATAATTATCTATAATTATCTTCTTGACTTAAAAAAAATGTCGAATTATGTAACTTGAAAGATAATTAAATTGGAGTTTGTTAAATTTTTGTTTAAAGAATCTCGGATTCGAACCGAATTAATTTAGAAATTAATGTTTTTTTCCTCTTTTTCAGAAAACAAAAATTTTCTTCCAGCCCGAAAATTGTCCACCTCCTTTAATTAATTAATTACAATAATGTTTGAAAAGTTTTGCAAACTGAATTAATTCACAAACCAAGGATTCGCTTTTTCACAGAAAAAAATATTACCTTTTTGCTCGAAAATTCTCCACTTCTTGATTAATTATAATAATATAAGTGACAATAATAATAACAGTAGTAATAATAATTAAAGCAAGCAGTTTACAATCATGATAATAAGAATTATAATGAATAAACGAGCTACAGCAACAAGAAATATTTTACTTTTTTTTCAAATATAATATTAAAAATGTTTCCCTTTTTATCAGAAATTATTAGTAAATAATAATAGTAACGGGAACATTATAATTTTTATTATCAAACTGAAAAAGATCAATATTATGGACAAGAACCAAATTGCAAAAAAAAGTAAAATATTTTCTGTTCGAATAATTTTCTTCGAACAAAAACAATTCATTAAGAATTTACATACGGGAGTGCCTTTTTAAAAGACCGTGGCGAAAGTACGTCACAAAACAGAATCATCGTTAAATGATTTTTTGAAAATATTCGATTCTATTTCAACTACAGAATTCAAAATAAATAATATTTCCGATTATAATTTGCACCGAAATGTTCGTAATTAGTCCGAAAAAAAAGGGTCGTTCAATTTTAACGTTAGTAAATACAAAACTCGTTTTATGAAAACCGGTAAATATCGAAACTGCAGTTTCAATTTTCAAAATTCAAATAAAAGGAAACCGTCATTTTCTGTATCCAACAAGAACTGAAATATTTATATATGCGAAAACCGAAAGAAACGTTGTTTTTTTTTCTCTCCTCTTTCGCAATTTACAAATAAGACAAACTCCAAAAATCCAATTTCACGCCCATTTTCGAAGATTCGGCTAATTGCGATACACGTATACATAAAACAAGTAATGCTGCTGATTATATTCTATAGATAAATAAGAGACGTTATAACTGTACATCGCGTAGTTATCTTATACATCTTGTATATAAACACTTTCGTAGACGATAAGATAAACATCTTATTTCCATTTTTCCGCCGAAATTTTCAGTTTTTACATTAACATCGTTTTTAAAAGTCCTTTCACTCCCTCTTCGCTTCATCCAGTTCCATCTCAACTCGAAACAGTAACATAAGTCAACAAATTCATCACAAACTTTATTTTAAAAGCTGGAATGATTGACCCTCCGGGGTACAATTTTCGATAATTTCATTATCTTCAAAAAAAATATATAATGTACCCCCCTTTTTTTTTCTCTTTCTCGAAAGAAATTTTGAAGGATTTACAAGCAACGCAAAACGACCTGTTCAAAAAAATACGTTTCCTTTTCGCATGTTTCCCCATTAAATGCACTTGTAATCTTGGGTCTTACCTTTTTAGAAACTTTTTGTACAATAAGTTACAGTTTTCCCATTTTACCGGACTACAGGATTGCAAATTTATGACTTTCTCCCCTTTTTTTTTTCCATGGACCGAAGTGTGTCTTCTTCGTCCCCAATTATTCAATATATTTAATCTTTTTTGTTTGTTTGTTGAAAGATAAAAATGCTGAAAACCCAAGAAAAAGAGTCTTGAGAGCAAAATTGATGAAAATATTGTTTTTTTCTCCTCTCCCACATCCACTCCGCTCTCAAGACAATTTTCGGTGTAAGAACGTGCACGGAACCGATGTATTTTACAAAATTTCTTTCAAACTTATTATAAAACCGGTTATTTATCTAATTAAAAAAAGAGAACATACAAATTTACAGTATTTATTGTGCGGCGATTAAAGTTGCTTGGAACCTTCGGCTTTCTTCGACGTTGGTGGCACGCCAGGTGCCATCGGTGGAGGGTCACCAACGGTATCCTTATCCTTACTCGACTTCAAAACAGCCGCCGCCGAACTCTTGCGACTCTCCTCCATGACCGCGGCTGAGGTCGGCGGCAACGGTGTCGACGAATAGGGTGTGCTGACTTCCGTCAAATCCTCCTTGACCTCGCGCTTTTTTTCCTTCGTTACGGGCGTCGCGGGTACGGTGGAATAGGAGGACTTCGATTCAAGTTTTTTTTCACTCTCCCGACTCTCTTTCTCCAGAGCCTTTTGGATTTGGTCCTCGACTTCCAGGACTTCCTCCTTATCCATCAGCTCTATCAGCTCTTCCATTTGTTTCTTGCTCAGCTTTACGTCGTCCTGTCCGATCATTTCTATGACCTGGTTGGAAAAAAGCATCGGGATTATTTCATTGAATGATAAAAATGAAATAAAAAAAGAATCAACTATAATTTTGATTAACCGCAATCAATTACGGTTCTTACAAAATCCGAAATAAAGAAAAAAAAAGTGTTATGGGACAAATGGTGCATCAAGTTGTTGAATTTTCAATTAATATATAATTAATTTATCGATTCTCTTCAGTAATATTCTATTTGTGGATTTTTTTTTCTTTGTAAATAAAGAAATGTTATATTAAAAAAAAATTGTATTCTGTGAAATCGTATTAAACTGATCCTCAGCAAAATGGGTAAAAGAGTCTTTCGCAAATTTTAATATTTTTTTTACATACCTTGAGAACATCCTCGACCTTGATTGCACCGTCCCGATCGTCATCGATCTTTCCAAGGATTTCCGATATCTTCTGCAACCGATTTTCATCGGGCACGCTTTGGATCTTCTTAATAGCCGCGATCAACTCGTCGACTTTCACGAGTTCCTCGACAACTTTGGCGTCGGTTTTCTCTTCGGGGGACAAGGCCTCGAGTTTCCTCTTGACTTTTTTCTCCGATTGTTCCAATTCCGCCAGAACAGCGTCCATCTTGTTGATCATCTTGTTGACTTTGGTGAACAATCGTTTGGCTCCTTTCGACACTTTGATGTCCGCGATATCGTCGTTTCCAACCGATTCGGCCTTCATTTGATACAATTCCTGGATATCTTCTTGGTACTCAGCCATTTCCTCTTTCAATTCCTTCAATTCTTCCTTCTGTACAGCCATTGTCTTGGTGTCCTGTAAAAATTATAAAACGATATATTTTTTGTAAATGAAACAACGAAAATATACACATTTTTATATAAAATCATACAGTTCTGTAATTGATCCTTTTATTTTAATTATTTTTTTTTAAATTAAATTATATTTAATTTCGATATTTACAATGTTGTTATTCGAAAATTATTTTAAAATTTCGAAAATTATATTATCCGGGTCTGTAACAAAGGATCGAAACGTCCAAAGAATAAAAATTACAATTATCGGTTGAACAATATTTATAATATTAATAATGTATATATATATATTTGTTAAAATGGTCAAAGAAGAATATGGAGGAATATTATAAAATTTGTTATTTTTTTTATTATTATTAATAGCATGAAATTCATCATTATTCCAATAATGTGCGTAAAAAAAAAACAAAAAAAAACTGAGTTTTCTTGTTTTTAAAAAAGGAATTTTGAACAAACCTTCCCGATGGAATCCAGAGCTTGTTCGAGAACTTTCACGTCAGTAGTGGTGATTTCGTCCTTCTTATCGTCACGAGTAAGAACCGTGGGTTGAGGTTCGACCTGTTCGGTTTGTTCCTGTCTTTCTTCCTCGATCCTACGTTCTTCCATTTTAATGATTTCGATGTTCGTTCTGTGGTCGACTTTGCCTTCTTTGTCGCAAATCGCGCCTTGCGTTTTCGCGACAACTGCGTCGGGTAAGGCCGAGATTGTCGCTTTCAACTTATCGGTCATCGGGGTGGTTTCCGGCATCATCAATGCTCTCGATAGTAGCAACAACGAAGGCGGTACCTTCTTATCTAAACTCAAATCTAACCACTGTGCCAATTGCTCGCGCAACTTGGAATCAGGTAGGCCATAAGCGCGCATTCCACGCGCTCTGCACGCTTGCTGCAATTCGGACCGGGTCAAAGTTTCCACTCCTTCTTTCTCGATTAACTGAAAAAAAAAAAGTGATATTAGTATCTGGAATGACATTGACGCCCTTTGACACGAAATTTTTTTGGTAATTTGGAATCTGAGGGATTTTGAAACCACTGAATTCTAATTTTACGTGAAAATATTCGAAATGACTGTTCAATTTCAGCGGATGCAATTTTCCAAGACTCCTAAAATGAAAATAAATTTTTGTGAATTTTCGAGTTTACCCGATCGTCAGCGGCTAAGCTTCGGAATTTCATTCGCAGGAGGAAGCGGAGGAAATTCGTTGTACCGAATGTCTGAACATCGAGGACTCTGCACAGGGCTATCAACTGCTGTCGCGACAACGAATCGAGGGTGATTTCGTCTTCGAAGAGTTTGCAATATTTCATAATTTCCTCGGTGGTCGGCGAGGTCCCTGTTGTTCGAACTTTGTAGAAGAATTCGGTGAATTCCTTGGCCTTTTCGGAATAATGATCCGAGGATTGCACTGCCATGTCATCCAAAGTCTTTTGCAAGAACTTCGCCACTTCTATTTTTACCTACGACAAGAAAACGTGGTATAAAAATATGCACAGTTTGTTTCGACAGAAGTAGCTCGAAAATGGGTATTATTCATTTTGTTGGTTACAAATAAACCAATAAACTGTAACCGATCTATAGATCAACCTTTTGCTACATATTTTTTTTTTAAACCATTTTTTTCTTATTTAAAATATCTAATTATTGTTGAGCAAATTTTCCAAATTTTGATAATTGTGAGAAAACAAAAAAAAAAGAATATATTTTAATTTAAAAGATGTTGTTGTTATTATCATTGAAAAGGTGGTGACAAAAAAATTTGAAGGAACTCGAAGAAGAACTATACCTTCAAAGCTTGTTTCAACTTATCTTCCTTCTCGGTGGCAGTCTGAAAGGTCGACGGTAGCATTCCGGGGAATAGTTTGATGAAAACTGGTAACAAAAGCTCCATAAATGGTACAACTATGAACACGGAGAAGGGGATCAGCCGAAACACGTCCCCGGTTGTTTTTACAAGCTGCAAAATAAAAAAAAAAAGAAGAAAAATCAGACTCACAAAATTTGTCGCACTGGAATAAAAGAAAATGAAACATCAATTGTGGCTACGTATCAGCGATATTTCTATCGGCAATGAAATTTTTTTACCAGTCTGTGCTCTCTTCTGCTGAGCTCTTTGCCCCGCAAAATCCTCCAAATGAGCTTGACGGAAATTTTCATGTCCAGTCCCAGTAATCGGAATCCATGATAGTAATGCAATATTTCATTTTTGATTCTTTGCAATATAGTTCTTTTTTCAGCGACGGATTTTTCAGAAGCATGGACAACATCTTTCGACGAAGTTCCGATTTTCTCCTTCTCCACTTTTTTCTGTTCCTTAATAGTTTTTACAGTTTCCTCGACTTTAGACGACGACTCTTGACCCCTCCATGAAGGTGTCATGTGATAACAACGAATTTCTGACATGTAGATATTCGGCGGACCACCGATGTTGTAGAATTCCATGTTCGGTTTTTTTCTCGTTGTTATCATCGCTGGTTCTTGCGATGCAACCAACACACGACATCCGTAATTGTAATTCGTGTGATACCATAGTCGTTGGCAACTATATCCTAATTGTGAAAATTAAAAAATTTTAATGACAGAATTTGCAGAATAAATACCTCTTTTTTGGTAATATTAGGATCCTTTATGTAACTTTTTCGAATAACAGGTAATTAAAATAAGCAATAAAATATAAATTATTACTGTCTCTTAAGACTGCGACTACGTTGAAAACTTTTCTGTCCATCATTTTTCAGGTATTAATTTTAAATTAATTGAAAACCAATTCATTTTCCGAATTTTCAGATGGAGATTACTAATACGGAAGGCTGAGAAATTTTTATTTGGGGAATTCTGGACTTTAAAAAGTCGAACTGGCGAGCTTCGTTAACAAATAAATAGATATCAATTATTTCGCAAGAACTTACGGAAACTCCTATCTTACAAAGAAGTGCAAAAAAAAAAGGCAAAACATAAAGTCGGAAGTGTCTGAGTGTGCGACAGACGGATTTATATGGATATTATCGCTTGATTAAAATTATTGCGTATCAAAACAATGATTCAAGTATCATTTTTTAACCAAACCAGAAAATCGTTCCATTTAAATCTCAATTTTAGTCAATAACTTTGTATAAATGTATCCGTTAAAAAGGAAAAATTATTGTTGTTATTTTTTATAGGAAATTATAAAAACTTTGTACCCTGAGCTCGTGAGCTCGAATTTCATTATATAAATATGTATTAATATACAATTTTTGCACTCCTAAACCTAAAATATAATAAAAATGCCTTTATTTCAATAAATACGTTTACGGTATAAAATGCTATCTAATAAAATTTCAACTATTTCTATCATTGTTATAGAGATAATTGCGATTTTCGACAGATAACGTTCACACACACTAACGTCGCTTCGCACACTAGAAATAATTTGGTCAAGTTTGGTATGGAAAATTTTCAGAACCTTAAAGTATTTGAAGTTTATTTAAATAATTGCATAATAAAGGGTACGTATTATTTAATGCCATTTACATAATAATTGTTTAAAAGAAAGAGAATGGAGCGTGTTAGATAATAATTTCTGTATATATACAAAAATATAATATATTTTCTATCGTATATGTACAGTGTTATATATTCACGCTGTGTTTATCTATAATACACTTATTGTACACGTACTGTCCATATCTAGGATTATGTACATCGTCTATTATAGATAATCAGACTGAATATGTAACAATCGGACCGAGTACTTACACCTTAGATAGCGGAATAATTTTATTCATTTGTATATATAAAAAAATGTATAGAAATTAGTTTTTGATATCTAGCACCCTCTCATACAAAGTTTTATCAAACAAGTGGAAAGTAAACAATAATTTGTTTCCTTTTATATCATTTCCTTGAATAATGTACATATACATATGCGTTATAGATTATATACATAATCTATGTTACAGATAATATACACGTACATTTATTGAAAACTAATAAATATCCATTTTGTGTATTTTACATAAACCGATTCCTGCGATGTTATAAAAATTTACTCTTGGAACCAACCCTTTTTTTACATAATTTATTTTTACACGAATTTGTTACTATGAACTTATTATTATGTATACAATTAAATATAGTTTATTATTTCATCTCACTTGGGTTTTGGATAACGTGAAGCGTATTCCCAAATTTATTATAGAAAACATCTTTTTTACAAAAATTTCTGAGAAACGTATCTACCATACAAAAAAAAGAGTCCAGTATAAATTCTTGCAGCCAAGGAATAGGACGAATATGTTGCAGCATAATAAAAATTTAAATAATGGTAACTTTTAAACCAAATCGTAAAAACTATTGCGTATAGGATATTTATGATCTTTCCATCGAAATTGTTTCGAGTCGCTGGTAATAAGAATGAAAAAAAGTGCAAAGGGTTAAATAATAATATGGTCAAATTGCAGTGCCATGGAAATCACAATCATCCTCTTTTCTGTTTATTCCCTTTTATTTAATAACACTTTAATACGTTGTTGAACATAAGATATTCCAGGAGCGATATATTCTTGTCTATTAAATTCAGACCCAGTCGCGAATACGTTAAAGAACAAAAAGGGATATTCAATAATAATGTTTATTTATATACAAAATGCTATTCTTATAACAAATGCAAATTTATAGTATTAGGTGGACGGAAAAGTAATGTCATCTTTTCACGTTAATTGATACGTGCAAAAATAATGTTACTTTCCGTCCACCGAATATTGAAACAAATTTGAAATGGAGACAAGCAGCGAGATGGAAGAAAATATTAATTACATGTACAGCTGTATAATGAATTAGTAGATGTGAAAGAAAACCCATATGAATATTCATAGAAATTGTAAAATAGAAAAAACCACGGAAAAGTTTCCAATAACTGAATTTCACTGTCATTCTCTCCTACATATATATTTAATTGATCATTGATATTAATAGTTAGACGGTGTGAACGACTCCGGAAAAGGGTTATATGTTTTATGAGTGTTATGTTACATAAAGAAGCTAAGCGGCGGGTCTCTGAAACCTTCGCAATAACGAACTCGTGAAATTTGGACTTTTCCCCAACTGAAAATGACAATCGGTAGATATGTTTTTTGTCGGTGAATAAAAAAAAAAATAGAAAAGCAGGCGAGAACCGTCCGATCTTGAATAACCTTACGGCGAAAATAAGCGTTTTAACAATAAGAAAAATAGACGGTTTGTCAAATTGTAACAATACGTACGTCGAGCGATACCGTTTTGTACGGTGGTCATCGCTTTGGTGTAAACCAAAGTGTTCATCCTGGATTATTTGGGTAGCCGTCGTTTTCGAGTAGTTTTGAAGCCGTGATTCCGTGCAAATATACGGCAAAGCACGGCCATCACACCACATAGCTAACGTGAATGTAGTCGCGAATGGAAGGTAGTGGGGGAAGGAAATTTTTATTTTTTTCTAGCATGTTAGCGAACATAGGGCAAACAAATGTCACTAAGGAAATATGCGTATGTGTGTGCGCGTGTGTGTGTGTGCGCGCTTGCGTTGTGTTCCTAGTAGCCGCGATTGAGCATAGATGGCGCAGAGTGGAAATTACGGCGGAAATAACCAGATTTTTAAACTACTTGGTTGATAATTAAGATTTAGGATCGTAAATTCTTTACATTTATTTCATTAGCGATCTCTCACGTATCCTTATTGTTTATTTCGTAACTTAAAAGTCTGTTAGCATAAAACTAAATTATTTATTATACGATCATTCATCTGAAATTCGAATATCACCCGCGAATTCGCGTGGAGCTCCATCCATAATGTTTCTTGCGTCGACAAGGACGTAACACCTTTTTTTTTTAGTTTTGTCGTGCAGCGCCATCTATCCTCTACGATCACGCAACAAACCCCACACCAATTCAAATCCTCGCGGGGAGTCATAGAGGAGGAACGAGCCGAAGCACCAGGAAAATCGGTTTCGACCAATAGCCGCGAGGTACGACTGGTGTGTGTTTCATAACAAATATGTTGTTCCATTAAGATAACACTGCGTCTGGTAAGATCTGCATGACGCAGCTCTAGAGGGAGGAGGAAAAAGAAAAACAACAGACGCACGGACGAGAAACGCGTTGCACCACAAAAACGAGGAACATGTGTGCGCGATGTTTACATACTTGCAAGTGTCCCGAAGCACCTCTCGTCGCGTAAATCGATACTCTGACTCGTCGTAGGGACGCGCTCCTTGTTTTGTTTCCTTTCGCGAGCAAGAAGGTCTTCTTTGGGAGACCCAAAGGAGAAGAAGAAAAAAAAAAGAAGAAGTGCCTCCTCGTGTGACAAAATCGCGAATACCCGTGACGTGAGCTGGCAGTGCAGCCGCTGATTGGCCGGAATCAAGCGAGATTGATCGCTGTTTGTTCATGTGACCTTTCCGTACACAAATAAACAGTGCATCCATCCATCCATTCATCCGTCTGTCCTCTCGTTGGTCGCGTCTTCGGGTTCTTTGTCGCGTCGATTCGCAAATTAGGTTTCGCTCGAATCGAGAGGATTCGGTTTCTCGATATCCTCGGGACCTTATTTCTTGGAATTTCAGCCCAGGCTCTGTTATCTTCCTCCGACACGCGGTTGCGAGAGAGTGGGAGGGAGAGAGCGACAACAGAACAGAAGAGAGGAGCGTGGATATACGCGTGTGCAGAAGGTTGACAAGAGACAAAGTGTGTTTTTGTTAGCAGCGACCAGACGAAAGAGAGACAGAGAGAGAGAGAGAGAAAAAGAGAAAAGAAGAAAGAATAACAGTCCACTGTGTGTCTGTGGCGCCCGAAGCACATTGTCATGTTGTGTTTCCTCGCGAGCGCAAAATCAGCCCCGTGATCGGTAATTCGTCAAGTTCTGGTGGATCTTCGATGCTTCCATCGGCTCGGGATCGTCGTCGTCGTCGTCGTCGTCGTTGTTGTTGTTGTTCGCGGGAAGGAGCGCGTTCTTGTTGCGCTATGTAACGCAATCGGGCACCTTGTTCTTGCTCCAACGGCGCTGGTGGTTTTTCGAAAGAGAAAGAGAGAACTAAGAAAAAAAAGAAGAAGGAGAAAGGGTGAGGGAGAGTGGCAGAAATAATAATAATAATAATAACAATAATAAGAAGAAAAACAAGGAGAGGAAAGGAAAAGGGAAGAAGTCCGCACTTTTTGTTTTTTGGGGGGACTCTCCCCTCCTCCCCCTATCGCTCTACTCGGCGTTGTACCTCTTTTGCACTGTCATTAGTTTGTTTTTCTTTGCTCGGACGATCTTCCGCGCGATTTCGCGACACCGCGTAGGAGTGACATACATAGTGTGCGTGCGTGCATGTGTGAGTGCAGACACTACGGGAGCGAGTCTACGACTGCTGAAGATAAGAAGGTGGAATAGGAGGACTTGGAGTTTTATTTATTGGTATATATATATATATATGGAAAGCAATAAGTATATATGCATGTATTTAGAGCCGCGAATTGGCCTTTTCGGCGACAGGAAGAAAAGAGGCGGCGTTCGCAACGGGCGACTGCGAACCGGGGTCCTCAGGGTTTCATTAGTGTTGGTTTCTCGGGTTTATATTTTTGCGGGAAAACAGAAATGATCGAATTTGAGAAGAAAATGCGAAGAAGAAATAAAGACGCGCCTATAAGGAAAAACAGTAAAGTTATCGCCGAAGTAATGAAAAATTGTTAGGAAAAACAATAAGAAATATGCGCTTGTGATGTAAAATATAAATAACAATGTAAAAGAAAATATATGTTCGTAGAAAGTTAAGAATTAATTGCAATTTTTTAATATGTTCCTTGTTTTGAGGTTAGATATTATAATGAAGTACAATTCGAAGAAATATATTTTACAAAATTTTATCGAAGATGAGTCTTTGAAATACGTCGAATCAAATTCACAAAATCCAAAAACATTGATCAACAATAATAGTGCTTTTTGCCAATTGCCGATATGATAAATTACTACATGAAATAGGAATTACAAAAATTATCTTGATAAAGCTCTGGAAAATAGGATGGAAATATCGAAGAAGCAAGAAAAATAATTTGGAATACGTTGTAATTGGGTACTTTTCCGTTAGCGGGGCGCAGCGTTGCCGGCCGGCAAAACCCATGCAATGGCCAATTCTTTTATAGCGGTTTTGCTAAGGTTTTTTGCCGTAAGGTGGCCGGCAATGCTTGATGAATTTGTAAACTGACCAATTGTGAACCAAATGCCAGCCAAGTTACCAAGCGAAGGGAATAACAAAACACTCAATGAAATAAAAGTCGGTAATTTCACTGCGTATTACGCTGCAATAAATGTAACCTTGCATTTGCCCTCTACACGTTTAAGTATTATTGGTTTTGTCCCGGTTTTGCCAAATTAACTTTAAAGCCGGCCGCCCTGAGGCGGCCGGCAACGTTGCGCCCCCTTAACAGAAAAGTACCGTTGATTGTTATAAAATATTATGGATTATTGTAGAATATTATATCTAATCTCAAAACAAAGAATATATTCAAAAATTGCAATTAATTCTTAGGTTTCTATGAACACATATTATTTTATTAATTTGTTATTTTTATTTTACATCACAAGCGCATATTTCTTATTTTTTTTCAATAAATTTTCATTACTTTGACGATCCATTTTCTCTCAGTTTTGTAGACCATAGTCGACAAAATATACGATTTGTGCTCAATCGATGAACAAATTTCGACAGTTTTCAATGTTAATTCCTCAAGTTTGGGGTGCGAGGGGATAAATATTAATGAAACCCTGAAAAACACTGACAGGAAAATACACATAAATGATGAAACTACTCAGTTACTATATAAAAGTAACAATAAACATATTTAATAACATGTACATAATTTTGTTGTTTGGGAAGAATAAGCGATCGGGACCATCCAGTGTTTCTCGATTCACGTGAATTAATTTGGGTGAATCGAGGGAATTGTTATTTCTTGCAACAACAATATTCGCAGTTGCTTGTTAATATTTGAATCCTGGTGTGTTTACGTAAGGTTAGGTTATCACACGTTTGTTTTGATTGAAGTGTCTACCACTGTTGCTTCCAGTGTGTAAACACATAAAGGTTAGGGTTCCCTAGTTGGTTAATTCTTTGAAGCAGAATGGGACGTATAGGACCCACGTTTCTTCTTTCAAACTTTTATTAGTTAATTTCTCTTGTTTTTCCTTTTCTTTGCTTTAATTTAATTTTGTATATAAAAATTAGTACCAATTCAAGAAAAAAAAATCAGATGATGCAAAAATCTTAGATATTTCATACCCCGATGGATCCATAAAGTGTTTTAAGGTACTTACCCGCAATTTTAAATTTAGGTAAAGTGTCTAGGTATAGGTACAAGCAAGTACTATAGGTATATTTCATAGGGTATTTATTTATTTATTTGTTAGATATAAATTAACAATTTTGGGAACTCCATTTGTGATTACGTAACTGTATTTTTGAAAATATACATTTTAGGCTACATCAAAATGATTTTGTTGGTTCTTTGTGATGTTATTATTAACTATAAATATAATATAATATTGAAAAGTATTTTTTTACAAAAGGAAATCAATGGTTCTATTTTTTAAGACAAATATAAAATACGGTTTATTAGTTTAAATCAAGTTCATTATTGGTTGTAACTAATTTTTATAGCTTGGAAGTAAAAATTGCAAATATTTTGTTTAATTCGGTATTATGAAATTCAATATTATATTTAATATTGTAATATTGACTATTAATAATACAATATTCAAATATTATATTTAATTAACTTTTAATTTAGCTGTCTTGTCTCTGAACTTTGAACGAACAATATTAAAAGTCGAAAACATTTTTTTTTTCTCGGTACCAGTTCGTATTTCAGAGCTTTTTTCCGGTAAACAATTATTATTTTGACCAAGAAAGTCTCTCGAGTGCAAATTAAATTTTATTCTCCAGAGTAAAGCAATTTACCAATTGGATTTTAGAAAGACGTGACAAATTACAAATATTCAATTATTGTTATCAATAGTTTTCCCATGGTTTGTTGTAAAATCAATTTTGTTCACGTAATTTATTATTATTTACTAGAAATATCTAACAATTATCAAAATCTTTCTGTATCTATATCCGGGTACCTTAAAAAACTTGTTGTTTCTGTTACAACAACAACAACAACCACACATTTAAATTTTATAGCTACAAGGAAACCACGATCTTTGAATGCATACATGAGTTGATACCTTCGAAAGTAGGGCAAGTCCATTTTTATTTTTATTGTGAATTGATTGGAAATATGAACTTTATTTTCATTTTATTGTTTTGAATTTTAATGAATTTTATTCCGAATAATATATAACATCGACTAAATTTATTTCACAAAATGGACCCGCCCCACTTTCAAAGGCATCGGCAAAAATAATATTTTTCAAATTGAATGGTTCTCATCGTCTCCAGTAATTTTAATATATAATACAAAATCGTTTTTGTATCTCAGATAGCATAAAATCCCATTATCGGAATGATAAACAGCGAATCATCTGATGAACGCCGAAAGGAGGGACTTTTACGATTTGCGAAGCGCCACGATCCGAACATTTAATCTGATAATATTAATTATGAAGAAAGCGATACTGAAAAATTGCAATTTGCTATCACGTGTGCTCTGCGAGCTATACTTGTGTACACTTCGGTGAGAGCACCGTCAGTCGACAGGGTTCATATATTTATTTGCATAATTGAAAGTGTGTTTTCATAACGTATGTAGAATTTTATAATGTTGAAAGCCGAGTAATACGATATAAATTGGGTGTCAAGATTGCTCCTTTTCTTTCTTTCGATTCAGAATTATTGTATCTCGAAACCTCGTATATCGAGAGTTGGCCCTTATTACTCGAACTTTAATAAAATGAAATTTCAGTCGTAATGAATTATAATTTTAGTTACTAACTTATAACTAAAAATTGTTTTCAAAATATTAAATTGTGTATCAGGTATTTTCAGAATAAAATGTCTCCCTTTTTTTTTTAATTATTAGTATTATCTGATTAATTAAGATAGAGCTCAGTGCTTCGTAAATCATAATCGTACCTATGCAGGTAGTTTTTCAACACTCATTAAGTGAAATTAAATGAAATGACAAGTTGATACTTTTGTGTTATCGGCTCCTATTTTCGAAATCTCCTTTTTCTTTTATTGGAAACCATTTGCTTCGGGTGCTCGAGTAATTTAGATAATCCATTGTAAAACAAATCTGTCTGATCCAATATTAATGATATTTTACAGAATTAGGAAATTTACAAGAAAAAAAAAACCAAATTTATGCTACAATGGTGGAGCAAAATCCTACTTTTTGAGATATTTCAAAATTCTCGAATATTATAAATTCGAATTATAAATTCATAATTGTATGATTTTCTGGAAACTTTAAAAAATTCTATTCTACTAAAATTTGCAAATATTTTTAAGAAAAATATTTCTAGTCGTTATTAGACAGTCTCTTGTTTGCCATTCGGATAACTTGGGACTTTCCCAGTTCTCGCTGTCAAAGGTCCCAATTAGTACAGAATGATCGTCTCAAAATCTTAAATTACCCGAACGATTAATAACCATTAACCCAATAAGTACCAGAAATTCGTTTTTCCACTTATCATTTCTGCAAACTAGAGTGTGGTGTTATCTGGGGTTGTGGGGATAATTAATAACTAAAAGTAGTATACTAAACTGTCATAATGATGGACAAAAATGGTAACCAATTAAATTTAATCTAATCGGAAGTCGGGTAAAAGACATGTATTGCGTAAAAGATGTTTCATTGTTTCTTTGTTTGCTTAGTTTGCTTCTAAATGTTAAGGGAAAGCTAAATGAATGAACTCAATTGATTATGTGAATAAATTACCGTGACCTTATTAAACCTAAAATGGTACCGACCGAACAAAAGACTTTCCAATGAATTTAAATGTATTTGGCGGATTAATAATCAATTAATGAAATTATTCTTTATTAGGAATTAACAGTTATTTTTTTATGTTATATGACTTTCTGAAATATTTGAAAATTTTATTGTACGGAAATTCGAAATCAGTAATATTACTTTAGAAAATTTGGAAATGTCCTAAAAAAAGAAAGTGTACAGTATTGGGATTTCAAATATTTGATGTTAAATGATTATTTGGAATTTTTGAAAATTTATGGCGTTAGGATTGTATATTTTATAATATTAAATTTCGATATTAAATTTTTAATACAATTTTTTTGGTATTTTTCCAGGGCGAAATTGCCTCCAGCAAATGGAAGACTCTGGGTACCCCGAGTACTTCCTGGACGTTGGTACCAACGCGATGGACGGATTAGTGAAACAGGAACCAACGCAAGAAATGGGATCTTCCACGGCATCCGTCCCAATTCCTGGGTCGCACCGAGGGAATCATGGGGTTTACGATCAGTTCTCACCGTCCCCCTTAACAATAACTTCCGTTTGGAGCGTAAGACCAGATCGTATTGATTGTCCTTTCAAAATGGATCCCGATCAGTTGGATGTTTCTTTTAAAATGGACGATGATGACATTTTTCAAGTAGACAAAGCCGATCTTATTCAAGGCCCGACGTTAGCGGAGTTGAACGCCAACGATGATACTTTTCTCGGAGATCTAAATTTCGATGATTTGTTGTTACCTGAAGAAAGAAACCAACCTTTGAAGATAGGATCCGAGATCGCTTCCACTACCTCGTTGTTTAGCAGCAGCGGAATCGGGTTCGCGCCCAGTAGCTTTCCGCAATCGAGCTTGAGCTATCGCAGTTGCCCGACTTACACCAACAACTGCGGGTTCAACGTCAACGGGGGCAACAGCTTGACCGACAATATCGAGCCCGTCAGTCCTCCTGCGTTTCCCAGCCCCGGCACGAGTAATCTCGCAGGTAGTTTATCCTCTTCCCAGAAAAAGTAAGAGCGTGCCCAAAATGGGACCTCAGCCCCCCCCCCCCACCCAAAAAAAATGCGTTCCTCCGTTACAGTGGGCATTCAAAGTAGTGCTGGGTCAATTCGACCCAGTGTGCTCTTTGTGTTCCATAAAATGAGTGCGCCCCTTAAGAGTTGAACAGGCCTTTGGTACTAAATCGAATAAAAAAATAAATAAAAAATAATTTAGATATCGGCCTAAAATATTAAACCAAGAAATGTTCATTTTTCAGGAAGCTCCACGGCCAGTTCCTCCACGTCTTCGCACTTGATCTCGTCGAAACCGTCGACGCAGTCTTCGACATTGCACGAGCTCCTCATGAGAAGAGGCGACACGACCGTAGAGAGTCCTATGCACACCCAAACCGATGCCATTTCCACGCCGACGTCGTCCAAAACGAAAGCGTCCAGACTGTCCATGTCAGCACCGACGCAGTCGATGGGTCTGGAGCAAATCTGGGCACGCAGAGAGCCGCGGCAGCATCTTCTGAGCACCGGGAGCCTGAGTCTCGCTGAAGCCGGGTCGACGAGCAGTTTGAGCACGGGAGGGGCTTTGAGTCCCGATCCGCTTTGCCATTTGGATCCACTCAGCCACGACGAGGGGTACGAGGATAGCGACGACGACAGCGATCACTATGACGATTTCAGTAGTGATAATGGTGAGGAACCGGAGTTTTGGGACCGAAGTGTCTCGAAAAGAAATGGTAATTTTCGTCTTATGGATGACAATTGCCAATTCGGAGTATCTTTGTCTCCCTCTTTCTCAGCCTCGAGTAAGATAAACTGGGCCATTTTTGACTTCCTTGTGTTTTTACCCCTAGACACGGCCGACAGCGACGGCGAGGAAGGCGGCATCAAGACGGGGAACGACAGCGTTCGCGAAAGTAGGCACAGTAAAAGGGAACGGTACTTCTGGCAGTATAACGTCCAAGCGAAAGGGCCTAAAGGGCAGAGACTGGTGGCCCGCGCCAGATTGGAAGACCCACATGTATTAAACGAAGCGACCGATCCCGTATTCAGTCCGCATTGTGCGTTACGAGGTATTAAACACAGTGGGAAAGCGCGAAAGGGCGATGGCAATGATCTCACGCCGAACCCGCGGAAGCTCTTTAGCATCGGACGTGAATTGGATAAATTGTCGCGTGTCATCAACGACATGACGCCCGTTTCGGAGTTGCCATTCACCGCCAGGCCTAAGACTCGGAAGGAGAAGAACAAATTGGCATCCAGAGCCTGCCGATTGAAGAAGAAAGCTCAGCACGAGGCGAACAAAATTAAACTTTACGGCCTCGAGCAAGAACACAGTTGAGTATTTTCCGCGGAATTGTAAAATTCGGTTCTTCCAAGGTGTTTGCGTGGTGTAAAAATAGCTCGCGCGAATGGGATTGTTTGTAAAAGAAATCAGATTTTGTTACTCTTATTATTATTCTTTGGGGTTTCCATTGATGACTAATTTTTTAGACCAAACGCAGTTTCGAGCGTTTTCCCGCTGAAAGATGGAGAAGTACCAGAACCACGTGAAAATTTTGGAATTTTCTAATTTTACAATTTCCTTTCGTTATTCTCTTAATTAAGTTCTCGAAGCTTTCTGGGGTTTCTTGTATTTGGATTTTTATCAAAACGTACGGAAGAATTCGTTTCGTGGGAGTTACTAATTATTAGGGATCTACAAAATAGGTATCTCGGTGAATTTAAAGTAAAAAAATGCAAAATACGAGATTATTTTTTAGTTCAAACACAAAAAAATGAAATAGCTTTGAAGTCAAATAATTAAAAAAAAAAACAGCTTCCGATACCGGGAATCGAACCCGAGCCTCCTGGGTGAGAGCCAGGTATCCTAGCCACTAGACCATATCGGAGTTACTGGAAATTGAATACCGAGTCGTTTGAGAATAAGATGGGTGTCGGTGAATTGAATGTTAAAAAAAATGCAAAATACGAGATAATTTTTTTATTTTGAATAGGAAAAATGAAATAGTTTTAAAAATGATTTGGAAACATAAAATCAAATAATAAAAAAAAAACAACTTCCGATACCGGGAATCGAACCCGAGCCTCCTGGGTGAGAGCCAGGTATCCTAGCCACTAGACCATATCGGAGTTATTTTAAATTGAATACTAAGTATCTTCTGAATGAAATGGGTGTTAGTGAATTTTAAGTAAAAAAATAGAAAATATATGTATGATTTTCATTTTAAGATAAAATCAAATAAAAGTTCCTGATGCGAGTGACTAACATTGGAGGGTCAAATATTCATTTGAACGATGCTTTTCATATTTTCGAAAAAAGAAAATTAATATAAAATGAAATTATTTAAATATAAAAGTAAAATGGTATTTAGGTAGATAATATTTAAAATCGAAAATGAAAATTGCCACCTATTTTGCATTTCTTTTTTAATTGAATTAGTCTATTTCTAGTAAAACATATTTCGGTTAATTATCATTCCAAGCGAAGTCGAATTTTGGCATTACGTCACTAATTTTCTAATTTTACCAGAAACGAATGCCAAAAGATTGTAATCGACGAATAAGACGGATTCTAATTTCGGTATTTTTCTTAGGGCGACTCATCCAAGGAATATCGCAAATCAAACAGACTTTAGCTGTCAAACTTACGGAACCTAACTCGGAGAATCAGGAGGAGCTTACTCGGCAGCTGGATAAGTTTTCGAAATTTGCAACGAGTGAGTAGATCGATTTTAACATTAACGGAATTTCTGCAAAAAGTTAACATTGAAAATTGCAAATTCTTCAAAAACCCCCGGAATAGAAAAAAATCCATCCATTTTTTAAAAAAAAAATTGTAAAAAAAATCCATCAGGTTATTTTTTTCATTTTCGGGGTGGTTTTTGAACAATTTGCAATTTGTGCCTTACAACCTTTCTGAGGTGACCCATTCAATTTTTATTCTAGAATTAGAAATTATATAAATTATTACCTTGATGATATATTATCTTTTTTTTTTTTTTGAATTGCAGAAATTAAAATAGCGAATCATTCAACGGAATTCGTGAACAAAGTTTTGGACAAAGTGAAAGCCGGAGTGCCGGACGGTGGGATCGATGAGTTTTAGTACAAGATTGGAAAACAATTCTTTGACTTTTTCCTTTTCTATCGATTGAACTCTAACAGTGTCCATATTTGTACGGAAAATATTGATGAACTGCAGTTTTTATTACGGAAACATACGAGAGAGATAGCGATCCGCTATGGCTATTTTTACTACTACGTCAGATTGAGAAAACATTTCGTTAATTTATTCCCTAATATTATTATTTTATTACTATTAGAACGTTAGCTGTAAGCGCGAATCTGTGCTAAAGAACGAATCAAAGGTACCCTAATTTCAATATTACTCGATAAGAGCGTAAAAGAAAAAATGCAAAAACTATATTTGGACGAAACCAATTTTTAAAGAGCGCGAAAAAAAAAATATTAGGCTGTTGAACTTTCAGGAATTTATCATGCACATAAATTCCAGCATGTTGGGTTTGTCAGTAAAGAGAGAATCGCTAAGTTTGAATTATTGTATTTTACCATGAATTCTATGGATATAATATGAAGTTTAGATGGGCTTAAGATATAGCTAATATATTTTTGAAGATTCAGCGAAACTTAACCGAATCTTGACTAGACGGAGAATCAGTCGGAAAAATGATATATAAAATCTATTTTTTTATAAAGAAAAAAAAAGTTAAACCGAAAAGTTCAATTGAGGGTTGGAATTACAAGGGAAAGAAAAAAAAACAATTTTCCATTCGACGCATGTTCCTAAAATTTTTATCTGATTTTTTCGAGTTTCCAAAAACGGGAGAATTATGGAAAATCCCGTACCAAGTTGAAATTTCGAAAAAGCAAACGACGGCATTCGAGAGGAATCCTCGGTTTGCGGGAAATCGTCATTTCCTTTGTTTTCGACGTTAATTTTTTATGTTTTTTGTTGAATAATAAATTTTGCCGGAAGTACAAAATTTATATATATATACAGCAATGTATGGGTATTATATAGAATTTATCCGCGTGGAAACTTGCCGATGCCAATTGTTGGGAACGAAGGGGCAGCGATGAAGGATTAAAGGAGAAGCCGAAATATATGAAACAGAAATATATTAAAAATATAAGGGAAAAAAAAAAGAAATCCGCGAACCATTGAAAACAGTAGGGGGGATTTTCGAAAAGGAGGGGGAAAAAAATGAAAATCTTAAGCACAGAATAGTTTGCTGACTTGGTCTACCTCACAATGAAACGCTATACCTGCATAAAATATCTGAGCGAAAAAGAAGTTTAATATAAATTTTTCATGCGTAATATAATCGTATCTTGTAAGGAAATTATTTTATTTTAAACAGTAGACATAGAAATCGTTAAACGTGAGATTTAACGATAAATGATTCTTCATTTGTTACGCTACGAGTATATACATATATTATATATATATATTGAATATCAATATTATTTCTTTCAAACTATTTTTCAACTTGTTATATCGTCCAAAAAAATGTATATCAAAGAAAGTATATATTAGTTTTAAAACAAAAACGTGAAAGTTTCTTTCCAAAAGCGAAGATTTCTCGTGTATTTTGGTATTTTGAAAATGTTGTAGCGACGTAGGATTTCAAATATTCTTTGCCTTTTAAATTGTGTAATTAAGGAAGGTGTTGTTGTTGAGAAATTTCTGTGACTATCGTTTGTTAAAAGATGTTTTCATTTGTTTTTAATATATTTTGTTTTAAGTGTACTTTTATTTTTTTTTTTTTTCTTTCCGCAAAAGTGGAGGCAAAAGCGTTTTCAGTTTTATGTAGGAGTTTTCTTTTTGTCACTCCAAGTGGTAGGATTTTGCAAAAACTACCGTACAACGGCCGTACTTTTGAAAAGAAACTTGTCGAATTCCTTATTGCTATTATTACAATTAATATAATCATGATTATGATCATTATATCGAGTGAAGATGAAAAATATAATCGTAGTAATATTTGAGTATAATGGAAAGATATGCGGATTATATTTTCATGACGTAAAAAAAAAAAAAAAACAAGAAATAATTATCTTCTACGCAAGCAATTACGATATTTCTAGAAGGCCTTATTCCAATTTATCTTGGTACAAAGAAACATACAAAAAAAAATACGAAATAATTATTGATGATGAAACGAAAAAGAAAAATTGAGTTTTTCCGTTTTTTATATAAAGGAAATATATGGCGAAGTTAAAAATATGTACGATAGCCAACTATTTTTACCTCCTTATTAAGTTTCATATGTGTAATTTTTGTAAAAGAAAGGTTTCGAATTATTTGTAGAGTTGAATACTTTTTTAATGATATTATTCTCCTTTATTTTTCGGTTGGAGAGAGTTGTCAAATTGTTTTTAATCTGATTAAAGAAATACGTTAAGCGACATTGTTGTTTTTTTTAAGAGCAAATAAAATTAATTGAATGAGATAAAATGATGCTTCCTCGAATTGGAATCGCAAATTTCTTTTTTTTTTTTGGAATAATATGAGATAAAAAATTAAAAATTCTTTGCTATTAGAAAGTAGACGCTAAAATCAAAAACGAAGGTTTTTTCAAACCTTTTGCAATCGACGAACTTTGTTATAAAAATCGTTATTTCGATAAAATTTCGTGTCTTTTGAAAAAAAAAAACAGTTTTTGTGCAAAGAAAAAAAGTTTATCGTTAAGTTAAGGTGAATCTATAATAATTTAGGAATTTGGCGGCTAAAGTTAATATTTATGATTGAACAAAAGTTAACGGTGTTGAAGAAATTTTGAGGAAAACGAAAATTGAAGTAAAACAATACTGGAAGCTGCAATTTGGTGCGGCTCGTTTTTCCAAATTTCAGCTTTTTGTTGAAACGATCATTTGAAATATTTGAAAATATATGAAACCGTTTTTGAACCTCGAGATTTTTCCAAAGTTTCAAGGGACTCGAATAAATGCAGGAATTGAAAACTTAATACGCGATTTATTAATTATTTTTTAATTGAAAAAATTGAAACATTGAATTATGTATTATTTGGAATCAATTAGAGACAATTTTTTAAAAAAAACTTAGCATTTTATTATAATTCCGAGATTTATAAAATAAATTAGTGGTAAAATAAATTTATAAAATAAAATTTATGAATAAATTTATTTATTAAAATAATTTGGAATGAAAATAAATTCAATTGAATCGATTATAAATTATATCCAACTGATGAATTAAAATTCAAAATAGAAGAAAATACTGGGAAAGAAAATTGAAAATACTGGAAAATATAATGAGTGAAAATTACGACACTGATTTTTGCAAAAACTTAATTGGCGTCATTATTTAACTAACAGCTTCCATATGGAAAATATGTATAAACAATTTCGATACCAAAACGGTTGGTAAATTGCATATTAATTATTTGAATTCCCATCGAGTGGAATGAAAATTCTTTCCCTTAAAAAACCATTTGAGAAGAAAATGATGGATTCAATTATTATCTCTTTTAAGTTGGAATAAAAACGAATAAAAATCAGGGTATGAAAAAAAAGATGTGAAGAAACGGAAAGGAAAAAAGTAATTAAATAATAAATTATTAAACATACGTTTTATAAGAAACATTTGAACGGAAAAGATATTTAATGAATGAGAGAGATCTTTTTAAATATGGTACTACGATATTTTATTCGCATTATATTCGCTTAATAAATGTTCTATTAACGTACATGTGTATAAACGAAAATTATACATCGTCTGTACAAGGCTAATAAAATTCGTGAACAAATACAAGTTTCTTTAGAGCCATTCCAAAAGAATGGAATTTCAAGCTAACACGATCTTCGTATTCTTTGTAATTATTCCTTTTATTTTTCAATTTTTATCAATTTGTGCATTATTTAACGTCGATCTACAACGTCGTGGATTTTTACAATTCTTTTTCTCTTTTTTAATCTTCAGTGTTCTCGCTTCAAAACGATTACTAAGCAACGAGCCACTCTCTCACTTTGTAACAAGAAGAAAACTTAAAAATCATTTTTATTTTACACTCCAGAATTTTTTTAACTACCGTGGAGTCGCGCGAATGAAAAAAAAATCAAATTTTTGCGACGTTTTTCGTTAAACAGAGGCAAATAGAATTCCCGAATTTTCCACCTTTTTTTTTTAATCAAAATTGATTTCAGGCGATTTTTACCTTTGTTTTGGTTCAAAAGGAAACCCAACTTTTTTCATTTAAAATTTATTCGAATATAAAATGGAATTTTGCAATATTTCCTGTTTTGAAAAAATAGCAAATTTTGAATTTTCGAAATTTTCTCAATGCAAATGTGGAAAAGTCGAAAACCCTTGTTTCGTCTAAAGGAAAAGTCAATTTTTCACACGTTATTTATGTACAACTTGAAAAATTTCGAATTTCTTTTTTTTTTCTTTCAATTTTCGAATTTGTTTCCAATAAAAATAAAGAAAATTTGAAAATTCCATCTTGCTTTCGAGTGAACAATTTTCTCCAGAGAAAGTTTTATTTTTAATTCTATTTTTCGTCAGAGAATATTTTATCTTGAAAAAAAATGAAATATTTCCTAAATTTGATTTATTTACAATCCGAAAGCTGAAATTTTGTGTGGTTTCCAATAAAAATACGGAAAATTTGAAAATTCTGCTTCGCTTCTAAATGAAAAATTTTCTTTTCTATAAAATTTCATTGTCTTCAAATTTTCTCAAAATTCTCGTCCGTTTGCAAATAAATGCGACTATAAAATGCAATTGTGTCTGTGGTCTTCAATTAATTTCCAAACTACTCACGTCTTCGTTTCGGCTTCAATTAATTACAACAACTAAAGTGTATTTTTTAAAAAAGGACGTCAAGAATTTAAAATTAAAAAAAATCTCGTTTCACGTAAAGACAAACAACCGTTACGATTTTTTTTTACAAAATCTCACACGATCCATATCAAAATCTTGTAAAACGAGTGTTCGATTAGACGTGAACTTAAAAACTTAAACACACTTCTTAAAAAAGTACTAAAAAGTATTTAAAATCTATTGGAACTCTCATTAGAAGGAAATAAATGACGTAGTATTGCTGGACTAGAAAAACTTGAGCTTTGCTTTCTTTCTTCCCTCTTCTCAACCATTTTCTCTTTTTCAAACATTCAACATCGCGATTTTTTATTAACAACAACGTAATTAAGGGAGTAGTCTTGCGTGGACCCCCTAAAAAAATAGAATTTTTGACGAATTTTTGTCCAAAACAATTTTTTTTTACTTCCCTACGCTTATTATTATAAATAAATAAATAAACGTTTCTTTTAAATCACAAATAAATTTTTTTCCTATTGTTAGAGTATGCTTTTTAATTAAACAAATTTTAGATAGTAAGGTAAAGGTACCAGTAGTTGACCATTTTCTAGGAAACTATAAAAAAAAAGATTTTTACAAGATGTGATGTTTTTTTTTATGACTCAACCGAGGTTCACTTTCGTCAAAAGTGCACATCTTGTAAAAATCTTATTTTTTATGATTTTTTTTAGAAAATGGTCAACTACTGGTACCTTTACCTTAATTTTGGAAAGAAAATTCGTCAAAAACGCTGCTTTTTCTTAAGATCCATAAGAGTACTCCCTTAAAAAAAACATAAAAAAAAAGATCCTACCGAAACTAAGGAAAGCAACCACCGAAATGACGTTCGCTGGACTTCCTACATACTTGCTCTTCTCACGAGGATTCTATACAAAGCCAAACTCCGTGGGCTTAAAAAATATACGAGTTCTTAAGTAGGCATCTGCGATTTTCGTTATTTACAAAAATAATTACGAGTATCCCTTATATACAAAATTCAACGAAGCTGAAATCTCGCATTTCCTAACATTGCCTCCTTCCTCCTCCTCCTTCTCCGTTTTAATTCCCCCAAAAACCAGGGGAACTTCTTGGAAACTTGTTAGAAAAATCGAGAAAAAATTCCAAAGTTCAATTTTCAGTTCCACGAAACGTCCAACGGAATGAAACCAACGAAATATCCCTATCTCTCTTTTTCTCTCTCTCTTTCTTCCTCAAAATGCTAATTTCCACCGAGGTATCCTGGCCGTTTCAGCTTCAGTCCAGGGAAATCCCCTGGATCCAGGAGCTGAGATCCCCGGTGTTCTCGCAGCTCAAGTTGATCGGCTGCTTCTCCTTCCTCTTGGTCTGCAGCAGCATCCTGGCGGCGGTCCTGCCGGTGAGATAGGCCCCGTGGACGGTGCTGTAAAAGGAAGAGTGCGTGTGTTCCCCGGCGAAGGCGACTTTCGGCCTCTGGCTGCCGCCCCCGGGCTCCGACTCGTCGTAAAGAGGCTGGGCCAGGCTCTCGATGTCCAACTGCGTGGCCCCCACGGCCATGGCCGTGTAGGAGCCTCTGGAGAAGGGCTGCTTGTGCCAGCTGGTCTTCAGGCAGCTCTTGGGCACCGGCACGAAGGGGTCGTTGAGGAACTTCCGCAGTATCGTCGTGCAGGTCTCGGCCACCTCCTCGTTGGAGAGCTCCTCCATGTAAACGGCCGCTTTGCCGGAGATCCAGCCCAGGAGGACCGTGTCGCTGAGTTTCGTGAAGGAGTAGATCTTCCGGGACCAGCTTTTGCCGAGGTCGTTCTTCTCCTCCTCCGACAGGGACCGGTCGTCCCACAGCAGCATGATCTCCGAGATACCGGGGTTCAGGAAGGGCCGCTCGTACTCCAGGAAGATCTTGTCGACCGTCCCGAACATCAGCCTGTCGATGGCCTCCAGCTTGTAGCTCGGCAGGGGCGGCTCGAACAGGTCCTTGGCCTTCTCCTTCAGGACCCCCAGTGGCAGGGTGCAGATAACGCTCCTCGCGGAGATGCGTTTCCCGTTTTCGCAGAACACCGAGACGCAGTCGTTGGTGTTGGCGTTGCAGTTCTTTTCCCGCTGCCACCGGATTTTCGTCACCGCGTGTCTCGTCAGGATGCGATCCTTGGGGATCTCCTTGGCGATCGGCGCGAGGATGGCGCTGTAGCCGTCGGGTAACGTGATGTTGCCGCCCTGGAGCTCCGCGTACGAGCCCATTTCCAGCAAATCCACCTCCTCCATACTATCACAGCCGGTAATACAAGTTTCCCGTTTCAGGAGGCAGTCGAAGAGAAGTTGCCGCACCTTCCGCTCCTCCTCCGGCAACGTGGACAGGTAAATGTCGGTTTCTAAAGCTACGTGCGCCCCCACGCTGTCGATTCCCTCCGGGGGACTGTAGGAGCTGAGGAAATACTCCTCGCACCGTCTTAAAAAACATAAATAGGCTTCGTAGATTTCACGTAATACTGGAAAAGGTAATTGTTTCCCATCCTCCGTCGCTGCCACCACTTTATGTGGTTTCGGTGTGCTTACGATGTCTATCAGTCCGTTCGCTATCGCCAGTTCGAACATCGGGTTGCCTAATACTCCATGGATCCAGTTCGCTCCTAATTCTACCTTCTCGTTACCTGAAAACGGAAAGTAATATATTGGAATATGAGTTACCTGGGAATAAGAGGAGTAAGAGTTCGAGCTTGAAAAGAGACCTTTAGGTAATATTTTAAAAAATGTTGAATAAATAATGAGATTTTGGATTTTTTTATTTATAAAGAAAAAGTAAATCGACAAATTTATATCGGTGACTTTATTGGTTTGGTATGCTTCGCTAGCTTCGATTAAGGTGCAGAATTTAATATTAAGTATAATTTTTCTTAAAATACACATTTTCCGATAAGTCGCTAGATCATTTTTTAAGATACAGGAAAAATATTGCACATTTGTGAAGCGAAGATATACAGCGAAGAAAATAACACGCACTGACTCGCTAACTGTCGAAGTCAAACTTTTGTTTAATTATTGGCGCCTCGCGATTTGCGTTTGGCCACGGCAGAAAAGTCAAAATCTATAACGTAAAAAGTTTCGTTTTCTCTACGGACGGAGATAAAAAAAATATTGTTCATTACCACGCGTTGCTATGAACGCATTAATAACGGAATAATAATATTCTACACGGGGCTAGTAAAAAATTGAGGTTTTTATAACTTTCCGTGCAATTTTTCCAATTTTTTTCTTCATAAGAACCCTGCTCGAACTTCGACGAATAGTTTTAAAAAAAATTAGCCAAATTGGTCCAGTCGTTCTCGATTTTCGCGCTTAGCGACACATTTAGCCATTCATTTTCAATAATATAGATAATATAAATAATAATCAATATAGAAATAAGCTAGAAAACCAAGGAAAATTGATGGGATCGAATTTTGATACATGGGATTCTAATTTTTAAAAAATCGTTTACAACAAATTTCCAGATCAATCAATTCTACGTCATTCCTAATATTATGATGAATTATTGATGGTTTTCTGAACACGCAAATAATCTTGCCGATCTGAAGTCGAGTGGAAAACCTTCAATATTCTTATTATTCATACCAGAAATTTGCTAAATAAACCGGGTATTGATAATGACAAGAGTCATTAACGAGTAGCTTAATGAATGTTTCAAGTAAACAATGAAATTTTTCCAATGAAAGAATCTAGTGTGTGTTAAATAACATACAGATATATCATTATTTATGAAAAAAAAAAAAAAATAAGTAAGGAAAAATATGGAGAAACTTCGGTTTCGTGGTAAAGTTATTGACGGAATTGATGGAATTGACAGTATCGAATGATTTACTTCTATTGTAATATAATAGTGTTTTAGGTTAAATTACGATTACCAATTTCTATCGATATAATACGACCACCGATACGTCCTCTTGCTTCGACGATAAGGAAATCGGTTTCATTATTTTTCACTAAATGGTCGGCAGCTGACAATCCGGCAATTCCTGCTCCGATAATTAATATTTTACAAGATATTTCTTCATCGGTTGAATCGTCCATGGATGCCGCCATATTTACATACAGTATATGTATATTAAAATTTTATATACGTGTGTACATATATATATATATACATAAAATATATATATGTGTGTATGCGCTGCGTGGGTGTATATTTATATATATACATATATATATGCGAATGAATATATTTAGTGGCTGCGTTCACTCGGAACGACTTTGCTTAATCCTTTCAAAAACAGATTTATAAATCCCGGATTTAGCGATTATACATTTTTTTTTTAAAGAAAAATACTTTAACAATACCTTTGCTAATTATTATTATATTTTAATAATGTAACTAATGATATTATATTTTAATGACTTTTAGTATGATTTTTTCTAATAACAATCATGCGATTTTTTCCAAAGGCTTGTAATTTTCCTTTTGGAAAGAATTGGAAATTGAAAAGAATAATTTCGATTTTTTCATTGTAAATCCATTGTAATTGAATTTATGATTGATATTGAATTCGGTGATTCAAGGAATTGAAAAATATTAGGGGCAGTGATTTCAATATTTATGAATATCTTGTGAAAAAAGTGGGAATTGAAAACGAGATATTCAATTTTTAAATTATCAATCCCCCCTCTCCCCATTGAAATGGGGTTTATAAAGCTTTTTAGAAAAATTGCAAATTAAAAAGAATATTTTTTTATTTTCAAACTGAAAATCGATTGAAATAGGATTTATTTTGGAATTTGTTGATCCATGGAATTGAAAAATTTCTGGAACAGTAAATTCCAAATTTATATATCTCTTGTGAAAAATTGTGAAATTCAAAAGAACAATTTGGAATTGCAAAATGTCCGGATTGGTAAATTCAGGTCATATACATTTTTTAGGTAAAAATTTCAAATTGGAGAAGATAATTTTTAATACACAATCCTATTTTTCAATTCTCCCCTGAAATCATTCAAATTTATATTCCTATTTTTCCCTCGATAGTTCAATCCGTTAGAACAAATTTATAAATCCAAGAATTTCTAAAAAAAAATTTTGATACCAACAATTTATTAGGATTTAGAAATCCGAATTGCGAATTTAGGCGCGAAATATTCAAACTTACAACGAAGCCGTTTGGTGTTTTGTCCTTATTCATTCCTTATGATTTTTTCCACAAATTTCTGACTTGAGGGATCTTCTCTGTGAAACATTTTCTTTCAAACTACAACTTGGGGTTTCATTTACAGAGAATTTTACCTCAGATTGCTTTGGATCAGTCAATTTACAAGATACCTCTTTGACTATTCTCTCACAAGCCGTTTTTATACAAGACGCTACAAGACTCTCGTCATGCTCAAGATCTTGAATTTTCTCTCCTTGAAGAAGAGAATTAGTTCGATTGATTTTGTCCTCGGCGCTATTGCGTTTTCGTTTTCCTATTTTCGATAACGCATAAGACTTTTTCCTTCGGTTCGCTGTGGAAACAAAAAAATTAGTAAGAATCTGCTAAAATCCTTAAAATATATATATGAAATATTAACATATTATCATTTTTTAACAAAACAATTTTCTTTACATTGAACCTCTTTTTAAAATTTATTCTCCTCCTCAATTTTCATTATTATGATTAATTGGTAAAAAAATATATAAATTGTGATTTTCACTTTTCTAAATAATTAAGAAAGTCGCATTTTTTACTTTCTCTTAATGTTTGATACTACCTACTACTGATTGTACTACCTGTGGACATTTTTGCATGGATTTGATCGGAACTGGAACTCGATGATCGAATTATTTTACTAAAAATGTATCGATGACTGGTTCGATTTCTTTGAGCTAAACTGTGTCTTCTCTTTCGTCGTTCGAATCTTATCATCGATTCGGTACTGCTTAATTCATCTTCGGCCCAAAATTGTCGATCGGTATCATCGGAGATGGGTGGAGTCGGTATCGGAGGCTTTTTTTTTTAGCATTAAATGTATAATTTTTCTCATGCTTAATAATCTTCATAATTAAAATAAATCATTATCAATAAAAAAGAACCAGTTTCAGCTATTTCTAAGTCGACTTATCAAAATCTAGTATAAGTTATCAAAAAGGCAATTTTCAACATAAGTAAATTATTAAACATTCTATTTGCACTAAATTTTAATTAAAATCGATAATCAATATTCATTTTTAAAAATTCCCTTGAAATTATAGAAGTTCTGGATAAATTTGTTATTCGAAAATTTATAAATTAAATAGAATGTTGACATTTTTCTCGAATTACTCACAGCCTCACCAGAAGTATCCGTCAAAAAATATTCTCGGTCTCTCAAATTCAATTGAGACAATTCTCCGATGACTCTTCGATTATTCGAACTCCGGATTTCGCATTCTTCCAATGGATTCAAACGTTTATCGGAGTCACCTCTTCCGAAATGTCCCATTTTGTCGCGATTTCTGTACTTCTGTAACTTAGAAACTTGTATTTTATTTTCCCTACAGAGAATTTTGAATTTACCGAAAACATGAATGGGTAAGAAAATTTTACGTCAAAATGACGGTTCTCGATGTCTCTCCATTCACGGCTACCTTCACTGTTAATTTTGAAGAAAAGAACTGCTACGAATTTCCATTCTTTCATTTGAAATATATTTTATTCTTTCTTAGTAAAGAAAAGTTCTGAGAAGAACGTATAAAAAACACTTCGGTGTATAATTTCACGAAAAAGGGAAAGCAAAAAAAATTCAGTTTTCTAATTTGCATTTATACATGATTTAACAAAATCTGTAAAAAATGAAACTAAAACGGAAACTCAAAAAAAAAAAAAACATGAATGATTCGCCTCCGATTTTCGGAGAAATACTTTTTTCCTCTTATTTACAGCCTTCGAACAGAATCCAATTTCAGTAAGTCGATTCTCTTCGGGTTGGAAGAAATTTTCCATTTTCAAAACAATAATTCCACACTTTTCCTTGCATTCAATCGTTCTCAGATTTTCGTCGTTTCTTCATTCGAGGACTTTCCGTATCGTGGGGACTCGGTGTGATATGACTCCGTTTCCTCTTAACGCTACTTTCACTAGTTTCACTGCTGCTACTCGCAGCTGTTCGAGTCTCTCTCCTGAAGGATCCATCCCCTGCTACTTGTACCAAAATCTGTGGAATCGAATAATTTATGAAATATTACTATATATACCTTAGGGATATTATACAGGGTGCGAAACCTAAGTCAGAACACTTAAAAAATGTTCTCCAGCAAATGCTACAATTTCTGTGTAAAATCTTCTTTTTTTTTCACAAATACGTATTTTTCTAAAAAAAACATTAGATATTCCCAGATCGACTCCACCCAAAGCACAATAACTCGGAGAGAACTGTCTTCGATATCATACTGCGTACCTGCATGTGCTGCAGGCACTCCTCCTGCATCGATTCAGCCATTTTATAGATAAACGATCCCTGTTTGTTGTACATGATCGCGTTCTGGAACATCAACATGACGTCCCGCTGGAAGTGCATCGTCGACCTGATCGTTCCGTTATCGATATTCTTTTTGATGGTCGACAAGTCCATCGGTCGGAAGATCACCGAATGGTAACCCGGAGCGTGGTCTTCGGTGATAGGCCTCAGGAACACCGACGCGTATTTATGCGTGGCCAAACGATTATACACCAGCATAACTGCCTTCTTCCACGCCCGGTAATCCGCTCCCTCGCTGCCCTCGTTCTCCGGTTCGCTGTCGATGGTCGTCGATTGCCTCTTGGAATAGGTCTTCATGGCCTTTCCGCTTCCTAGCTTCGACCCCAAGGTCGACTCTTCTTCATCCAACTCACCCACCTCTTCGCTAGCACTTCCAACCGACTCCGTGGTTTCCTTCTTCGCTGGAGGCTCCGAGTCTTTCTTCGGTACACTCTCCGACTCTTTCTTCACCTCCTCCTTTACTTTGCACTTTTGCTCGATCTCCTCCTTCTTTGGTTCTTCCGGAACGGTGGGAGCTGCAACTTCGGTAGCTGGAGTTTCCTTCTCTTCCACCTCCTCGGGCTTGGGTTTGGCTTCGACCACTGCTTCGACCGGTTCTTCCGTATCTTCCTGCACTTTCGCGACCTCTTCCTTTTTCTCAACTTCCTGGGTTTCCGTTGGAGAGTCTTCTTTTGGAGAATCTTCTATTTCCGGAACCTGCTTATCTTCCCCCACCGCAACAGTCTCTTCGTCTTTTTTCATTTTTTCTAGCTCCTCAGGGGCTTCGACCGGAGGTTTCGAGTCTTCCATTTGTTCGGTTGGAGTCTCCTTTACTTCCTTCGCTGCATCTTTCTCCACGAGTTCCTGGCTCTCCGGTTTCACCTTCTCCTCGGTTTCTTCGCTTTCTTTATCGCAGCCAGTTTCATCGGATTCATTTTCCTCGAGGATCAAAGTTATGTCTTCCGTCTTCTCGGTATCGATGCTACCGAAGGTCTCATTCATATCGGCATCCTCCTGGAGAACGACTTCCTCCGTATCTGGTTTCACCATTTTCTCCTCGTCTTCCTCTTTCACTGGTTCAATCTTTTCGCTTTCAGGCTCCTCCTTCGCTTCTTCGCTGCATTTCTCTCCTGGGATTTCATCTTCCACTGGTACTTTCTCTTCCTCTTTTTCCTCCTCTTTCTCTTCCTCCTTCTCCTCCATTTCTTCCTCTTTCACCACTTCCTTCGTCTCTTGTTCGCAAACATTCGGGATCGACTCGTTCAAATCTTCCTGAACTTTATCCTGGAATTTATCCTCTTCCTGGATTTTATTCTCCTCCAGGTCACTCTCTTCTTTCTTCACTTCAACTGCAGCTGAATCCTCATCTTTCGTTGCTCCCTCGTCTTTGAGGACCATTTCTTCTTCTTCTTCTTCTTCTTCCTCCTCCTCCTCCTTCTCCTCTTCCTCCAGGTTCTTTTTCTCCTCCTTCACCTCGGGGATGATTTCTTCAGTGACTGTTTTCGACTCGATGGGTTCCACCGTGGCTCCTATGATTTCTGCGATGTTCGTTGTACTCGAATCTATCTCTTCGATAGCCATTTCGCTCTCGGGTGAGTTCGAAGGCGAGACATTGACTCCCTCGACGCTCCTCTCCATAGTTGGAACCTCGGGTGGGACATTCAATGTCTCGAGGATCCGCGAAGCTGCCGTACTCGCAGAGTCCAGGGTCTGCGGGCTCCCCGTGATTTCCTCTTTGATGAGTTCCTCGATGTCCCCGATGATTTCATTGATTTCGTCCTTATCGATCACGTCGGCCATGATATCCTTCCGCATGACGACGTCGTCTATGTTGTCCACCATCGGCACTAGGTGCTCCGTGACCGGGATGTTCACGGTCGTTTGCTGGACCATTTCCGTGCGATTCTGACTAGGAATCTCCTGATGCTGAGGCTGCTGAGGCTGCTGTTGTTGCTGCTGCTGCTGCTGCTGCTGCAGCTGCGATTGCGAACCGGAGAGACTCTGCATGTTCGACAGGGAGGCTCTCGAGACGTTCGAAGGCAGTTCCAGTAACATCGAGAGCGTGGGAGCTCCGACCGAAGGTCTCTCGGGAGTCGCACTGGCGATAGCCGTGGACACCAGCTGGTGCAGCTGCGGTGACACGTTCTGCGCCATTTGACCGGGAATCTTCGGACTCGTACCCAGGAGGCTCGCTATCGTCGGAGAAGACGTCGTCGCTGGAACCGTGGGAGTCTGAACTTGGGTAGTCGGACTGGGGGATTTTAGGAGACTCGTCAGCAGAGGCGACCTTCCACCTCGCATCTTCTTCTCGTCCTCCTCTGAGACTCCTTCCGTTACTTCCATCGAGTCGTCGGCTTTCCTTTGAACCGTGAGCGTCGGTGGCACGTGACTTTCCTGTTTCTGCTGCCTCTTCGCCAACCAAGCGGTGTGCGCACGAATTTTCTGATCCTGTTCGCGTTCCTCTTGCTCGATGGCTTGCCACATTTTTTGGAGTTTCTCCTCGCTGATGCTCCCGGACTTGAGTATCTTCAACTCGTTCTTCAACTGCTGGTACTCGTCCCTTTGGAAAGCCAGGATTTGACCCAGCTCCGCGATCCTTTCCTTCGTCAAACGTCTCACTATAGACTCGCCGGTGGTTTCGCCGCTCTCTCGGGTTTTTCGTTTCGGCGTATCCGTGTTCTCCAGCAAAAGAGCGTATTGCATAGCGCAGGATTTCTGAGAGAACCAGTCGGGAGGCCTCAAGGTGTCCTTCTCCGCGAATGGTTTTAAGGATCGCGATACGCTCACCCAGTTTTGATCTCCCGACTTCAAAACGCTCGAGGCCAGGCATAATTGTTCTTTTGTCGTCCAGGCGTCGATCGAGCCTCGTTTCAATTTTAATCCTGAGGGCGATTAGGGCATTGGTAATTTATATATATCAAAATAAAAGGATCGTATGGATCGTTTTGGTCCTTCTTACAGGACCAAAATTTTACCCAATACTTTCGCAATGGGTAATAAGGAAATATAAAAGCTAATTACTAGACATTTTTTCTTTGTACGAGAATCAAGCTTGTAACAAATTGTTGTTTGAACGTTGAAATTAACGCTTTTTTCGACCGATAGCCTATTAATCGGCTTTTTGTCGCCAATGCTTAATAAATATAATTTAGCATTAATATCATCGAGCGGCCGGTCGGACGCGCGAATACTGTTGAATCGCTAGCGGTCGGTAAAGTGTTAATTAAACATTTTTCTGTTATTTTAAATGCAATAGAAGAATGGAAAAATTTACAAATTCAAAATTACCGAACTCATTCGCTAAATTTCTAATTTATTTATTAAATTTCGTCTAATTCGTTCATTAAATTTCTTATTTATTCATACGTTAGTAAATACAATAGAAATAATACTAATGTCATCGATAACTAGTACTATTATCAATAAAAACAAGATTCAAAGCCTTGTCAAACAAAAATTTTTGATTCTGTTTCTATTGTTTACGATAACCTCCAAACAAAGGTTAATGACAACAAAAGTATCGAAAAGAGAATACGTTTCCGTCCGAATACTTACTTTCTTGCATCGACGCCATGGTGTAATGCAATTTTTATCCAAACGAAAATGACTAAGTTACGGAAATTTCGAAACGAATGAAAACAAAAATCTATTGTTATTTTGTGTTATTTCCATTCATCCCACTGTTTTCATTTCCCAAGTCGCCATTTTGAAACAAACGGAGCCAAAGAAGATTAAGGCTGATTTTCAAGCGCGTCCCAACCAAGCCGCGCTTTTTTGACAAACCCCAGTGTCGCGCGTCAAATTGACGCATGGCGCTTGTCGAAGTTTTACTGTTCTTCGTGTCTTTTATTACAGTTTTATTGTGTATAACTTATACTAATATATAAAAAAAAATATCAAACGTCTTTTTTCCTTAACTCAGTCAATTCAGTTTCAATAATTTCTGGGAATTGATAAAAATAAGTGCGCAGATGGAGTTATGTTATTTTTTCAGGTTCAGAAGCGCGCAGCCTTTTGCGGATCTACTGCGCATACTTCGAAGAACTTGCGCGCAGCTTTTGAACATCTACTGCGCACCCTATGTAGGAAAAATTGTTAAAAAAAGAAAATCATATGATTGTTTTTCGGATCCGATAAAATAGAACTAGAGTTCTAATAGTAACTCATAGGCGGCGCGTCGTTAGAATTCCCGCGTGAAACATAACCTCGAATCTTCGCTTATTTGGACGATATTGTTAAACTTCGGGTTTGTAGGAAAAAAAAAAACATTCGGAAGAAGCAAAAATGGGACTTTTTGGAAAATCTCAGGAAAAACAACCGAAGGAGATGGTGAATAAACAAATATAGTTGCATTTTTTGTCGAAGTATGACAGAGGTAAAGTTACATATTTTTCAGGTGCAAGAATGGACGCATAAATTGCGGAAAGAAGGTTATCAACTTGACAGACAGGTTCGGGGTGAGTCATTATTTAAATATAGGCAGTGCTGGGAGAGAAAAACAGAAAATTGGAAATGACGTTTGTTGTTTCGTATGATTCCAATTTTCAGGGACGTGGTGGTCCATTTTATGCGAAGCCATGTATCAAAAATCCTTTTCAAAAATAATCTCCATTTTCTTATCATATTATTTGATATAAGTTTCCTAAAATTAAAAAATCCACATTAAATTGTTGCGAACTTCATTCTCATTTCTGCGATAATGTCTTTCTAAAAATTCTCCTTGGCAACAACAATGAAATATTTTAGTGCTAATATAAAATATGGTTGTATATCAAAATACTGTTAATATAATATATTTGTATTCTCACAAAAAATATTTTACCCCCCTTTCCCACAGGCGAAGAAAAACTAATTACCTACTATCCCATTTTTCTTCGCCAGCGATTCAACGCGAGGAGGAGAAAGTGAAGCGATCGTTGAAGGAGGCTGCAAAGAAAGGAGACAAAGATGTTTGCAAGATCCTAGCGAAGGAGATCCTTCGAGCTCGGAAAGCCTGCAACAAAATATACACATCCAAGGCGCATTTGAACTCCGTCACGTTGCAAATGAAGAACCAATTGGCTACGATAAGAGTCGCAGGCTCGGTTGCGAAGTCGACGGAAGTCATGCAGGCCATGCAGTCTCTGATAAGAGTCCCGGAGGTCGCCGCGACCATGAGGGAGTTGTCGAAGGAGATGATGAAGGCCGGAATCATCGAGGAGATGATGGACGAGACTATGGATTCCGTCGAGGACTCCGAGGAGATGGAGGACGAGGCTGACGAAGAGGTCGATAAGATCCTGTGGGAAGTCACTGCCGGAGAATTGGGCAAGGCTCCAGCGGTCGTGACCGAAGCTCCCGGAGCGGCTTCCACCTCGAAGGAGGAGGAGGAGGAAGACGAAGGGGAAGATAAGGAGTTGGAGGAAATGAAGAACAGATTGCAGAGTCTGAGGAGTTAGGAACGGTCACTGGGAGTCTTCTGCTCTGTTCCCGTACTTGTAGATAGTAGAACGTGTTCCTGTTATCGGGGGGGATCGGCAGCGAAGTCGATCATTTTTAACCGAGAGGCACTCGGTTCGATCCGGCAACCTTGAAATGAAATTACTCGGATTGGGAGACTCCCGAGTGGCAGCTGCATGGGAAATCGAGATTCGCTTGCATCGTGTTTCCTTTTTTCTTTTTTCACCGATCGATGAAAGAAAGGAACCCGATAACCGAGTGGAACGGTTTAAAAGTATTACAAAAAGAGAGAAACGATACAAAGCTTTTCTATCTAATATTTTCTAAGATTATCTCACGGTCGCTTATTTTTAAGATTTAGCCACACTTGTAAATATTGTATGTAATTAATTCCTTCTGGCTTTTAGATGAAATTATTAAAGTACGTTAATTCAATCTACGATAATTCCTCTCTCCCACTCCGCCGCAGGTATCGGCATTAATTGAAATCAGGATATTGGTTTTTTTTTCCAAAAAGATTTTTACAAATGAATATTTCCTTTGATCCTTTTTTTTATTGTAAATCGAACTTTAGAAAGGAATCGAGTTAATTTGCGCCTCGATATCCTACAGACTATAGCGAAAGCCTCGTTGGCCCCTGAATAAATGGGAGTTCAGTGCCGAGCGAGTGACTTTTCATGAGTCATTGGTGACTCATATCGCCCTTGGCTTGTCAATTCGTATTGGTACGATTTTCCTATTATTCTTTCAACATTTAGTACTTTCAAGTCACCTTAATTCATAGCAATTAACATTTTTTTTGTTGCATCCATTCATCAAACGAATGAAACTGTATTTGTTTTTTGATTTGGCCTAATATAAATTATAAGGAAAGTTAATTATTTTTTGGTCGTTTTAATTCCCAAATTCCAATCGCAACAATTTCCATTTATTTGGAAATTGTTTTTCTTTTCCTGCAGTACTGATCTATTGGAAAGAAATTTATCCAGCTCTTTTTTTCACTTCGATATAGATTAGGAGTAATGTTCATTATTTTTGGAACATCTTATATCATTATTTCTAATTTTATATTTCAGTATTTTCCATTTTTCTGGAAACTTGTGTCTATCGATCTGAAAAAAATTCATCCAGTTTTGTTTCTTCGGTTGGATATGGATTAAAAAAAAATAATTAGCATTTTTGGATCACCTTATTGCAATATTTTAATTCCCAGTTTTATGTATCGACAATTCCCATTTTTTGAACAATTAATTTCTTCTCCTCGAGTATCGAGTGGTCCAAAGAAACTAGATTCACCTCGAAGTCACTTCGACATGACATTTGAGAACCTCGAAGGGGCTTCGCTTTCTATAAAAAAATCTTAAAAAATGTAACGGGATTGAACAAAGTCTTCATAGAAGAACTATTTTCGTTTCTGATGTATTCACGGACAGTATCATCATCACCATCCTTATTAAGTCGGTGATGACTGAATAAGGAGAAGACGAGGACGAACCAGCCACCTACTCAATCTGAGCCGCCTACTTTGGGATTCGATACTAAAAAAATCTCAAAAATAAGGAACCTTTCCTTTTTCTGTTAGATTTCCAACGAATTTCTAAAATTTTAGGACTTCGATTCAATTACACCGAGAAGAAGATCATGCCAGCGAAGAGTCCAAAGGACTCGAGTCGACCAAAAAATGAGCCTTTCAGTGGAAACACTCGAATATAAAGTCTTCTAAAAGGCTGCAGTGTAAAATAACGGCATCTACCACCTCCACCGTTTCCTTCTCATGGACTTTTTATAGTTTTATGCCCAAGAAACACATAACAGTCGACTGAGTGTAGAAGTGAATGTAACACTGGCTGGGAAACTTCTCTGTTCTTAAGTTCACAGTTTGACGTTTATAAAATGGGTAAAGCAATAATTATGGTATTTATATAATTCATGTCCACCATCTCGTCTCAAATTTTGGAAGATATCTTCATTTCGAAGAGATTCGCAGTGATTTTGAAGCGAGTGAGGTCGAGGAAGAAAAATGCTTCGTTTCTTCTTTTGTTCAACGTGAATCTTGTAATCGACTCCTTTCTTATTTCAGGGAACCTTGGAGTCAATTTGGTGGTCACTTTCATTGTAAGTGTATTATTTATCAATAATGTTTTTCCAAAACGGGTCGGATGAAATTGGAGCGAATTACATCATTCGATTTTCACTTTCTATATTTCGCCTCCAGCTCTTTTAATCTGGAGTTATAATTTATGAATTGAAAGAAAAGAAAAAGAAGAAGTAATAGTTTACGTAATTAGAAACAGCCGCAAAATAACGGTCTTATATATTTATATTGAAGTTACAATGAAATTTAAAATTCTCAAAAGAATAAATAGAATTTATTGTTACTACTAATAGAAGTCACAATAAATGTTTAATCAAATTATTGTTCATATAATTTTGATGAAACAATACTTTTATATCTGTCATATTAATTCTAAAAAATGTTTTCTTCTCTTCGAAAATTTCTATTGAGCGTTCTATGCTTTTCTTTAAAACTTACAGTGCATCCTGGCAGTGGTGAATGCAGGAGACATCCTTCGCAAGAGCATAGTGTTCGATAAGAACACTCCGGATGTATTTTACTGTCCGCAGCATAAACCGACAGGCTTCGAGAAAATGATTGTTCGAGCGAAGCCTCTTTCGAAGCTGTGTCAATTCGAAGGTGGTGAAATTCCAGAAGATTACAAGAGCGATTGTTACAACGACGTTGACGAGACGGAATATGCCTGTAAAGAGAAATACAGGATCATGGTAAGACTTACAGACAGATTATGGAAATTTTACCAGGAATTGTCGCTTTTTTTCCCCATAGGCATAAAAGAAAAAAGATCAAGTACCCGAGGTGGTATTTCCCCTTAACAAATTTGGCATCATCCTTAACAAATTTTAATATACAAGCTGGTGTTGGTTTTTTCTTCTTACAGAAACGATTCAAGGATGAAGGAAATTTCGCTGACAACGAATCCGTCGAGAAATAATTTAGAAAATTAAAAAAAAACAAATATCAAAAGCATTTTACATCATTTGGAAATTTAGGATAAAACATTTTTAAGCTCATCGACACATTCCCTTTTCGACATTTAGAACAGATCCAAATAACGCTTCGCTAATATTTGAAGCTTAGTCGAATAGTTTAGTTTCCACACTTCGACTACTTCTCTAATATTAATTATAAGGATAATCAAACTATTATAATTTAATTTCTTACTCAATATTAATAGAATTAATAAAAATGGAATTAATTAGAAAAAATGGGCTTTTTGTTCTTATGCTAAACCGAAGCTTGATATCCTTCATGGAAATTTATAATTTTGGAAATTAGAAAAATAATTTATGGAATTAACAAAAAGAATTTCCAATACGGTGTCAATCTTTGGTTACATGGTTCCCCGTTTTTTATTAAACTAATAGTATTAATATTAACAAGTATTAAGGCTTTGTCTTGCTGCCAAAAGGAGTTTGTGTTTTTTTTTATTTTGAGAATTGTTGCCTGAGGAAATTGAGTAATAATTATGTAAAGAAAATATGTATTAACACAAAGAGTATCGATTTAGGAAAATAAAACGTGAAGAAATTGTTAAAATTAATTAGAAATTGGAAATTTGAAAATTGTAAGAGATTTTTTATGGTCTCAAGAATATTTTTCTCCATTCTAAAGTTGACAAAATTATTATTAATTCGAAAGGATTATATTTTCGTCCTTGAAGTTCCTTATTAATCTCCTACTGTGTCACAGGATAATTCGCCAGAATTCCTGGGTTTCTGGAAAATAGAAAACAAATGTTAAAAAATTTCGAATTTTATTATATCGAATTGGCAGAAAATATTAATAACTCTTAATATTAATTAATATCAAAAGTATTAAAATTAAAGGAAGTAAAATTAGAGAATCGAGTGCATAAAAATAATGAGAGTAAAATAATTCATTCGCAGTCATCGATTCCAAGAATAATCTCCATTTCGGTCTTCGATAACCGAACAATAATCATTTTCAGCAAATTTCAGCATATTTTCTTAGTTTGTAAAAAATAAAATAAAAATTTATGCGAATAAATAGAAAGGAAAATTTTGGGTCACAGAAGAAAGTTAAAATATTTCATCTTTTGCAGAAATTTCGATTATACTGTTATTTTTTGAACAATAAAATATTGATTATTTTGAGCCGCTTAAAATTGGAAAGGTGTATGGTGTTTTGAAATGCATGGGCTGCACTACTTTTCAATTCAATGCACTTGTTTGTTTTTCGAAACTTGGTAAACAAGTGGTTGAAGGGAGGAGGAAATAAATAGTAGTTACTGTAACATATGTATGTAATTGAAAGCACTTTCTAAAAAAAATTTAAATGCGTACAAGGTAATAAAAACATTAAGGAGACACGTGACACTGACATTAAATAAGAAGCAAAGAAATAAAATGGAACTTTTCATTAACTTTTACTGCGACAAAAGGAAGTTGCAATTTTGAATACTGGCTTTCTAATTTGAGGACTTTTTCAAAAAAGCAAACAAACAGTTTTACAGAATTTCAGTGTTTCGTCGTTTTCTCTGAAATGTAAAAAAATAAATAAATTCACTGATCATTGGTATTTTCCAAATTTTCCAATTTTCTCAAAGTCTGTAAATCCTATAACTTTATATTGTAAATTTGTTCTCCTAAAAAATTGTTTTTCCAAACAGTGGATTTATGAATTAAGAAGATTCCTAATTGTCTTAATCTTTTAGACACTTTTCCCTTTTTTTCTCACAAATTTCTCTTTTTGTATGTACATTGATTTCGAGGAAAAGATTTACTTGAAATATTTTCGACCAGTTGAAAAAAAGAATCTCAGAAAAATTTAATATTTTGAAAAAAAAGGTTCCCATTATTTAAAATAAATTACCTATATTTTTTAAATATTAAATTTTTTTTAAAGGAAAATAAAATGTTATCTACTTTCCTTCCAAATTTGAAATGTTACAACTTTCTTTTGTAATTTAATTAAATTAGCTTTTATAATTGAATTTGTAATTTGTACACTTGGCATGTACAAAATTGTGTCGAAAGATTAAACTTACGAATTAACAACAAATTTATTTTTGAATCTGAACTCAAATGAATGAAGTAAACTTTTCCTCACTGTAGACTTTTTTATCTGTTGTACATGTAATTATTGCATTAATTATTAGGTTTCGTTAATCTTTACTATCACACACAAATATACATTTCCTGGTTTTATTTGCAACTTGCAAGGTAAAAATTGTTGAATACAGTAAAAATAATAATTATTATTATCAATTCTAACTAGTTTCTGGTTTTTCCAAGAAAATTAAAGAGAAATACAGTTAGAAATCTTTTTTTTTTGTTGACACATTGACATGTGTCATTGAAGATTGCAGTAACCATTGCAGCATACGTTAATGCGGTATGTAAAATATTTACAAGGATATCAATTAAAACTAATAAGAATCAAGTTTTGCAACAATTGGCAAAGCAATGAAAAAAAATTACTCGTTTGCTTGACTTACAATAAGTTTGTTGTTAAATAGAGCCTTGTTTGTTTTAGATGAGGCTTCATCCTCCAGGAAGCGACACACCTTACAATGGAAAACGTCTTGAAAAATTTATGTCTGTCGATGAAACAGAATATACAAAAAAGAACACGGTTTAATAAGATTAATTACAAAAAAGAAACAAAATTTTACAAAAAACCTAAACGGCCAAGTAGTTGAAAGTAAAACAATTAATTCAGTTCCTATTGTTGTTAAACCTATTCCAAAAATTATAAGAAAAAGGAACAAATTACCTCAAAGTAATATATATCAACAATTGTTTATATATATAAACAACTGTTTTGTAAATTCTAACGACGTTGAGGATTCAAACTTTTTTTAAACATTCCTTACCGATTTGCAAACATTTTTCGAATATTTTTTTAATATCGTATCTCACTTTACATTTGAAAATTCATTCGAAAAAAAACTTGCAATTAATTCGAATAAAATAAAAATTGGAAAAAAATTTTCCTGGAGAGTCGAAATTTGATGGATTTAATAGTCTCTCGTAGAATTTTCTACAGATAATTTTCAAGAAGTTAGGAATTTTTAAATATAGAAGAGAAATTCAAACGAATTATAAACGCGATACATAAAATATAAAAAATGTATATAGTATAAAAGTCTGAATGTTCAACATCCGATATAAATACTTCTAATATAAATAATACTGTAAATTAATAATTTATAAAGAGAAAATTTAACGAAAGCGAGGATGAAGGCAATCTCTGTGATGAAAGTATGTATATACCTGAGTTGTAATTTTTATTAATTTTAAAAAAATATATCGAAATTAAAAGAAACGCAATCTCAACTGATTTCTTTTATAAAGAAGATTATATACTTTTCATAATAATATAGCTCATGTATTAAAGAATTCATTTGTACATAAATTTCTTGTTTTTCTACAAATTCTAATTACTATTATTATCGTTTCTTTTAAAATTAACGATACTCTTATCTTTCCTTTAGGAGCAAAGTTTATTATTCCTATCGTTCGAACAGTCTACCATAAAAAACCTAAATTAAGTAGATATAAATACATACATTAAATCTTCATTTGAATTCAATGAATTCAAATTTTACCCTCCTTCCTTCCTCTCCTTTTCTTCGGTTATAGGATTCGAAGTTTGCTTTTTATCATCGATCGATTCCACTTCCAAATGAATTTCAAATAAGTTATTGGCATCGGTCCGATTCTTCAAAATCAATTCGAAAGCTCGATAAAAATACTCCGGTAAGCTTGATTTCTCATGGAAGTGTCTTTAACGAGTTTCCACAAAATTATGAACTTTTAAATGGAAATCGAACATCCTTTGAAATTATATTATCCTGAATATCGACTTCATTTTATTTTTCTCGCTTTTGAAAATTTTAGCAAAAATGAGATCCTCAAAAAGGTGAAAATTGCACTTGCCTCTCAATTTTTTATAAAAATGCCTACAATGTTTTTTTTAAATAGAGAACGAGAATTTATCGTAATTTGTAAAAAGATAAGATTCGTATATTTGATTTTGAAGTTAGAAAATTTATAACTATAAGTTCCTCTAAAGTCATAAATTTTCAAAACGAGAACAAGAATTGATCATAATTTTCAAAATTTTAAATACATCTTTAGAATTTCGTAACATTAATATTATTTACAAAAAATTTTGTTAAAAAATGGTTGAAATTAAAATAGAAATCGAAATTTGTATAATCTGCTTCTCCAAAAATTACGAACTTTGAAACAGGGGAATAACCATAACTTTTTTTTTGTTCCCGTTTGGAACGAAATATCGGCAGGAAATTATTTTGGAACGTTAAAATTTCTCCTTCGAATAATAATATCTTAAAAAATTTCTCTACTCCCCTGATTTTCCAGAAAATTCACAATAATCGTTCCTCGAAAAAGTTTTATGCAGTTGCGTACAATTTCAAATTCGATCATTCGCCTTCCAGTTTCCAAAAATTCATAACTTCCATTTCTCATACTCTGAGAAAACTGTATCGTCGACAGGAATCGCCAATACGACATTTATCGACAACCCGAACGAGCGGTACCCCTGGGGTATCGCTCGATCGTCTTCGAAGAATCGAACGAACCCATGATAAATACAAAAAAATAGAAAAATTCATTCGCTGAATGAAGGACTGATCAAAACACCGCATCCGCTATTTACAAAATAAGTTTTCCACCATTGGACGCTCTAATTTGAGCTACTTGATCCGGAGTAAGTATCAGTTTGCTTCCATTGGGAAGAGCCAGTGCGTAATGACTGCCGGTTTCGTTGACGACCACCACGAGCTGCGTGTTCGAATTTTGTATGACGCTCTGCACGGGTTGCTGCTGCAGCTGCTGCTGCTGCGCCGACTGCTGCGGCTTCACGGGCGTTATCGAGATGCCACCTTGGCTCATCCTCTGAATGATTTGCGGCGGCAACGGGTTCTTCGTGTTGCTGAGCGTGATCTCGGAGGTGATCACGGGCTTGGACTTGGTCGCCTGCCTCGGACGTTTCACGACCACGCTCTTGTTATTGTTGTTATTGTTCGCGCGACTGTTGCCGGAGTTCTGGGCAGCGTTCGCCGCCTTCTCGGTGACTATCATCTCGATCTCGTCGTCGCTGTCGCTCAGAACGATCACCGACGTCGTCTTCGAGCCTTGGGTCGAGGACGCGGTGGACGTGGACGTGGAGCTGCCCGCGGGCTTCGTTTTGCCCCCGGTAGCCGGTGGCGTGGGTCGAGGAGGTGCCAGCGGCCGGATCTGCCTCGGTTTCGGGTAAATCCTTCGAGGAGGGCCGCCGTTGTTGCTATTTCGCATCGGCAACCCGTTGCTCCTGATCACGGCTCCGTTGGGATGCGGGAAGTTCAGCCGGGGGGAGTTTTGCAGAGCCTTCGGCCTCGGCGGGGATGGATACGCGTATCTCTGCGGAATATTCCCTCGGAGTAATACTGGCTGTGACGGTGGATGCTGCGGGGAGGGTTGCACCGGGATCTGAGGAGGCATCTGCTGGGGCATCGAGCCCACCATGTACTGCATCCCGTAGTTCGGGTGGTTCATGAAGGGCTGCTGCACGTTGATCATCGGCTGCTGCGGTAACAAATAATTCTGCGGACTCTGCATGTAGTAGTTCTGCGACAAATGCGGGGGCATCATGTTCGAGACGATCATGTTGGGCTGCCCGAGCATCGACGGGGGTTGCATCAGGTTGTTCGGTTGCAGCGAGTTCTGCTGCATCACGTAATAATTCATGGGAGTGGTCGGTTCGGTTTTAACGACCACGTAGTTCTGTTGCGGATTGAGATTGTAGTTCATCTGTTGCTGCTGCTGCTGTTGATGATGTTGTTGTTGTTGTTGTTGTTCGGGTGGTTCCTCCTTGATGTCGATCTCCGAATGTAGGCTATCCACACTCTCGATTTTGCAGATAGAAGGCACTATTGTTTCTTGGTTCCTTAGTAATAATTTGGACTTGGATGCAGTCGTGACGGAGCTGATGATGGGCGTCGTGGTTGTCGTTATGGTCGTCGTGGCGGTGGTGGTGGTGGTTGCAGTCGCTGCTGTCAAGGGTGACATCGCCATGTCGGCTTTCCCATCGGACGTCGCACCGTTATTGGAAGAGATCAGCTCGGTCTCCGAAGAGTGCAACGAAAGTTCGCCCGTGTCCATCTTGATGCTTTGCAACTTCGATTGGAATGATTTCAAACGCCTGGCCGCAGCTGAAAAATCGAGTCAAGTTCAACTGACAATTAGATTTCAGGGGATAAAGTTGAAAGAAACGGGGCTAGAATTAAAGCGGTGATATTATTTATGAGATTTTTGGTGTTATTTTTATTTCTATGGCATATCGCCTTGTAGCTTTGTCCTGCTGTTACAAGATTTGCGAATAATAAAATAATTTCAGTCGATTTAGATCAAGTTTCCAATCTAAACCTCGTCCCAGACTACATTCCATCGGAATAGTCTTCTCTTGTTTACTTCGTTGTCAATATTTACTATAAAGTCGAAAAGCTAGAAGAAATAATAACATCCACAAATCTCATATCGTCTTCTAGTAAATATTTATATTTAAGTAATCAATGGAATGTACGTTTTACAACTACATTACAAGGTTCCAATCGAAATCAATTGAAATTGTTGTCATTGCAAGGCGAAGCAATTTTGTATTTCTTTTCGCATTTTTTAAAATTAAGAAATAATTTCTGGTGGGTTTAGAATAAGCTTCCAGTCTAAATTAATTAATTTAATACTTGGAAGATATTACTAAAAATTTTGGCCTTGCCTAAATATACAAAAGACGCTTATTTGAAATGGTCTGTAATTTGGAGATGAAATTGTTCTGTTTTATACTTACATTGACGTTTGTGGCGTCGTTTTCGAGAGCTAGGAAGGATCCAGTCTTGATCGGAATCTTCTTTCTCCGATTTATCATCTTCTAAAAGTTTCAGTGCCGTATTAGCACTCGTTAAGATACAAGGGGATGCATAAATCGCAGCGATGTCCGCGAATCCTTCCAATTGGTCTTCTTCGTTTTCATCGTCCTCCGAATAAAATTGTTCCGTGTAGGAAGAAACTCCTCTCGCTCTCAAGACCCGACGAGTGTCTTGTCGGTTTGCTGTTAATTCATGAATTGGCAATCAAAAAATAATAATATTCGTGTAAATTTCGAATACGAATGAGTGTAATTTAAATAAAAATCCTTACTCTGATTGCCGATATTTGAACAAACTTTAATCATTAATTAATTATTTAAGATTTCTCAAATTGTGGGAAAGAATTTCTGTTTTTCTTATTTAGTTTCTCTACTTACGTTCTTCATTTTCTTCAGGTTCTCCTTTCTCGTGGATGGAATGATCGTCTTCCTGGTTATCAAGTTGACAGGAAGATTGATTCGGATATCCCTGTGTTCCCAAAACCCAGCAGTTCGCACTTCTTTTATCTTCCGGCGTCCCTATTCTGTTGAATAATGACACAAAAAAAGGAGATTAATTCCAATTTAATTTGTCTCTTAGAAAATCTCGATTTGTTTATCAAATTCGAATTATTTCTGAAAAAAAAAATATATATATTATCTGTTGATTTATATTTTATTACGAAATTAACGCTAATTTATTTAAATATTTATTAATTACGCGATTAAAAGTAAACAAAAATCTCTTATTTTCCTTGATTGGTCGATGATAAATAATCCGTTATTATACTTAGTTTTGTTATTGGAAATACAATTACGTAATAATAAAAAATATATATTTCAAAATACGTATTTGAAAATCTCAATTCACCCTTTCTCGAAATTGCGCAGCTCCTTTTGTAATTTCCTCCTCGCGTTCTTTGTAGATTCGACCAAAGATTCTTCTCGGTCTTCTAAAGATTCCAGTAATTCTATTAATCTTTTTGTCAGTCTCTCTTCGCACAACAACTGTGAACGTGAAAAAAAATGCGTTATTTAAAAAACAACTAAAATATTTCAATAAAACGTACGATTAAAAATATTTCATTGCAACGAAGGCCAGATATTTGCTTAATTTGGAATTTTTCTCAATCCAAAGAAATTATTTGAAGCTTGAAAAAAAAAAAAAACTTACATTATTATCCGTCGAAAAACTTGCGATTAATTCCCGCAAACCTTCAACGCTGTCGACGACGAGTCGGAAATTCGAGAGCTTCAGATCCGAAATGAGTTTATTGAAATATACCAAGTCGTTTTTACTCTCCTCTTTTTTCGAGCCCCTCGATCTTCGCGGACGTTCCCAACTATTGGCAGCGTCGAAATCGTCATCGCCGTCTTCCGAGTCGAACTCGTCGTCCAGTCGAATCCGAACTTCTTGCAAAGCTAAATCAAAATCCTCGTCGTCGGATTCGTAAATAACTTTGGAATATTTCTCCTCGGGTTCGTCGCCTTCTTCGTTATTCGCCACGGAATCCTCGGCTTGCCGTTTTCGGCTCAACTTTTCGTTGCTTTTCAGGAAAAAATTCTCTTTCTCTCGACTTTCTTCCACGCTCTCTTTCTCCTCGCCATTATTTTTCCCGACTTTAATACCCAGGCTCGAGGTTTCGTTCAATTTCTCGTCGTCCGACTTTGAACAACTTGATATGTTTAATTCGTCTTTGAATTTCGTATCGGAATTGATCAGGATTTCATTGAGTTTCTCGTCGTCGGTTTTCGACGAACGATCATCCTTGGAATCTCCGTTGGTTCCACATTTTTTATTGCCCCTCGAATTCTCAGCCTTTAAATCCAAAGCCGAGCTTCCGATCTCGTTATTGTTCGAATTCTTGTCGATGTTTCGTGAATGATTTTCTTCATTAGCGGCCGAATTCTGTTCAACTTTTTTTTTCACTCGTTTTTTTCTGTTGGTAGGAATCGTGCCATTTTTCCATCGTAACTTTCTTCTTCGATTTCTCGGATTTTTCGTATAAACCTTCTCCTTCGCTTTTCGTTTCTTTATCTGTCTTTTTGGTAACAACGATTTCGGGGCCTGAAATCAAAAGACGAAGGTTTAGAAAAAAATACATTTCTGAAATTATATATTTTGCAATGTTAGTTGAAAGTTCAAGGTACGTACACGAATGGTGGAAAGTACTTTATTATCTAAACAATGTCGGTAAATCCTAAGATCGGTGTCTATAAATTGAGGGAAATAAATATATCGAGCTCCGTGTCTGTCCACTCCCAAGACGGTCTCCACTTGTTCGTCCCACTCGCGTTTACTGATTTCATCCTGGACCGTTCTCCTGGCATGCTAGAAAAAAATTAAAGTAAGTGGAAATAATTTTGTGTAATGTTTTGTTGCAAGTTCGCTTGCAATTTTTTTTGTTAATAACGTCTTTTATTACGCCCCTAAATTTGTAAAAAAAAAATGAAAGAAATACTAGTAACTGGATTAATAAAATCTGCACTCGAAAATTAAAAATTGAATAAAAATTAATGTAAAGTTAAAGAAAAAGTTTGGGAATGTAATCGATAAAGAGGGGACAAAGAAATTCAGAATTTGAGAATTTTTGTCAAAATAGTTAGAGTTGCTATGATTAATAACTTACCATAATAGTATCACAAAGGGTTTTGACTAACCAGATTTTCTGTTTGAAAGATAGATCTTGGAAATCTTTGCCACTCAAGCAAGAGGAGTCTGGAAAGATCTCCCAAAATTCCGGTTCCACGCCGATTGATTCCAAAACCTGCAAGAGTAAATAATGCATAAAAATTTTGAAGACAACATAAAAAAACTAAATGATTAAATATTCTTAATTTAAACATTAATTACCTAAAAAAAAAATAAATACAGTACCTTTACACAATCGTGATGTTTGCTTTGATAAATTTTAAACCAGCCTTTAATTTTGTGCGTTAAGACGTTCGTCCAAAATTCGTAAGGCATCGGAGGAAGTTTGTGCAACTTTGTTTTCGTTACCGACGAGCTGAAAAATAAACATTCTACTTTGTGAAAACCTTAGGCGTCATTTTTCGGTATTAATCTAGGTCAAGAGCGTTCCAGCGGCGTTAGTGAAATTTACCAAAACCCTATGAAACCCCGGAGTGGCATTTTTGGTTTTACGCAATTTCAATTCTTTTTTCTCACCTCAGAAGGCAAGTCATTATATTTGCCAACTGTTTAGATGCCTTTGGCATAAAAAGCATTCTTTCCATTTCGTACATCGACAAGTTAGAGACACACAAAGTATCCTTAGCTAAGTGAAGGAAGTGGAAGACTTGTGGTATCTGGAAAAAACAAATAAAATTGTGTATTATATTTTAATGTAACTAAATGCAATTTAATAATTTCAAATTTGAATATTTAAACATATTAGACCATGAAATAATTGATTTCCCAAATTATTTTCGAACACTTCAGTTAATTCAAAATTACAAAGAGTTATAGACAATACCGTAATGCAGAAATAAATACTCATAACCACAAATAAATAAATAACGAGACAGACTCGCCGTCAAAGGCCATATGAGAATTTTATATCACAATTCAAAATTTATTTTGAAATCGATTTTTCAAAAATGTATCTGATTCCCGTGTTTTGGTGAATTAGAGTGAAATCAAATTGAGATGAAAAATTGGTTACGCCAGTTCGAGAACTTCTCAATTTCGAAAAATATGCCCCGCAAATAATTTAATATCTTTAGGACCAAAGGATACACTTTATACCTCCCACATAGATGACATTTCTTCCCGAGTCTCTTTTGTAAGAATATTCTCGTTTTTCCAATCATCTTCTGTATCTTCTTTCTCAGTCGCTTCGTTTTTCAACGCATCTTCCTCGTGCTGCGCATCTTCACTTCTTATACCTTGCGAATTTGACTCATTCCTTTCGTATTTTCCAATTTCACTATTTATTTCTTCGTTGTTGATATCGTTTTCGTGCGTTTCACCGTTTTCACGTTGTTCATTTTCCCCGGTCTTACTTTCATTTTCATTTTTCCGGACTTCTCCATTTTCTTCATTGCTTGCATTTTCGTCGCATTCTTCATTATTTGGATTTTCTTCCGTTTCTACGTCTTTTTGATTGTCTTCTTCTTCCTCCTCCTCCTCTTCTTCGTTCTTTTCGTGATCTTCATCTTTCGCTGATTCTTCCGATGGATTTTCAATTTCTTCCGCCATTTTTACTAAAACGAAATCAATTGACGGGGGGAATTTATTAATATCCGTGAAACTCAAAATTTATCGATTTTTTTTCATAAATTTTAAAAGCCCAATTTTTCGTCAAATAAAACCATTCGATATAATAAAAAGTTGATGCTTCGAAAAATGATAAAACTGTATTTCTTTAACATCAAAAATTTGTTTTTTTTTAAAAGGAAAACAAGTGTTTCATTTGAAGCGATCTGAAACTTGGAAATTAAGATCCCCCTATACATCTATTAAACGCCACTTTGAGATTTTGAAAACGCCAATTTTGAAAAATATACCTCGTAAACAATTGAACAAACGAAGACATTCTTATCATCAAACGTTTTTTAACCTTCCCTGTGCGTCTTGTAATATTCCATAAATGGTCTACTTTAAGAAATTACTGAATCATATAAAAATAGTGTCACGGAATAACTCGAACGATTATTAAAAATAATGAATTCGAGGTCATTCGTAATTAATCTTAGGATTACAATCAAAGTTATCCAATTCGTCAAGTTTCAGATGTCCTGAAAATGAGAAACAGACGTGAATTAATTCCTGACATAATCGTTAATCGAAGCGAGGAACGGAAACAGATAAGAGAGTATCGTGACTAGTTCAAATGACAATACGTAAAACGGCTGTTTGTTTAAAAAAAAGTGCGATATGGAAACGAGTTAAAGGTCATCTCCTCCTAATCCTTATTCCAGGATTCGACTTGGACTCCATTTCTTTAATACAAGAAAAAATGCATTCTCGTGAAAAGCAAAAGAAATTTTTTCGTTTTTTTTCTTTCAATTTGAAGTGAAACAGAAAAGCAAGAAATTATTTATAAAAATAGAAATCGCATTGCGGAGATGTTACCCGATAAAACAGGAGCCATAAATAAAAAAATAATGAGGCAGAGTCGCATATGTAACGCATTAATATTCATCCAGCCAAGTGCCGATGTAGTGAAATAAAAGACAATATTTAGTTTCATGGAAAAGTCCTTCCACCAATCGATAATGCCTGTAAACACAACGCTTATGTCTGTTTGAATACTTTCCCTTCATTAATTACCGCCACATCTAATTATTGGTGGTTTAATGTGTCAGAAGCATGCAAAAAAAAAAACAGAGAGTATCTGTTTTTCCGAGGCAATAAAATGTCAGTCATTTGCATTCCTTTCGTTCACAGCTCAGAGGAGAGAGAAGCGAAATTGGAAATTTCTACTGAAGGGATTGCGCGTGTCGTCTCAAGTTCAACTTCCATTTGAAAATTAATGGCTAGTGGACAGTATTTCATTCGAGAGGTCAATATTTTGCATAGTATCGGGATTTTGTGAATAAGTAACAGTGAAAATATGGGAGACTTATCGAAAAGTGCTTCGAGATTGGAGGAGCTCTTCAAGCGAATGAAGTATAATTTGCGAAATTTCTTCGATGTACCTTTCGATAACGAACGGGGAAGAGAGGAAATTCGTGAAAATGGTCGAGAATTGAATGCGAAGAATGTGGGGGAAGAGAGTATCGGTTATTTAGCCGATTTACCGTTTGACAGATATAAAACTATGGATAGATATACCTTAAATTATTTAAAAAGTCACGATCCGTGGCTGCCTCATTCAATTAATACTGTACATCTACAAAATCCTTATAAAACTCCTCGTCGGCTTGAAGGCTATACTTCAAGTGATTCCAATTTGATTCTTCCATCGACTCTCTTTCCTAAGGTAACAAAAAGAAGAAAAAAACCAATGATAGTTTGTACATTAATGAAAAAAAAGTGTATTTTGTGAATTTAAAAAGAATTTGTCTTATTTTCAATTATTGTGTCTTTTTTTTAAATGTGTTTAATTTTTTTATGGTAGTATAATTTTATAGGACATATTTTTATATACTTTTATTATTGTTTGTCACATAAGGTAAATATCTTTTTACTGTTTGTCAAGCTTCAAATTGTAATAAATGAATTTAATACACGAATTTTTATATTTCCAATTGAAATTCCTTGTTGCTTATTTTTATTTGAAATTATCGTGAAAAATTAACTTACTTTTAAATGAAATTTCGAATTTTTGAAAGGAATGCGGACTCTTGGTGGAATGAAAGATTTGGAAAAAAAATATAAATTGTTTCTTACAATTAAATATCAAAAAAACTACGTTAACGATTTTTCAATAAATTGATTGAAGGAACAGGTTATCTAACATAGTTATAGAATTTGATTGTTTGTTTCATTCAGGAAATGCAACATCATGCGAGAAGGGACTCGAATTTAAGATCCAGATACAAAACTAACTCGACAAAAATACGGGAAGCTTTTGTAGAAGACGAGAAATTTACAGAAAAGTTTAAGAGGTGATTTAATTATCGAGTTTCATTTTTCATTCGAATCATTTTTATAATATAATTCTTTAGTCTTCTGATTTTCCAGAAAATTCAGAATAATCGTTTTTCGAAAAATTCTTTGCAGTTGCATAGAATTTCAAATTCGATCGATTAAGAATAATTAAAAAGGAATTCTCATGATTTTCCCTTTACAGAAGCAAGATTGGTAAAGATAACTCGTATACCTTCCCCAAAAAGGCACAAGCTGCTATTATAATGAAACAATACTGCTCGAATTCGACTTTACACGGTTTGCGATACGTTGGCGATACAAATCTTTCGATATGCGAGAGGTATGACTGCGATGTTCTCGAATAAATTTTTTGTTCCCGAGCTTTCAACAATTAAATAAATACTTACAGAAGTCATTTATTGCAGAATCTTTTGGGTAGTTTCCTTCATAGCTGCTGCAGTTACGGCTTCCTTACTAATTTGGTCACTTTATATGAAATGGAGTAACACTCCGATAATAATCTCGATGAGCCCGGAATCTGTGTCGTTTTTAGATTTTCCGTTCCCTTCGGTGACTGTCTGCAACATGAATAATGCCATTAAATCGGAGGCAAATAGAATCAATTATGGGTATATAACTCTTGATTTATGTTATTTATTTATTGCCACGTTACATATTATAATAGTGCAGTATTATTTATCTTTCTATAAAATATGGAATTTTTGTTTCCAAAACTCCAAGCTTGACCTAAGTCACATTTGTGCTCATAATTATGAAAGTGGTCGAAGTCAAGATTTGAAAAAAAATGAGATTTTCAAAAATATTATTAAATTCAAATTGGATAGAACCAAATATGAATTTATTATTTTTCATAGCATTAAGGATTTTTAATTGACAATAAAATAATCATCGATAAACCTCTTTTTCTAGGGATGATGATTTGGAAAAACTTTTGCTCGATGATATCTGTAACTTTCCGAACAAAACATTGCTAGAAAGTGATCTCGACAACGAATCTGCCAACTGGGAAAAGATTAAGAACTTTATGTTGAATGTAAGAATGATGATCATAATAATAATAATACAAACCAGCGAAAATGTTTTATTAACGCTGGTCCTTATAATATTTTATAAAATATCAATAGCAACAGCAACAAATATTGATTTGAATAATCAGCAAAAGTTTCAATTAAAAATTTAAATAAATAAATAATTTGAATTCAATTACAAAATTTAAATAATTTGAATTCAAAATTTAAATAAAGTATTAAAAGTATATTACAAAGGTTCTATATTTCACATACAAAACGAAAAGAAAAATCGACCGCGTTTTGTGTCTCTAAAATCATAAAGACAATTTTCTAAATTATTGTCCGTTCGGATGAAACAATTTTAATTTAAAAAAAAGTCAATTCGTTCTTGATCAGAATATTTTTTGAAGGTATCTCAACCTTGCCCAGATATGCTACACTTATGCCAGTGGCATGGTACGAATACCAACTGCAGCGAGATATTTAACCCGATAATGACCGACGAGGGGCTATGCTGCAATTTCAATTCGGTCAGTCGCGAAAATATGTTTTACAATCCGTGAGTTTCTTACCAGTACCACGTTGTTGGAATTTACTTAATTTAATAGCTTCATTGTTTTCAAACAAGTATTTCATTTAGACACGAATGGTCCGACTTTCCCGAGCCGTTTCCTTCTCCAAATATCGACTGGAGTCCTGAAACTGGATATAACGATTCTATTTTACCCGATGTAATTCCACGAAGACCCTACGGTGCTGGTATATCTTATGGATTATCTTTGGTCTTAGATGCAGACACGGCACAGTATTTTTGCTCTTCGACCGCAAGCGTTGGGTTTAAAGTAGGACATTTTCTTCATCTATTAATAATGAAATTAGTATTTTCTAGCTAATTTGTTAAAACGAAGCTTGTTACACGCAGTAAATAAATTTTTCGCAGATGCTGCTTCATAATCCCGTTGAAACTCCGAAAATAGCAGATTTCGCCTTCGCTTTGAAACCCGGAGAAGAAACTCGAATAATAATTACACCGAGAATAAGTGGTGCAACTCCTTCGGTTGTTTCGGTAGCGAAGAAAAAAAGGAAATGCTTCTTCACCAAGGAAAGGCGCTTGAAATATTACAGAACTTACACTCAACGCAATTGCGTTTTGGAGTGCGAAGCTAATTTCACTCAGAAGCTGTGCAACTGCGTGCAATATTATATGCCAAGTGAGGAAATATTACTCTTCAGTCTTAAAACTCGAAATTGAACTTCTTTGATGTTATGGGATTTCTTTATTCAAATTTGGAAAAGTAGAAATTAAATTTTCATACCCTGGATGCTCCCCCAGGAACAGGAATTCAGTCCTTGCGTCGAATACTTTTGTCTCCGAACATTCGGATCTTCCTAATTTCTTCGGTTCCTCGAATAGTTCCTGAAAGAAAAATTGTTTTAAATTTCCGCGAACGTTTCAATTTTAATTTATAATAATTTGAACGATAACTAACAAAATTCGAATTATTTAAAAAAATGTAATATAAAAGGAAATCAAAAAGTTGGATTTTTAATTTACGTCCGATACCATAAATTAAAGTTGGCTTGTTTTTCAGAATCGGCTAATACTCGAATATGTGGTAAAAAAGATGATCATTGTGCATCGCAAGCGAAGAAATTGATGGAGACTAAACTTTACGACGAAGAAAGTACGATTAATGAAATGAATATTTCTCAAACGTAAGAAAACTTATTCATTTAAAAATGCGATTGTTATTTTTATATTTGTTGTCAATATATTTATTGGCTTTATATTGTTAGACCCAGTTGCAATTGTTGGCCAGGTTGTTTCGAGATCAATTATAACATCGAAGTGTCGCAAAGTGGATTAGCTACTGCGTTTTACATCGACGATGATTATGTGAAGAAAAATAAAAAGTATTTTGTGTAAGTACTAAATACTTGATAGAAAAAGTAACTTCAACGGATCGTTAATTTTACTATAAGGAATTTAATCCTCTAAAATTAAAAATTCTAAATCCCAAATTTAAAACGATAGATTTCTAAATAATTTCCCATAAATTTAAAAAAAAGCTTTTATTTTATTATGCGATTTTTAGGCAAAATATGGCGGTGGTTCATTTGTACTTTGTGGAATCGCAGTTCACGAGAAACGTGAAAAACGAGCTTTTCGGGTTCACAGAATTTATTTGTAAGCAATTTGTTATTCAAACAAAAAGTAATCCCAGCTTCCATAATTCTCTTTAGTAAATGTCTTTATTATTTTATTTTTCTCAAAGTCAAATTTGTCATGTTTTTAATATAATTTTAAACAATCGATGAAAATCGAAAAACGATACTAGAAAAAAGAATAATATAATTTCATCCATATATTTTTTTCTTACAGCAAACACTGGAGGAGTATTGGGACTGTTTATGGGTTTCAGTGTTTTGTCGTTAATGGAGATCTTATATTTTGCAACTTTGCGACTTTGGTGCCATTTGTATCATAATAGAAGTCCCATGAATCAATTGACTCTTCCGGTACACTCCAAGGGTAGAAGCACAGTTTATCCTTTTGCTCAATAATAATTTATGAATTATAGGTAAATGTAATTGAAAATTGTAGCTCAAATACTTTCTAATTTCGAATTTTGGCCGTAATCAATTTTGTTCGATTTCAATAGTTTACAAAGAAATTATATTGAGAGACAAAAAATAAGTATTTCTAGAATGTAGGAATTCCAAAAATTCTAATCCTTTTTTAGTTAAAAGTTGTTCCATTAAAAAAAAAAATCGAAACCAAGCTCAAAAAAAATACATGTATAATTGTATTAGTTGACGACATAGATAATAATTGAATGTATATAAAATATAAATAAAAAAATCATTTTGAAATTCAGTTTGATTTTTATCTGTTCGAAGAAAGCAATTTAAGTGGAGTGTTTTTATATTATTTAAAAAATTTTCAATTATGAATATTTTGCTTATTAAAATTACTTTCTTTTTTTATTCATCTAAAATAAAATAATTGGAAGTATGTTGGGATAAAATGATGCTGCGAGGTAACTGAAAATATCATTTCTTTCAAATCTCGACTTGGGCCACTTTCATAATTAATAATGGGCACATTTGAAGGTAAAAAAAGACACATTGCGTTTGTTGTTGTTTACAAAAATGTACACAATCCGCATTAGAAATCTGCATTGTACGTATCATTACATATCTGATGATCTTTAACCGCGTTGCCATTCGGCTCGAAATGCGGTCGAACAACAAGTGTTTCTCGATCGGCAAAACACCATGCGAGCCTCTACCTGCTGCACTTTTAACACCTCCGAAATGGAATTGGAATTTTCGGAGGCTGCGGTCGAGCTACAGCAGAGATACTCGAAACGCGGCAATAATCATAATAATAATAACGCATGGAGGTTAGAATTGAAATGAAAATGCTCGAATCGAGAAACGGAAATTAAAGGTGAAATGGATTATTACCTGGAAGTCATTGTTTGGTTAATAAACCGACGGATTATTTGACTTATATATTAGCTCCGAATTCCAAATGAACTTCCGCACGTTCCTCCATCTTCTCTTTGCTTTTTGAATAACATTCACGTACCTTGGGGGTACACTTTTTTTTCGGAGCGGTCTTTTGGCCCGCAATCGGCCCGAGCTTTTCGAAACGTCACTCGGATTAATGATAATTATCATCAATTAATAACGGGCCGCGGAAATCAATCCGAGTTAATATTGATGAATATTTATGTTGCTGAAAAAATATTATTACACAACACTAGCGACACTACTCGGGTAAATATATAGTTCGGCTTGCGGCCATTTTGCTTTTTTTTTTTCGAGACCCGCCTGAAATGCGCCTCTAATCGAAATTCGAATTCTTTCGAAACATCAAAACCGAGGAAAACAATGTTTTAGCAAATTTCTTTCGAAATTTGTTGAAAAAAAAGTCATTTGATAAATAAATTGAAAAGAAACACAAAGAATTGAAAAGATATTTGCAAATTATGGAAAAATAAAAAATCTCATTCTAAGATTATTATTATTATTATTATAAGCTCTTAAATTATTGATTGAAATATAAATATTTAATTATATTTTTAAGAAGAATTCAAGTTGTTTCATTTTGAGAGACGATTTTTAGACGCTCAGTAATTCAAATTTTGCATATCGAGAAAAGCAATTTATTAATAAATCGAAAAAATATTACGAACTAATGAAACGTGATTTGCGGCTAAAAATGAAAATATTTAATTAAAATTCCAAGAAGGAATGAAATTGTTTTATTCTGAAAAAACATTTTTCGAATACTTTCTAATTTCAAATTCACAAATTATAAGAAGTCATTTGTCAGCAAATCATAAAAGATTACGAACAAATAAAAAATAGTTTGTAAATAATTAATGAATATTAAAAAAAAAGTGTAACGTAACTTCCTGTTACCTAACAATAAGATTAGAATCATTTCAATTACAAAAATTACATTTTCCTAAAATTTTTTTATTAATATCACAATTATCTACGATCCAATATTCGATTCCTTCAAATAAATGTTTTAAAAAATATATGAAAATCTTACAATCTCATTTTTCTAGATTCTAGTAGTTACAAAACCTAGAAAAATTAAGAAAATTACTGATACAAGCTGAATTCCAATACTGAACCACGTGTTTTTGACAGTGCAGGAAATTTCGGGGAGGAAAAAATACCAAAAACTTTGTAAACAAACCAAACTCTTAAGCTTCATAAAAAAAAACATTTCTTTTTTTATTGTTTACGTTGAAAATCGAGATAAAAGTTAACGAACCCGTCCTGGAATAAACAGTTAGGATCACAATGTTGGTCGATATATTCCTTTAGTTTATAATTTTCAAATCGCTCTCTTTCTGGATGATTCGACTTTTTAGCAAGTAATTTTTTCGGAACTGGAACCGCAGGTTTAAATGCGACTCCGCTTGGATTATAATCGTCATACAGTTCCAGGGGTGACCTGAAACATTCCAAAAATGACATTGAGAAGAGGGGAATACGTTACAGAAAGTATTTAATTCTAAAAAATAAATTGATTTTCGTAATTGTCTTTGTTACGCACAATTTTCCTAATTCTGGGGTTAAACATCCTTTTCCAGTCGTTGGAACTCCATTTGCTATATTTTCGGCAATTTTTTTAACAGTAGGGTGATAATGTCGCTGAAAATAATAATTTTTTTATTAGCGTTTCATACACACACGAACACAGGAATTATACAAAGATCTTGGGACGTACTTGTAAAGCGATGAGCTCCCAAAGAGACGTGCAATGAGCGTTGCAATACTCGGGCTCCTCGAGTTCGGGTTGATAGAAACCATCGCCGGACTGATTATCCGTGTCCAATAATATATCAATTGCTTTGTTGAGTTGCATACAATTTTTAACAACTCCCAGACAGCCCAAAGCTCCGTGATGTTGCAATTGCAAAGTCAAGGTAGATATTCTCTTGATAAACGACAAGAGTCTCCCTTGAGTCAATCTTTTTCGTTTATTTACGAGAGCCTCGATCAGAATTTTAATAACAATTTCCGCGTTTTCCTCAGTTTTGCCTAAATGTACGTTTAATAAATTTTTGTAGAGGTGCGAATAAAACCTGAAATGAATAATTAATAATTACAAAAATAAAAAGTAGAACCGGTTTATTCTTAGGCTCAATAATAATTTTTTGCCTGAAATCAAATTTGTTTGATTTTCAATAGCTCATAAAAATTCTGTTGAGAGATGCAAAATAAGTATTTCTAAAATGTAGGAATTACAGAAATTCTAATTTGGACAATTTTAATAAAGAAAAAAAAAAGTAATTCCACTTGTGTTGGGTCTTTGTTTTTGCGTCACAGTAAAATTTTTTCAAAGCCTCAGAGTTGAAAATATTCTGAAATTTTAATCGAACTGAATAGTTTTTCCGTGATTCTAACGTTACTAATTTGAATTTAATTAATTCCGATATTGTTAATACGTTACAGCATTATAGATTACCTGTAAGGATCGATATTTAATGCGGATCCTTGTCCAGAAAGTATTGTAAAAACAGTTTGAATGCAATGCAGCTGTTCTCTCAAACCCAAATTCCCATTTTCCATGAGATGATTCAAAACATTCATCAAGTCCTGATAATAATCCAAATTTATACAATGAGCGAATCTGTAAAAAAAAAAATAGTATTTCGACATATAAAATCAAAGAGGAATGGCCAAACACTCAATTGGACAAAAAATAAAATCCTTACTTCGCTACACCTTCCAAACAAGTCGACAGGATTTTGCTGTTCGGACTTTCCTTAAGTATCCGGAAATAGATAGTAAAAACAACACTAATAATTTCCGTGAGAAGTTTTTGCTTTTTCTGCTTGTTCTCTTCCGCTTTTGTCTCTAGAAGCTCCTTTTCAATTTCTTCCAATTTCTTATTTCGCTTACGTTCACGCTTGCTTAATGCCAGCACTCGTTTTTTATGGGACATTAATTTCTTTTGCTTCGTGTCGTCTTCCTTCTCCTTGTCAAGATTTATGTCTCTTATTCGAAGGGAAAGTAGAACTTTTAGTAGCTCCGAATGTACAGAATGCCCTTTTTGTTTCACGTAACTATTTATTTTCCGAACAATCTGAAAATTCATGAGCAAAGATCAGAAAAAATTTATTAAAATAAAAAAGAGGCGATATCGAAATTGTGATTCTGTTTTTTTTTAAAGGCTTGGTTTTTTGAATCATGGTTTCAGCAATTTTCGATCCCAATAGAGTCGGAAATTCATTGAAAATTAATTTAAAAAAAATAATAACACATTTTATTCCTAAATTAGTGCAGAAATGGACTTTAATTGTGAAATAAAAATATAAATTTACTTCGTGTCATTATATTATTATTTTGTGCCATAAATGGTCTCTTTTTGTCAAATTTCCATATCGCCTCGTTTTTGAATAAAATCTAAGCAATAAAATCTCCTACCGAAAGCGACAGTTCTTCTTTTTTGTCTTCCTTAAACACTTGCGAGATGCAATTCGCTATTGTTTCTCTCACGGAAACCCTTTTGTTATCCAGTAACAGGATAAGAAAGTTCGCGATATTGACAGAAAAATTGAAATACGGGTGAGTCACTAATAAATCGCACATACATTTCACTGCTAATTCAGCTAATTGTATCTGTCGATCGTGGATAACTCGAGAATCACCTCTCTTTTTTCTCAGGACTCCAGCCATTTTTTCAAGTTTCTGTAAATAGTGCTTGTAACTACTCACAAGTACAGCTTCATAATTTTGTAGCTGCAACGTCTCTTTTTTCACTGCAAAAAAAATATTAATTTTCAGTTTCAATCATATATATTTGGTTTAAATTTATTTAGTTATTAAATTAAATTTGGTTGTACATTAACTTAGGACTGAAACAAAATTAAATTTCTATAACTGCATAAATTATGATTTTCAAAATTTATATAATTTTGAAATAATATAATTTAAAAAAATTTCAATGTAATAACTAAATAAATCTGAACTTACATTTTTTTTCGGCTCTGTTTTATTTTCCTTATTAGGCGGAAGTGTGTAAAAATGAAAGTATAAGTATATATTTCATATACTTACATTTAACCCCTTCCTGTTTCAATTGCAAAATGTGGTAGGACGGTAAGAGGTCCTTGAAAACTTCCAACAGGGAAACAGTCGCTAATTTTTTCACAGTTATACATGTTTCTGGATTGGTCTCCTCCATTAATTCCAGTAAGATTTTGAAATTCCCTGATTTGATCTCTGGGTTTTCAAGAAGCGAACTGGAAAGAAGTCCGATTTTCAGCTTTCGTGATTTCAACACTTCTTCTCGACAAGCCAACAATTCTGCAGTCGACACGGCCTTCCCACCCTCGATTTCAGGTGAATCTTCTTCGATTGCATCGGAAACCTCTTCCTCGAGTTGATTTTCATCCATGTCTTGCTCCAAATTCTCACCTGTTTCTGCATTTTCGTCTTCGATATTTTCTTCGATCATCCTTTTCTCGACAATTCCATCTTTTGTTTTAACCGGTAATAAGAGTTTCATCCTTTTGCCCTGATGCTCTTCGTTTATTTTGGATATATTCTCCTCGTACTTGTCCTCCAATAAGGTTTCTTCGTCACTTATCTTCTTTTTTCTCCTTGGTTTCTGATCATCCGATCTGTATAAAAAGTAGAGTTTCGAATTTGAAATACTACAATTGTATCAATTTTATCACTTTTTCTTATTTTTACGTTATTGTTAATTTATTTATTTTTATATTGCATTACTTAGAGGAGACCTGTCCCAAAGTGTTCAATAAATAATTCTAACTGTAACTCTAAAAGGAAAACTTTAAGGGGAATTAAATTTGATTCTCCAGTATTATAATCTTAAAAAATGTTGCAGATACTGATTTCTACAGGAAATATTACATATTCTGTGTTTTTTTATAATTTCCAAACTCATTACATACTCATTCAATCTAATTTGTTTCAGAAGATTATAAGATTTGTTGGAAATGGCTTTTTCCAAAAATTCCAGATCATCTTTTTCCACCATGCTCATGAGATCCTCGCCCTGATCGCTCTCTTCTTCCACATCTTCGGGGACTACGGGTTTCGCTTTTTGAACTTGCTTCTTCGGTGGTTTATGTCTTCGAGTCTTGATCTTTCCTTGTTTGGTAAGTTTTGTACGAGTTTGGTTGTTTCGTTTCACTTTACTGATTTTTGCTTTCTTCGCCTTCTATATAAGAAAAAACTCAGTTTGAGAATAATGGTTTTATTGATTTGATTGAAACCCTGGTAAAAAAATACAATTATCAGAGAATAGTGTTTTTTTCTTGCAAGAGAAAATATACTTTTTTTTATTATCAAGTAATACGCCCTGGCACCCATGAGGCAGTACAGGATGAATAGAATGAATTTATATAAATAAAAATACATAAAAGTAATGACAAAAAGCAGTAAGGAAACCGTTTTTACATTAACTAGCAGAAAAATTCAAGTTTTTGTGAATCGCTATGCGAATAATGACCAAGTACAATTTATATTATGAAATTACAATAATATCAGTAATATGGTGTACAATGTTAACATTGGATTAATAGTTTTGAAAATTATATATTATAATTAAATATTTTAGAAGGTAAGACATTCGTAGAAAGATTAGTATGCGACGATGAAAAAATAATATTATCTTATGAAAATAATCAAATTTTAACACAAGTGTATCAGTGTATTCACAACACAAGTGCATCAGTAAAAGAATTAGAATGTCACAGAATGGATTTGCTGAATTAAACGAATTTAATTAAAGTTCTGACAGGAAATGTGACACTTGTCTTCCAATTTCTAGGAACAAAATTCTGTAAATAGGGAAAGAAAGTGCAAAACTTTATGATATTTAGGAAAAAATATAAATTATTTGAGCTTTCTTTCATCATATTGAAATCCTAGTCTCGTTCAAAAAGAGCGCCCATTTTCGTCTAGTTTATATTCCTCGTTCGCGAGGGCGCATCGGTCGCACTCCCTCTCTCTCTCTCTCTCTTCTTACACTTTCAGTTCTATATGCTACAGAAACAATAACACTTCGGGTCTCAACTCAACAAGAAAATATAACCCGTAACCCGGAATCGACGCTTGTTTATCTTTATTTGTAAGAAATCAAATAGAAAAATGGTATGAATGGTTCATTTTTGGAACTGGAAAGTCCTTGAGTTGCAATTTCGCGTAAAAACACAGGCACAAATAGTAAATATTCAATTACTTTTTTTCTTAATTTTTTTTATAACAAAATAACCCATGGTACTCAATAATAATAATAATAATAGTAGTAATAAAAATATTCCTTTTTGAACTTTTTGGATAAATTTTTCCAGAATGTTTATAAAAATCCATGAAATGCTAATATTTTATCAGAATTTGTAGGTACCGGAATTTAAGTGCCTCAATATTTCTTAATTTTTTTTTCTCGACAATTAACAAGTAATAGGAGTCGAGAAATAAATATTTTAAGTGAATAAATAATAGAAATTGCAATAAATATTAATCAACACTTACCGCCATTTCGTAAAACTACTTTTTTTTCCACTTATTTCTACAAAACAGAATGATGTTTTCAGTTACTAATGCTCTTGTAAAAGCGAAACCACGTGGGTCGGTGTGTGAAACTTCAAATGCATAGAATATGACAACACAGATGTTCCATCTTTGAGGATGGTTCTCAATAGAACGTTGACGAATGGTAGGAATTCCCTCCGATGGGAGCGCTGTCGTCAAAAGTGGCGTCCGTACAGGCACTCGTTCTCGAATCCTTTTGAAAGAGTTTTTGTTTTACAAAATTCACAAATTATTCGAAAACCCAAAAACTATTAAGTCAAATACTATTACTGTAATAAATTTACGGTTTTTTATTTGACGTTTTGGGAAAATTCCCCTAAAGCGCGAAAATGAAAGGTAACAATTTGTAAAACTGGCTTATTTTAAGACTGTTACAATAATATTAACCCTTTCACTAGAACGGTTCAGTCCGCCATTCGTCTTTTTTGACCGGGACCCTCGGTCAAAAATATAAATTTTTGGTAAAGTTGGTTTGTTTTTTTTAAAAGAGGTTCTTTCTTTGGAACAATATGTTCTAAAATTATGTATAGGATATAATGACAAAATATGAACTTAATTATCATAAGGTGAACGGGCTATTCACAATCAAAAGAAATAAGAGTGTGGCACAGAGCATATTTAGAAGAATAGTGGATTTAAAAAACTACTAGCTAGACAAATGAAGGAGTTTTTGAAAATCCCTGTAGGATATTGAGGAACTCTTAATGTAAAGGAATCTGCTGTACTGGTCCCCTTTTTCAATGAATTTTTCACATAAATATCTGAGATACTTATTATGTAGGACCTATTTTAGGACATTATAAGTTAGATTTTCTACAAAAAGTATACTTAATCGGCTTTCTTCCATTTTGAAAAAGAAAATGTATGTATACGGCACATACATACATATATGCATAAAAAGCACGATTTCTACTGTTTTTTTCCAGAAGCTATACATACATAACACATGAATTAAATACAAATGAATAAACAAAATCAATTGAGAACAACCAACTGACAGAAACGTCAAACAAAACGTCAAAACTCCAAACCCATTTAATTCAATTTCTGAATAAAAGAACGAAGAAAGCTAAACCAAGTGGATCCAAATCGGTATTGCAAATAATATAATTAAATTCCACCTTCTGAACCCTTCGTGACTTTTCTTTATCTTTATAAAAAAAAAAGAAAAAAATAAGAGAAAGCGAGGCACTGAAATATTGTATTCTCCTGCTTACTTTTTATCCGTTCCAAATAGATAAAGTTTCCGCAGTTAGCCAGCGCAGCTGCTGAACGTGCGAATTAATTATCAGTTGCTAAAGCAAAACTTGGTTCTGCCACACATAAGAATGCATTTGCGTGCAAGTTGCAGCTGCGCTTCGAAATCCCATAGAAAGTTCTTCGCTGGTCGGGGAGATGCACGGGGACCCATAAAAAATGATGAAATCGATCCATCGAAGCCGATTCTCATGGGTTTTCCTGTAATACGATACTTTTCTGAAACTGTTTTAATTTGAACCGCAGAAATCTGGCGCATTTCTCTTGGATTTTATTAAAACTTATTGAAATGCATAGAAGTTATTCGATTCCATGAATTTCAATAAGTTTCCTTGTGTCTCAATAAGACTCCCCGCGTTTCTCACTCTCACGGTTTTTTTATGGCATTTTGTAGAAAAATAAGATTCGAAATGTCTTTCATTTCAAATAAATAATTCCTTTCCACTTGTTCTTTGACCTTTCAGATATAAAAAAAAAAATGGTAAACATGTCCAAGTGTAAACTTCTGAAGGAGAAGCTCACCTGGGGAATATTAAACAACAGGATCTTTCGTTTATCGACAATTAGGAAACACTGGGAAGTAAGTTTTCATTTTTCAGTATACTCTAGGTGTAGTAACATTTTTTTTTAAAATGAAAATGCCACCCTTTTTCCCAAATATCACGGCCAAGAAATGATATTCTCTATTTATAATCAATCTCCCACCTGGAATAACCGACCGAAATTTTTTTTATTATGTGTGAAATTATTGCAGATTAAAATTAATTTCGATAAAACTGTCGCTTTGCGTTGAAACAAAGCATGGGAACTGATATTGAGTTTGAATAGATTTTTTTATTATTTTATTAATTTCATTTGGAAGAATACCATTATCATATGGTGTTTTTGAATAATTGATATTGGGGTAAACGGATATTTCGAAATTCCATACATTTTCCATCATTTACAAGAAATATAAATTGAAATGAAAGAGCAAAGAGTAACATACTGTAATTAAATACTAATTTTAATCAACTAATTTTAAAGAGTTGGATGGTAACGAATAAAATTAATAATTAAAAATTCAGTTGAAGAATTAAAATATTACCAACTTATATTTATTATTGTTAAAATATGAGATATTTTAACAAATTATTAAATGCTGATTAAACTTATAATTAGTTGAATTGAGCATTTTTTAATTATTTCATTAATCTAAGTCCAACAATTTTTTTCATTATTTTAATAATACCATTGAATTTTATTTCATTGAAAAAATTGAATTTCTATTGTATTATTCGACACAATAATTAATTCAATATCCTACATACTGTTTTTGAATAATTACCATTGGGGCAAACTGTACCATTTTTCTACTAATTATTACCCATCAATGCTATAATTATTACCATAAAATATTATGCTAATTTCTTTTTTCTCTTACCGTAGCTTTAAAAAATAATAAAAGCTTCGAAAAATAATACAATTTCATGTTCCGTGAAATTTCCTTATTTTTCCAATGATTTTCATTCTACAAGAAAATAATTTCCCTACGGTTACATTTTATTTCTTTATCATTTTCTCTATAAACTTAAAAATTTCTGACCAAATCGTTATTTATCTGCGCGAATATCTCATTTCCTCGAGACATGCCAAAAAAATCCAGAATGTCCAGAAAAATTGCATTAAGCAATTTTTCAACTCCGAAACAAAAAAAAACCCATCCTCCGAGTCTCTGACTCCAAACCCAATAATTTTGCAACAGATTCCCCATAAACCAAACCTCGGATCTCCTCCGATCCCTCTCCAAACTCCGCAAAAATCGCCCTTGCATAAAAAATAAATGCCCCTCGGGTGCCACAAAACCCCCGAATCCGACAACCTCGACTCCTAGGGGCTTCTCTTTTTTTTTTTTATGAATCTCATTGACGAGGTCTCTAAATTCCAAAATCTCTCGTATCTCCTTTTTGATACTCGCGTCTGATTTCAGATTTTCCGTGTTGGCACATCGGAGAAGGCTCTGCCGTGTCTTTACCCGTACACTTTATTAGGACGAACTTGTGGCTGAATAATTCACGCATGCGACTGCGATCGGATTGGGTTTGCATAGATTATTTGGAACCGTGGCCCGCTGATAAGGGAGGGAAAAAAAAAGGAGCGAGCAAATATGTGTTGTTCGGGGGCCGAAACTGTGTCGGACACTATCGACTGGGAGTTCCAATGATTCCCTCTGGCGAGCCACCCTTCCTTAAAAACCCTCTTCTTCGACTACGAACCAAGGGTACCGAATTGGTATTTCTTTCTTCCTTGCTCCTTCTCACCCATTGCGGGGTGAAAGCGAGGGTGGGTACATTCGTGTGTATATAGATATATATATACACGCATTAAACGTGCTGCTGCCTTATGCAGTGCGTTATATCACATTGCGTGAGTGAGACAGAAATGTACTACAAGACGTATGTATTCACATACTATACCCCGATGTTATAACGTTAAGGGTGGGAAACATGAGCTAAAAGGGAGTGCCTGCCTGGCGTATATAAACTCCCTTTGCTTCTCTCCCATTTCCACTCGCCATGGCAGGAGAAGAATTTCTTTTTTTTTCTGTTTCTTCTTCTTCTTCCACCCACTTGTTCCATTTTGTTCATTAAAATGGCTTTCAAAGTTATTATTAGTTCCCTGATTACGAAATGATTACGAAAAATTACTGGCAATTCGGCCGCCTTTCGTGTCCGGAGAAAATTCTTGAATTCCAGCAGTAGCGGAATTGGGACACTGGAGAAGGTTTATTCCGCTCCAGGAGTTCCGTAATTGCCATTTAACCCCATCGGGAGCGATGGGGTTAAATGATTTTTTTCTTTTTTTCATCCTCTACCCACTTGTTGAAAAAATTCCCGGCGATTCGTGTCCGGAGAAAATCTTGGAATTCCAGAAGTAGCGGAAGTGGGACACTGGAGAGGATTTATTTCACTCCAGAAGTTCTAAAAAATTGCCATTTTCGTGAAAAATAGAAAAAGGCTCGGTGGTGAAACAATTGATTTCTGGAAATGATCAGACTGGACGAATGTGTGTCTGGAGAAAATTCGTGAATTCCAGCATTACCGGAATTAGGACACTGGAGGGGGTATATTCTACTCCAGAAATTCCAAAAATTGCCATTTTCGTGAAAAATAGAAAAAGGCTCGGTGGTGAAACAATTGATTTCTGGAAATGATCAGACTGGACGAATGTGTGTCTGGAGAAAATTCGTGAATTCCAGCATTACCGGAATTAGGACACTGGAGAGGGTTTATTCCACTTTAGAAATTCTAAAATTTGCCATTTTCGTGAAAAATAGAAAAAGGCTCGGTTCTGGAACAGTTGGTTTTTCGAAACGACCAGACTGGACGAATCTCTCGGGGTGTTTTCACCCCTCTGATGAGGAAGGGATGAGGGACAGGATGATCCGGACGACTTTATTAAGGTCGTTGGATGTTTCTCTTAGCACCCCAACTGTTTCCGCAGTTCCAGCCGGGTCTGAAAAAGGATACATAGGCGAGGTTTTTTTCGCATTGAAGGAAAAGGGAATTCGTGCTATCGAGAATTCCGATTTACTGGTTTCACGCAAATATCGAGTGCTCGTTGCGATGACAATTTATTGAAAGCGAATACAATTTAGTTTTGTTTAACGAAGTTCCTTTGATTCGCAGAAATTTTATTCCAAAGGAAGAAATGGTTTTTTGGCATTTATAATGATGGACTCGATTTGAATGTCGAATTATAACGTTGTTTTTTTTTATCTAAAATACTTATTTTATTGAAATTATATTATTTATTAACTATATTAAACAAAATATCAAAAATCGTTTTAACCTTAAACAACAATTCTAATTCCAAGATATTTTTCGTCTTAAAATTTCATATTTGGATTATCTACATTTTGTGGAATTTTGTAAAATTATTTTCCAAAATAATTTTTTTTCAAAAATGTTACTTTAGAAAATGTTACTTTCCAAAGTAAAATTTTTTTCAAAAATGTTACTTTAGAAAATGGTTTATCTAAACTCCTTGGTATTATTTTATCATGGTATTATTTTATTATTATTATTATGGAATTTCTATACGCCGTAAAATCAAATTCCGTAAAAAACATAAAATTAAGTAAAACTCAAAAAAAAAAATAAACTTAACGAAATCGAGTAAAATAAATTGTTTTCAGTTTCAACAAAAATGTTTCCATACCAAGGATCCTTTTTTTTCTCCAATATCGTTACTCAGCCTTTGCGAGGAAATTGAACGTAGGCATTTATTAACTCGGAAATGTGTAGAATTATTTTAAAAAATTACTCCCCCACTCCATCTCTTTCCCCTGCAATAATAATTATTAGGGAAAAAAGGCGAGGCAACATTCCAATATTAATTCCAAAGTCGAGAGTCACCAGCTTGGAAAATAGCATCACGTTTGGGATTCCGGTGGTATAGAGAAAAATCCCTCTTTCCCTCTTATCTTCCCTCCCTTTCCGAAAGCGAGAGAAAAAGAAGGACAGCACTCACGTTAGTTGTAATTCACGAGTGCGCTTCTTTTATACGTAAGTAGTAGCTCTCAAAGTTCCACGAGTTTTCTGGGTAGGTTCAGAGAAAGCGAATTCTCGCAAAAGCAACCCCTTGGTCCGAGCATAGTTGCTGCTGCTGCTACATAATGCAACTGGTTATATTGAATATTTTCCAAGGCAGAAGTGATAACGAAATCCTTGGGAAAGCCTCCCGCTTCTACGTTCACGGAATTTTATGAATGTCTTTTTATCAAGCCTTCCCTGCCTTGTTCCTTCTTCCGTGCCGCATTCTTCGCCCTTCACGCACGTTTCTTGGCGGCTGAAGTGCATGATATCCCTCAGGAACCCCGAAATTATTTATTGACGCAGGGACAGGGGATCTTGTCACGGACGTTTGCAAATAAGCTGATTTATGCGACGACTTTCGGCAACCGTTTTACCGGTTGTCTTCGGCGGAAAGTTGAAAATCGCTGGATCGTAGGCAAACATTTAGATTTTTCTGGGACAATGCGACAAATTGAAGTGGAATTTTTGTTCCCAGCAAAAATTTGCTTGATTTTCTTACACTGCAATTATTGCAGAAAATTGAAAATTGCCGGCAAAATTTTGGGCAAATGTTTGGATTTTTGTGTGACAGTGTAACAAATTGAAGTGGAGTTTCTGTTCTCAGCAAAAATTGGCTTATTTTTTTCACATTGCAATTGTTGCTATTTGAAAAAATTTCTTTCAAGTTTTAAAGAAAATTAGCCAAAATAACAATATACGCAATTGAATTCGTACAAAACAATCAAAATTACCAAATTTCATAATTTTTTTCAGGTAGTTATAAGAATTGAGGAAGTGTCCACATACTTTTGAGCGGTAGTGTACATCAAGGTGTCCCATAAGTTTCTTCCTATTCGACTCCAGGTCGTACATAGCGTGGGGCGGAAAAAACATATGGGACACATTGGTCCATTTGTCGCATTGACACATTGGTCCAAAATGTCCCATCATTGGGACATTTGGGACCAAAGTGTCCCATCATTGGGACATTGGTGACCAAAGTGTCCCATCATTGGGACATTGGGGACTAAAGTGTCCCATCATTGGGACATTGGGGACCAAAATGTCCCATCATTGGGACATTTGGGACTAAAGTGTCCCGTCATTGGGACATTTGGGACTAAAATGTCCCATCATTGGGACACATTGGTCCATTTGTCGCATTGACACATTGGTCCAAAATGTCCCATCATTGGGACATTTGGGACCAAAGTGTCCCATCATTGGGACATTTGGGACTAAAGTGTCCCATAATTGGGACATTTGGGACTAAAATGTCCCATCATTGGGACATTTTGGTCCATTTTTCTTCCCACTGTGACTCTTGGAACTTCGTCCCTTTCACTCTCGCGCTACCTTTGATTACTAAAAACACTGGGATTGTGGCTGGGTCTCGTTTCGTCGACGGCCGGTAAATCTTACAATTAATAATCAAAGCGGGGAAGAAGAAGCAGCAGCAGCAGCAGCACCTTCTCGCTTAAGAAAAATAATAGGCACGAGCACGTAGACGTAATTCCGGCAGGAAAGCCGGCTTATTCTTTTTTTTTTTATCCCCGGTAAATGTGTCTATACGAGCAAAGTAGTATATTTGCCGGGGAGTTGGAAGTCCCAGGGCTTCCTCGTGGACTGCATCCAAGGTGAATTCCCCGAGGTACGAGAGAGGAAGGAAATTCTTTTTTATCTCGTCTACGTGAGCCTCGGCCACCCTGTACGTACGTACATACACGGCCCCGCTGCTGTACAGGCACACGAGGTATCAAGCTGGGAATAAATTCCTCGAAGAATTTCCTATTCCACCGAGAATCCGATATTTTTTATTCAATGTATAATCGTTTGTGTCAACCTTTTGCCCGCCTCGCTTGAAAATTTAATTGCGAATTCAACTTTTACCAACGTATATTTGTTTCCCCTCTTGGCCCGGGACTCACGGGGACGCGAGGGATGGCAGCCTCGAAGAATGACGATAGGAAAATTTCGGAGGAAAAATGACACCCCCGGTGCGAGGGTGGAATATATTTATTGTTCCATTCAAATGCGATATTTTCTTCTTTTTGGGGGGGAGGGGGAGGGGGGAGGGGAGAGGCTGTTGTTGTTCGGGAGCAAATAGGTCTTCTGTTTCATCTCCGGGTGCCCTCGGTGTCTCGGCGCTCGGTCGTCACCTTTTTTCCATATATCCACCTCATTCCTCCCGATATCGAGGAAAAATAAGTTGAAGAAACTCATGCGACCGGATATATTTTAGTCACGCGATTCTTGGGACGTACACATCGTATACACAAAGTTATAAAATGTTAGCGAAAGAGCGGAGGAAAAAAAAAGAAACGGGGGTTCTTAATGATTTTTCAAGTAGACAACGAATTTATGACTCGAGCGTGATAGTATGTTTTATCACCTTTTTTTTTGCTTTATGGCATTTTTCTACGTAGCTTTTTTTTTTTCTTCCACCTGTTTTTATACACCTCCCGGTGTGGAGGGAAGAAACAGCCTTCGGTTTGGGGTTTCGCTTTTTTTTTTCAACCCCCCCCGAAAATCTTTGCCCCCGAGTTTCCAAATATTTGCGGACGGCAGTCACGCGATTGATGCGAGGTTTTATCCGAAAAACTGGTAACTCCTGATCTCGAGTGAGCTTAAGGAGACTCTGGCAAGTACAACTGAAGCCAAATGTTACAAAAAAAAGATGAATGCCAATATTTATGTACGTATTTTATGTTTAAAAAATTGAAAATGATTTTCAATAAATAATTCTGGCGTAAACCTTACATTTGTTGCGCGCATTGTCTACTTTTTGTTAAAATAAATAGACTATAACTTGATTAACCCGTGAGTAACCGAAAAGTATATTTCCGGCCCGAGTTTACGAGAATGCCCAGTCATAGACGCATAGACGTGCGCGCGCCTCTCGCGCAGTCGCGTTATACGAAAAACATGGCTTCCCTACAGATAACCGGATGTAATCAAAGTTTACTCACTTTAACCTATAATGTCTCAAAATTTTCCACGCTTGCAAGTTATTTACAAAATGTAATCCGAAAGAGGTAGCTTTTATCTTTCTTTAAATTCATATATTTTATATTGTTCAAAAATTTGTTCACTCTTCGGAAATATAATTTTTTCATGCAGTCCCGTAAGAGTACAGGTAAAAAAGTAACAATTTCAAGATTTGATTTCATCAAATTTTACACGGTGACACCATAAAGGAAAAATACCATAAGATCGGGCATAGCTCGAACTACTGAAAATATTACAGCAGAGTTCATAAATATTTGTGCAAGAACCTCCTTAAAATCCTCGCAGAGAAAATATCCAAAGTCTTCGTTCCCCATGATATCCCTTTTTATCCCAAATGTGGAAATAAAGTAGTTCAGAAAAAATGTTAAAAAAAAAATGGAATACAATTGTTAAGATTTTTAAATATTTAACTTAGTCAGAAATTGATGCTTCGAGTTTGGCTAAAATTGAAAATTAGTCTTTTGGCGTGGGAAGGCACAACCTTCGCCATGGAATTTTACTTTCCACTCCAAAAAAATTCTTTTCCCCTAAATTCCTGAGGATTTTTAGATAAGACTCACGCGATTATCGCGAAATATAACCCAAAAACAGGACAATTAGATCTCGAGCGATTTCCGAAAATTGAACAAATGCTGGAAAAGGCTGAAAATTCCAAATCCTTCGATTTCCCCAAAATTTACTTCCCCACCATTTGAAAAAATTATTTAGAAAAAAAGCAGAATTTAACCCCCGAAAAATGCTGTTAAAATTTTCGAATTCGAATTCCTGTGATTTGAAAAGGCACAATTAAAAAAAAAGAAAAATCGAAATTTCCAAAAAATTTGGAAATTCGTGTTGTAGGATCTTGGCTATACAATGGAAAGTAATACGGGAAAATAAATATTCTTTCTTCCTCCGTTTGTTATTTCCTCCTCCTCTATCCTCTCGTTCCTCCTGCTCGTTTCACCCCTTAATTTTAGGCCACCCCGTAGCGAAAATGGAGAAAGAATCGTGCTTCTGGTAGGAAAGGAGGCCTCTAGGCATCAAAGATTTAAACCCCGTTGGATACCTCTTTGCGCCCTTTTCTCTTTCCCCTTTTTCCTTCTCTGCCACTGCTAATACTTAACTTCTTTTCTTTTCCTCCGGTGGAATACCTATATACGAATTTCTGTGTTTTCCCGTTTTTCTGCACTTCTAAAATAAAAAATGAGGGGTTTCAAACGGTTTGTTTAAACGCCAGCGAAAAATGGTCGTTTATGCGTTGAAGCGAGAACGTTGTGCTTCGATTGAATAACACGGATTTCTTTTTTATTCGCAAATTTTCGCAAAAGAGGAAATTTTCCCGAGAGTAGGTATTTATTTTTTTTTTAGGGACCCAAATGGCCAACACTGGGGGTCCCTGAGTCAGGGACCAATAATTTATTTGAAAAAAGGATGATTTTTTTAATGTAATTTGTCGATCAAGTGAAAATGGGGATTTTCTAGGGGATACTTACCTTCTCCACCGGTTGGATTTCCCCCAAAAGACAATAACAATCACGAAATTCTGGGCAAAGAAAAATAACACGAAATAAAAACTAATAGGCAATAATTAATAATTATAATTCCATTCGGTTTATCTTCGTCTTATAAATAAAAAAGAAATATATATATATATATATTTTTTTTTGCATCCACACCTTCTTCGTTTCTTCAAATATATTATTGATGAAATAATGAATATGAAAACTAACAATTCTCTGTTTTCCTCCAAAAGATGTGTATATATATTATATTGTATTTATATAATTTCAATTATTATTATTTCTTGTAGTATATATATATATATGTATATGTATTAATATTGACACATTGCATTTTCTCTTTTGATTTCTATGTACTTATTATAATAATTCTATGTATAATTCACTCATTATGTATTTCAAGGAATGACGTTTCTTTCATTTTCAAGTTTTCTTCTTCTTCTTCTTCTTCTTCGGCTTCTATTTTTTCCCTTGACGTTTGCTTCGGTACCAAGAGTAGGTGGTATCAGACAGTTCAAAATAATTAGAATAGGTAATTATAAATAGAAAGATTTTATTTATGTGTAATTCATTTTACCGTTCCTCTTTCGTAGGCCAATTTCAAACGTATCATGACACATTTCAACTTTTATCTTTTTTTTTTGGTACCTTATATTTATTTTTTGAATTTATTTTTTATGTTCCACATTTTTCAGTTGAAATTTTCCCTTCAAGAAATTTTTGTGTTTCCCAATTTCATTATTTTTTAAATTTACAGTTACGTTTGTTTTGGGAAAAAATTTCAATCTTATTTTTTATATTCTACAGATTCAAGTTTCCCTAAAAACAAAAATATTCTACAAAAGAAACAATTGTTGGGAAACGCTTTTATTTACTACCCTTATAATTAGGTAACACAAATCATATTTGGTGTTTCAATTCTAAACCTAGTTAGTGATATGACTTTTTTTTTTATATTTATTTTTTTCGTCACCTTAGAGGTGACGTCACATTTTTTGATATGACACATCATGAGCCAAGGCAAAATAACGTGTCTAATAATAATCAATAGGAAAATAGCTCACCCAACACTTTTTTAAATTTTGAAATATTTGCAATTAATGAAAAAAGTGTCATTAATTTCTTACAATTTCTACTATTAAAATGTGTCATTTACGTGTCAATAAGATATAGTCAAATTTGCATTCCACTCAATTTTTTTTCTTTTTCCTTTCAGTTTTCCAACTTTCCACAATTTTCACTATCCTCTAAAAATCTAAACACAATCTGTCTCTCTTTCTCTTCCTCATCTCTCCCTTCATTAATTTACAATTTATTATTTAATTGAATAATATGTACACTTTGTACTCGGATTAAACATATAAAAGCACTTACTTATGTCCCTAAAATTCTTCCGCACTTTTTTTGCTCATTTTTTAAAATTAGTGCATCTTTTTTTTTTTTACTCAACAATTGCAAACTTACAATTCCGTCAATTCTTTGTTGAATAAAAAAATCTGTTCTTTTCCCTGAAATGCCCTTATATTAACAAAATAAGTCTTGCGCCGCTTCTTTATTTTTTTTTTTTTCAATTTTGGTCGAAAAAATCTTGATTTTTTTTTTATTCCACGTATATACAAAATACAGAATTTTTTTTTTGTTTTTTGGAAGAAAGGAAGGATCCTTTTTTGGGAGCTAAAATATATATCCTTAAAGTAGAATATTTGACTTTTCGAAATATTTTTCTCTACCAATGAATCAAATTTTTTACTAAAAAATTAATTTCCCTTTTTTTGCTGCAGCATCTTTGAAAAAAATCAAATTAAATTTCCTGAAAATTCTTTCAACAACGAAAATTCGTCCTATTTTTTTTATAATAATACAGGATTTTAATTAAAAATTACCATTTTTTTGTAGAACAAATAAACGTTATCCGAAGTCCTCTTCTCTCTTCTGCTAGGCTGTCGAGCTTTCCACGGGAATTCCGAGAGTCGTCTGATCGAAAATGAGCCTCCTTAAGGGTTTTTTTTCTATCTAACACTAATTTCTAAGAGATCAACCGAAAATAGAAAGAAAAAATAGAAACGGAGGAATGAGAAAAACAGTAAATTTGCAAATTTGTATTCTAGTGATATTTACCATGTAGTAGCAAAACTTTAACCACCAGACTCACTGGCACCAGCGAAGTCGGTTTTTGGCCCCAAACTGCGGATACCTTTTTTTTTGTACAATGGATAAAAAAATTTGGAAATTTCGAAATTTCGTATTTTTCAATTTCGAAATTTTAGCGTTTTGAAGTTTCACCATAAGGGCCAAAAAACTCTACTAATCTACTTATTATCAGATAAGTCGTTGTAGTATAGTGAAATCTACCATTCTCCTCACTTCTTCTTTCCATAAAGATTTAGAAAAAAATGAAAATCGACACACTTACAATTAAGAACTATTTTTTTTTTCCGTCCTAGAGGAAAATTGAAAGGGAAGGTTTCTAATAAATTCTAAGCATTTGGATCTTTTCGTTGGAATCTGGATTTTTCGCGATAGGAAACTCAAAATTGAAACATCGATTTTTGTATGAAAAGAAAAAGCCAAGAGATAATAATTTGAAAACTCGTTACCTAAAATTTTCTACTTTTTATATCAAAGTACTAAGTTAAAGGTGAATTTCTACCGATTGTAATTTTGAATATCAGAGGAAATCTTTTTTTCTTCTATTTTTCAAAGAATTAATTGTAGCCGCACAAATAGTTATTATTGATTGTAAAACTTCAAATTATGATTTGATTTTTTTTCCATTTTTAAATAAATTAATTGTGGCTGCACAAATAGTTATTGTCAATATACTACTGTTACTATATAGTACTATAATAGTCACTATTGATATAATTAACATAATCAATCATCAATTAATTATTTATAATTAATTCACTTTCTAGTTAATTTGTGATTAATTATTGCAATTAATTATGCAACTTCTAATTATAATTTCTCTAATTATAATTCTAATTCTAATTTTCTCTTTCCAAAATACAATTTATCTTGATTTTAAAAAACTATAGAAACGGAGTCTTCCTGAATGATACTTCCCCTGATATCCAAATTCAAACGTTTTGTATAATAAAAAAAACAGTTAAAAAAGACAATTGAAAAAAAAATGCACCTACACTAAATTGACAGAATTCTAAAGACGTAAGGGAATCAAGAAAGGATGAGAAATTAAAAAAAAAAGGGGTTTCAACATTGAAGCGAAAATTTACAATTCCTTGTAGCATGGAATAAGAGTATCTTTTTTTTTTAATGTTTATGTCAACAACAACAGGTACAATAACCAGAGTTATTCATTATTTTTTTTTGCAATTTATTTTTTTGCCTTTGTTTTCGCTTTTCTTTTTCTTTTTTTGCCCCACGTATATGTGTATATGTATATCCCCTATGCTTTTCCCCCTCTTCGTTTATTCCTCGTTAATAATTTATTGTTATTAATTATTAGCCGCGGTACACGCGTACCATGAATTCTTCATCAATCGCCCGTGCAGAAATTTCGCGTCTCGACCCTTGCCAGCTCTGGCGGTAAAATCCGATCCGTTTTCAAAATTACCGAAATTCCCGAATTTCCAAAAATTCCAGTTTTTCACGAAATTTCTCGAAATTAACGAATCTCCTAACGATGAAAAACATCTAACGAAGATTTTGTTCTCGCGAAGGAGGGAAACGATATCAAGGGTGGCCCTAATTTTTTTTTTTTTTTTTTCAGGGCAGTTCGACCCAATTTCTGCACGGGAATTCCTACCATTCATTGCGATTACCTTCCCGGTACAATTCTCAATGCGTGTATGCGTAAAGGTACAGGATTACTGGAATATCTTTTTAATGACTAATTTAATTCAATCGTTAGAGTCTCCTCGACGATCGTTATTTGTTCGTCATTTATTTTTGGATTTATATTTTATTAAAAAGTTCCTCTTTACCTTTGGTCACTCACCCATTCGTTTTTGTATGTGTATATGTATATATGTGTATACCTAAGTTAAGTCGTTTAAATCCTGACCATTACGATCTCGTTTAATTGCAATGTTAATAGTAATTTCATTAATTATCAATCCTTGTAATACGTTAGAAGTTATATTTACTGTTGACGTCTCCTTTTAAACCTTAATTACTGGATAATTATTATTATTATTATTATTATAATCTTATCTTTTTGCAATATTCCTTTTAATTAATTTTGCTTTTTTTTTCTCCTCCCTCCTCAGCCGTTAATTACTCCTCGCTTAATTGGTAATCGTTTCTTTTTGATTAACGCATTAGGTGCTACCGCTACACGCTTCTCCAATCTCTCCTTCGTGTTATATTTATAATTTTAATTTACATTTAACGTTCTTGCGGAACCGAAGATCCTTGGTCGAATTTCTGGAAAGTGGAATTTTCATTTTTTTTCTTCATTGAATTTTGAGATACGGATAAAAAGCAACAAGTGGATTTTTGAATTCGAATTTCGAAAGGTCTTTGAAAGCAAAAAAAAAAGTGGAATCTCAATTTTAGAGGCGATTCTAAAATTGTTTTGTTGCCCCAAAAAAATATTCTAATAATAATTCTTCGTTGCTCTTTTTTATGACTTTATTATGATAATATGAGATTCTCAATTGTTAGAGTTGTAGTGGATTCATAAATAATATTTCCCAAATTTTCTTTTGAAAAATACAGAAAAAAAAATTCAAAGTAATTTGGAAATATTAATTATACGTGTATCTTGAAATAAAAAATTGCAAGTCCAAATCCATAAATAATGTTTCCAATTCCTTTTGAAACTTTCTTTTTTTTTTTATGAAGGAAAGTTTTTGAAGAAATTCGGAATATTATTTATCGATTTACTACCGCAACAAAGAATTTTTGTATAATAACAATGATAAGGCAAATGAATAATAAACAAAGTCACGATTTAAATAATTGATTTCATTGAATTACAAATTAAAATTCAACTAATTCGAAAATATAAAAAATAAATTTTGTTTTTAATTTGTTGAATTTATTTTTAATACTATACAAAGAAAATACAAAAAATTGCAGACGTTGTCTGTTTCGAAAAAAAAAATAAATAAATAAAATTTAGAGAAATGATAATTTTTTTCTAATCTCAGCATTAATTAAATCTTTTTCCTAAATAGAAGCTAAATAAAATTGAGAAAAGAATTTTAAAAAATGCCGATTAATACCAAAATTCGCGTTGCTCATTATCCGTGTTTTTTTTTTAATTTTCCAAATTGACACTGAAATTCAGCATTTTCATTGTTCTTCTTCGCGTCCCGATGATTTATTATGAAGTTTAAATTATCCTTGAACTTTACCTATCCCTTAACATATAAATCTTTTTCTTTTACTATTATTATCACGTACAATATCATCAATTCACTGTTTAGTAGATTCTACTACACTCCCAAACTACCTATACCGTATCACACTAACGCTAAGAATTAAATAACGATGGAAAATTTAGAATCGTTTGAGAGGAAAATGTACCAATTTTCCGAAATTTCATTTTTTTTCGTTTCGAAGAAATTTTGAAAAATCGTCTCTCCCCTCCTTTTCAATTACGCCAATATATACTTGGTGGGTAATTATTAATTTCCAAAAACAAAAATAAGAGAAGGGTTTGGCTTCGATTCGATTTTTGATCAGAGAAAAAAAATTCCTGATTTTATAATAATTTTATTGTTACGAAAAAAGAAAAGAAATTTCAATTAAATTATTTCAGTCGTTAATATTATTTAATATTTTTTTTTATTACCTCTTGGCAATTAGTACTAATTTATTTGTCACAAAATTTTCCCTGTAACTTATATTTTCGCTTCCACACCTCCTCCGTCTCTCACTTTTGGAAATTAATAAATATAAAAATCTACGTCACCGCAATTCCAATGACTACGGATGTTCTTATCAGACTACACACATACAATCAGCGCTAATTAGAACGGCGTGGTTCCTCTAGAAACGAAAATCGCAGAAATTTATAATTATACTTAATAGCAACTTTACGTACGTGTACGTGTGTGTTTCTATACATATACAAAGTGCACTCGTAATTTCGGTTCTTCGTTACGCTATTGCTTAATTAAGGAAACTACGACAGTTTATTTACAAGAAAAACGGAAGATGCAATAATAATAATAATATTAATAATTAAATGGAATTTCATCCCCGCATTTGATATTTCAAAACGGGGAAAATTACAATAAAGGGTTGTTATTTATTTCTCTACACGATTTCGACTGGACAGGTACCGGGGTAAGGTAAGAATTTCCATGGGTCCAAAAGTGGACCGGGCTTATAGAGAAATCCTTACCTGGGTGGGACTACAATTGGAATTGGGGGGAGGGAGGTGGTTGGGTAATTAATTTTATTAATTAATTCTTCGAAGCTTGTTTTCGCTACTTTTTTTTTTTCCAATATTTTTCACGATTTTCGTTAATTAACGTACAAAGCGGATATTTTTTTTTTTTTTTTTTCATTTCTTTCCTGTTTTTGTTCCTTAGTTGAAGTGTCGATAAAAAAGATTGAAAGGCTTTGTCGTTTGTTCATTCTAAATTCGTCAATGGAATGAGACTCGAGATTGAAAAAATATATATGTTATTAACCCTTTTTTTTTTTTCTTAATATACATATATAATATTTATATATACATAAGTTCATTTTCCGTTTGTTTATTGAATACACACACAAGGCAGTGTCGGAGGATCCTGTCATTTTTGTTTTCAAAATTCTTCCCAAAACGACTGGAGTCTTTTCTACACTGAAAACATCTTGAGGACAACCTCGGAAAAAGCGGTACGAAATTCCAGTGAAATTTATTGTACCAATGGACAGAATTCCCCTTCTGTCCTTATATTTACTCGGGCCAAGTAAATATAATTGGGGCATTTTTTTTTTTTTCAGCGTATTTTGCAACCCTTGTAAATTATCTTTAAAGGCAATAAAATGCAGGTATAAATTTAATTACAAAGGAGGGGGGGGGGCGGGGGTGCAACAAATACTGGCTCTAAATGAAATCGATGCAATTTTTCAATCAAAAGCTGCAAAATCGAAAATTAGAATTTTTGATAGGATGGTTTGTGGATTTTTTTTTTGAGAATAGAAAAAATGTTATTAATATTTTAATAAAATGCAGGAACGGAGAATAGTGTAAAAATGGGATCCTCCGACACTTGTTACAGAGGGTTCTGAACCAGTAAATGACCGCATTGTTTCAAAATACTCGAAAATTATAAAAAGTTATTTTTTCAAGTCACCTGTGTTGTATTAGATTACATGTAATTCAAGGGCCAATAGTTTTTTTCTTTGGTCTTACCCTGTTAATGCCAGTCTCAAAATTTTGTGGAAAAAAAAAGTTTGTGGGAAATATTTTTCCCAAAGAGAGAAACAATTTTTTGAGGAAAAATAATATTTCCTGAAAAGAAAAACAATTTGTTCGAAGGAAAAATAATTTATTTCCGAGAAAAAAGTAGGCGGTGAAATACAAAATATCGTGAAAGCCAAAATGTTTTTTTTTTTTTTGCAGAGGAGCTAAATTTTGGAATTTAGGTTTTACGTGTTACAAAATGTCCTGGAAGAAAAAATTGCTTTTGAAATTAAAAAACTATACCGCAGGAACCGTAATTTTTTTTTTTTCGAAAAAATCCAAATTTGCTGTTTAAAATAGAATCCTGAAAATTTGTACCTCGATTTTTGAGACGATTTAGCTTCAGCTGAATTCGAAACACAAATATAAAAAAAATATAAAAATACACAAAATTTATTTCCTCGGTGATAAAAAAAATCAATGAAGAAAAACTTTTTCCTTTTCTTTCAAATCAGTCATTTATTGGTACTTGTGTCTCCCCAAGAATGTCCAAGCACACGATTTTCAGATATATATTTACAAAAAGCTCTATCTCCCGATTCTGGGGGAATAGAATTTGCAATAATATGTTCATTTCATTTCTTATCATCTATCGTCTAACCTACTTCCTTTTTTTCTTTATTATCTATTGATATTCAAAAAAGGGGACAAACGCCATTTTATCCCCCTTTTCTCTAATTCTCTCTCTTTCCAACTTTTTTCAAGTTTCTATTTGGAACAAAATCGCGAAAATTTTTACGAAACTGGAATTCAAATAAATTTAAAGGAAAAAAAAACAGATTTTGTTTTAAAAAAAATCTATTATTATGGTGCAATTTGTCATTTCCTGGAATCGACGTACCAGAATTAAAATTCATTTTTGGGAAAATTTCCAAAAATACTGACATTCGAATTTTTCAGTAATTTGGACCAAAACTGGAATCGTACAGTTAGCATTTATTTTTGGGAATTTTTCCAAAAATCCTGAGATTCGAATTTTTATATTAGAATTAGAATTTATTTTTGGAAAAATTTCCAAAAATACTGTTGTTTCCTATTTTGGACCAATTTTTTGCCGAAACTGGAATTCCAAATATTTTTAATCGGTATCGATAAATCGATTATTCGATAAAAAAAATAATCATTACTAATATCTTGCAAAAAGAAAAGGCAAACTTTGAAATAGAAAGCCAAGAAAGTTGGAAGATCCGATCTGGAAAAATGAATGAACAAAAAAGCGATTTCCAAAATCCGATTTTTTTTTTTTTAATCAGTAACCGACAACTTCTATCCTTTTCTACTGGAATCATTCCCTTTGTTTATCTATAATAAATGTCTACTTGCGACTGATGTCGCCGCTATTCCCTCTGCTCGTTTCTAAATCGTTACTCGATACATAAATTCTTAACCGTTACTTTGTTTTGTGATTAAATACTTATTTTCGTAAAACCCGTTATATTGTATATTTATATATAATATGATATATTGGAAGAACAAGACGCCGTAAGATCCTCGTGTACCAAAAAAAAAAAAAGAAGAGAGGATTTACGACACAATTTTTCATTCTCTATTTCATTTTTTTTCCCTACTTTTTTGTTTAATTAAGTATTTGCTTCCTTTTCTCATTTGTTTGTTACTTTACTTTACTTTTTTTTTTTAAAAAACGCTAATTAATAACGATACACATGGGTCCCATATCCAAAGTACTTTTTTTTTTTTTTTAGAGAAAATTTCTTCGTCGCCTTATTTATTCTTATTATTTTGGATATAAATTTTATTTATTTTTTTCTTTAATTCTCTGTTTTTTTTTCATGATTATTATTATTATTACCTTCATAACCACCGTGAGCTTACAAATTTTCTCGTCTTTTTCCGTCTTACCTTCATTCTTCTTCTCTCGGATGCTTCCTATCGCAGACTAATTTTATTATATTTCTTCGCAACAACTCTCATCACATTTTTCTTCATTTAGGAGGAAAAGTAAATATGGATTTTTTTTTTTGTATCGCAAAGTCTGACATTCCGTTAATTCATTAATCGCTTCCCTCGTCTCCCATTTGTTAATTATCGTAGGGTCAATTTTTGGCACCGTCAAGGTTCGAATTTCCAGGGTGCCCGAGCCATAAACGGAACGCACGGGCCAGTGTTCCAGCCTCGTGGTTAAAAAAAAAGGAATTTTTTTAGATTTTTCAGTTGTTTTGTTTAAAAATTATTCAAAATCCGGAGGATAAGAAAAATCAATTTTGTTACAGAAAATTTTACTAAAAAGATGTTACTGAAAGATGCTGAGAAATTTATTGTAGCAAGATAAATTTTATTACAGGGAATTTTCTAAAAAAAAAAGAATCTATTGAAAAATGCTAAGAAATTTATTGTAGTAAAATTTACTATTTTGTTACAGAAAATTTTACAAAAAAGAATTTACTAAAAAATGCTAAGAAATTTACTATAGTAATATTTGCTATTTTGTTACAGAAAATTTTACAAAAAAGAATTTATTAAAAAATGCCAAGAAATTTATTGTAAAATATATTTTGGTGCAAAAAATGTAAGAAACAAAAAGGATTTATTTAAAAATGTTAATAAATTTACTGTAACAAAATTTACCATTTCATTGCGTTACCCTATAAATTTTGATTCGCAGTATAATAATTTCCACGATATTGCAAATTTTCTGGAACTTGGGGGAAATTTTCTATTTGATCCGGATTTTATCTTTTTCCTTCCCTCCGAATTATTTCTATACAAAACAAATAAATTTAGTTAACGAAAAAAAATCGGCTCCGGTCAATAACTGAATAAAAGAGGAGTCTCGAGCATTCAAAAACACGAATTCCACTTTTTTCAGTCCTATCTTTTGTTTGGAACATTCCCGTTATTTATCTATTCATACTTTTTTCCAGCAAGATACGATTTTCCAGGTGGTGGGTCTTCTTCGAATTTCGTTAATTTTCTGCATATTACTTCCAAATTTTATCCACACGAAAGTAAAAGTTCCATTAAACAGGCGAGGGGACGAATTTTTATTTTTCCGGTATCGGGACTTTTCCACAGATTTTTCTCCTATTCTTGTAAATTCAGAATCAACTTTCGTGATTACTCCCTTTCCAAAAAAAAATCGCATTTATTGAACGACTTGGATTTGGAAGTTCTTATTGGGATTCCCAAGAATTTTCCCTTTTCTCTTCAGGAAAAAAATTCCAGGAAATTCTCTTCCCCTTCAAGGGAAGTTTAAAATTACCCAACAGTAATTAGACGAAGTTGGACTGCTAAGAAATGAATGTTTGGAAATTTTTTCTTAATTTAAAAGAAAAAAAAAGTCTAACTTGTTTTTGACATCGTCCTGACAAGTAGATTTTTCAAAATGATCTATAACGAAATTGAGATCTCAGGGGATTGTTTTTCGACGATTCTTTGTCTTTGAAAAGAAAAGCTAGTTTATTCTCATAAATGTACCAGTAACTGACCGCACCAACTATTGATAGTATTTCTGTGATCAATTATTAATAGAAATATTTTGATTGTTGACAATTTCGTCTTAATTAATATATATTACTATTAATTACTATCAGTATTAAATTATTATTATTATTATTCATTATTAATAGTAATTAATGTATCACTATTGTTAATTAATAATCTTACTAACAACTTCAATCATTAGTAACATTATTAACAGGGCTATGAATATTGCTAATAATATTATTAATAGGATTCTGCTATCAACAGTAATTAATATAATATCAATATTATTTACCATTAATTATAATAGACAGCAATTCTACCAGCTATTAATATTAATTAATAATTGATAGAGTGGCTATAGATTATTGATAGTATTACTGTTGACGTCAGAACACTCTTAATAATATCAATAATAATAATAATAATAATAATAATAATAATAATAATAATAATAATAATTCCTACCATCACTCCTCCAAAAAAATGTGTGTCAAATCCATTTATTTGGATTTGGAGGCTGTAGAAACCCTGTTTTCTGTCACAGAATCTTTTTCTGTAAACTGGGAGGCCGGGAATTAGCTAGAAATTTTGCAGTCATCGTTAAAAATGCTTCAAAAATTACAAACGCATTCTGAAAAACACGATCCACACTTTTGCCCATAAATGGACCACCATCTCGTATCGATATTTCAGCCCAATTCTGGGCCATCGTCACTTACTGGTACATCGATTTCCCTTGGAAGGAAATTACGTGACAGATTGCAATGAAAAGGATGGTATGAACAGAGAAGGTTTCCTTGGAATGAGCCAATGACGAATGTTTCTAAAAAAACAAGTCATTTCCAACTCGACTACTTCAAGTGATCCAACTACGAAAACAGAACAAAAAATCCATCGAGATAATCTACTTCAACAAGAAAGTTCCAATCATTTCAACAAAAAAAAAAGAAAAAAAAAAGAAGAAGAACACATTTCAAAACTCCTCTATTTGCTCCATTCCATTCAAGTTTTGAGCTGAAAGGTATAGCTTACCTGGAAAATCTTGTAGGCATTGTTGCTATTGTTGTTGTCGTTGTTGCTGTACTTCTTCTTCTTCTTCTTCTTGTCGTCGACGAGCCTCTTATCACCCATCCCTTGGAATTCTTTGATGGATGAGGTTGTGGTCAAATAAAAAATGATATCACTCTCGCGTCGTTATCATCATCGTCGTCATTATCTCGTTAATTTAACAAATTCTCTTTTTTTTCTTTTGCATTTCCTTTCCTTTACTCAGCTTTCAAAAACAATCGTTTCCTTTCTTTTGACTTTTCTAGAATTATCTCAATTTTTTTTTGTTTCCCTCAAAATTCATTTTTGTATTTTTTAGCATCTTTATTTTCTCTTTTTCGTTTTTTTTTTTTTTTTGGGGAATATGAACGAAAGGCGGGATAAGAGAGGTCGGATTAAGGCACTCGGGTAGTGTTCGAATCGATGACTAGTAGATATATGATGAGAAAAGTGAGGTGAGAAGAAGAAAGATGAAGGGAATTTTTTTTTGTTTTTTTTTTTCAGGGCGCGGGAATTCCCAAAGTGTTGCTTTTCCGTTTATTCTTTTTTTTCAGTAAAATATCCCATTTTTAGGTCACGATTTGCCTGGAAGTCACGTAAAAGTTGAATCTTTGGAAAATTTTGATGATAAGTGGTCACAGGGGAATTTAGGTACCGGGGGTAATCCCTGGGTTGGTTCAAAATTGCAAATCTGAGATCTGATTTTGAGTCGAATTTGAGTGGAATTGAAATAAAAAATGGAAATCACTAATTCTGAAAAGTTGAAACTTAGGTAGTTTGAATTGTAGTGGAATTGTATTAAAATGGTGTAAGACTGGAACGAAATTTGAGAAAATGTTTATATTTACAAGTGGAATTGTAGTTTTTGGTGAAATTCAAGTCGAGTAAATCAAATTTGAGCGAAATCACAATTTAAGCTCCAATTCATTTGAGTGAAATCAAATTTGAGGAAATTTACATTCGCGTTTAATGGAATTTTGGGCAAAATACAATTTTGCTAAGATCAAATTGGTGTAAAATGATATTTGAGAAAATTTATATTCCATTGCAGTGGAATTTTTAGCGAAACTGAATTTGTGTAAGATCAGTAAATTTGTGTAAAATATAATTTCAGTGAATTTAAGTGAAACAAAGTAATGTAAAGTAAAATTCCATTTTGTCAAAATTGATTTTGAGTAAAATCAAATTTGGGTAAAATTACATTTACGCACAGCAATGAAATTTATGAGAATTAAATCAAATTTAAGTAAAATTAATTTCAAATATTATGAAACTCGATTGAATGTACATTCAAGTATAATCGAATTTATGTAAAATTGTACACACAAATTTGACTCAATCCAAATTCAAGTATGACTCTTTTTCAACTAAACTCAAATTTCAGTCGAATTTTATTGAAATCTATCTAACATAAAAAAAATGTAAACACATAAGAAAATAGTAATTACTCTTGCTTAGAAACTCAAAATCACACTTTTCATCAATCTACGTGTTTTCTCTAAAAACGACACTCTGAATTAACTTTTTGCCGTTTACTTTGGATTTCATTTACTCAAAAGCTCATTTTTGGCATGTAATTTTTGGTAAAACGTCATAAATGGTATGGAATTATTTTACTGAAAAAAAAAAATAATCCGGTTACATTTTGATCAATATCTATACAATACTTCTCATGCAACTGAACTTCTCCTTCTTGAAATTTTACACAAATGGCATTTTGAAGCTTCGAATATGTCAATTCTAAAATTCTAGTTCTAACGTAAAAGAATGAAAGCCGTTGGGAAAGAACACACACCTACTGTCTAGATACCTTTTAACGATAAACGATAGCAATTGTTACTTGTTAATATTTATATTATGGATATGTTGATTTATTATATACAATTGGAGAGGGAAGGAAGAAAGGAAGGAAGGAAAGAGGGAGATTTCGGATTTTCATTTGTCCCTCCTTTGTCATATTCTCTTCTTCCGTCGAATTCTTCATCTTTTTTCCCCCATGAAGCTTTTTCTTTCTTTGGTTCAAAGACACGACAGTTTCCCAATTTTTTGTCTCTCGAGAAAAAATTGGAAAAGACTTTCTCAGGTTGTTGATAGAAAATATCGAAAAAGTGTCTAAAATATTCATCTAATATTGAAATCGCATGCTTCTACCAAATATATAACTAAACATAATCCACTGGCTGCTTTGGTTCCAATACTCAAAATAAATCAATCAATTAATTGCAATGTCAATGATGAAAGAAGAAACTTTTTCCGGAATATTGGATCTTTTTCTTTTTAATCGGAAATTGGATTCAAGAGAAATTTGGATTTCTTTTTGTTTTTTTTTTTGGAGAGTTTGAATATTCAGAAATTTGTGTTGCTTAAATTAATAAGAATTAAAAAACTAATTTATTTTTCCTTTTTTTAGGAAAGATATTATTTGAAACTGAAGTAAGAAATGCATTTTTGGATTTAGAAATGATTTTGAAATTTAATAACGTGTGTTCAGAATTATTTTGAAATTTAATTGGGATGTTATTAAAAATTTAAGTACCATATTATTATTTCCAAACGAAAAACGACTTTAAAGAAAAATGGAAAAATTGGCCTTTTTTAGAATTGAGTCCCATTTTTTTTTAGAAACAATTGAATTTCTCAGTAATTATTTACTTTCCCTAAATTCAACGAACTTAGTCATTTCAATTACTGATTTGAATATCATAAATTTATTCGATGTAATAAATTTTAATTTTTTAATTATAATATAATAATGATTGAGTATTAATGACGAATTAATATTATTTATTAATTTCGAAATTGTTGTTGCTTAAATTAATAAGAATTGAAAAACTAATTTATTTTTCCTTTTCAGGAAAGATATTACTTGAAACTGAAGTAAGAAATGCATTTTTGGATTTAGAAATGATTTTGAAATTTAATAACGTGTGTTCAGAATTATTTTGAAATTTAATTGGGATGTTATTCAAAATTTAAGTACCATATTATTATTTCCAAACGAAAAACGACTTTAAAGAAAAATGGAAAAATTGGCCTTTTTTAGAATTGAGTCCCATTTTTTTTTAGAAACAATTGAATTTCTCTGTAATTATTTACTTTCCCTAAATTTATTGAACTTAGTAATTTCAATTGCTGATTTGAATATCATAAATTTATTCGATGTAATAAATTTCAATTTTTTAAATTATAATATAATAATGATTGAGTATTAACGACGAATTAATATTATTTATTAATTATTAAATATAATAAATTTTCCACGTTCGCTCAGAAACTCTCCAAAAAAAAGGGGGCACCATGGTCACCAAATTTCTCCGTCTTACGTATTTTTTTCCTTAGTGTCAGCGTCGGTTGCTTTCCTCGAAATTTGATTTCCGTGTGAGAATCAAAACAAGGAAATGGGATTGGAAATGCGATTTCCGCGGTGACACTTTATCGCATTTCTCAATCCTTTTTTCAGCTTCTTCTCTCTCTTTTTCTCTCCTATACCTATACATTAAACTAAAAACAGAAAAGACAACATTTCGTCCAATCAGAAAGCGAGATGAAACGAGTACCCAACGGGTTAACGAGTCTAATTATGGCTTAATATTAATTAGCTAATTAACACAAGTCCCCCCGGCAAAAGGTACTAACTACTCTCTCTCTCTCTCTCTCCTCTCTCCCTTGCTCTCTTTAATTTTGCCACTGTTCCTCTCTCGCTTTCTCTCTCTTTCCACTGGTCCATCTGTCTGTCTGTCCGTCTGTCTTTCTGTTTGTCTCTCTGTTATCACTATATTTTGGCTCTTCTCTACCAGCAACAAACAAGGCTTAGTGTTGCTAATAACAGCAGCACCAAAAAAAAAATAAAAAATAATAAAAAAAAAATAGAAAATGTTATAAATATGAATTAAAAATAAATGAATGATGAAGTAGAAAATCATTCGTTAGATACCTAAAAGAAAATGACGGTTTCCAAATAAATACAAGAAATACAATAAATTATGTGGAGCAGAGAAATTAATGTACAAATAAAGACGAAGATATTTTAATGGGACTTTGGAGCGGGATGAAATTGTTAGAGGGGCCATAGATTGTTAGAAATTAACGACTAGATTGCAAATACTGCTGCTTTTTTTTTTTCTTCTTCTTTCGTGGAAAAATTCCGAAAAAATGGTGTTTTCGCTGAAGTGAAAGCGAAACAACGCGTTTCAGGAATTTTCCTCATTTATTTTCTCATAACAGTTTCAGAAGTAACCGAGGATTTCGTTATCTCGGAAATTAATTTTTTTGTTTATCGATTTTTTTCTTTTAGGCGAGAAGATTGTGAAGATTTTCGAAATTTTGTTTCGTCTTTGAAAATTGTTATTTTTTAAAAGCTCGAATTTATAGGAGAGACATTGTTTTTCATTTGGGAAGGACAGGGTGGCTTGCCGCAATTTTTGCAAATAACTGTACAACGCGAGACTGTCACATAAATAAACAAATATCCGTATCCGAATGGATAACAACTTCCAAAGCTTTGCGATCGAATAAAAAATAGCTTTTGGGGCCAAAAATGTGGTGGGAATAATATTTTTTTTTACAAGCGCACTGAAATTTAGAATGAACAAAACAAATTTTTTTTTTTTTTTTTGGAAAGTTGAATCCAAATATGAAGTGAAATTTTGAAAATTTGAAATTCCAATATGGATCCAAATTCGAGAAATATTTGGAGATTTCCATGAAATGTAGTTCCTTGTGGTGTTTGAAATCTTGAATCCCTGATTTAATATATTGAAAAAAAAAATAAATAAATTGTACCAATAATAATGAAAATTAATGAACTATTAATTATTTACCAGCTTCATACTAATTTTCATTCTTTGTTATTATTATTATTATTTTCGCTCTTGTTGCCCCAGGGTGACCAGGATATAACGAATTGCATTTCAATAAATAACATGGAAGTTTAATAAAAGTTATTATGCGTTCAGTCATGCGAATTTGTTTATTTATCCCACGATTTCGTGCTACTGAAGTATTTAGAAATATTGCGGCAACTTTTGATCCACCCTGCAACGATTGTCTTCACTTTGTCAGTGTCAGTAGGAATTAGTACTGCTACTGGAACAGAGACTTTATTGATTCGGCCTAGTATGGGTACGTTAAGAATTTGTATTGGGGCTCGAGACTGTACTTCGGGTGATTTTTTCAAATTCTTCAAAAATGTTTGATAATTATAGCAATTTTAGTAATTTTTATAACAATTTTTTCTTTGGAGAAATTACTCAACTATACTTTTCTAATTTTTTATCAAATTGAAAATCACCAAAAAGGGTCCCAGCTTATTTTACTGATTATTTATGGGATACTTTTATTATTTAATCAAATATCATTTTTTTAATCAAATCCAATCACTTCAATTCTAGCAATTTTCGAAATTCTAAAAAAATTGAATGTAAATAAACTAAACTAAAGCTTCAAGTTTGAGAAAAAGTCAAGAAAAACTTTGATTTCATTATTTTTTCAATTTTTTATTTAAAAACCTCATCCAAGATAATTGTTTGGAATCAGTAACTTGGAGAAATCGTCTAATTACAGATTCCTAAATCATTAAAAATTATTTAGGACGAATTTAACCAGGAATTGCGCGAAAATTGTAGAATATGTGTTTCTAAAAAAAAAAAAGAATTAAAAGCATTTCTTTAAATCAGTCAAAATACTCGGGGGATATTTGTAAAAGAATAATTGTAAGAACCCTGATTTTTTGTTAATACCCGAAAATGTGGGGAAACATAATTGTTCAGCTTCAACAGCTAAAATCCGAATTCCAATAAATTATTCGGCGTTTCCGAAAACCTGCAATACCCGAGATAACGGTATCCGTGCTTCTACTGAACAGAAGGAACTGCTTGAATGTTCAAAAAGAGAGAAATAAGGTACAAGAAACAAATACACATACAAAGAAAAGTGGGGTAAGAAGTTCGTTTAGAGATACAAAGGAGAAAATACACAAAGATTGTTGTTAGCTACCAGTTTTCAAACGACTACTTTATTGGCAATTTTTCTAGGCATCAGTAAAACTATTTGCGTTATTATTCCTTCTTCTCTTGTTACTCGGATTTCTTTCTCTGACGTGTTTGCGAAAGACTGAATGAATATCAAAAAGGTGTGTCTCGTGTCGGATTTTCATCCTCGTATTTTCCATCGGTTCCCAACGCACTCAAGGCGTTTTGCACGGAATTGCATTTGTTGGATGCAATTTTCAGATTTCCCTGGTAACCTTTTTTCAATAAAATCCCCGTTCATTCATCTTCCCACCCACATTTGGTTAAATAATTCGAGGAGCTGTATACTATAATTTATTATTGGCTCGTTCGGAAAGAAATTGCATTTTTTTGTTCTATCGAGTTCGGTCTCTATCGATTTCGAAGAAACTTTGTGGATGTCGTAGTTCACATCGATCGACAGAAATCTCAATTTTGTATCGGTTCGAGTCGATTCATGGAAATCAATCGATGGGTTCCTTCGGTTTCTATCGATTGAACTGAAGGGATATTATTGATTTTACTTTCAGCAGTTTCATTGACCGAATGCAATTACTAAGTGTCATTGATGCGATTCGATAGAAATCGTTCATTTCAAAAGATGTGACTTCAAAGATTTTCATCGAGTGGAATCTAAGAGTTCCAACCGATTTGACTTCGAAGATTCCCATTGATTCCAATAAAAGATTTCTATCGTTTCACTTCCGATCAAAGGAAGAGTGAATTAATTACTGAATGTCTTGGAATCAGTTCGAAAGAAATCCTGGATTTCTATCGATGAAACTTCAAAGATTTCCATCGAGTCGAACCTTCTGTCGATTCACTTCCAATTGGACCAAGACTGAAATCAATTACTGGGTTCCTTCGATTCGATTCAAAGAAATCTTCGATTGCCATTGATGTAACTTCAATTTTCATCGACTGGAATCGAAGGTTTCTATCGATACACTTTCAATCGTGGGAAGACAAAAATCAATTCCTGAAGTCTTCGATTCAATTAAATAGAATTCCTCAATTTCTATCGATGTATCTTTAAAAATTTCCATCGACTCGAATCGAAGATTTGCATCGATTGGAATGGAAGATTTCTTTCCATCGATTTCCAATCGATAAGAATCTTGGATTTCCAGGAAATTTCGTTGAAAGAAAAATCGAAATTTCTTTCCAAACGATCCTCCGTATCACTATCGCTAGAAATTAATATATCACGATTGCATGAATTATTATATATTATATATATATTCTAAAAAAGGGTGGAAAATCCGTCTCCGCTACATATGCTGCCGAGCAATAATCGAATTTTCATTACCAACTTCCGTCATCCCCTAGCCCTATAATTTGGGGAAGTGCGTAGGATTAAAACGAACAAAACGGGGTTGACAGTGAAGTTCAAGTCAGGGTGGAAATAATACCCGAAGTCAATTTTCAGGGAGTCTAGTAATTTCCACCAAACCAAAATCCAATTTCCATTAACTACTTATTTCTCTCCCCACCCCTGGACCTCGTTTCTCCACGCAATTTGGGAGAATATGTGGGAAAGGAATGAATAAAATGGGGTAGGAGCGGATCTCTCGTATAAAAGTTTGCATGTTAACGTATACTTTTAGGATAACATGTTCCACGTTTTTCATATATGATATTATATGATCGATCACTTTTCTCCTCACCCTTTTTTACCATACACTACAGTTATATGGAAAGGGATGAACGATCTATCGAACTCCATGGAACTGTCTGCCTGTGTGTGTGTGTGCCTGTATGCAAATACATGGAGAAAAAAAAAATACACACACGGGGAAAAGAGGAAAAGCCGAGTTTCCCAGGCTGATCCCATATACGTGTGTTATATGCAGTTACAGGAAACACACGGATAGCAAAATATATCCTACGTAGCTTTGCTCTATCCGTCTATCTATCTATCTATCTGTACATCACCCGTTCCACCCTTTCTGTGTATTTTTACCCTATATATTTCATAAACTCGACTTACGGATCAGTACAATTTTACATACATATTCCCACTGGTTTGCCAAAGAGGAGACGCGAACGTGACGTTCTTTCGTCGCACGCACGACGGAATTTGCGAAATCAACCCCCTTTCACCCTTGCGGCGGGGTGAAAGGGGGTTTTCCTAGGATTTTGCTAATATAGAAAAATACCATTTTGCAATATTAGCGAAACCCAAATACAGCAAAATTTTTTGGGTGGTTTTGCTAGTAGCAGTATATTATAATTTATTATTGAGTCGTTCGGGAAGAAATTGCATTTTTTTTTCCAAAAGGTTTCGAGTCGACAGAAATCTCTATCGATTTGACTTCCATCGAGTTGGGTCTCTATTGATTTCGAAGAAACTTTGTGGATGTCGTAACTTACATTGATCGATAGAAATCTGAATTTTGTATCGGTTCGAGTCGATTCATCGAAATCAATCGATGGGTTCCTTCGGTTTCTATCGATTCCACCGAAGGGTTATTATTGATTTTAATTGATTTTACAAATTTGTATTGGTTCTGGTCAAATAATGGAAATCAATTGATACTAGTAAAACCTAGCGAAATCCCGTCACCCTTGGGGTGGGGTTAAGGGGGTGGTCGGGGTTGTTAATGACAGTAACTCGTTGTTATTGTTATTAACGAGGTTATCATTTAATCCAAAAAAATGCGAAAATGTTTATGGGAAGAGGATTGATCCTAGGGAATGGATTAAATCTTAGGAACAGGAGGGATTGGGTAGAACAACAAACCGGGGGGTGGTTTCTCCCTCTTCCTTTTTTTGAGAATCTGTGCGAAGGGATGCAACAGTTTCTTTTTAGGAGTTATTTAAATACGAATTAGGAGCAGCAATTTGCGTTTTTTCTTTTTTATCTGTTTTTTTTTTAGGGGGATGCGTGGAGATACTGGGAAAGGGGAGACTTTCGAGATAAGCATCCCCTTTCCAAACCCTTCGCTCTTATCTCTAAGTTAAACTCGGATCCGAATCCAATCCCAAACTTCAAATTTAATGGTTTTTTCTGGTACCGGCTTGGTATTAAGTAGGTATCAAATTATTCGAATAACTTTTTTTTCCAACTCGGTGTGTTAACTCGGTCCACCATTAGCTTGGATCGTACAATTTTGACACCGCATTCGTTCGAGAGGGATCCATTCAACCAATAATTGTCTCTGTTTGTAATAATTCTCACCAGTGGCTCGAAGTGTAACAATTTGCCCCACTACTGACTCGAACTGCATTAATTTGCAGCAACAATGGCTCAAATCACAATAATTTGGTTCGATACTGGTATCGAACTGCTTTTGAAACTAGTATCGAACTGCAATTGGGTCTGGTACTAACTCGAATGCTGTCAAATTGGTTCCCTGTCGACTCGAATTCTGGTAATCCACTCGAGTCTGACTCGGACCGTATTAATTTGGTCCAGTATCGACTCGACCCGATACAGATCTGTAATATTTTTTTTTTTTGGTTTCTGTCCAGTACCGGTAAGTGACATCGAGGCTATTAACGGTAGTAGCTCGGGCCAGTAACTGGTTGCTAATTCCCACTTAGGCTCTTCCACTTTTACAAAATTAACGATTTTTCCCTTTTTTCTTTGTCACCGATGAAAAATACGAGGATCGTATGTGAATGAAATAAAATGTGTAATCGTGAGTGTGTTTTCTCTTTTCTGTCGTTTTCGAAGGGTATTTACTAACAATAATAATAATAATAATAGTAATAATAATAATAATCATAGTAGTGACAGTAATAAGAAGAGTAATAATTATAACAACGCTAATGCACATTAACTAATGATTAGTAATAGTAATGATAATAATAATATTAATAATAATAGTAATAATAATAATAATACTAATAATAATAATGATGACAGTACTCTAGATAATCTCGAGCGACGGTTATTCTATATAAATGTGCTTTCTAGATTTTCATGGAAGAACACTTTCGTTTATTGTTCCTTCCCTTCCTGCTTCTTCTTTCTTTTTTTATTACTTTTCAGTCAAACAACGACCTATCGACGTGAAAATCGTATTTTCATCCGGGAAAGTTCGACCTCTTGGGAACATATTATTACATATTGCCGTTATCGGTTAGTATTTGCCAGCAAGTACCGATCGACTGGGAATCGATAGTGGCAAACTGTACTGACTCCAGGCTCCAGGCGATCAACAATGCTGATATGGAAGCAGTGCCAATATCAGCACCGTTGGTCGTCGCTACCATTGTTACTCTGGGCACTGCTGTTTTAGTAATAACAATCAACGCAGCTTTTTTTCATTATTACTAATTAAGCTTTTGTAATAATGTACGGTCTTCTAATAATACCCTGTAGGTATATTATACTTCATAAAAAAAATTGGTGTTATTGGTACGAGACACTAATAATAATAATTAGTATAATTTATGAATAATAGACTGACTGTTTTATGCTTCTGATATGTTAATAATTAGTACCTGCGTTGATCAGGACCACGTATTTTTTGGAATTAGAATTTTGCTGATTGATTAGGAAAATAATTAGTAGAATTAGTACGAAATAATAAACGTATCACATTCTTAATTACTTTTTTTTAAATCAGTCACTGAAATATTTAAATAATTGTACAAATTTAATATAGCGATTGTTTTTTTTTTTGGACTGATTCATAATTTTGTAGAATATCAGTACAAAATACTATTCTAATATTGCCGGTGAGAATTAGTACCGGTCGGATAAATTCCGGTTACCAGCCGGTTCTTGCATTAATTTGTTTCATTCGATGTTCGATATGTATTGGAAAAATTGCTTTTTGTTTTCGAGTCTCCCTTTTTTCTGGGGCAATTGCATCTATTTGCTAACAACAAATAAGATTTGTTGATATACAATTTTTTGTTATTTATTGGATCCAAAAATAAGATTATCCTTCCAATTTCTTCCAAAGAAAAATTTAGAAGAAATATGGAAACATTATTTATGGATCTACTACCGACAACAAAAAATTTGTTATTAATATACAATTTTGTGTAACACAAATTTCTTTCTTGTTATAGTAAATCCATGAATAATATTTTCATTTTCCTCCAAAGAAGAATTTGGACAAAATTGAAAACATCATTTGTGGGTTTACCGCAACAACTAAAATTTTATGTTGATAAAATTATTACCGACAAAGAATTATTGTTATAATAAATAAATAGTTCCAAAATCGAACCCGGATGGGACAGAGAGACGGACGGAAAATACGATTTTCGATTGAGTATCGGGTGGAAGTCGAAAAAAAGAGGAACAATAAACGCGATGCATTAATTGTTTATGGTTAAAATGACGGTCGGACTCGTGATTGACCCTCGTTGTTGAAGAGTGTGTTTTCGAAAGAAAGTAAGAAAATTCAACCAAGCATGCTTTGATTCGATGATAATAATAATTACCTATGAAATACTCAATTCATACTCAAAAGAAAAAAATTACTAAGGAAAAACTTGTGTTAGCAATTTTTATTCAACTCTCTAACTAACTACTACGCAATGTAACATTCTCTCTATGGATTAATAATTATATCGATACAACAAAAAAATACATAGTAGTTTTCGTTTTCCTTCGAAAAATGGGAGTACGAAAAAAAAAAAAAAATAAATAAAAAAAAATAGGATCGGGTAGAACAGTCGCAAAACTTCGATTTCGACTTCCACTTTGGAATTACTAATCACCGGGAATGTACCCGAAATCGTGGAAGGACGTTTCCGAACGGCCCGTTATTGCTCAATAACGGTCCAGGAAATTTAAAAAAAAAATAGAGAAAGAGATAGAGAAAGGAAAAAGAAAGGAAAAAAGAAAATAGAACAAAAAAGATAATTTGTAAGAAAATAGAAATCGAAGTTTTGCCTACTTTTCAGGTATTTTTGGAAGCGACATGTTTGGGGATTATTTTTATTCTTTTTTTTGGGGGGGATTTTGGAAACGGATAATTTTTTGTTAAGACAGTGACAGATTTGGTCTTTAGGTATCTCGTGAAATTATCGTATCTTCGATGAAATTTCATTTTCCTTTTTGGAATGAAACACCAAAAATCGATTTTTTGTTAGTTTTGAACATTTTTTTTTTCGAGTTTGGTTTTTTTCTATTTTCTTTTTTAAGTACCTCGCCGTGGAATTATTAAGTATTTTTTCGAAAATAAAGAAACCTCTTTTTTTGGTGAAGAAAATATTGAAAAATATTTTTTTTCAGTTTTGGAGAATGAAACGAGATTTTATCAATTTTCGACATTTAAGTACGTTATTACGGAATTAAGTCAACTATGAAATTTTCATTGATTTTGATTTTTTGAAATAAAATGCCCAAGAAAATCGATTTTTATTTCGATGGTCTGGTGTTTTTGGAAAAGTCATTTTTCCGTTGAAATTTCACTTCTGTGGAAACGAAAGACCAAAATTCAATTTTAGGGTAGGGAGGAAAGTGGGGAGAATATCAATCGGGTGGGTTGACTCGCTCTTTTCTTAAAAATACAAATCACGAAATTTCAGTACATTTTTAGTTACGCGAAATTCTGAAATTTACAATTTTTCCCGAAACGTCGATAATTGAAAACGAAAAATTGTTGAGTTTCCTCCTTTTTTTTTGTTGCACTACTTTCCTTCCCTTTTTGCAACTAAATCTAGGTACCTAAAAAAAAAACTACTGCTAAAGCTACGAAAAATACTGTAACACTACTACTTACTTTCAGAATTTTTCAAAAATCGCTCCGTCGAAATTCCAAACATTCTTACAAAAATTATTATAATTTTTTTACAATTTTCACATATTTCAGATTTCGACGAATTTCGTGGAGAAAATTACTTTAAATGACGTTTCCTTTTTCTCCCTTAAAATTTAGAGAAAATGAATTAAACCTTCATGAAAAAAAAAAAAAAAAAAAAATTCTCAAAAATCTATTGATATTGAATAAATTGCTAACAAACAAAAAAAAAACTCGAAAATAATTTATTATAAAAATGTTTGAAACCTCGACTCTACAATGGATCCATTAGAATGTCATTTTAAAACATTTCTACTACCACAGAAAAAAGTTCCTTTTGAAAAAAAAAAAGAAGGAAACAATTTTACAAAATAGATGTTTTTCATCAATTTCATCGGAATTAAATTAAAAATAAAAAAAAAATAGAAACGCCTTTTTCGATATAAATTAAGTACTTATCCTCGAATTCGTTCTACAAAATTGAATAATAATAATAGTAATAGTAATAATAATAATAATAATAATGGTATTTAAATAGATATAAAATTAGAATAATTAATAATGAAAATAATTATAATAATACCAATATTAATACTTGTTTGTAAGTTTTTTCTCCCCTCGAATCGAAGAAGAGCGAGTTAACGAGTATTTTGGGGGGGACGAAATTTATTCCCACTCATTTTCTGTCTCCACAAATTTTTTTTTTTTTTTTCGTTATTTACTTTTTGAAAATCGAGATTTCTCCAAAAGAAGTAAAATCACGCGATGATCATGGAGTGAAATCCGGATGGAAGTAATTAATGTATTTTTATTATGTTTTTTTTTCTTTTCCTCCAAATTAAATTTTTAACAAAATTTTCAAATATATTTCAATTAAATTATAATTCAATTTATAATATTTATAATATATTATAATATATTATAATTTATAATATATTATACATAATTATAAAGTATCAAATTTTTTGTAGCATTGAATTTTCTGAAAAACAAACAAAAGTTCCATTCCTTTAAATTTTCATTGAAAGGAATTTTTTTTTATAAATTAATTTATCGATACAATTAATGAAAATCGTGATTTCTTCCGATAGCCGATAATTCAAATCAAACAATTCTGTTAATTTCACAAGATCGCAGTTTGACAAATACGTGACATTGCTTCTTCCGGTCCGATTAGGTTCCATTAATTAATCTTCCATGAGATTTTGAATTATAGAGAGAGAGAGAGAGAGAGTGGGAATCGAATTTCAACGAAAGGGAGCAGGGAAAAGGAAACCAAGTTTTCTTTTTTCGAAAGTTTTTAAACAAATGTGGAAAATACGAAAAAGATTTGAGGAACTTGGGAGTTAAGAAATGGCAAGGTTTCAAAAAATGGGAATGGGAAGAAAAGAAAATAGTAGATGGAGAAAAGCAGAGAGAGAGCAACATAGTAACATTTACTATGTCGCATGTTTTTTTTTTCTTCTTTCTAACACAGAATATGCATAAAAAAAAAAAGTTATCGCTACGTACCAAAATTGCTTTTCGTTGCGTTTGTTATAAATTTGCAAAAGTTACTTTAAATCTAACTTCGTTTCTCCCTTGCATAGTAAAATCTACCGTTCTCCTTTGGAGACGGTAAATTTTACTATTTTGCTACGTCTGTACTCCAAAAATCCCTACGATTTTTGAAATCGAACCTTTCGTGGGACGCTTCGAAATTTCCAAAAATTTGCTCCGCCCGCATTTTCTGCAACATAGTGAAACAAACTATGCTCCTCTGACTTCTCTTCTTTATGCAGGGAAGGATGAATTTCATCAGTTTATCACTTAAAAAAAATTCTTTTCTTTCTTATCACTCGTGTCCTTTGTTTTTACGCGTTTCCTTTTTTTTTATCCCGTTTCTGTTTTTTTTTGCTTCCTTCGGGGGCATTTTAAAACTATCTTTTTAAACGGAAGGATCCTTTTTTTTTTTTCAATTGGATATATCTTCTACCTCCTCATCCATTCCATCCATTCTTCCTTTTTCCATTATTATTATTTTAATACCATTGATTACTTGATTACTCGATCAAATAATCGTTTATAATTTAATTACCTTTTTTGTCGGTTTGCTTATTTTTTTTTTCTTTTCTTTTAAATATTGTTCTTAATGTAGAGTCTGATTTTGTTTGTGTTCATTTTCCTTTTTCTTCTAAAGAGCTATTCTTGTTTTCTTGTTTATAATAATAATAATAATAATGATAATAATAATAATAATAAGAATAGTTTATTAATTAATCCTACGCGTTAACCGGATCGTGATTATTTTCAATTAATATCATAAAAGTTATAATTCTCATTTTTTCCATTGTTTGTTTGTTTGTTTGTTTATTTGTTTGTTTGTTGAGTCACTTATTGCTCGAAATTTCTCACTTGTTTCTTGTATTCCTTCGTCTCAGTTTCTTTCCATTATTTCACCGTCGATCAAAGATCAATTTGAGAAAAAAAAGTCGAAAAGATAAAGATTTATGATTTCTTTGTCAAATTTATCTTTGTTTTCCCTTCCCGGAGAGGGCGCTTCAAAACGATTTTCAAAAAATACGTGTTTTCCAAATTCCAAAATTATATCTTTCGAAATTGATCCCGCGAAAGTTCGAAAATTTTCTTGGAATGAACGTGAATTCGAAATTTTCGAGCTCAAACTTCAGATTCTTCTTCTTTTTTTAAAATTTCTTTAGGCACAAAAATAGTTCCGATTTTCCGAAAATTTGCAAAACGCCAAAAATACCCAGAAATGACTCTGCAATAATTTCCAAGTCCATTAAAAAAGGTATTCCATTCGAAATTTGATTCTACTTCGAAAGAAATTCTAAGAAGAAAAAAAAAAAAGAAAACTTCGAAATTCTATCTGACAATTTTTTCCAAAAATTTCGTACAATTTGGAATTCGTTTTGAAACCACGTACTGGAAACTCCGAAGACGAATTTATATCGAAACTTAAACACGTATGAACAATTCTTATTCTTAGAAACCTACTTAATTATTTCATTAATTTATTTTATTCATTAAAACCTGCGTGAAAGTGTTCGACTTCTCCCTTGCCTCGTTATTCCCCTTATTTTCATCATCATTGTTTCCTTTTTCATTAAATTTATCATTATTCAAATTCATTTCATTCAATGTCTTATTACCTTATTATCTTAAACGCGCTTAAATATTATCTGAGCTAATCTCAATCTTCATCCTCTTTTTTTTTTGTTCTTTCTCGCCTCGTGCTCAATAATCATCATTCGTCTTTCAAACAAAAACCTACAATTTTCTTTCTTTCTTTTTTTTTTTTCTTTAATTATTTAATCATTAAGTAACTCATTCTCTCACTTTACAAGAAAAATCTCATTTTTTTTTTCTGTTTCTCTTCAAGTCTTCTTAAATATACAAGAATTGTCAAGATTTTCCAACTTTTCACTTATTTCTTTCTCCACATTTTTTCCCATTTTTTTTCCCCCACAGAGGTATCTTCTTTTTTTCTTTTTAAATTTTTTTCCCACTTTTCGGAATACCCTCCAATCACATTAATTGCATTTAGAAATGGAAAACCGAGAATTTTTCCTCACGAAACCCTCGATTTCTGCTTTTGCTTTTTCACAAACTCGAGCGTTTGTCGTTTTTTCTTAATTATTTCTTGGTATCATTACTTTATCTTATTTTTTTTTCTTCTTCTTTCAGTAAATAGTGTAAATAGTTAGTAGTCTTAACGATGGAGAGAAATATTGTCTTCCATTTTTTTTTTTCAACTTCTTTTCCTTCTCCCGCTCCTCTCTCTCTCTTTTTTTTTGTTCCTTAATTGTTAAACGACTGGCAAAAAAAATATATTTAATTATTATTACTAATTAATTCTTACAACCTACAATTCAATCGTTCGCTCATTTCCTCCCTTTTCTCTTATTCGACGTGAAAAAAAGGAGCAAAGTAACATCGTAAGAGAAATGAAAACGACTTGAAGAATGTTCATTTTATTGCTTAAGGAAGCGTTTTCTTTGTTCACTTTTTCGTGGCTTTTTTTTCCTTTTGTTTCTGTTGTTGTTCGTATTTGTTGGTCGGAAATAATAAATTAGGTAAACTACGCGGAGTCTTAAATCGAAGGGAAAAGTCTCTACTCTCCTTTCCCCTTCATTATGGCGAGTAAAACTAGGAACCGAAGTAGTATTTTTTCTCTTCTTCGTTTAATCGACTATTAAAAAAAAAAAACAAAAAAAAAGATTGAAATTAATGGAAAAGAAAAAATAATAATCGAGATTCTATTCGCTAATAATACGCATGGAAAGAAATTATTTCGTTCTAGTGAATAAATTAATTGAATAATTAATAATAATACAAAGCAAACGAAGGTCGATGAAAATTCTTAGTTTTCATCCCTATGCTTTATATACCGTATTTTTTTTTTCCTTTTTTTTTCTTTCTTTCTTTCTTTAAGTATTTGACTTTTGATCCAAATTTCATTAGGATCCGGTTATTTTATACTTGAGATCGAACAACGTCTGCTCTTGAACGAGAGACAAAGAGATTTAATTACTTGTGGATTTTTTTTTTTTTTTTTAATGCACAAGAAATTCTGTAACAACACAAAGGAAAGAAATGTGTTTTTTTTTGCTGTTGTTGTTGTTGTTGTTGATATTATTGTTGTTTCAGTATCTCACGGGAAAAGCCGGATAGCAAGATTTTCTAATTAATTAATCAAGTAAATTATCCCGTTAGGTGAATTTTTTTCTGTAATTTTCGCTTCGCCAAGGAGTAAAGATTGTAAACGATTTTTAATTTAAATTTTTAATGAAAATTCGCAAAAAAGTGGGTACCTGTAACTTTTACGTAAATTCTTACTTCCTTGGACGTTTTCTCCCTTTTTTATCTTACGAGTTTTATTGCTTGGTAAATTTAGGTACTAATAATATTATAATAATGAATTTGGCGGAGCAAATATGTAACGTAGAAGTCTGTCGAATTCGTAAAAGTCTCTGATATTTAGTAAAATAAATCTATTTTTTCTTCTGCAAAAAGGGAATCCCCAAAATCTTTCCCAGAATTTTTTCTTTTTCCGAAATTCGTAACTCGATTTTTGTAATTCGTAGTTTGGCAACAATGGAAAACGTACATTCCCAAAATTTTGATTTTCACTCCATAATTGATATAAAATGTCATTTTCTTTGCCGGCAGTTTCGTAGAACGTAAAATTTGCATTTTCGTTTTGAAATTTTTCCTCCCTCGCAACGAAGCGAATATTACTGAAAATTTTACAACTGTTCTAGTAAAAACTACTATCCAACTTTCTCCGTTTCTGCATATTTTAAATGGAGGCAAAGAGTTCCTTTTTTTTTCTCGGGAGATTCTTGAAAGCAAGCTTTCCTCGTTCTTTTTAATACTGTTGGAATCAAATTTTCTTCGGACAAACTTTTTTTACCAGAAAGGTAATGAAATCCCGTTGTTTCCAAATCGTTTGTTAAGTTTTAATTTTTTTTTTTAAGGGGGGAACAAAATTTTAATATTTGGCCAAAACAGGTACAAGATTTATTATGAAACTGATTAATCTGCATGGAAAAATGTACCCAATAAATTATTGGATCTTGCTATATTTTGCAATAATAATAATTTCGTTACTCCGATTTTGAAAACTACAAAATATTTGCTAGGAATGGAAACAAGGAAATTTCCATTACCTTTCCTTCAACTAATGTTTACTAACTTAAATATACTAATTTTTATTATATTTCCCACATACGCTAAAAATGATCATTTCAAGGGGAAGAAAAAAGAGGAAGCCGGGGTAGTAAATTCTCCCATTCTGTTACAACGATTTCCAAACCCACCCTAAATTTAAAAAATCTTAGGGTAAAAAAAACATTTTTACCTTAAGTAAAAAAACCTCTGGCAAGAGTCCGCAAAAAGCTCGATCCACCCTGATTCCACCCTTACGCCAAGTCCAAAAAATTCCCATTTTCCAAATAAATCCCTCCCAATCTTTCACCCCCTGCTTCCTCCTGTTTCAATCCCTTTCAACCTTTCGTCGTCCAAAGCTACCCC